>CM042689.1:295265440-296465440 GCA_023614405.1 Avena insularis | reverse complement strand
AGCTGCAATTGCACTCTTTGGTACTACTACACAAAAGGTACTACACATGATTAATTAAAATACAATAAAAGGCCATAAGAAAATGCTGCATGCATGTGCCCATGTGGGTATAGCTGCACATGATCTTGTCAAAGTTGCTTCCATCGATCCACATGAAAATGAACACATATAATTGGTCCATCATCTCCTTGATCAACTACCAGTAAAAACAAAGACAGTGAGCTATCATGCGATAGCCTTGACGAGTTCAGTACTACCGCAAAGTACAATTGGATATGCACACTGTGCAAGCATCTTTGCCTCGCCAATTAATGGGATGGCCACCAAAGTAGATTTCCTCTCGAAGGAGAACCTTTAATTAAAGAAAGGGGAATTCTGTCACATGTGTATTAATTTTTCTTCCTGGATCAGTTTCCTGAAGGTACTGGTACTCTTATCCCAGCGAATTAGATACTCTAAAGAATATTTGTGTTTGACATGGTACTCATCATCTGTTAGGGTACAAAGCGCCACCGATTAAGGTGTGTGTTGGCCAGCTGAAATATTTGACTTCGTACATCTCCAAAACCAAGCAGTTGAAGCTGCAAATATCACGACCATCCAACCCTTGTCCACACCTGCGGCTCAGATCAGTCCTATATGTACATGACCATCTAGGATTTATATACTCTATTTACTGCATGGAGAACCAAATAGTTTATAGGATGAAATAAATATTTCCATGAATAATCTACAACATTATATTGTTTGTCCTCATAATAGTGGTTAAGGGTAGCATTGGAAAAGGGGGAGCTTAAAATACGATGTCTGAGTCTAATGAATAGCAAAATTTCATATGTATCTATTTGACCTACTCTAGTCTAGTTCATATCAAATCGACCCCAAGCTAAAATATCTGTTGCTACTATATTATTTCATGCTACATGTATGTATGGCCGGTGCACATGCCTCTTCCGTAGAAGCAAAAGTTGGAACGCGTCAATCATGTCTTTGTTTAGGGGAACGCGTCAATCATGTAACCGACGAAATAGCAACTGATCGACTAGTCATTAGATACATTATTGACTGCTCCTCTAAATCATCTTTATCAGCATGACTGCATGAGTCGCACATCAGTATCCAAGCTTCGTCCAAATTCCAAACTAACGCCCGAACCACGTTTAAGTTAGGTGTGTAGCAATCATTACTATTGATATTATTTCTCTCTCTGGAAAAATAATACTCCATGTGTAATTCTGGCAAACACATGGAATTAGGTGTTTATTGACCAGCAGTGATGTTATATCTCCGGTACATATATACTTTAATCAAGACAAGCAGTTAAGCATACACGACACTCGTACGTCCAAAAGTTTTTTCATCAATCATATGTACAGTAACCACGCAACTGTCCATGGTAGGCAGGTTCACATCACTATGGATGATGGGTTAAGCTAGCTAGCTAGCTAGGCTTGGAGCGACCTGGTCAAGTGATCAGAACTTGCAAGAAAGAAGCAAGCAGCAAAACGACCCTCCTCGCTCCTTTTCCTTAACAACTCTTCGTACCAACCACAGGAACAATCTCATCACGAGTTGATGACAAGTTAGCTAGCCAAGATCGCCGTTGTACACCGACCTTCTTGCCACAGTAGCCACCAACAGCAAATAAATGAAGCCTATGCATGATCGATCATCGATTGCCATGCATGCAAGAAACCTTAATTAAAACCATACCAAACATGCAAACATGTACTGCTCACTTATGTGCATTCTTAGTGTTGCATTAATGGATCGAGCCAGGAGAAAACGGAGCATAAAATTATCATATAGCTCATGCATGCATGGTCAGTACCGGCAACAGAGTTGCAATGCATGGAACAAGGGGAATTAGGTACTTACATGTACAAGAACCGCTACTAGTACACTGCTGCGGCTACGATCGAGCTAGCTAGATCCATCGAAATGATACGAATCCAGGCACAGAAAAACTCATTCTGTACCATGGTCTCGCAGCACGGGATCGATCGAGGAAACAAATCAAGAACCAGAAAAAATAACCAAGGGGAAAACAAGATCGATCGGTCGGTTGGATGTTAATTAAGCAGCAAGAACCAACCAGATCTTTTGATTATCTCTAGAGCTAGCTAACTAATTAGTGAAGCTTCCCATACGGTGACGAGGGCTGGATGTTGTTGTTGCCGCCGCCGCCGCCGTGGATGAAGGACGGCATCATGTCCTGCAGGAGGCCGAAGTCCGGCGCCATGAAGTGCTGCATCTGGAGCGACGGAGGAGACGAGGCGGCCGCCGCCGTGGCGCTCGACGAGACGCTGCTGATCGAGCCGGCCAGACCCTGGGTGGACGCGATCGTCATCGGCGGTGCCATGCCGTGGTGTGCGCGCGGCTGCAGGAGGCCGCTGAGGACGTCGATGCCGCCTCCGCTGCCGCTCCGTCCGAACAGCGACCCCGCCGCGCCGCCGCCCATCTGCTGATGCAGCATGCCGAGGTGGCCGTGGTGCTGGTGGTGCAGGTGCGCCGCCTGCGCCGCGAGGAGGTGCGTGCTGCCGCGGAGCGCGGAGGGGATGGGGTGCGTGTGCTTCCCCTCGTACGTGGTGATCACCACCGCCGGGTCCTGGAACGACCGCTCCACCCGCTTCTTCACCACGCATTTCTGCATCGTGCACCGGTAGTAGCTCCTGCGCATTCCGATAGTCACCATTGTTATTAGTTGATTATTGACCAAGAGCGAGGTCGATCTGGATCTCATAACAAACACACGGTGCAACTATCTACTACGTGCATACTATGTCGGTCGAACAGATAGTAGGTACCTTGGATATGGGCTGTTCTTGACGGCCTTCTGGCCGTACTTGCGCCAGCGATAGCCGTCCTCGAGGTGGTCGACCTCGCTCTTGGTCATGAAGGCGAACCGTGGCTGACGCGGCCGCTTCTCGCCCTTGCCCGCCTTGCCGCCCTTGGCCGCGCCCCTGAAAAGTTTCCCATTACACATCGTCGGTGAGAACATCGATCGATCATCACTAGTGGAAAGTGACGGAATCGTATGCCATTTCGCTTGCTACACATACGTAGCGGCGGATAGAGATTTTGTTCATACGATTACGAAAGATATACATATGGATCTCGTTCAAACATGGTTGTTGGCTCTGACTGAGTAATTGTGCACATGGTTTTAAGAGGTTCACACTGTGCTTCGCCTTTATATATGCTGCTCCCTTTTTTGAACTAAAGATTTTCTGCTGGGAGATGCGTCAAGATTTAGCTACATATATATGCTAGGTTGCACCAAAAAGGAATCTGAACAAATCCTAGAGAGGGTGAAGTATCTATCTCTGAATTGGGTGTGGCTTTTTCAAGAGGTTTTTGGGCAAGATCTGGGGCCATGCGATAGAAGAAGAAAAATCTATGAGCAAAGCACAATAAAGTTCAAAAATGCATGAGGAGATTTTGTTCTTGGGCAAGTCGGTCGGGTTGATTGATGGTGTTGGAGTTGGAGGAGATCAAGCAACTGATCAATAAAGCAAAGAGGATTTATTTATTTATCTATCTTCCGTTTTGTGCGGCATGTGAGCTAAGTGTGAAACCCTAGCTATGTTCACACCATGACCAGCCAAACTACCTTAAAATTAAGGGAATAAAGAACAAACGAAGAACAGATCAAAAAATGAATGGCCAGCAAGCAAATTAAGGAAGCGAAATCTAGCCCGCATAAACCAGCCCCGAAATCTATCACCGAAAGGCACCAGTAGGATGGTAATTTTAGCAGTAAGAGATGGAGAAATCGGCAGAAAGGAGCTCATAATTTGAGTAGGAGAGAGAAAATCACAGAGAAGTTAATGCTCACCCTTTCTTGCTCTTGTCACCCTCATCCTCGGCCCCCGCCTTGCCGTCCTCCCCTTGGCCTTCCTCCTTCTTGCACCTCCCCGCCGAGTCCTCTTCGCCCGCGCCTCCTCCACCTGCACCACCGCCTCCGCCGCCCGCCTCGCTCGACGACGACGACATGGACGACGTCGTGTTGGGCGTCCCGCCGCCTGCGCTGGGCGTGAGGCCGCCACCGCCGCCCCCCGGCGTGTCCAGCACTAGCTCCCTCTTGACAACGTCCTCCGCCACCGGAAGCTCCAGCGCCCTGCACAGCAGGTCGTAGTCCATCGGCATCGGCGTGCCCGCCTGCAGGAAGTCGGCGAACCACGACGACGCCGCAGCCGGATCGTGCTGCTGCTGCTGCTGCATCCCCGGTCCCGGTCGCTGCGTGAAGAGCGACGCGAGCTCGTCTTGGAACTGGAACTCCCCGGACGACATAGGCGCTACTCTATCGCTTCCTCTCTGTGCTGGGTTCGATGGTTCTTGCCGCTCCCTAGCTTGGCCCTTGCTCTCTCGCCTTGCTAGCTTATGAAACGGAACGGAGGAGGCAGGGAGAGAGGGAGAGATGGATCGAGAAGGAAGCTGTAGGGGGGTAGTACTAGTAGTGGTGGTGGTATGGTGGTGGAGGCACAGTGATTAGTGAGACAAGCCAAAGAGACAGCGATAGGTGTGTGTGTGCAAGAGGGAGAGGGAGCACAGCTCTTAGCTATATCTTGGTGATCGATGCACAGAGAGGGAGAGAGACAGGCCGGTGATGTAGAGAGAGATGGTTGGGTGGGAGGATTTTTTTTCCCCATTAGCTTTTTGCCTTGCTTTTGTGAAAGAAAAAAAATGCTAGTACCCCGAATTGAATTGATTAGGCCCAAATGAGATGTCCATTCCTTGGCCTCTTCCTCCCCCAGTCCCCCTCCTTTGGTTTTTTCCTCTCGTCTTAACCGCAAGATACACTATGCTTAGCCTTCAGGCCGAAGCTACAACAGCGAGTTTACTAATCAATCACACCGTAATGTAATGGCGGGGTGGGGTGGGAACGGTCCACGGTCACACTGGCTGGCGTGGGTCAGCGGCGTGCACCGGCGGCAGCCGGTCACGAGGGTCAATCGTTCAGACGCATGGGGCATGACACGTGTGCGTCGCCCTTTGACCGGGCCCAACCACCCACACATGGAGCTGCAGCCCCCACCCACGGCAGCGTGACGCCACGTGATCTCCGGCCCGTCCGATCCGGAGCTGACGGCCGCCGATGCTGGCGGTGGTAGTACGACGGGGAAGGCGCGTCGCATTACATCATGGCATACGATGAAGAAGAAGAGGAATAACATGCGCGCGCGGGTCCCGCCGGCGCGCGGCAGGATCAGTCCGGTCAAGCTGGCAGTTCCATTCGGAGCCGGTGCATCACGCCGCACGTCGGAGCATCGGGAAATGCTCTTCTACCCCGTTTCCCTGCAAGACGGAGCAGTACTGGACTGGAGATGTAATAATGATAGAAAAGGGGATCGGCAGTGACATGGGACCTAAAAGAGACTGTTTGGTCTCCGCTCCGATTTAGAGCGCCAGAAATATTTTAGAGACAATCATGAAAAAGTGCATGCTACGCATGCATATCGCCCGGTTCATATCCCCGTTTCCGCTCGGTCCGGGTTTGCTATTTATGGACAGGATTAATTCTCGTCAGGATCTACTATAGTTCTTCTCTCTTTTTTTGCGAGAAAGGGAGCTAGTATAGTTCTTCATTCAAGTGCCTCCTGATGATGCAGTGTGCAGGATCAAGATCTAGGTCGATCGATCGAACCCTCGGGCCCTCGAATAATAAAGTGTGTGAACGCCAACAGTGTCAGCTCGTGCACCGGCGAAAGCAGCGCCACCTGAGAGCGAGAGAGACCAGGCTACGCGGCGGCCAGCTCGGCGTCCCGACGGGCCATGTGAAAAGCGATGAAGCCTCCACGCTTACAACACGCTAACACGCCCCGTAATACCGTGTCCTAGCTAATAAAACCGTACAGCACTACACTAATATACTAGTACTAAATTGACGATTGCTGCGGCACTGCCTGGCTGGCGGTGGCGGGCGGGCGGCGTCTGAAAGCGGCCGTGCCGGTGGCGCGTGAGCGGGGTGTGAACCACATCCGGCGCGTCCGAGCGATCGATCGCGCCGCTCCGGCCTCCGGGGCGTGGCCAGCTTGGTCATGCGCGCCAGCCCTGTGCGTGCACATGCCGATTTGGATCTGACACGATCGTGAGCCAGACGGGTGGGGTGGCGTGGCGCGGTGTGTTACGGTACGGTGGATGGCCTCGCGGCCGGCGCGGTGTGGTGCCGGCGCATTTAAGGCGAGAGGAGGGGCGGTTTTTGGTGGGTGCGCGCGTGCTTTTTGTCTCGGAAAGCCCGGTCCAGCCGGGACTGCGACGCCCTGCCGCTGGTCGGTTCCTGGTCGGGGTCCAACCCAAACGTACCACTGCCCCCAACGTCACGTGTTTTTTTCTTTCTTTCTTTCTTTTGGCCATGGAACGCCACCTTCTTCTTTATCGTCAGCTGCTGCACTTGCTGTGGACTGTTAAACCTACCGTGCCGTACTACGGATTGCTCACTCATGGGTATAACACGTACGTACTCCGCCATTGTGTTAATCGATCACGGCAAGTTAAATGTGACACACGCCCTTGCGTACTAGTACGTCTGGTTAAGCAAAGCGCGCATGGTCGGTCGAGCTCGAGCGGCCAGGTGTATCGCCTGATTGGAACTTCAATTGTAGTTTAGTCCGGTCAGATTCGCATCTGACTAAAGTATAACAAGCTCAATCAAGGACATTAGGACTACTACTCAGAATAGCATGCCTCAACAACCATTAATCATGCAAGTTTGAAACACAGAGTTTACCAGAATTATACTAGTTACCAAATCAGATATACCTACTCTTGTACGCTTCTACATTTGGAAAGACCAACGTATCAAGAGAATGTACAGGTTCTTCTTGTAATTATAAGGAAGGTGGGTGACGTATGGCATGATGTGTGCTATCTCCTCTCAACAATGCCAAAAGGAGGGTCCATATGCATCATGATCTTGGGTTACCATGCATGAGCATGACTACATGTCTTCATGTTCCCTCCAATCCTGGACTACTAGAGAGTTGCCCGTGTTCACTAACACAAGTGCTACATGCACCTTCATCTTGGCCCCATCGATCACACTTACTCCAGTATTTCAATGACTATCTTTTTATGTCATCGTTTACTATATATTTCTTAATATTCTTGTTTGCTCAGATATAGTTAACTAGTTTCACAAATTCTAAACCGGTTAAGATTTTAAAACTCAAACAATCCACAAAAGTACAACTTCACTTTTATGGAAAGTGCGAGGAAATGTTTGCATTTTTTTTTACAAAACTTCAGTTGCCCTTTTCTCGATTAATTGAGACTTAAGAATATCTCATTCGACATAGACAAAGTCAGAAACTGCTAGCAAATAAGCCATTGCATTCAATATGTTCCAAATACCCAGTTGTAAAGAGCAAATGGAAAATAAATTTGTTCTTCTTATTAAAGGAACATGAAAACAATAGCAAATTGTATGACATATCGCTCAGACGAGAACTTTCATTCTTGCAACTGAGTTCTCTTACTCTTTGCTTCTTACTCATGGGGCAGTTGCGATGACCGAGCACACCATTGCATGTTGTAGTGCACAAGTCATTGACATAACATTCATGAAACACCATTTTAAAATATTACATCCCTCGGAGTGGTACAATAGAAATGTTGCGGTCGAATTTCCCATTTATTCATATTCACAAACCAAAAGTGTACAAAAGAATCGAGATCCTTCTCGGTCCAATGAGGATTCACATTTGAATTCAAAATCAAACAAACTAGCCTTAGGATCGATGGTACCACTAAGGTTAGTACCATCGGAGATCAGCAAATTATTTAGTAAAGTTCTATGTAGTTCATCTCATCTAACTTATTCTAGTTTCTCATATCTAAGGCTATGCTTCTGTGATGACCCTAGCACACCACTACATGTTGTAGTGTGCAAGTCATCGGCATAACACTCACGGGACATCGTTCCACGAATAGTACATCTACCAGAGTAGTACAACGGAAACATTGTAGGTCCAAGGTATAACTATATTATTCATATCACGGATTTTTATAGAAGATTCTCGGAACTTTCATGACACAATGAGCTTACCGGGTATGTTCCTGTTCAAAGCAAGATTGAGAAGAAGCAGCTTGTAGTCTAGTCTAGCACTAGATCCATCTCTATTCCTATCTCGATAACTAAAGACTATCTATTTGCTCTACCAGCAACTTCTAAGGGTATGGTTTCTATCCTCGGGAATTGGATCCCAACTATGTTTAACTTGATATCCTCCATCAATGTTGTGATGTACTAACTCCTTTGAATCTGTGTAACTAACATCGACTTTCCGTAGATGCCTTCCGGTTTCTTCTAGTACCACATCTGCAGTCCCGTCATTAACTTCAACCTAAGCAAGGGATAAGGAGGATAAATTGAGTACGAGCATACTCAACAAGTTCTAACTATGTGGTTGTTGATGCACTATTTAAAGCCGTGGATCATACATCCTAGGCTTGTGCAGGTTTCAAAATCGGGTTTTTAGAAAAAGTGAGTTTTTGTTTATAAAATTCTATGTTGGTCGGTCTTCACGAGTTGTGAGAATTTCATGGAGTTCCTTTCCATGATGCGATCATAGTTCTTTCCTAAAACAGGAGTATTATGACATGTTTATACACTCTCAAGAGGTGCGCTACTTTACCCACAAACATCTTTAGCCTTGTTACACATCTAGGATCAACCTTGCAAAGTTTACCCGTTTATACTTCCTTGGTTTGAGGTCCAGTCTAAAAACTAGCCAATCACTAGCCTCTCCACGACCCCGCTGTCCACCCTTTGTAACAGGTTTCGGTCATGAGACCTACATACGCCCAATTACCATCCCTTCTGATATACTCAGTCATTATCCTCGGACAAAGGATAGGGATGTCACGGTCTCCCACCCCATTGATATTGCCCGCAAGGAACAACAACCCGACTAAGCATACGAGGACAAACAAAAGGAAGAAGGTCTACCTGACTTGCCTGATCCATCCGGCGTGCGCTCCGGCACTGCCGTACTTATAGTCGGTTCTATCGCAGGAAATCCTAAACGACTACTTTTCCACTTCGGACTATATATACCCTTTTCTTCTCTACTGAGAGGTTAGGTAATCATTCATATTATTTCGTTGAGCTCTCTCTCTCTCCATTGATGAAACAACAAAAGATTGAGGATTTCTCATTCTACCCAACCAAAGCCAAATCCCTCTAGTGGAAAGCAAGAGGAGATCCTGATCTATGTTTCCACCAAGCCAAACTTCATTCCCCCTTGAGTTCATCGAGTTTGCTTGTTACTCTTGGGTTTGTGGAAAATCCTAGGCGGCTAGGTGATATGTCATAAACGTATCTATAATTTTTTATGGTCCATGCTTGTTTAGCATCTACTTTGCTTTGCTTTGTCTTCTCTTTGAGGTATTTTTATATGTTTTCTGGGAATAACCTATTAACAAGATGCCACGATTGCGCTTGCCTATTTTACATTGTTTTGGTTCCAGAAAAGTCAGAAAATCAATATTCTCGGAATTGGATGGGACAAAAGCTAAAGTCAATATTTTACCGTGGGGAACACGGAGCCAGAAGACGATACGGAGGAGGGCCTCGAGGGGGCCACACATGCCACGGCCTGGCCTGGCCGAACTGGCTCGGCCTCCCTCTTCACCTATAAGAATCCCCTGATACCTAAACCCTAAGTAGCCGATCAATCTTCCATGAAACAGTCCGTAGCCACCGCTACCATCGTCCCTAGATCGGGGGGTCTGAAGCTCTTCCCGACACCCTGCAGGAGGGGAGATATCATCCTAGAGGCCTTCTTCATCACCATGCCAGCCTCTAGTATGAAACGTGAATAGTTCCACCTTGGACTACGGGTCCATGTAGTAGCTAGATGGTTGTTTCTCCTCCTTTGTGCTACCATGGTTAGATCTTGTGAGCTCCGTTCATGATCAAGATCATCTATTTGTAATCATGCATGTTGTGTTTACGGGGATCCGATGGATATTGAGATTACTATGTCAGATTGGTCAATGATTCTATCTTATTGATTCTATCATGTCTGTGTTGTTTGTGATCTTGCATGCTCTCCGTTTCTAGTAGCTATCTTGGCCAAGTAGATGCTAGTGACTCCAAGAGGGAGTATTTATGCTCGATAGTGGGTTCATGTCTCTATTTAATCTGGGGAAGTGACAGAAATCTCTAAGGTTGTAGATGTGTTGTTGCTACTAGGGAGAAAACAACGATCTCTTGTTCATGGAACAAGTGTATTGTTTACTTTACACACCTTGCTTAAAGCAGTTATCCGTTGCTTGCAACTTAATACTGGAGGGGGGTCGAATGATAACCTGAAGGTGGATTACTAGTCATAGATGCAGTTGGATGGCGGTCTATGTATATTGTTGTAATGCCCAATCAAATCTCATAGGATCATGAATGATTAGTATTGCATTGTTATGCCTTGCTCTGTCCTATTAATTGCCCCGTTGCAATTTGTTTACCCAGCATGTGATGTTATTTATCTTAAGGAGAACACCTCTAGTGAACTATCGACCCCGGTCCAATCTTTACCATTGATACACCTTCCACTGCTATTGTTTACTTTCTGCAAACCACTATTACCTTCCACGCCATACAGTTAATCCGTTGTTTTCAGCAAACTAGTGAGATTGACAACCTCACTGTTCGTTTGGGGCAAAGTCTTGAGTTTGTGTTGTGCAGGTTTCCAAGTTGCTTTCAACACCTTTGAGTTGTTTCCTTCCTCCTACTGGTTCGATAACCTTGGTTTCTTTCTTAGGGAAAATTTGACGTTGTGCTCATCATACCTTCCTCTTGGGGTCTCCCAACGAAGCTATACAGTGATTTGAGCGCATCAAGCTATTTTCTAGCGCCATTGCCGGGGAGTCTAAGGACGGCTTCACAAAGGGAGTCCTTCACAATCTTTCTCTTTACTTTGTTTTGTTTTGCTTAGTTTCTTTTGCTTGATTTTTTTGCC
Organism: Avena insularis; assembly: GCA_023614405.1. Classification (NCBI taxonomy): domain Eukaryota; kingdom Viridiplantae; phylum Streptophyta; class Magnoliopsida; order Poales; family Poaceae; genus Avena; species Avena insularis. Next base: position 296,454,479 of record CM042689.1, on the reverse strand, counting down.
TCTTTTTATCAAAAACTCCAAAAAAATAGTTTCGTTTGGTTTGCTTTCTTTTATCAAAAACACAAAAAAACTAGTTCCTAAACTAGTTGTTGTTGTTGGCTTATCCAAGACTTTGCCCCAAACAACAATAAAAACCCTTTTGCCAAAATGAACTCTGCTGAGAACACCAAGTTGTGTGATTTGACTAGCACAAACAACAATGATTTCCTGAGTACACCTATTGCTCCACCTACTCCTGATGCTACCTTTTATGAAATTAAGCATGCTTTGTTGAATCTTGTGATGAAAGAGCAATTTTATGGTGCTAGTTCTGATGATGCTGCTGCCCACCTCAATAACTTTGTTGAACTTTGTGAGATGCAAAAATATAAGGATGTGGATGTAGATATTATTAAGCTCAAATTGTTTCCTTTCTCCTTGAGAGGGAAAGCTAAAGAATGGTTGCTATCCTTGCCTAGAAATAGTATTGATTCTTCGATTAAGTGCAAAGATGCTTTTATTGGAAAATACTATCCTCCTGCTAAAATTATATCTATGAGAAGTGAAATAATGAAATTTAAACAACTTGATAATGAACATGTTGCTCAAGCTTGGGAAATAATGAAATCTTTGGTAAAGAATTGTCCCACTCATGGACTTATCCAGACTTTTTATGCAGGGTTAAACTTCTCTTCAAGAAATCTATTAGATTCAGCTGCTAGAGGTACCTTTATGATCATTACCTTGGGTGCTGCAACAAAGCTCCTTGATAATATGATGGTTAATTATTCTGAATGGCACACTGAGAGAGCTCCACATGATAAGAAGGTAAATTCTGTTGAAGAAACCTCCTCTTTGAGTGATAAGATTGATGTTATCATGGCTATGCTTGTTAATGGAAAAGCTCATATAGATCCAAATAATGTTCCCTTAGACTCTTTGGTTGCTCAAGAAGAGCAAGTTGATGTGAACTTCATTAGAAACAACAATTTTAGCAACAATGCCTATAGGAATAATTTTGGTAGTAACAATAATTAGAGGCCTTATCCTCCTAATGATGGCAATACCTATGGAAACTCCTACAACAATACTAGAAGTGCTCCATCTGAACTTGAAGTCATGCTTAAAGACTTTATTAGTAAACAAACTACCTTCAACAAGATTGTGGAGGAAAAGCATTTGATTGTTGAGAAAAATATTTCCTCTTTGTCTGAAGCATAGTCCTCTTTGATTAATAAAATGGCTGCTAAACCTGAAACCTTCTAAAGTACCTTTGCTGCTACTCATGCCATACAAGTTACTATTGATGAAAATGTTAGACTGTTAGCTCAACTACATGCTAAGTGGGAAAGAGAAATTGAAATTTCTAGAAACAATAGTGTTTGTACTATTTCCACCACCAATATGGATGCCACCAAACCACAAGAAGTCCCTATTCCTCCTACCATAATGCCTAAACCCAATGAGTCTACTACCAGTGATGCTAAGTTTGATTTTGATCTTGATGGTTGCAATATTTCAGAAGTGATTATGTTCCTACAAAAGCTTGCTAGAAGTCCTAATGCTAGTGATATGAATGTGGCTTTCACCAAACACATTACATATGCTCTCATTAAAATTAAAGAAAAAAGTTGAAACACAAAGCCTCTATTCCTAGGAAAGTAGAAGATAGTTGGGAACCCATCATTAATATGCAAGTGAATGACTTTTATCTCAAAGATTCATGTGACCTTGGTTCTAGTGTCTCTATTATGCCTAGAAATATTTATGAAATGTTTGATTTGCCACCTTTGGAAGATTGCTATTTGGATGTCCCACTTGATGATAATGCTAAAAAGAAACTCATGGGGAGTGTTAATGATGTTCTTATTATGGTTAACAATGCTTATGTCCCTGTTGATTTATATGTTTGGATGTTGAATACAATGCTTCTTGTCCTATTACTTTGGGAAGACCTTTTCTTAGAACTGTTGGTGCCATCATTGATATGAAAGAAGGCACCATTAAATATCAATTTCCATTCAAGAAAGGTATTGAACACTTCCCCATGAGGAGAGAGAAGTTGCCTTTTGCTCCTCCTTTGAAAGCAAGGTTTGATGTTAATCAGTGGCGGGCTCAGGAATTTCGCAATGGGTAGTCATTGTAAAAATGTAAAGGAAAAAACAACAAAAAATGGTGTGGGAGTAGCGCTTCACCTTGTGATCAATTGGCTTGAAAGCATTTGACATAACCATCTACTCCAATGCATAATTGTGATAGAATTTCAATCAGTTTTCTATATAACCAGACTAAAATATAAGGCACTACCATATAATATAAAAGTTTGGCAAAACTTTTGGGTATTAAGCTGAATACCCTTGATGCAAGCTAGGCCCACCCCTAATGTTAATGCTTCTTCATTTGAAAATACTTGATTCTTGCTTCTTATGCCTAACTTAAAGGCGTTAAAGAAAATTACTTCTTGGGGGATAACCCAATAGTTTTCTTGAGTCTTGGAAGTTATTACTTTTAATAACCGCTTCTTAACCTTTTTATTTATTTGATTTTTGTGCCAAGAATAACCTCTAATGAGAGGGAAGTAAGATTTGGGGAGTTGCTGTCCCGAAACAGATTTTTATGCACCACTGTAAAAATTTGTGTAAAATCTCTATAAGTATGATTAAGCTGTAATTTTCTGAATAAATCCCCTAGGTTATTAGCTAACATTCGTTAGTTCAACACTTTTTGATTTGAGCAACATAAGGTCTTCGAAAAAATCGGTTTTCACCTGCTGGTCTGTTTTGACAAATTTCTGTCATTATTTGCATTTGCTTCTAATTGATTCCTTTTTGGGAAATTAAGTTTTTTGAGAGAATTGCTATAGTATCTTGTGTCTTTAGTGAAATTTTTTCTATTTTGAAACTAAACCCCAAAGGTCTATTATCTTTTGAATACACTAATGTTGCTAATGAAGATTGGGTGAAGTTTTGTATGAAGGAAAATTTGTAGGTGTAGAGGGAGAATGATGTAATGAGATGAAGAATGGACAAAATCTCAAGCTTGGGGATGCCACCCCGTGTCACCCAAGAAATATTCAAGAGGTACAAGCGTCAGAGCTAGGGGATGTCCAAGGCATCCCCTTCTTCATCATAAAATCTTAGGTCTTTCTAGACACTTCGTTTTTATTGTTTCATGCACACTTGTGTTGTTCTTGGAACGTCTTAGTTTTTGTTTTTGGTTTTTGTTTGCTTAGTTTGCTTAAATAAAGTAGTTGGACCCCTGTTTTTGCCGTGTTGTTTCAAATAAGTTGATTGGTGTTGGAAAGGAGTAGGAAGTTCTTGCTTAGTAGTACAAGAAGGAGGATCTTGCTTTGACTGTGACTTAGACTTTATCATGTCATGATAGATGTAGTTTTGATCTTATGCTTAGTGATTATTGTTGTAGCATGACTTGTTCCAAACAATTAGGATTGCTTAATGTGCTTTGAAAAAATCATGCCTTTTTTTAGCATACAAAAGCATAGTATTGTGGTATTCTCCTTTGATGATTTGTTTGGGTTGACTTGGCACATGCTCACACCATGTTATGACTATGAACCAATCACCATAGCCTCTATGATCATTTAGTTTTTGACTTGTGGTACCACTTTATGCTTTGATTAGTAATGTTTTGTCGCTCTGCATGATTATGGCCATTATTGCTCTTTTAGTTGGTCGCTCCTAGTCTTTTGCTAGCCTCCACTTGTATGAGTAAGCTCTACTCATGCATCCAACTCCCAGAAACCAATTTATTCCAAAGTGTCCACTATAAATTCCTATGCATGGTGTGTTACACCATTCCAAGTATATTCTTGTTTTATCTACCTTCCAATTAAAAAAGTCACTTTGTTATGTGAAACTTGGTGATTAAAGCTCTCACAAGCTTGATGGCACACTTTATTTTTCTTGCCCCTAAATAAACTTGAACCATTGTGTCATCTATGTTGTATATGCTTGCACTTATATGTTGGAATTAGCAGAACCATGCTGTCATGGGGACCGTTTTCAACATTACACTTATACATTATACCCAATTGATATCATGCTCTATTATTTATGGATGTCGTCGGTCTGAAATGAAAGGGGAGCTTGTAAGTCCATGGAGTTATGTATGTGTGTTAGAAAAACACCTGGGCTACTAGCCTAAGCCATGCCTAATCATGGTGGAAACTTGCAGCATCACCATAGTGAGCAATCTATGAAGCATTCTTCTTATAAAAAAAGAGGTAGAGATTGAGAAAAAGAAAAAAATATGAGAAAAGAGGAAAGAGATAAAAAAGCACCATTTTTCCATGGTAAATAAGAAGATTGCTGAGATGCTCATTGTCTACTTGCCTTGTCATTTTGATTATGGGATATCTCTTGTGTCATTTGCAAGGGGTACCCCGTTGGCGGTTCTCTATGATACACATGTACTTAGTATGACAAGAACTTACCGGTGACTAAAGTTGAGTAGCATGAGGAGCGGCCCTCGTAATCAAGGGACATGAGATTGCCAACTTATACTTTGTCAAGCATATACTCCATAGTTTGTTCACTTTAACCTTAATCACTTCAAGATGCTTATGATAGGGACAATAAGAGCTGAAAGATAACAAGTACCATAATTTTTGGAAGCTCGTTATGAAACTTGAAATCCCTGCTTCCCTTTATGAAGGGTCTTTCGTCCACTATTATATTGAGTCTCCACCTTCTATCCTTAGGCACCAATTAAGAGAGCATAGTTGCCATTCTTAGTTCTATGTGCATTGTCCCAAAACTTATTGATTGATTCATATTGTTGATATTGCTTGTTCTTGAACTATTTGTATCTAGTCACTCTTATGACCTTTGAATGTGTCCTATGCATTTATTTGCTACTCCATGAGGGACAAGCTGCATGCCACTATGATATGTTTTCTATATGTGAGACAAACAAACATCTTTCAATGCATTGTTATTCATGATCTTTGTTTATAACCTTTCATGTTGCATGCATAGTTACTTTGTCTTACTGTTAGAACTTCTTCTTTCATGCTCATGTTTAGAGTACTTTGATCACAGCTTTCAATGCTTGCAAATGATTTGATATTGATTTTGTTGGTGCATGTCACCTCAAAAATTATTCTTTTTATCACTTACCTACTCGAGGACGATCAGGGGTTATGCTTCAGAATGTTTGATACATCGTAAATGTATCTATAATTTTTTATGTTCCATGCTTGTTTAGTATCTACTTTGCTTTGCTTTGTCTTCTTTTTGAGGTATTTTTATATGTTTTTTGGGACTAACCTATTAACAATATGCCACAGTGTCAGTTGCCTGTTTTCTGTTGTTTTTGGTTCCAAAAAAGTTAGAAAATCAATATTCTCAGAATTGAACGGGACAAAACCCAAAGTCAATATTTTACTGTGGGGAAAACGGAGCCAGAAGACGATATGGAGGAGGGCCTCAAGGGGGCCACACCCCTGGCCCTGCGGCCAGGCCTGGCCCGCGCCTGGGGGTGTGGGTGCAACCACCTCGGGCACCCCCTCGGCCTTCCTCTTCGCCTATAAGAATCCCCTGATACCTAAACCCTAAGTACCTGATCAATCTACCACAAAACAGTCTGTAGCCGGCACCTGTTGGAGATATGCCCAAGAGGCAATAATAAAGTGGTTATTATCATATCTTCATACTTATGATAAATGTTTACATACCATGCTATAATTGTATTAACAGGAAACATTAATACTTGTGTGATTTGTAAACATAAAAGAGTCCCTAGTAAAGCCTCTTGTTAAACTAGCTTGTTGGTTAATATATGATCATGGTTTCCTGATCATGAACATAGAGATGTTATTAACAACGGGGTCATATCATTACGAGAATGATGTGATGGACATACTCCTATAGTTAAGCGTAGCATAAAGATCAAGTCATTTAATATAGTTCATTTGCTATAAGCTTTCTGATACATAGTAACCTAATTCCTTCGACCATGAGATCATGTTAATCACCATTACTGGAAGGATGCTTTGATGACATCAAACGGCTATTTTGGAAGGTGGAGGGGAAGTAGGAAACCTACTTGGGGAGGAGTTCCTCCCCTCCACCGCCGGCCCCCTTGGGAAACCGAGTTGGGGAGGGACTCCCCTCCCCCGGCGCGCCCCCTCCACCTATATAAGGAGGGGCAGGGCTGCCCCTCCTAGCACCCAACACCTCTACCCCAAAACCCTAGCCCGGCACCGCCACCTCCTGCTGTCCTCGCCGCCGCCTAGGGCAAGCCGCCGCCGCCTAGCTAACCATAGCCGCCGGCCAAGCCTCCTCCTTGGTTTGTCTAAACCCTAGATCACCGAGGGATCTCTCATAGTCCACCATACTCGCTCCGGCTTAAGGCGAAGCCCTGCGAGATCTCCCCTCTACTTCCGGTACCACACCGTTGTACTGCCGGAATCGCGAGGAGAGTGCTACCACCTCCGCTGCCTGTTGGAACAAGGGAGAGGAATGTCTTCGTCGAGTACCGAACGTGTGACCGACTGCGGGACCGCTGTCGGAGCGCAGCGCCGGAAGGATCGTCTACGCGATCTTGAGATCGGGAAGAGTACGACTACATCACCCACGAGAATCCGCTCTCGTTAAACACTTTGGAATCTTCGAGGGTGAGTTATTCCATCGACTCGTTGCTACAATCTAGTAGATAGATCTTGGCTTGTTTGTTTGTATGCGGTAGAAATTTTTTGTTTTCCATGCTACGAAACCCTACAGTGGTATCAGAGCCGTGTCTATATGTAGATCTCATTGACGAGTAGAACACAATGGTCATTGTGGGCGTTGATGCTTTTATTGTCGATTGCTTCTTGTGTACTTTGCATCTTGCGGGATGTTGGGATGAAGCGGCCCGGGCTAACCTTACATGACATCGTTCATGAGACTTGCTCCACGCTTGACATGCAACTTGTATTGCATAAGTGGCTTTGCGGGTGCCTGTTTCTCCAAGCATAGTTAATATTTAATTTACAACTGGTGATTAACAATGCTAGTATCAATGTTGTGGTTCTTGTTCGTAAGTTAGAACGACACTTATTGAAAGCCCCAAACCACGTAAAACATGCAAAGAAAGTAGAGGCGTCTAACTTTGTTTTGCAGGGGTGTGCAGTGATGTGATATGGCCATGATTGTGATTATATTTTATGTATGCAATGTTCCTTATTGTAAGTTGGCAACCGGCAGGAGCCATATGGTTGTCTTTAATTTATGTTAAGACCCGCGTGTCTATTCAAAGTAGTTGTAATAGTTGAAGTCGGTGGACGACAACCATGGAGAAGCGTCATTGACCTTGATGCAATGACGGTGATGATGGAGATCATGTTCGTGCTTGAAGATGGAGATCGGAAGCACAAGAAGAAAGGCCATATCATATCACATATTATGAATTGCATGTGATGTCAATCCTTTTATGCATCTTGTATTGCTTAGTTCACGACGGTAGCATTATAAGATGATCCCTCAAGCACACAATTTCAAGTTTTAAAGTGTTCATCCTTAGTAAGCACCGTTGCTAAAGCTCGTTGTTTCGAAGCACCACGTGATGATCGGGTGTGTTAGATTCTGCGAGTGTATACAACGTGAGCAAGCCAGATTTTCTCATGCGGAAGCTAAGGTTTGATCTTGACAAGCCTAGCATGTACAGACATGGTCTCGGAACACGGATCACCGAAAGGTAAAGCATGAGTCATATAGTAGATATGATGAACATGTTGATTGTTCGCCATTGAAGCTACATCAACTCTCGTGATGATCGGTTTTGATATGGTGGATTTGGTTCGTGTGATCACTAAAACAATGTGAGGGATATTGTTTTGAGTGGGAGTTCAACGGCAATATGATTAAAAGTTGAACACTATTTATCATAAATTAAATCAAAGTGAATTTGCATAATTGTTGTAGTCATTGGCATCTGTTTACCACCTTGCGCTTAGTTATAATTGAGATGATAGAACTATAGAATTCTGGTTAGTTACTTTACGAACTGGTATCGTATTGTTTTGAAGTGTTAATCTAAAGTTTAAAAGTCCTATTGCAAACTTTCAGTAAGTTCCGGTTACTCCATGAAGTTTAATAACTGGTATTAAATCGAGAGTGAAAACACCAAGAGATTACTAAAGAATGGAATTTGGAAGCACACCAAACATTTGATGATGGTGATCTACTTCAAAGTGCAAGTCCAAAGACATTGGTATTTAATTATACACGCTTTGGACTATGTGTCATATGTATGACTCCACTATTGATGATGATAGATTCTTTCAAACAGAAAAGGAAATACTGAAAGAGAATCTCCTAAATATATGGCAGAAAAGAAAAGACTAGAATTGTTCAGTTTAAGTATATAGATGATATACATGTTATGGCTATATTCTTTGCTTATTAAACAATGTGGTTCTTAAATATTTGATACTGAATTTGTTGGTGTGAATCGTCATACAAAACAACACAATTCATGAACTACAATGGCCTAAGTAACTAGCAAAAGAATATGTGATGATGTTCATCGAGAACAAATAAAGGGTTATTGTGTTGCTCGTTAAACATCAAAGCTTGCCTTCAAGATTTGTTTTATCAGGTATTATGAGAACAAAAGGGTTGTTCAAATAATTGCCGTAATCCATAAAAGATGGATGATTCACAAATCTCGTTGGAGAAATAACATCCATAAAACTAGTGCTAAAAATGTCGAAAGACAAATTGATTGAAAGATCACTTAGGAAGTGACATCGCCGTTTAAATTATATTGGAAAGAAAACATGAAGAAACTCCATGTGGATGGAATTTTGGAGTCTTTTGATTTTTGATCACATGACGCTTGTAAAACTTTCCTAGAGATAATTAAAACTTCGTTCATAGGCCAAAAGGGACCGAATGACTAGCTTATTGGAACTTGTACATATTGTTGTACGAAGTCCATTATGTGTAGTCAAGAGTGATGGATTTCAACTTCATATGCTTTCTCCGAAAATTTAAGTGAATATATGAATATTTACTTAATAAGGATGAAGTATGAAACATTTGAAAAGTTCAAAGACTTTCAAGATGAAGTGCAAAATCATTTGTAACAAGAATATAAATAGTTTATGATAAGATCATAAAGGAAGATATTTGAGTTACAAGTTTAGCATAATACCTAAGATTTAAGGATTCGTTCCGTGAATTTGCATGTCCCGAAACACCATAAGAGTATGGAGCGTTCGAGATATGTAATTAAACCTTGTTTGACATGGTAAGATCGAAGGTGTAATTCATAAAACTGCCATTATATTTTAAAGATTAAAAGCTTTAGAGACTACCGTTTTCCTTGAAAAGAGCTCCATCATAATCCGCTGAAATGACACCATATAAAGTTATGGTTTGGGATAAAACCAAGTTGTCCTTTCTTAAACATTGGCATGCTATGCATAAGAAAGATGTTTGCAACCAAAGTCGGATGAACCTGTCTTTGTATGTTATTTCGAATAACTGTTCCTCCATAACATCGGAGACAAAAGTGTTTGTCACTTAGAACGTCAAGTTTCTTTGAGAAGGAATTTTTCGTGAAAAGATAAGTGGGAGGACAATAGAACTTTGATAAGGTTAAAAGAACCTTAGCTATATGTGCAAAGTTGCGCAACGCCAAAAAGTGTTCGCAGGCGAATAATGCTCATGGCTCACGTGCCTCAAAGGTTGTGGCTACGAAGGTCAAAGTTTCTATTGAACCAAGTAGGTCGAGTAAGCAATCAAATACCAAGATTTGAGGGTTGAATCATTATTTGAGAATAATGAACGTACTACATGCAAAGAAGCGATGATGGGCCCTGACTCCATAAAATGGCTTGAATCCATAAAATCCGTGATAGTTCCATACACGAGAAGTCAAGTTTTGAACTTGAAGGACCCTCGAGAAAGGTGTAAGACCTTACAGTTGTGTTTGGATCTATAAATAAATAGACATGGATGTTGCACATCTATGAAATAGTCGACATGTTGGGAAAGAGTTCACAACAATGTTCAAAGGTTGACTATGACAAGATTTGATCTTTCATAGCGATATTTAGTCTAGACGGATTAATGTAGCAACCACTACATATAATTTTGTTATGTGGTAATTGAATAAACAAAACAAGTTCTTCTAATAGAATTGTAACCTAGGACATGTGCATAACACGGTCCATAGGGTTTTGTTAATTCAAAGGATGCTAAAAGCATATGCAAACTTCAATGGTTGAAGTAAGCATCGCGGAGTTGGAATCTTCACCATGATGAAACTGTTAAAGGAGTTTAAATTCGTCAGAGATGATGAAGATGCTTGCATTTGCAAGAAATTAAGTGGGAGCGCTAAGACATGTTTCTAAAACATTATGTGGAAGACATATTGTTGATTAGAAATGATGTATCTTTTCTTAACACATATTAAGAATTTCATCCTGATGAAAGACTTAGGCAAAACCCAAATATTTGGCATCAATAGACGTTAATATGGCTATGCCGAAAGTACATAGATGATATATTGAATGAGTTCAATATAGAAACTACGAGAAAGGTTCTTGTCGCACAGAAAGGATTGAATAAGTTCAATATTGATGATATATTCAAGTGTATTGACACTTGGTAAGTGAAACAAAGATTCAAGTATAGATTGATACTTGATGTATGAAATCACAAAGAGTATTTATATCAATCATACTGTGATATGTACAAATCCAGATATGTCCTATGCTCTAAATGTTATGAGCATATACCAGAATGATTCATAAGATGATCACTGGACAATAGTAAGGATATTCTTATGATCTTTTGGAAGAACTAAGAGTATATTATTTGTAGAAGTGACAAATAGATGGTTAGTTCATTGTAAAAGTACTACATTGATACTAGTTTTGTCACAAAGTACAAATTAAGTTTATCTCAATCTAAACTAAGGGTGGCACAATATAATGGAAAGTAAGTTCCATAATGGATTTGGATGAGTTCCAAAGTTAAGACATTATGACAGATACTACAACAAAAGGCTAAGTATATGACTGCTACTATAGCAGCTAAAGAGGGCATTTGTGTCAAGTAGTTTGTTATCAAACTAGGTGTAGTTCACAGCGGGATAATACTATGAAGATATATTGTACGACAATATTATCAACATGTTTTAACCCCAAAGAACTGAAGGTCACACCAAAGGACTAAATTTGTACGAAGCCATCTCATTAAAGAATGAGTGATGCGTAGAGACGCAAAGACATGCAATTACACACGGACCTGGAAGTGTCAGATCCGGAGATCAGTTGACCACTAGCAATCGTGTACATACGACACCAGAAAGCCATAGGTGTTGAATACACAAAGGTTAAAAACTAGATTATTGACTCTAGTGCAAGTGGGAGAATGTTGGAGATATGCCCAAGAGGCAATAATAAAGTGGTTATTATCATATCTTCATACTTATGATAAATGTTTACATACCATGCTATAATTGTATTAACAGGAAACATTAATACTTGTGTGATTTGTAAACATAAAAGAGTCCCAAGTAAAGCCTCTTGTTAAACTATCCTGTTGGTTAATATATGATCATGGTTTCCTGATCATGAACATAGAGATGTTATTAACAACGGGGTCATATCATTAGGAGAATGATGTGATGGACATACTCCTATAGTTAAGCGTAGCATATGTTGGAGATATGCCCAAGAGGCAATAATAAAGTAGGTTATTATCATATCTTCATACTTATGATAAATGTTTACATTCATGCTATAATAGTATTAACAAGGAAACCATTAATACTTGTGTGATTTGTAAACTTAATTTGAAGTCCCTAGTATAGCCTCTATACTTCACTAGCTTGTTGGTTGATTGATGATTGTGGTTTCCATATCATGAACATTGAGATGTTATCAACAACAAGATCATATCGTTAGGAGAATGATATGGTGGACATACTCCTATAGATAAGCGTAGCATAAAGATCAAGTCATTTCAATAGTTCAATTGCTATATGCTTTCTGATACATAGTAACCTAATTCCTTCGACCATGAGATCATGCATATCACCTTTACTGGATGGATGCTTTGATGTCATCAAACACCACACCGTAACAGGGTGGCTATAAAGATGGCATTGAGTGTTTGGAAAGTATTGGTTGAAACACATGGATCAAGAGTGGGATTTGTCCATCCACATGACGGATAGATATTCTCTGGGCCCTCTCGGTGAAATGTCATCCAATTAGCTTGCAAGCATGTGACTTGGTCACAAGGGATCACATATCACGGGAACGAGAAAAGAGTACTTATCAGTAACGAGGTTGAACTAGGTATGCAGAGATACCGACGATCATAACCTCGGATAAGTAACATATCGTGAGACAAAGGAAATTGGTATCGTATGTAAGTGGTTCATTCGATCGCAAAGTAATCGTAGAAATATGTGGGAGCCATATGAATTTCCAGATTCCTCTATTGGTTATTGTTCGGAGAAGTGTCTCGATCATGTCCGCATAATTCACGAACCGTAGGGAGACACACTTAAGGATTCGACGTTGTTTTGAGTAGTTATGGTATTATGAGAAAGAGACCGAATGTTGTTCGGAGTCTCGGATGGGATCCGGGATATCACGAGGTGATCCGGAATGGTCCGGAGAATAAGATTCATATAAGGAAAGTCCCGTTTCGGAGTTGGGGAATGGTTCCGGTGTTTTCATCGGGAACATTCTAGAAGGTCCCTGAATGTCCGGCACTCCGGAGGGGGAAGGGTACATGAATGTGTCATTACATATTGGAATGATTGCATCATATACTAAGTGTTCTCGCTGTCCAAAATAAAGGGTTTATTTAAATCCTAAATTGAAAAGTCAAACGGCTAGTTTGAAAGTCAAACGGCAAGTTTTGGAAAGTGGAAAGAGGAGGAGAAGAGGGAAACCGAGTTGGAGGGAGACCTCCTCCAACCGCGGCCAACTCCAATGCCGAGTTGGGGAGGGACTCACCTCCCTCCCACGCCAGCCCCTCCCACCTATATAAGGAGGCAGGGCTCCCTCCTAGGACACACAAGTTCCTATCCTCTAAACTAAACCCTAGATCTAAACCCGGTTTAGAGCTATTTGCTTAGAGCCTTCTAATTGATTTAGAGCCTTCTAATTGGTGTGTCTAATTACTAGACCACTAATAGCCTCTCTCATAAGCTCCACCATACTCGCACTGCTTAAGGCGGCCTCGGATCTCCCTCTACTTCCTGTACCACGTTGTCTTGCCGAATCGCGAGGAGAGTGCTACAACCTCCGCTCTGCTGGAACAAGGAGAGGAAGGTCTTCGTCGAGTACCTAACGTGTGACCGATTGCGGAGCGCTGCTGAACGTGGCTGGAAGGATCGCTCACGCGATCTTGAGATCGGAAAGAGTACGACTACATCACCCACGAGAATCTGCTCGTTAACCGCTTTGGAATCTTCGAGGTGAGTTCCACTATCGACTCGCTGCTACAAATCTAGTAGATAGATCTTGGCTTGTTTGTTTGTATGCGATAGAAATTTTTGTTTTCCTTGCTACGAACCCCTCAAAGGGTATCGAGCCGTGTCTATATGTAGATCTGTTGCAGTAGAACACAATGGTCATTGTGGGCGTTGATGCTTTATTGTAGATTGCTTTTGTGTACTTTGCATCTTGCGGTATGTTGGGATGAAGCGGCCTGCTAACCTTACATGACATCGTTCATGAGACTTGCTCCACGCTGACATGCAACTCGTATTGCATAAGTGGCTTTATGGTGCCTGTTTCTCCTAGCATAGTAAAGATCCAATTTACAACGGGTGATCAACAATGCTAGTATCAATGTTGTGGTTCTTGTTCGTAAGTTAGAACGACACTTATTGAAAGCCCCAAACCACGTAAAATATGCAAAGAAAGTAGAGGCGCCTAACTTTGTTTTGCAGGGTGTCTGATGATGTGATATGGCCATGATTGTGATTATATTTGATGTATGCAATGTTCCTTATTGTAAGTTGGCAACCGCAGAGCCATATGGTTGTCTTTAATTTTGTTAAGACCTGCGTGTCTATTCAAAGTAGTTGTAATAGTTGAAGCTGGTGGAAGACAACCATGAAGAAGCGCCATTGACCTTGATGCTATGCCGGTGATGATGGAGATCATGTTCGTGCTTGAAGATGGAGATCGAAAGCACAAAGAAGAAAGGCCATATCATATCAATATTATGAATTGCCTGTGATGTTAATCCTTTATGCATCTTGTATTGCTTAGTAGACGACGGTAGCATTATAAGATGATCCCTCATGCACATAAATTTCAAGTTCTAAAGTGTTCACCCTTAGTATGCACCGTTGCCAAAGCTTGTCGCTCAAGCACCACGTGATGATCGGGTGTCTTTGATTCCGCGGGTGAATACAACGTAAGCAAGCCAGATTTGCTTATGCGGTAGCTAAGGTTTGATCTTGACGAGCCTAGCATGTACAGACATGGCCTCAGGAACACGGATTAGCGAAAGGTAGAGCATGAGTCATATAGTAGATATGATGAACATGTTGATTGTTCGCCATTAAAGCTATATCAACTCTCGTGATGATCGGTTTTGATGTGGTGGATTTGGTTCGGTAATCACTAAAACAATGTGAGGGATATTGTTTTGAGTGGGAGTTCACCTAGATTAATTTAATTATTAATTAGAACTCAATTTATCATAAACTAAATCAAAGTGAATTTGCATAGTTGTTGTAGTCATTGGCATCAGTTTACCACCTTGCTTAGTTATAATTGAGATGATAGAACTATAGAATTCTGGTTAGTTACTTTACTAATGGTATCGTATTGTTTTGAAGTGTTAATCTAAAGTTTAAAAGTCCTATTGCAAACTTTCAAGAAGTTCTGTCACTCCATGAAGTTTAATAATTAGTATTAAATCAAGAGTAACAATTCCAAATGTTAGTATATAAGTATCATGTTTATCTCCATGATTCTTGATATTCAAAGGATTGTCTTAATATCAAGGTAATCTAGGATCTGAAAGAGTTGTTTCAGAAACCATGATGTGTGGAAGATATTGTGATATCTAAAACGAAGTTTTGGTTACAACATGATAGAGTATAATATGGCAAAGTTCATGTTCTCATATTTTGATGAGAATTTGCAAAAGGTTGGAGACACTTGTTGTCCTAATCCTCCAAAAGGTTTTGGAAAGCAACATTATACTCATAATTCATCGTGATAAGCTAAAAGTAGCTTGATCATGGACGATTCCATGATAAGGTGAATATTTGATGTAGGTAAAATGTTTACTACACCAAGAGATTACTAAAGAAAGGAATTTGGAAGAACACCAAACATTTGATGATGGTGATCTACTTCAAAGTGCAAGTTCAAAGACATTGGTATTTAACTATACACGCTTTGGACTATGTGTCATATGTATGACTCCACTATTGATGTTGATAGATTCTTTCAAACAGAAAAGGAAAATCTTGAAAAGAATCTCATAAATATATGGCAGAAAAGAAAAGACTAGAATTGTTCAGTTTAAGTATATAGATGATATACGTGTTATGGCTATATTCTTTGCTTATTAAACAATGTGGTTCTTAAGTATTTGATACTGAATTTGTTGGTGTGAATCGTCATACGAAACAACACAATTCATGAACTACAATGGCCTAAGTAACTAGCAAAAGAATAGGTGATGATGTTCATCGAGAACAAATAAAGGGTTATTTTGTTGCTCGTTAAACATCAACGCTTGCCTTCAAGATTTGTTTTATCAGGTATTATGAGAACAAAAGGGTTGTTCAAATAATTGCCGTAATCCATAAAAGATGGATGATTCACAAATCTCGTTGGAGAAATCACATCCATAAAACTAGTGCTAAAATTGTCGAAAGACAAATTGATTGAAAAATCACTTAGGAAGTGACATCGCCGTTTAAATTATATTGGAAAGAAAAACATGAAGAAACTCCATGTGGATGGAATTTTGGAGTCTTTTGATTTTTGATCAAATGACGTTTGTGAAACTTTCCTAGAGATAATTAAAACTTCGTTCATAGGCCAAAAGGGAATGAATGACTAGCTTATTGGAACTTGTGCATATTGTTGTACGAACTCCATTATGTGTAGTCAAGAGCGATGGATTTCAACTTCATATGCTTTCTCCGAAAATTTGAGTGAATATGTAAATATTTACTTAATAAGGATGAAGTGTGAAATATTTGAAAAGTTCGAAAGATTTTCAAGATGAAGTGCAAAATCATTGTAACAAGAATATAAATAGTTTATGATAAGATCATAAAGGAAGATATTTGAATTACAAGTTTAGCATAATACCTAAGATTTAAGGAATCGTTCTGTGGATTTGCATTTCAAACAAACACCATAAGAGTATGGAGCGCTCGAGATATGTAATTAAAACCTTGTTTGACATGGTAAGATCAAGGTATAATTCATGAAACGCTGTTATATTTTAAAGATTAAAAACTTTAGAGACTACCGTTTTCCACTAAAAGAGCTCCATCATAATCTGCTGAAATGACACCATATAAGGTTATGGTTTGGGATAAAACCCAAGTAGTCCTTTCTTAAACATTGGTATGCTATGCATAAGAAAGATGTGTGCAACCAAAGTCGGATGAACTGTCTTTGTATAAATGTTAAGTATTCCTCCATAAACACGGAGACAAAAGTGTTTGTCGCTTAGAACGCCAAGTTTCTTTGAGAAGGAATTTTCGTGAAAAGTTAAGTGGGAGGACAATAGAACTTTATAAGGTTAAAGGAACCTTAGCTATATGTGCAGAGTTGCGCAGCCAAAAAGTGTTAGGAGGCAAGAATAAAACTCATGGCTCACGTACCTCAAAGGTTGTGGTCACGGAGATCCAAGTTCCTATTGAAACAAGTAGGTCGGATAAACAATCAAATACCAAGATTTGAGGGTTGAATCATTATTTGAGAATAATGAACCTACTACATGCAAAGAAGCGATGATGGGCCCTGACTCCGTCAAATGGCTTGAAGCCATAAAATCCGTGATAGTTCCATACACGAGAAATCAAGTTTTGAACTTGAAGGACCCTCGAGAAAGGTGTAAGACCTTACAGTTGTGTTTGGATCTATAAAGAAATAGACATGGATGTTTCACATCTATGAAATAGTCGACATGTTGGGAAAGAGTTCACAACAATGTTCAAAGGTTGTATATGACAAGATTTGATCTTTCATAGCGATTTTTAGTCTAGACGGATTAATGTAGCAACCACCACATATAATTTGTTATGTGGTAGTAGAATAAACAAAACAAGTTCTTCTAATAGAATGGTTACCTAGGACGTGTGCATGACACGGTCCAAAGGGTTTTGTTAATTCAAGGATGCTAAATGCATATGCAAACTTCAATGGTTGAAGTAAGCATAGCGGAGTTGGAATCTTCACTATGATGAAACTGTTAAAAGAGTTTAAATTCATCGGAGACAATGAAGATGCTTGCATTTGCAAGAAATTAAGTGGGAGCGCTAAGACATGTTTCTAATACATTATGTGGAAGACATATTGTTGATTGGAAATAATGTATCTTTTATTAAACACATTTTAAGAATTTCATCCCGATGAAAGACTTAGGCAAAACCCAAATATTTGGCATCAATAGACGCTAATATGGTTGTGCCAGAAGTACATAGACGAGATATTGAATGAATTCAATATAGAAACTACAAGAAAGGTTCTTGTTGCACAGAAAGGATTGAAAGAGTTCAATGTTGATGATATATTCAAGTGTATTGACATTTGGTAAGTGAAACAAAGATTCAAGTATAGGTTGATACTTGATGTATGAAATCACAAAGAGTATTTATATCAATCATACTGTGATATGTACAAATCCAGATATGTCCTATGCTCTAAATGTTGTGAGCATATACCAGAATGATTTGTAAGATGATCATTGGACAATAGTAAGGATATTCTTATGATCTTTTGGAAGAACTAAGAGTATATTGTTTGTAGAAGTGACAAATAGATGGTTAGTTCATTGTAAAAGTACTACATTGATACTAGCTTTGTCACAAAGTACAGATTTAGTTTATCTCAATCTAAACTAAGGGTGGCACAATATAATGGAAAGTGAGTTCCATAATGGATTTGGATGAGTTCCAAAGTTAAGACATTGTGACAGATACTGCAACAAAAGGCTAAGTATATGACTGCTATTATAGCAGCAAAAGAGGGCATTTGTGTCAAGTAGTTTGTTATCAAACTAGGTGTAGTTCACGGCGGGATAATACTATGAAGATATATTGTACGACAATATTGTCAACATGTTTTAACCCCAAAGAACTAAAGGTCACACCGAAAGACCAAATTTATACAAAGCCATCTCATTAGAGAATGAGTGATGCGAGACTAAAAAGACATGCAATTACACGGACTGGAAGTGTCGATCCGAGATCATTGACCACTAGCAATCGTGTACATACAACACCGGAAAGCCATAGGTGTTGAATACACAAAGGTTTTTAAACTAGATTATTGACTCTAGTGCAAGTGGGAGACTGTTGGAGATATGCCCAAGAGGCAATAATAAAGTAGGTTATTATCATATCTTCATACTTATGATAAATGTTTACATTCATGCTATAATAGTATTAACAAGGAAACCATTAATACTTGTGTGATTTGTAAACTTAATTTGAAGTCCCTAGTATAGCCTCTATACTTCACTAGCTTGTTGGTTGATTGATGATTGTGGTTTCCATATCATGAACATTGAGATGTTATCAACAACAAGATCATATCGTTAGGAGAATGATATGGTGGACATACTCCTATAGATAAGCGTAGCATAAAGATCAAGTCATTTTAATAGTTCAATTGCTATATGCTTTCTGATACATAGTAACCTAATTCCTTCGACCATGAGATCATGCATATCACCTTTACTGGATGGATGCTTTGATGTCATCAAACACCACACCGTAACAGGGTGGCTATAAAGATGGCATTGAGTGTTTGGAAAGTATTGGTTGAAACACATGGATCAAGAGTGGGATTTGTCCATCCACATGACGGATAGATATTCTCTGGGCCTCTCGGTGAAATGTCATCCAATTAGCTTGCAAGCATGTGACTTGGTCACAAGGGATCACATATCACGGAACGAGAAAGAGTACTTATCAGTAACGAGGTTGAACTAGGTATGCAGAGATACCGACGATCATAACCTCGGATAAGTAACATATCGTGAGACAAAGGAAATTGGTATCGTATGTAAGTGGTTCATTCGATCGCAAAGTAATCGTAGAAATATGTGGGAGCCATATGAATTTCCAGATTCCTCTATTGGTTATTGTTCGGAGAAGTGTCTCGATCATGTCCGCATAATTCACTTAACCGTAGGGAGACACACTTAAGGATTGACGTTGTTTTGAGTAGTTATGGTATTATGAGAAAGAGACCGAATGTTGTTCAGAGTCTCGGATGGGATCCGGGATATCACGAGGTGATCCGGAATGGTCCGGAGAATAAGATTCATATAAGTAAAGTCCCATTTCGGAGTTGGGGAATGGTTCCGGTGTTTTCATCGGGAACATTCTAGAAGGTCCCGGAATGTCCGGCACTCCGGAGGGGGAAGGGTACATGAATGTGTCATTACATATTGGAATGATTGCATCATATACTAAGTGTTCTCGCTGTCCAAGATAAAGGGTTTATTTAAATCCTAAATTGAAAAGTCAAACGGCTAGTTTGAAAGTCAAACGGCAAGTTTTGGAAAGTGGAAAGAGGAGGAGAAGAGGGAAACCGAGTTGGAGAGGGAGACCTCCTCCAACCGCGGCCAACTCCAATGCCGAGTTGGGGAGGACTCCACTCCCTCCCCGGCCGCCAGCCCCTCCCACCTATATAAGGAGGCGGGCTCCCTCCTAGGACACACAAGTTCCTATCCTCTAAACTAAACCCTAGATCTAAACCCGGTTTAGAGCTATTTGATTTAGAGCCTTCTAATTGGTTTAGAGCCTTCTAATTGGTGTGTCTAATTACTAGACCACTAATAGCCTCTCTCATAAGCTCCACCATACTACTTTGGCTTAAGCCCTCTGGGATCTCCCTCTACTTCCCAGGTACCACGCCGTTGTCAGCGGAATCGCGAGGAGAGTGCTACAACCTCCGCTGCCACTGGAACAAGGAGAGGAAGGTCTTCGCCGAAAATGCAACGATGTGACCGATCGGGAGCGCTGCTGAACGTATGGAAGGATCGTCTACGCGATCTTGAGATCGGAAGAGTACGACTACATCACCCACGAGAATCTGCTCTCGTTAACCGCTTTGGAATCTTCGAGGGTGAGTTCCACTATCGACTCGTTGCTACAAATCTAGTAGATAGATCTTGGCTTGTTTGTTTGTATGCGATAGAAAATTTTTGTTTTCCTTGCTACGAACCCCTACAGTATAAAGATCAAGTCATTTAATATAGTTCATTTGCTATAAGCTTTCTGATACATAGTAACCTAATTCCTTCGACCATGAGATCATGTTAATCACCATTACCGGAAGGATGCTTTGATGACATCAAACACCACACCGTGAATCGGGTGGCTATAAAGGTGGCATTGAGTGTTCGGAAAGTATGGGTTGAGGCTCATGGATCAAGAGGGATTTGTCCATCCATATGAGATAGATATACTCTGGGCCCTCTCAGTGGAATGTCATCCAATTAGCTTGAAAGAATGTGACTGGCTCACAAGGGATCACATACCACGGGACGGAGAAAATAGTACTTATCAGTAACGAGGTTGAACTAGGTATGCAGAGATACCGACGATCAAAACCTCGGATAAGTAAACTATCATGAGACAAAGGGAAATTGGTATCGTATGTAAGTGGTTCATTCGATCGCAAAGTAATCGTAGAAATATGTGGGAGCCATATGAATTTCCTGATTCCTCTATTTGTTATTGATCGAGAAGTGTCTCGATCATGTCCGCATAATTCACGAACCGTGGGAGACACACTTAAGGATTGACGTTGTTTGAGTAGTTATGGAATGATGAGTAAGAGACCGAATGTTGTTGAGTCTCGGATGGGATCCGGATATCACGAGGAGATCCGGAATGGTCCGGAGAATAAGATTCATATAAGGAAAGTCCTGTTTCGTGGTTGGAGAATGGTTCCGGTGTTTTCATCGGGAATGTTCTAGAAGGTTCCGGAATGTCCCAAGACTGAGGGAAGGGTACAGGAATGTGTCATACCAAGTTGGTATGATTGCATCATGTACTAGGTGTCATCGCTGAACAAAATAAAGGGTTTAATCAAATCCTAGTTTGAAAAGTCAAACGCCAATTTGAAAAGTCAAACGACTATTTTGGAAGGTGGAGGGGAAGTAGGAAACCTACTTGGGAGGAGTTCCCCCCCTCCACCGCCGGCCCCCTTTGGAAACCGAGTTGGGAAGGGACTCCCCTGGCGCCCTCCACTATATAAGGAGGGGGCGCCTCCTAGCACCCAACACCTCTAACCCAAAACCCTAGCCCGGCGCCGCCACCTCCTGCTGCCGCCGCCGCCTAGGGAAAGCCGCCGCCGCCTAGCTAACCCTAGCCGCCGGCCAAGCCTCCTCCTTGGTGTGTCTAAACCCTAGATCACCGAGGGCTCTCTCATAGTCCACCATACTCGCTCCGGCTTAAGGCGAAGCCTGAAGATCTCCTCTACTTGTACCACACACCGCTGTACTTGGGAATTGCGAGGAGAGTGCTACAGCCTCCGCTCACTGGAACAAGGAGAGGAAGGTCTTCGAAAGTACGAACGTGTGACCGATCAAGGGACCGCCACCGAACGCAACGCCGGAAGGATCGTCACGCGATCTTGAGATCGGGAAGAGTACGATTACATCACCCACGAATCCGCTCTCGTTAAACACTTTGGAATCTTCGAGGTGAGTTATTCCATCGACTCGTTGCTACAATCTAGTAGATAGATCTTGGCTTGTTTGTTTGTATGCGGTAGAATTTTTTTGTTTTCCATGCTACGAAACCCTACAGCACCACCATCTTCCCTAGATCAGGGGGAACTGAAGCTCTTCCCGGCACCTTGCCAGAGAGGAGAGATCATCCCGGAGGGCCTTCTTCATCACCATGCCAGCCTCCGGTATGAAGCGTGAGTAGCTCCACCTTGGACTACGGGTCCATGTAGTAGCTAGATGGTTGTTTCTCCTCCTTTGTGCTACCATGTTTAGATCTTGTGAGCTCCGTTCATGATCAAGATCATCTATTTGTAATCATGCATGTTGTGTTTGCGGGGATCCGATGGATATTGAGATTACTATGTCAAATTGGTTAATGATTCTATCTTATTGATTCTATCATGTCTGTGTTGTTTGTGATTTTGCATGCTCTCCATTTCTAGTAGCTATCTTGGCCAAGTAGATGCTAGTGACTCCAAGAGGGAGTATTAATGATTGATAGTGGGTCCATGCCTCTATTTAATCTGGGGAAGTGACAAAAATCTCTAAGGTTGTAGATGTGATGTTTCTACTATGGAGAAAACAACGATCTCTTGTTCATGGAACAAGTGTATTGTTTACTTTACACACCTTGCTTAAAACAGTTATCCATTGCTTGCAACTTAATACCAGAGGGGGTTCAGATGATAACCTGAAGGTGGATTACTAGTCATAGATGCAGTTGGATGGCGGTCTATGTATATTGTTGTAATGCCCAATAAAATCTCATAGGATCATGAATAATTAGTATTGCATCGTTATGCCTTGCTCTGTCCTGTCAATTGTCCCACTGTAATTTGTTTACCCAGTATGTTATGTTATTTATCTTAAGGAGAACACCTCTAGTGAACTATGGACCCCGGTCCAATCATTACCATTAATACACCTTCCACTGCTAGTGTTTACTTTCTGCAAACCACTATTACCTTCCACACCATACAGTTAATCCTTTGTTTTCAGCAAACCGGTGAGATTGACAATCTCACTGTTCGTTGAGGCAAAGTTTTGAGTTTGTGTTGTGCAGGTTTCCAAGTTGCTAGCAACACCTTTGAGTCGTTTCCTTCCTCCTACTGGTTCGATAACCTTGGTTTCTTTCTGAGGGAAGACTTGCTGCTGTGCTCATCATACCTTCCTCTTGGGGTCTCCCAACGAAGCTCTACAGTGATCTGAGCGCATCACTAGGGTCGCCTAGAGGTATTCAACTTGTGATTTTCCACGTGGAAAGTTTGTGAGGGTTTGGTGACTACCTCAAAGTCTACCACAAGTGAGTGAGCTATTCCTTCACCAGAATAGGGTCGGTGATAAGGTGTCCTTCGTGGATTGGGGAAATCTGTCGTGGGATCTCACACCTCTCCAAACGTGACGTAGCTTCTCCCAAGGAAGTGAACACGGAAATACATCTTCGTCTCCGCGTGCTTCAGTTATCCCTAAACTGAACCGCTTACTTGTGTTGTTTACCTTGTGATAGCATTGATGCTTGAATTATCTTGTTTCATCATCTAGGTTGTCTCACCTAGTTTGTAATCAGGCACACTTATATTCCACAAACCCTAAAACTTGCAAAAGATTATAAAGAATTTTTTAGAAACCTATTCACCCCCTATAGGTTAACCATCTTACCCTTTTGATGGGTTCGTAGCATAGAAAACAAAACTTTCCAACAATATGAACAACTAAGCACCCAAGATCTATCTATCTAGATATAAGCAACGTGCGAATATACATCCGTAGGGAAATTACCCTCGAAGACCAAAAGGCCTTACGAGATTGGTTCTCGTGGATGACATAATCATCCACTTACCAATCTCAAGATCATGATGAAGTCTAACAAGTACAGCACCACAAACTAGCAGCGTATCTGTGATCGCACACATGTCCAGCACCCCGACAACCTCCGACTCCTCACTCCAGCAAAGCAGCAGAAAAAGTAGATCATTTCCAGAGAAACTACCATGAGAACATGTACTTCGCTAATTCGAAGCCTTAGGGGATAAACTAGAGGAGGGGAGAGATTCTTCACGAGGAGGTGTGAGAGGAGAGATTCTCCACCTCCTTTTATCTAGGGAGGGGCGGCCCCAAGGCCATGTCCGGCATCCATTGTAGTGCCCCCATCTCCCCCTCCATAATGGTGAGTGGACTTTCCACTAAGCCCATTACCATTAATTCCAACTCCACTCAAAGTTGCATTAATTTTCTACCAAAATATATGCAATCTCTCATTAGTGAAAAACATTTTTATTTCTTTTATTAAGAATTTTTTAATTACTTTAATTAAAAACATTTGCATAAACCCCTTTGCATAACTTCAATATTACATATAAAACCAATTTCAGTAATTTGACCTGAAACAATTTCGGTGCTTATCGAAATAATGTAAGCACTTTCAAAACCTTTCTGTGGTATTATATCTGCCCCAATTGGTGTTGGTATACCTTAAGAGTGCCACCCTACGGTTCGTACATAATTAATACATGATCGAGAACCCTATCCGATTAATAATCAGTAGCAGGACCTAGAGATCCATACTGACTCCCACACATTCAATGATGACTTAGTGACCGTGAGAACCTTTGACGTCCTAACTAAATCCCTTTGTCTTGTGATATATTACATATCCGAGATTTGATCATTGGTATCCCATACCTAGTTTGATCTCATTACCGACAAGTACTTTTTTCTCATTCCTGTGATATAACATTCATTGTGATCAACTCACCTACTTGCAAGCTATTGTCAATATGATAGGGACCAAAGTATATCTCTCCATCATCAGGATAGAAAAATCCCACTCTTAATCCATGAGCCTCTATATAACACTTTTAGAGTACATGAACCCACCTTTATAGTCACCCTATTACGGTGTGACGTTTGATGTTATCAAAGTACTTTTCCGGTGTTAGTGATTGAGATGATTTCAAGGTTTGAGGATTAGGGTTACTTTGTATGACATATCATAGCAATGTAAACATAATTACTTTTATCGTATTACTATACTTTGGGTCAGTGTTCATCATATCATTCCACCAATATTGTGACCCCGTTATTAACAACATCCAATGTCTATGATTAGGAAACCTTTGATTATCTTGTTAATCAACAAGCTAATTTATATGAGAGGAAAAACTAGAAAATATTATTCATTTATTAAACATATGTGCATAAACGTTTCCAATTAACACAATTATAGCAGAAAAATAAACATGGATAAGATAATAACCATTTTATTATTGCCTCTCAGCCATATTCCCTTCACCTTTCACTACCCCTTCAGAATACTTTATAGAAACCTTTATGATCACCCTGTTATGGTGTGACAGTTGATGCAGTCAAGGTAGCCTCCAGTGATAGTGATTAGATATGATATCACGACCAAAGGATTAGGTTTACGTTTTCTTAGTTATCGCAATGTTGAACTTTGTGACTGGATCTCATTGCAATACCTTAGTTGGGTGTATGTCCATCATATCATTCATCGAATGGCGTGATCCCATTGTCAATTGAGATAAATACCTATGAGCAGGAAACCTTGATCATCAGTTAACCAATAAGCTAGTTGACTAGATGTTACTAGGGACCTGGTTTGTTTACATACCACATATGTACTAATATTTTTGCTTAATATAGTTATCACATGGTATAAAACTTATTATAAACATTTGAGACATGACAATAAAAACATCTTTATGATTTGCCTCTAGGGAAAATCTCCAACACTATACTTCAAAAAAAAATCTCCAACACTAGGTGTGGTTGTTTGTCCATGGTGAAGTCAGAGTCGTCAAGTTCATGGAAATGGGGTGATGACAATAACACTTAGACGCATGTGAATGTTAGATCTTCTCAATACTATGTGTCAAGTTTGTGACGTAATTCAAGTGTAACCCGTGGTGCCCTGTCTAGGGATTGTCGATGTGTTTCATGTATCGGGTTTCCCCTGGTTTTCTAATAATTAACTAGTCAACCAACCTTTTCTTATTAGTGGAAAGTCGTGTCTTTTATCCTGGTTTAAAAAATTCATACATTTTTCACATCAATGTGTTGGAAATATGCCCTAGAGGTAATAATAAAGTTGTTATTATCATATTTCCTTGTTCACGATAAGTGTTTATTCTCCATGCTATAATTGTATTAACCAGAAACTAAATACATGTGTGGATATATAAACAACACAGTGTCTCTAGTGAGCCTCTTTTGACTAGTTCGTTAGTCATGCGATGGTTAAGGTTTCGTAACCATGGACATGTAATGTCACTTGATAGCGGGATCATATCATTATGGGTAGAACCAATAATAAGCATAGGCATTGATCGTGCCACTTAGTTTGACTGCTATTGCTTTTGTATATATCAAGTATTTTTTTCTTAGACCATGAGATTGTGTTACTCCCTGGTAACGGAGGAATACTTTATGGACATGAAACGTCACTTCATAATTGGGTGATTATAAATATGTCTTTCAGATATCTCTGATGGTACTTGTTAAGTTGCATGAATCAAGAGTGGGTTTTTTCACTCCAAGTGATGAAGAGATATTTGTGGGCCCTCTCGATAGTGTGGCATCGTAAAGTTTGAAAGCATGTGACTAACGTTGTTTAGTCACGGGGATCCTACACCACTAAACGAGTAAAGAGAACTTGTTGGTAACAAGATTGAACAAGGTATGACAATACCGATGATCGAGTCTCGGGCAAGTAATATATCGCGTGACAAAGAGAATTGGATACCGGATTAATTGAATCATCGAAATCATGGTTCAACCGATGAAAGATCTTTGTTGAGTATGTGGGAACCATTATGGACATCCATGATCCCGTTATTGGTTATTGATCGGAGAGGTTCTATCGATCATGTCCACATGTTCACGAACTCGTAGGGTCACACACTTAACGTTTGATGTCGCTAAGGTTTGATGAAATAATAAGATGGTGTTATCAAATTTTGATTCGAAATCTCGGATGAGATCGATATCACGAGGAGCTCTGAAATGGCCGGAGGTAAATAAAAAGTATATGGGAAGATTTTTTTGGTTACTTGAAAAGTTCGGGATTTTTCTCTATTGCATCAGAAGTTCTAGAAGGTTCCGGAGGACACCATAATAGGAAACACCTATCCCGTATATCCCACATAGCCCAAGGGGAAGTGTATATACCCACATGAGCCAGCACACCATCCCCTGAGGCCCATTTGCATGAGGATAAGGGATAAGGTCAATCTCTTAAAATTGGGTTAATTAGATAGATGGCACTATAATTTATGCCTATTTGAGAAATGCCACTACAACTTTCATCTTTTGACAAACACCATTATAATTCTTGATACATTTCATAAACATCATTGTGCCCACTTAAACACATATATCGACCAATATACACTCGTATTTCTTTCCTACATACGTATACATGGTGAGCCTCATCCTAATAAGCTAAGAAAGGTAACTGTGACAGAATAAAATTGGAGAAAATGATATGAGTGGTGTAAATTGTATCACACTTTTTAATATCTATTTGCAATATCATACAATGAATTTTTTTCATATCATAATCAAATCTGAATATAAAACAACTTATTGGGTAGGATGTCTGAAACTTTCCAGTTTTCATTTTTATAATTTAACAACATGCAAACAAATGCAGTACGTTAGGAAAATCCATTACACTAGTAGTGTAATTAGCAGTGAAATACCTAACATACGAATTAATACCGGTTCCTTAATATTTAGAATTAATTTAGCATTAAATAACAATAAATTGCAGTACAAATCTCCGGCAAGAATACCGATTCACCACCATCATATGAGGAATTACACAAAAAAGGAACTCAAAATTCGTTAGTACAATGCAACACCGGTGGACAACAAGAACTCATATTTATACACTACTAGTGCAATGGAAATTTTTTCTAACGTGCATTGGTTTGCATGCTAAATTGTTAATGAAAACTGAAAAGTCGGGTTTGATTATGACATTGTATGATATTGCAAACAAATATTAAAAAGATGTGATACAATTTAGTCCATTCCAATTTTTTCTCCAATATTATTCTGTCACATGTACCTTCCTTAGTTTATTAGGATGGGTCCACCTTGTATACATATGTACGGCAGAAATACGAGTGTATATTGGCCGATATATGTGTTTAAGTGGGCATAATGGTGTTTATGGAATGTATTGAGAATTGCAGTGGCATTTTTCGAAAGATAAAAATTGTAGCGGTGTTTCTCAAATATGCAGAAATTATAGTGGCACCTATCCAATTAACCCCTTTAAATTAGGGAGTTGACTTGGGGAGAAGTCTCCCCCTTTTCTGGACGACCCTAGGGCTTGGAGGAGGAGCCAAGGCAACCCCCCACGCCTATATAAGAGGGAGGTGAGGGTTGGGTCCTGGAACTTGAACCCCTGGCCGTCGCCTACCCCTCTATCCCTCTCCCATATTCTTCTTCTGCTCCGGTAGATTTTAGCGAAGCTCTACAG
Organism: Avena insularis; assembly: GCA_023614405.1. Taxonomy (NCBI): domain Eukaryota; kingdom Viridiplantae; phylum Streptophyta; class Magnoliopsida; order Poales; family Poaceae; genus Avena; species Avena insularis. Next base: position 296,426,060 of record CM042689.1, on the reverse strand, counting down.
GAATCCCACCATAGTTCCACTGTCATGTCGTCATGCTTTGGGGAACGATCTCATCCACTTCTCCCCTTGATTGCTAGATCAAGAAGGTGGAGATGTATCAAGTTGGATGTGTGGATACCGCGGAGGTGTTGCCCATGTGGTGCTTCATCGGATTGATCCAACGCCGTGTACGTCTACATCAATCATGATCTTCGAGATCGTTAAACGCTTTGGATCTTCGAGAGTATGTAGATCTTATCTAATTCTTGTTACTAGCATCTCATAAATCTGATCTTTTTGGTTTCCATCCCCTCTTTTGTAGGAATATTTTTGTTGTCCATTCAGTGAATCCCATGACAATGTACTTCCATAAGCATGCATTGTACTAATGAGCATAATAGTTTAGAAACTTGATCTTATAGTATAATGTCAAAGCTTGTAAAAGAATAAAAAAAATGGTGAAATCCACCAAAAATCACTAGTTGCTCCCGAGCGCTCTAGTGATCTCACTTTAAGAAAAATCATAATGCTTATTTTCATATCTCCGTTTCTTTGGAGAAATCATACAAGTATATATATACACATGTCAAGTATTTGAAATATATTTTCAAGTGTGATCTTGCACCAAAAATGCAAATGTTGGAAGAAAAAATGAGATCTTTTTTGCCTTTTTAGATTCACATTTTGTAATTTTGTGTAGCATATGATATAATAATATACTATCTAGCAAACCTCTACAGATATGTAAATAAAATCTGAAAATACATTGTTTATATACCAAGAGATTTGAATATCGGGAGCCACTAACCTCTCTATGAATCCTTGAGCGAAAAAAGATAAGGTTCAATTCCAGTGGAAAGTCGTGTTTTATTTTTAACAAAGCACATTTATGGTGGTAGGACGCATGTCACTATACAAGGTAGATGCCAGACAAGTGAAGTTAAATTTATCTGAAAGAGCCAAGCCTGAAGTCAAACGCAAATCTGAAGACGCACAAAGGAACAAGCGCCACACGATGCTGGACATTTTCGTCCCAATAAATTTTCAATCGATGACCCAATAGGAGACCAACAAATTGGTCAATGAGGAGGCAAACCAAACCAACTGCTAACCCTAACCTATCCAAGCAACAGCGTATATCTACATCAACTTGCCGCGAGTCTAAACCTTTTATAATCGCGTGCAATACCCTGATAACCTGGGAGCTAGACTCATGTTGCTGTCTCTGTGACTCACTGCTGCCTTTGTTTGACTTACTCCAAAATCCCTCTCTATCTAGTCTTCTTGTGCATTTCTTCAAATCTGAACAGCGATGCAAAAAATTCTGATCCCTGATCCATGCCTTGTAGTAGTACTACTTAAATCGAAGTTGCTTAGAATATAGCATGGACTTCACCTGCTCCGCATCGTTGCGGGAACGATCAACTGAATTTGAATATACACCTAAAGAAAAACTGAATTTGAATATGTGTCGCGAGGGATATGCGCGCAGCAAGAGATTCCATCTTGCAAGGCGAAGATGTTCTTGAAAGGAGCAAGAGCGGCGATGGGCTATTTGTGTTATCACTTGTTTTTAGCGCTCCCAAACCAGGTCGGCGTTGTCTTGTTCAAAAGCGTAGCATTCCAATCACTCGTATCGAAAAGGACAACCTGATCCAGCCCCCAATGGCGCCAAAGCCTGATGTAAGCGCCTGCCCGTGTCACGATCCATACCCCTTTGCGTTCTTTGTCTCGATCGGTGTACGCTTGATAAGGTTGACACGGCGTTCCAGTTACTATCAGTGACCGATCGGCACGCACTGCAGCATCTAGCTAGCTAGGTTACTTTCGGGCTACCGTGGCCGCACGGCGCCCTCTCTCCGCGAAGTCGCCATCCGGCCGTCGTCCTCGTCCGGACGCCGACGTACCGGCGTCCGCCGCCCGCGCCGGACCGCGGTCGGCGACGTAGAGCGTGCGCGCCGCGCGGACGCCTCCGGCCGATTGCTGATCCGCTTGGCACCGTACCTGACGCAGCGCACAAGCGGCGAGCGGCGCCGAGCGCAACACGTACGTGGTCGCTCCTGCCGCGCGCACCAGCCCGCCTTCAATTGACCTGCAACCTCGCACGCACAGCCAGACACGGCCACCGAGCGTGACATGCGCCGAACCGTACGCCCAAAAGTTTAGCTCACACATGTTCGTAGGTTTATACTTCCTCCGTTTCAAAATATAAGATGTTTTAGGTTCGTGAAGTAATTGAATCTAGACTTTTTAGTGTGTAGATTCATCCAAAGTTGAGTGAATCTACATACAAACAATGCTAGATTTATTTTCTTCACAAAACTAAAACATCTTATATTTTGAAACGGAGGGAGTAGCTAGCTATGCCGGCCAATGTTTGCGTGGTGCGGCTCGACGGTTTGTGATATGTGTACGCCTATCTGGGTTAGGCTCCATCGGGATGACGAAGAACTGAGGCCTGAGCAGATACTATATGCAACCTTCAAAAAAACACGTGAAGAGATGTACGTGCACGCAAGAGATATGCTTCGATTGGCCACGATCGAGCGGCTAGTGTACAAGTGCGTAGCCAACCTAGCTAGCTAGGCTGCCAAACGTAGCGATAGCACTAGTTGTTCGGTAGTGATTCGGGGCATTCGTAACGGCGAAATCTCCGGAATCAACTCTAATCGTTGTACTTGATCGGCGAAAGGTAAGATGACACAGTACTAGCTACATATCTTATTCAATTCGTGTTAACAACAGCTTGGTAGGTTTCTATATTTTCTTTAGAATCGATAAATTGATATTGTGACTGGTCACGCGAGCTCTGTAATCGTGGCTTTCTTCCTACGCTTTTCGAGGGATTACTTTGTAATTAGCAACCGCTTGATAATTAACCATTACTTTTGTTTCGGTTGTGAGACGCAATTGGGCAGTGGATGCCGCATGCCGGACCTGGCCTGGCTTTACTTACCCACCAAGTACTTAACATCAAAGTAGATGCATGGTTCACCAAGTAGACAGAACTTTGATGCTTGCACGGCATGAAGCAATCAATTACAGGGAATAGTTTAAACCTGTATACATACATGGGCTTGACTTGATCCGGTTAGACGGTACCTAACCAGGTCAAACTCAGCTCTATCTTGGACCGCCAACAGGTTCAACATGGACCAGTGACCTCTGCATCACATGAGCATGATGCCATGCATGCATCCTTCCAGAAGTAGTAGCACTACTACTATTCAGGTTCAGGAATACCTCTTAATTTGCTTGCTTGTATATATATTTCAAAAAAATAAATATCAGAGAGGCACTTCAGTCCACGAACAGTATTCAACGATAACAACGTCCGGGCATTGCCGAATTGTTTCCAACAAGGACGTTCTGAGACCGCCGGAAGATCCAAAGCTAGCCCACAATGTTGAAAAATTTGCCAATGTCTCGGTTTCACCGAGCATGCCGTTCGCTTTTCCGACTAGAGCCACCACCATCCATCTTGACTCGGTCATAGCCATGGCCCATGTGTCTCTCTGAAGGTCGTAGAAAACGAAAGGAAAGGTGCCATGCAGGTTTGCAGCCATGCAAGTGGTGGTAGGGTCTGATCGAGAGAGATAACATGATGTGGAGAAAGGATGGCCAAAGCTAGGGCAGTATGCTCCTTTTCTAGTCAGAAAATTTCTTTTTGGTTCATCCTGAAAGTGATCTGGATGAGTTGGGAGTTGGAACTGCTTGCCTGCTTGCCCCTTTCCACTTTTGACCTCAGCTTTTTGGCCGAGGATTTTGCTTGGATCTCTTGGGTTTGGTTCCTTTGGTCGACCTCTCCCTGGTGATATGGTATGCATGATAGGCCTCGCTGAATGCTTGTTTGGTCAATCAATGCATAATGCATGGGAGAGGGTCCATATGGGGCAAAAGGGCGTTTCTACGTTCCAATTGTTTGTTTATTCCCCTTTAGCTGCAGGATGCATTCATCGCCTACGTACGGAAGCTTTTGATCTGATTCAACCCCAAATGGATGTGGTCGATCTGTCTCTATTTCACTCTTCACAAGGCTCGCTCCTCTATGCTCGGTTGCACAATAACAATGCAATCTATTTCTACTATACCATAATATAAGCGTATAGACTATAGTACGGTAGGCAAGAAACCCACTAGTGGTAATAGTAGCACGAAACACTGCTTTTTTTTTCTTTTCTTGCGATGGCAATGCCACTCATGGAATAAAAATGCCTTAGAGATCGAGCATGTTTCTGCCGCTGAACAAACAAACAAACTGTGGCTTAGAGAATATAAGTAGGAGTATTATTCGTCAAAGATCGTTGGAGGAGTGGACTGACCACTGACCGTGGAGAGTTTTTATATGGGTAGCAGGTGACTGCGTGGTGTTATTCCCAGATAATTTTCTTGGGCCCCCCTTTTGACTTGGTCTCTAGATTGATCACTTGTCCAGTTGTGTAGTACATACAGAAGTGGCAGTATTTTTATACACTTAGAGCCATTTGTATTTTGTCTCCTTTCAGTCTGTCTTTCCGTGTCATGGAGAATCTTCTCACCAAAGTCCCATTTAGTCCGTTCAAACTTCACTGTGGGGGCTCGAGTGATTATCTGTGTGCTTAGTTAGTTCAGAAAGTTTTGGAGCATAAATGGCTTTCTCTTGTTTGCAAGTTTATTCTCCATTTCGGGCGTGAAACTTATATACTTTCTTGTAAACTCCTTGTTAATTAATTGACTGGAGCAAAGGTTTCGTTTCGAAACAAAATCTTTCTTTCTGCTTGGACCAACATTTAGGCCATATACCCCTCGCTCGTCTCCTGGTAACACCCACCCACATGCGCGGCGTATAACCCTCATTTCCCCCTCACCTTCTCTCTCTTCGCTACAGTAGTTAGGGTTTCCCCGCGCCGGACCGGGACGATCCCGAGCCTCTCCGGCGGCTTTGCCGGCCGGAGATGGCGGAGGAGAGGCGCCAGAAGTAGTTTAGGGTTGGTTTTGGGCTTTATGCCCGTAGTTTGGAGCGAGATTCGGATCCTGGCCAGATCTGGATCTTAGGGTTCCGCCACCGCCGGTTTCCTCCTCTGGTCGGAGTTGCTTGTGGTGGTTCGAACCGCCGTCTCCGCTAATAAGGCTGGGTGGTCCTCCGCTGCTGAGGTTCCACGGCCCTTTTCTTCCGTTCCTGGCCTGCTGTAGCATCCCAATTGTCTAACAATTGTAATGCTACTTGGTCTAGTAATATAATGGCTACTTCAAATATATAATTGTTGCATCATCATTATATCATGCTCATGTCATCATGCCATCTTGCATTTGAGCATCATATAAAACCCTTTTTGATTTGGTTCTTCTCTCATATGCATTGTTAATTGAATTTGCCTCTTGATATTGTATTTGGTTCTTGATATATTGTTTAATGCCCAAGTTGAGTTGGGGGCATATCTCTTATTAACTCCACCATCTTTCTTTCACCACCTTATAATTCCACCATCCAACTAAATATGAGCTTGGCACTTATTGGTTTTACCTCTAGCTCATGTGGGTTGGGATGGATCCAATTCTTTTTCCACATGCTCTCATCTTGGCATCATTTTGTTTTCACATTATTGATATATGAGAGCCACATGGCCACCTTTGCATGCCTTGTGGGTGGAACCCTATTTCTAGCTCCCATATGTGTTGTTTTGGGGTTATCATCATGTTGGGATATTTTATGGGCTTATTAACTACCTAGTGGCATATACACACTAGCAAGTCCCATTGTATTTCAAAAATGGTCATCTCCATCTACTCCATATGGGGCATCCCTTTTAATTCTTTTTGCTTGGCTTTTATTCCAATTTTTGGAATGCATACGTATAAATGCCATGAATAAGTATTTTGTTTACACAAGATTAAAACATGGCATTTAATGCATTTGCATGGGCCATGCAACCATCACCATCTTTTGATCTCCTTTGGTTTTCCTTTGGTTTTGAGTGGATCATGTTTAAACCCTAAACCCCCTCATCTTGGACCAGTTTTCCTGGCCAGGTGCATCACAAGCCTCACCCTCACATGTGTATGCTCCCATGCATGATCATGTGAGATCAAACCCAACCCTACCACCTCACCCTCTCTTTTCCTTGTCTAGTTCTTGCTTGCTCTTTGCTTGATCTTGCTGGAGCTTGACAAAACAATAAACCTCACCCCTCATCTCTCTCTCATCTCACCCTCTCTCTTCACCTTTCTCTCTAAACCACACCCCCATCTAACCCTAACCCGAGCCATACCCTCTAGTTAACCCTAGTTCCCAACCCTCTCTCTCTCGGCCTCTCTCCTCTCTCTACCATGCATGCCCCACATGGCTACCCTCTCCCTGGCCCCACACCCCATCTACTCCCTCTCTCTCTCCACCCAACCCTAAGACAAACCCTAGCTCTAACCCGGGCCACCCATCCTCCCTTTTGCATAAAGGTGACCACCTCCCTTGTGCCTCTCCCTCTCACCTTATCACCTCAACCACCCAGCTCTCCACCACCTCGGATCAAGATCTGGAGGCTCCCAGGTCCTCTCCACCCTCCCTTCTTCTTTCCCCTCCCCACCATGATCACCACCAGGCCTCAAAACCCTAGCCTCGGCCATCTCTTCCTCTAGCCGTTCTGGAGCACGCTGGTAGAGTACCAGGACCCCCTGCTTCCTCTTGACGCTTAGGGCCAGGCGGCCTGGACCTCGCCGAGACTGACGCCGGGCCGTGCACCGCCAAGATCGGGAGCTCCAGAGCCCGCTACGCGCAGATCGTGGCCCGAGCTCCTCCGACCACACCAACGAGCTCTGGTGAGCACCTCTACCTCCAGACGTGGTCCCTCCTCTCGTGCAATCAGAAGGCCGCCTTTTCCGCCGAACACCTCGTGCGCCACGCACGCTCTGGCGACAATGTAGCCATCGCAGCTTTTGCCTCTGTTCTCGTCGAAGCCGCGCATTGTAGTCCTCCTCAGAAGTTACTCTCTCGAATGAAAGTCGTAGGCCGCATCACCCTCTCCGCTTTCGTTTTGCGGCATCGAGAAATCCTCGGTTTGCTCGCCATCGTCGACCAAACTCCGGCGGTCCTTCGAACCTATGAGCGGCAAAGGCAGCGATTCAACCCGATTGTCGTTTGCAAAGACAACCACGGCCTTTTTCCCTTTGAACCCGATCCATGGCCCCACCTGATCGACCTCCGTTCCATCTTGCAGTAAGGCCCCTGGACGTTTCCCCTCTCAACCCGCGGTACCCCTGGATCGCCCATGTGTCGCCCAACGATAGCCTGCTGGCTTCAATGCCCCTCTGGCCTGATCACTATGGCTAAGTGAGTCTGCGGTGACAAAAACCTTCTGTAGCGTGTGTCGGCCAAGACCATGGCCCATTTGTCGATGTGATGTGGCTAGCTCAATCTGAGTATAAAAAGTATTTCCTGTTATCTGTTTTAAATTCAAATCTTTTCAAATTATTTCAAATTCAAATTCAATTTCAAATCTGTTCAAATATGAATTAAGTCATAACTTTCAAATGGTTTGGAATTTGAATTCAAACTTAATATGAAAAATATTTTGTTTTTGAATGTTAATTCAAATCTTTAATCAAATATTTTCAGAATTATTGTAAATAGACAACCTTTGACTTTGACCCTAATTAATAATTTTGACTTTTAAATAAATTTAAATCCATAAATCCAAATTAAACAAATAATATATGTTTTCAAACCAGAAAAATATGAGGAATTCAAATATGCCATTCAAAATATATTTTGGACACTTTATTTTCCAAGTTAATTAAAATTACTTTAAAATGCCCTTTTGCCTTAATTAATTAATAACTTTTGTTTTATAACTCCAAATTTAACAAATAATATGTCTAAAATGATTAGCTCGACGAGACCTTTCTGTTTATGCATTCCATCATCTGTTTTGCAGCATGCATCATATAAATATAATGGGTACAACAACTATTTTGAGGTTAAAATGTGGTCAAAACTCAATTAAATGCTTTATTATTGTATTCCACACCTCACCCATGCCATGCTACTTTATTGCCATGCAAATTGTGCATCATTCATCATGGCATGATTGTTTGCTTGTCGCATTTAATTCATATGCTTGCGCACTTATTTATGTTGGCCCTTGTTTGTTTGGTTCTTCTTCGAATAGACGCTGAGCAGGGGATATATCAAGAGAACCAGGAGCACTACCCAGATCCATTCCTTGCTTCAACTGAGCTGCCAGGCAAGCACTACCACATGCTTGCATACATATAGTACCTATTGCCTCTATCTTACTCTTGCATCATTGAGTCGCGATTGCATTAAATTGAATCCCAAGTATTGCATAGCCTTTACTTTTAAACCCCACCGAAGCTTGTTCCTCCATCCCATGAGCCATTACCACAGGAGTTGTTTGAGCCATGCGAGTCGTAGAAACGACATGTGTAGGGTATGTGAGTGTCGATGGAAAACGAGGTACCTAAACAACTTAACGAGTAGTAATGGGATAACTAATGAAAGTGGCATCGGTGAGCCATATTAAGCTATCTGGTTTTCAGGCTCACTTGTGTCCCGTGGGACCCCGAGTACTTGATTCCTGTTCCTTGAATATTCGCTATCCACATTCGGGAGGCTTATGAACCCCCGAGCGAGCTTGATTCATTCTTATTTCTTGGGGCCACAAACTAGTTTGAGGTTTTATTTACTATCCTGTACTTATGCCATGCTTTCTTGCTTTGATTTAAATTGTGCAGTCTTTGCACTGTCTTATTTAGGGCCGTGACCGTTTTGTATCGACAAGCCCAGTCACACTTTCGGGTTCCCAGTCGTGTATAGCCGACTCCATAAACCTTGAGGCCGTCTCGGGGTCAGCTAACTTCGGTGCGGGTGGCTCAATGGGGTGGCCCCCGGCAATATTTCTGAATCCTGTGATCGCTTTGTCGGATCGCCTCGTTGGGTTTGATTTGGTTTCGAGGCATATCGAGTGTGTGTTGCTATTTGTGCACCCGCAGGTAAAACTTTCAAAGCCGTTCAGCGGTTATGGACGACTTGGAGCATGATTTCGATCATATACAAGCATAACTAAAGTACCGCTTTTAATTTGACTAAGTACGACTAGTAAATAGTGCAACACTCATGGAATGGATAATAAAACGCCAGCGGATGGGGGTTGTTCGTCCGCTTCCTCGTCGATGGCGAGGAGGAGGATGGATCTGTGGATATTACCATTATAACCGTTATAATCTGTTGTTAATAATTCACGGACATCTCTATCTCGGTTAGGCGGATGGTTAGCAGTATCTATAGAATTGCTAGGGTTTATCGTTTGCTGCAATTCGTCACCCAGTTGTGTCCCCTTTAGAGGCATAAAGTCTTCTTGAGTACCCTAGGGTCTCACGATAAATTTTTTGGTTCAGATGAGCAGTACACTCACAAGATGGATCTTTGGGTGGAAGAGACGGACGATGTGGGCAACGATCATTGGTGTAGAGATTCCGGGAACGGGGATCCGTGAGATCTGTGGGCGGGATCTGCTTATTATGGGGCATCTTATGCCGATTTGCTTCTTATCCGTACTCGGATTTTGTCTTCCGCTTCCGCCTGATACTCTGTTGATTGATGTATGAGGAGATATCCTAACCTATTATATCTATCTAGGATAATTGGATCTTCTTGGTATGGCGTTGCTATATTCCTTTCTTTTTAGATGGAATGGCTCGATGTACTCTTGTATGGTGGCTTGCATACATACTCATTTGTGTATGTAGTTGATCCTTCGCTTCGGAATTCGCGCCCGTTCTTGTCCCGATGTTTGGAAATGGTTGGAACGGCCGAAAGGTCTACCTGTGAGTGGCATTTGGGCCCCACCGTACTATTTCAACCATTTCCGTTCATCCAGGCTTGTAACTAGGAGCGTAATTCACCGAGGTAGTTACACCTGCCGAGGTGGCGAGGAGGTGCGGTGTTCTAGGCGGTGAGCGGTGTCTTCCTCTCTCCTAGCCGGCCGTGGTGGCGAGTAGGAGAGATGGAGACTATGCTTCTTCTTCTGTGGTGCGAGGACGGTTTGCCGGCTTCTCTGGCTAGGGTGCCTTGGCGGCGTTTCGTCTGCTTCAGGGAGCCATGGCGGCTCTTTTGCAGACGACAGTGTCTGCGGCGTCCTTGGGTGGAGAAGTCCTCTGGAGCTTCTCTCCGGCGTCTCCCTGGCGGCGGGTCTCGCCTTCATGGGACTCAATGGCGCGGAGGCTCGCCGCCTGCGCCTCCTCTAGCCGATGGGCTCTGCCGGTGCTTCAGGATGTCACGGCCACGGGAGCTTCGTCGATCTAGAGGAGGATGAGGAAGAAGGACTTGATTGCTTTTTCAAGTTTCTTTTAGGGTCCTCAATGCAATTTCCTGGGCCTCTGTGTAATTTTTATTTTTTCTGGCCTTTTTGTACTCTAGGGACTATTATGCAGCAGCATATGTCGGCTGCTTTGCACCCGTTCAACGTTAAAAAAAAAGGGAGTGCCTAGATTTCAGGCGTCTGAGAACTTTTTATGTCTAAGTCGCTTATGTCATCCTAATATTTATGCTAATTCTCAGTTGCAACCTAGTTGCAACTCGTAAGATTTGTACTAATTCTTAGTTACAACCTAGTTGCAACTCATTAAATTTTCAGTTACATCCAAGTTGCAACTCATGTGTAACTTTTAATTTGCACGAATCACGAGGTAAATCGAATGATGAAAGAGACGACAAACATGCGCGGCGGGAAACGCCGGTGACCAGTGTCGGGAGGACTAGGAAATAATCGATCCTGCCGTCGCCGCCAGGGCCCAACGGAAACACCACCGCACATACCACCTGTTCTGTGGTCTGTACCACCACCGGACCACCCCGATCCGATCTGATCGAGCTCGGCATCGGCCGGTCAAAGCCTGGGGGCGCCCGGCCAAACACCCGGTTCACACGAAGAGAGAATGTAGCTAGCTGGAGCCTGCCCTGGAGCGTACTTGGCCGTGACGCCACGCATGTCCTGCCTGCCCACTCGTCTCATCCGTCCGTCCGTCCGGGCGGGATCCCACTGTGCCGGCACGCACCCGCACGCAGACACGAGAGGGGGCGCGCTCTGCCTCTCCCCCCGGAACCCGACGCGAAAACGCGTCCCGGCGCTCCGATCCGTGCACGCCGCTGGCCACAGGCGCGTCGCGCACGGGCACATGCCCCTGCGCACAGCGGTCCACGCGACGCCACGCTACCCCGTGGGTGGATGTCAACCCTGTTGTCTGGGATCTTGTCATTCTCGACATGCCAGTCCAAAGTTTACAAAATGATGATGAGAGCGGATCGGTGAAAAGATGTGTGCCCGCGCGCCCGCCTACGAGTTTGGTTCCCGCCCGCGTAATTCCTGGCGTCGTCCATCATCATCATCATCATCTCGTCACCCTTCGTCGTCTTTGCATCCGTGTCTGGAGCGATTTGTAAAGGGTATCTATCTCCTCCAACCGTCAGATCAGCAGAACATACGGCATCTGGGTTTTAGGATTCGGAATGGGCAAAATGGATTGGGTAAAAGGTGATCGCTGCGAGCGTGAAGCCAAATTGCCCATGATCGGAGAGTATTTATATAGTTCATGACGTGCTTTTGGATACCGTAAGGTGTTTTTTAGAGAAGAATCCAATAAGTGTACTTCTAGTCTTGTTCTAAGTTAAACTTAGTAAAGTTTGACTAACTTTTTACTCCCTTCGATCCATATTAATTGACTCAGATTTGTTTAGATTTAAATGAATCAAGATTAACATATTAGTTCATCTAAAATATAAAATATAGTTCATGACGTGCTTTTGGATACGTAGGGTGTTTTTAGAGAAAAATAGTATTTGTTATTCCCTCCGTTCTAAAATATAAAATATTTTAGGTTTGTAAAAAAATGTATCTAGACTTTTTAGTAGGTAGATTTATTCCAAACTTAAATGAATCTACATACTAAAAAAAATCTAGATACATTTTTATCAAAAAGCTACTCCATCCGATCCATATTAATTAACTTAGATTTTTCAAAATTTGGGTAACCTATATATTAAATAGTGTCTAGATTCACTAAATTTAGACAAATTTGAGTCAACTAATATGGATCAGAGGAGTAAAACATTACTCCCTCCGATACAAATTAATTGACTTCGATTTGTCTAGATATGGATGTATCTAGCACTAAAACATATCTAAATACATTTAAATTTAGACAAATCTGAATCAATTAATTTGAACAGGAGGGAGTAGCTGTGTGCAAGAAGGTTGGTGTTTTTCAGAGGTGATGATGATCCCGGCTTGCAAGTCAAAGTATTTCGCATGAATGCATGATGGTCGTTTTGGGTCTTTTGCAGCCCTTTCCGGTGCAACCGTACGTGCCTCGTGCGGTTCTGTCAGCTGGTGCATATCCTGTGTGTAGTAGTAGCAGCATTTTGTTGTCGTTTCGAGGCAACATCTTGAGATTTGACTGCGCATGGTTGTCTACATTCTACACGAGTACACCATGGCTCGTGGGTCCGCACAACAAGTCAACAACCCGAAGTGTGGACTGGGGAGATGCAGAGGCAAGGTTTGTTGCAGAATGACATCTGCTGTACTGTACTGTACTTCCGCACGTGAAAGTCAGGGGTGTGTGGTGTGTTGTGTAATACCGCGTTGCAATATACTCTCGTTAAAAATGCTACATCCATTTCATAATATAAGTTTTCTTGCAAACTAAAACAGCTGATTAAAAAGTCTTATACTCCCTCCGTTAAGAAATATAAGATGTTTTAGGTTTGTAAAAAGATGTATCTAAAAATCTTTTAGTGTATAGGTTCAAATGAATCTAGACATTAAAATATGTCTTGATACATCTTCTTTATAAACCTAAAACATCTTATATTTTCAAATGGAGGGAGTATTATACAACAGAGAGAGTATCATGCAAGATCAGAATTGATGTCTTTCTTGGGCTATACAGGGCCCATATTTTAAGTTCAACTAGGCTAAACTCTCCTATTGCCCACCCGTTGCGGGCGCGAGCGGAGTGCCCCTTGAAGCTGCTCCGTCATGGGCCATCCCAATGCGGCCCAGTAACATGTATGGTTTTTCCATTTTTTCCCTTTTTATGTTTTTAAGGTAATAAGAAGCTCATATTTTGAAAAGGTTTAATTTGAAAATGTCAAATCTGAAAAATGTTCAACTTAAAAAAATGTTCCAAAAATCTGATTTTGAGAAGAAAAAAATAAAATTTGAATTTTGTTCGGATCTAAAAATATTTAAAATTTTGAATTGTTCGGATTTAAAAAAATGTCAAAGAAACAGAAAAGAAAAACGAAAAAAATAAAGAAGAAAAACAGAAAAGAAACATATACTTGGAAATTGGGCCGCGGCCCATAACCTTGACGCTTCAGCCGGCGCCCCAGATTGCGTCCGTATTGAGCGTTGAATAGGATTACGCCTACATATGCGTGGTGATATACACCGCCCGTTGCAGCACAGCGGGTCGCACCGCCTGAAACGAACGGGAGACGGGCCAGCCCAATAACATAACATTGATCACAAGCGCTGACGGCATCATGCGTTGACGAAGGAAAAACGAGCTTTTCTCTCTAGCAAACAGAAAAATGTGCCGGCAGTAGCTCCGCCAGTTATGCCGCATGAAGGGCCGATGACTGTTGAATAAACGAGCCGGCTACCAAAGCTACAGCGCATACTAGACTACAAGTACGTATCTATTATTTTTATTTTGATAAAATAGTGTTTTATTTATTTCCTTTTTATGTTTATTTTTTGTTTCAAACTTTGTTCAAAGAATGAACAACTTGTTGAGCGGTAAATAAATTTTGAACACTGAGCATTTTTTCAATACATAAACACTTTTTTTCAACCCCATACAAAAATGTTTATTAGTGAAATTGTTTTTAACTATGTGAATAGTTTTTATCGAAACATCACAAATCTTTTTCTCAAATTAGAACCTTATTAAAGATCATGAACAATTTTTTTTAAATCCGAACCTTTTTCAGTATCACAAAAAGTAAAACATGAACCATTTTTTCAAACCATGAACCATTTTTTCAAACTACGAACCATTTTCTCAAACCATGAACCATTTTTTCAAACCATGAACTATTTTTCAAACACCATGAACCATTTTTTTCAAACCATGAACCAATTTTTTAAACACGAACCAATTCTCAAAATATGAATTATTTTTCAAATCATGAAGAATTTTTCACTGTCATGAATAATTTTTCAAACTCATGAATAATTTTCAAAGGCAGACAAAATTTTGAACTTTGTGAATATTTTTCAAATCCACTAGCATGATTTTTTAGGATCGAACGATTTTGTAATAACTCATGAACAGTTTGAAACTACGTATCATCGGTTCCAAAATAAGTAACTTTATATACATATATATCTAACACTAAAATATGACTATATAGATCCATATCTAAACAAGTGGAAGTCACTTATTTTGGAACAGTGGGAGTGTTACAAATTTTAATACGATGGTCCACATAAGGAAACCAATCAGAAAACTAGAACGGAAAATAGAAAAACCAGAAGAAATAGACAAACCGCCACACCAAAATAAGGAAAAAAGGAAAACCGCTCGTGACATTAATGGGCTAGGCCCATACATCATGGAACGATGCGGCACAGGCGGAAGGGGTGTGCGGTGCGGGCTACTTGCGCCGTGTTGAGTGGCGTTTATCATTTGCGCCTGCATATGACAAAGCAATGTAAATTGACTAACTTCTCACTTAGGAAAAATATCTACGGCCCAGTAGGGCCATATTTGTTAGCCCCAAATGAGAAGATGATATAAAAGGCCATATATATAACTAACGGGAGGAATGCGGATCCAATTAGGTGATGAATCAAGGAAACAGTTTTTTATAGCACTTCTGATTCATTGGAGCACATATTCGATACTTCTTTTTGCCGAAAATTGGCAGTGGATTTATATTCGACAGATATAAATCGTAGGCTTCTGTTGATTGCCTGTAGGTTGCAGCAGGTTGATTTCTCTTTAGGTTAGCTGGTGCCACCGTCTATGAATCCCCATGTTCCGTCAGTTTTTTTTAAAAGGTAGTAGAATTGAAGACGCTCACACGTCATACATCCATCCCTATGAACGTACACACGGGCACCGTATTTCTATGAGCACCTTCAAGAAATTGAGTCAGCGGATCGGGTCTTAAAGATTGACGAAGTCAGCACGAACGTCTCGATGTCGACGTGAATATCGTCTTTTACTAAAAAAAATAGTTTTTTATACTTACAATACAAAATGTTAAACCTAGGGTTCGGAGGTACAACCACCCTCGGTTTTGTTGGGAAACTGGGCCGGTAGAGGCCCATTCGGTGTGGCCTCTACCAGGCTAGGGTTAGCCCATGTGGGTTTCCTATCCTCCTTAGTCTATAAATAGAGGAGCAATTATTTTACGTGACTTGACCAGAGACATATCAATAAAGCTTCTCCATGTTTCCTGTGTCAATCTACTGTGTATTCTTTGGGTGCTTTCGGCTTAGTCTTCTTCCTCGGTTGTGGAGCAGCCTCGGGACCGGCCAGCCGGCATTGTTCAACACGTTATCAACACGTGTTTCTCCGTCGAGCCTCCGTCAAGCCACCGTCGAGCCTGCATCACGCAGGCTTTCGTTGAAGGTAATCCGAAATTGATCGCAAAAATGGATTCGTTGTTCGATTTCCTTTCAATTTTTTCGTTTAGTTCATAGATCAGATCTCACCTATGGTGCGGATTTTCCCCCGAGAGTCGAGCCGACCTGCTGTCGCCGACCAATGTCGATTTATTCACTCTCGGATACGGATCTTGTTGACTGTACTATAGGAAGAGCGGTACACCCGTGATTCGGCTGATCACTGTAACGGTGAGTACCTGCTGTTACGATCTGGACTATTCTATATACTATTAAAAAGACTGGGACCGTTCGTCACCCTGCCAGATTTTCCGTCTGCCAGTAAAAGACGTTTTTGCCCCTGGGTTTTGATCCTAATTACCGTACTGCCACCGCAAAGTCAAGGAAAAGGTGTTTTCTTCTCTGCAAAGCAGCGACGTACACTGGGAGAAGAGGACGCAGGGCCCCATTGAAGACGTCGAGCTCTTCCTGTGCCTCCGCTCCCGATGGACGGGACAAGAGGCGGCGACGCGTGGCTCCCACGTAGGAGGGGTCCTGTCTAGCAAGGCCTTGGTCGATCACGGCGGGAGGCGCGTGTTAGCCTGCAGAGTGGAGCTTGAGGGCGAGCGCCGGATGCGTCCGCGAGGTGGAGTAGAGGGGTGGGGAACGACGAGGCCACGTGCTGAGCAGGGAAGCGGGGCGGCGGCACAGAACCTGGCGGCGACTGTGCGGTGAGAGGTGGAGGTGGCAACAGACGTGGGAGGAGGCGACGACGCTAGGAGCTCGCGGGCCACCAGGTGCTCGATGGAGTGGCGCCCGACGAATTCGGGCAAGGAGAGACCGGCGGCGCGCTGGGGGAAAGCGAAACGGAGGGGGAAGGAGGCCCTGGCGGCGCTGCTCCGTTTAGGATCGAGGGTAGGGGGATTCAGGGAAGGTGGCGATGGGAAAAAGGGAGCGGGATGCGGTCGGTGGGGGTGGTCGCGATGCGGGGCAAGAGAGAGAGGGGTCGAGGTGAGCGGTAGGTGGAGAAGAGAAGAAGGAGCAGGAACGTCGTGGTGTCAGGTGGGGTAGGCGACGCGAGTTGGGGTGGGGTCACGGAAGGCAGGGGCAGCGGCCGCGTCGCCGCGAGTGCGTGCGTGTTGGGCTTGGCCAGTTGGCCGGTTGCGTACTGCATGTGTGTGGTGGATTGACGTGCGTGTCTTTTTTTTTTTTTTGATACAAACTTTCTTGGTACTTTGTTAATCAAGCTGTATCATAATACTATAAAAGCCACGAAGTTAATTTAGTCAAATGAGTGTCTTCAAATAGTTACGTGTGTCTTCTCTTGTCTTGTTAGAGCATCTCTACTCGTTGGACATATCTAGGCCAAAAATCGGTCCAATTTTTGACCGGACGAATCGCGTTTTCGGCCAGGGTACGCCAGTCGCCCATTCGCGTACCCAGACCGCGTTGCCAGGTTCGACTAAATTCACTTAAACTCGGAAAAATATGGGCGAATATAGACGGAATTTTATTAAATTAGGCGAGGGGGCTCATAGTACATCGGTTTTAACTAGGAAAGGACGCCGCCGTGGTCGACGCCTGGCGCCGCAACTACAGGCCGAGGCGGGGGTTGTTGCCGGCCTCGATGTGCGCCATGACTCTGGCGAGAGTCCGCCCTGGAACGCTCCACCAGCGGCGGCGGTAAGCCATATTGTTACGTGGCGGTGGCGAGCCCGGCGGTCCGTCGTGTCGGGCGAGTTCCTCGAGGCGCCTGTCGGCGAAAAACTGCCTCCAGAAGACCAAGTTGCCCTGATCCTCGGCGAGATCCGGGTCTTGCATGGCAGTGATAGCGGCCTGGATCTCTCCGGCGAGTTCTGGGTCTTCCATGGCGGCGATAGTCGCCTGGATCTCTCCGGCGAGGTCCTTCCCGTCAGGCACCGGCGAAACGGGGATCCCGCCGGCGCTGAGTTTCCAGCCTAAGGGGAGACGAGTGTCCTGCGGGGCCGTATAGCACGCCTCGCGGAGGAGCCAGGCTTCCCACGGCGACAGCGTGCATCGGCCGGCCATGGCTTCTCGGCGGAGTTGGGGAGGAAGCAAGTTCGACGGAGTTGTGGTGGTGTGAGGAACTGTGAAGAGAGACGACGAGATGTACGGCTTTTATAGGCCGGAAGAATGACGGGAGGGGTGTAGCAGCGAGGGCGGGAAAAGGAAAACGGCGGGAAGGATTGCGGCGAGTCGGCTCTGTCGCTGACAGGCTGGTCCACTCGCCTAATTCTCGTCGTCCGGCTTCCCAGGGCATACCCGGGATCCTGGGTTCGGCCTGGGTAGTCCGGACCAAAGTTGACCCAAATCCGGCCGAAAACAGGTCCCTGGGTACGCGACTGGACCGATTTTCGGGGTCTGGACGTAATTTCGGCGTCCGGATGGGCCTCCTGGGTAGGCGAGTGGAGATGCTCTTAGATCGCTATTGAGTAACTTGACAACTGGATATGTCAACTCAAAGATTAGACATATATAGTGTTTCTTTTCATATTTATTAGTTTAGACCTATCGTCTTGACACCGACGCGGTGACTGCATATAGGCTTCGTCAGTTGTTAGCCGCTGGGCTATATACACCTTGTTATTATGAGTTTGCATTTATTTGCAACAAACATAATTATAAAATTTCATCCAAATGTTGTTACCAAATTGGCAAATTCAATGACAAGGCGTTGCCAATATATTTGAACAATGTTGTTATGTGTCCCGCCCAAAGTTTTAAATAGCCGGCTATAGCCGGGCTATAGCCCTACTATAGCCTTTTCGCGTGGTGCGGCTAAGTGCAATAGCCGGCTAAAAAGTGTGAAACCCTTTAAATAACCGACTGTAGCTGTTTTCGAAGGCCGCGGCTATAGCCCATAGGTCCCACCTAATTATCATCTCCCTAAAGAAGATGTTGTTGGAAGCATACCAAGTGGATACCAATAAGATGGTTCAAATGTAAGCTCCTGACACATAGGATGGGAATCACCTCCTTCGTGACGAACATTAGCAGACAAAATATTTCAACCACAAATTGTATAACAATGTATTTAGAGGAATCCCGAGTAAATTGCACACCATTGTTAAACAGTTGCAACTGAGTAAATCATCTCTACCACGTGGCACATGTGGGTAAGCAATCGGAGACGATGCGGTCAAATATACAATTTGGAGAGCACCGGTGGAGATGCTCTAAGAATCGCTATCAAGCTAGGCATACCTGTACCAAAAATTAAATTTGGATGATGTGGTGTCCTTTTATAGCCCGTAGCAACGCACGGACATTTTGCTAGTTAATTAATAGATCGAATTCATCTGAGTTGTTTTTCCTGTTGACTGAGAAGCTGCCAAGGCCTCGATGGCCATGAAGCCGTACATACACGCCGGGCGCCGTGGCCCTGCTAGCCGTCCGCCACGAGCCCTGCTGTCTGTGCAGTTTCATGCCACCGCCCACACCACAAGATTGTTGCGCGCGCGCTGCGCCGCCGCCATTGCCGCGACCGCCCGGCTAGTCCGCTGGCTGGCCACACGCACGCCATCGCCATCGTGACACCCACCACGCCGCAGCTGGTCGCACCACCGCCGCTGGTTACGCTGCCGCCGCCGAAGCGCCCTGGCTGCGCTTCGTCAGCGACGACGCCTTGGCGGCGCCGACGCTCTTGCTGCGCCATCACAGGCCGCGTTGCCGCCGCATGCGTCTTGCCGCGAAGTCGCCAGGCGCCGCTGGCCGCGTTGCCGCCGCGCTGCGCCGCTTCGCCGCTGGTCGCTCGCCGTGTGCGCGCCGCCTGCCGCACCAGTGCCCAAGCACCGCGCCGCGCGCCGCCAACCATGTCCACGCCGCCTGCTGCACCCGCGACGCATGCAGATGTTGGTTGTTGCCGCCGCGACGCGCGCCGCCTTGCCACGCAAGACGCCGCGCTGGTCAGATGCTCGCAGACGCCGCCCGGCCCCGCTGGCCGTACTCGCCGTCGCCGCTGTCACGGCGCAAGCCTCCAGCGCCCTTGCCGCGCTGCTGTTGCACCGCCAAGGTCTGACGCTGCTCGCTTCGCCATCGCCGCCCCCTCCACCCGCCACCTGCCCGAGGTCGCCGGCCTGCTGCCGCCGCCACCCCGCCCTAGTCGGGAGCACCCAGCTCCGTCCACCCCGCTAGCCGGGCTGGACAGTCTAGGGTGGGCCGGTCCAGTTGGGCCGTTTTTCGGCCCAGGCGGTATACAAAAAAAGAGGGGGTTGGACGCCCTGTGCACGCGCAGCTACTGGGCTGTTGGCCCGTTTTTTGTCCTGTTTTCGGCCCGTTTTTGCACAAGCTTTTGTAGTATGTTTCAATACAGTTATTAATTATCGCACGATTTTAATACTTTGTATCTCATAGTTAGCTTGTACCGTTTTTAAAATTTTGGAACGCCGTCATATTTGAATTATCGTATCGATTATCGCATTTATGCAACCGATTACCTGCTGTAATCTTACACACTTTGCATAAATTGCAGATGACCGGAATCGTCAGCCGCGAGTTCCCGAAGTTGACCCAGGATGGGCTTAACTACCTGACTTGGGCCTCGGACGTTGAGATCGTCCTCGAGGGCCGATGCATCAAGGATGCTTGATTTCCGGGACCCCGACGGCCCCCAGCACCACCATCCCGCCGGACAACGCCAAAACCCTGCATTTCCTCTGCCATCACATGTGTGAGACTCTCAAGAACGAGTACATGGCAGAACGGAGTGCTTCTGCCCTTTGGACCACCCTCAACAAGCGGTTCTCTAGGCTTAAGTACACCATTCAGCCACAGGCGGAGGCAGATTGGATTCGTCTGAGATTTGCGGACTTCAAGACGGTGGGAGAGTACAACTCCAGGTTACACCGGATTTGTACCATTCTTCAGCTGTGTGGGACCAGTACCACAGATCAGCAAGATAGACAAAACTCTCTCCAAATTCCATCCGGACAACATCCAGTCCTCACGAAACTTTCGCCAGGAAGGATTCACGGAATATGCAACGCTTATTGATGCTCTCCAGGTGGCCGAGGCGCAGGATAATGTTCTGAAAAAGAACTTCTCTGCGCAACCCTTCACGGGGGGCCCAAGTCATGAGGCTAACGCCGGCGCCTACAAGGTGCGCAAGCCCATCCACAAGAAGAGAGGAAAGAAGGGCCCCAACTCCTCCAACCCCGCCAAGCAACGCAAGGCGGGCAAGGGGGAGGCAAGGCCCCAGGACTTCTTCCGCTGTGGCTCCAAGACTCACTTCTCCAGGCAGTGTTTGGCCCCTAAGCACGCCGTGGACGTGTTCAAGGCCAAAAAGAAGACGCACGAGGCGCACCTCGTCCAGGTTGAGGCACCACTGGCGCCCGGAGCGGCGCCTGTGCAGAACGTCACGCCCGTAGTGGCGCAGGGCGTAGCACAAGTGGCAGCACCTTCTGCGGTTCCCACGAACGCCGCTGTGCCCATGGAGGTTGAGCACGTTGTTCCCCCGCCTCAGCTAGACATCTCTGCTGCCTCGATGATGATAGCCAACAAAGAGAAGCTCAACGATCTTGAGATACAGGCTGAGATTGATGCTTTCTTTGCAGAATCCACCTGAGCTCCTTTTTGTTGTGATGATTTCTTTTCCGCAAATAATCTGATACAATTCTTCGATATGGTTGTAAGCTCTATGAGAGCATAACATTTATTTGTTTTCGGCGATTGGATGACATTTATTTCATTCATTTATTCCATTATTTGGTTGTGTTATGTTCTGAAATGTTTATGTGTTTTACTTACTTGATGTAGCATCTTTCTCGCTCCATTATATTAATTAGGCACTATATTTTAAAATGCGTGTGGCGCCCAAATAGAGAAAACGTGCCTTGCTGATAGCGGCACCACAAATACCATCTTGAGAGAAACAAAGTACTTTGAGTCTATTACCAAAAACCCCGGTAACATAATGACGATCGCCGGCTGTGGTCCGAATGTAGTTGGCTCCAAAAGAGCAACTATAATACTCTCAAATGGAACAACTCTGATCATTGAAGAGGCATTGTTGTATCCAGAGTCGAATCGTACTCTCTTGAGTTTTAGAGACATCCGCGCAAATGGTTTTCATGTAGAAACTGATGATGATGAGAATGGAAAGGAGTTCCTATTTATTACCAAGCGTGACGAAAATGGTAAATATGTTGTCGAAAGACTCCCTTCATTAGCTACTGGGTTGTACTACACTAAGATAGTAGCACCACCTATTTACACTACCCTTAAGACTGTCTTTAGAAGCTCTAAACTATTCTGCCTTTGGCATAATAGGTTAGGCCACCCCGGTCTTAGGATGATGAGAAATATAATTAACAACTTGAATGGTCATAATGTTAATGTGAAACATTTCCCGAATCCCGATGATTTCGTGTGCTTCGCATGCGCTACGGGGAAATTGATCATTAGACCGTCCCCCCTAAAGGTGAAGGATGAACTCCCCGCGTTCTTGGAACGTATTCAAGGGGATATATGTGGTCCAATTCGGCCCCTCTTAGGGCCGTTTCGGTACTTCATGGTGCTCATCGATGCTTCCTCTAAATGGTCTAATGTTTGCATGCTGTCAACAAGGAACCATGCTTTTGCAAAGTTGACCTCTCAGATCATACAAATAAGGAATAAATTCCCTAATTATCGTTTAAAGTCTATTCGAATGGACAATGCTAGAGAATTTACTTTAAAGGCATTCGATGATTATTGCATTGCAACAGGAATCAAACTTGAGCACTATGTACCGCATGTCCACACTCAAAATGGACTTGCGGAGGCATTGATTAAAAGGATTAAATTCATTGCCAGACCACTCCTTCAGGGTTGTAATTTATCAACTACATGTTGGGGACACGCGGTGTTACACGCCGCTAATCTCATCAACTTTCGACCATCGGCCTACAACATCCACTCTCCTATCCAACTTGCGTAAGGGTCGGCACCAAAAATTTCCCACCTACGTAGGTTCGGCTGCCAGGTATATGTACCTATACCACCACCCCAGCGATCAGCAATAGGACCGCTCCGTAAGTCGGAGATATACGTTGGTTATGAGACTGTGTCCATAATTAGGTTCTTGGACCCCTTGACAGGTGACTGTCACACGGCCCGTTTTGCTGACTGCATTTTTGACGAGGATCTTTTTCCGACTTTGGGGGGAGGTAATCAACCCCTGGATGACAAAAGTCGAGAAATCATGTTGAAAGCCACGGGTATACACGCTCATGACCCGCGCACTGTTGAGACTAATAGAGAAGTCTAAAAGATACTAGATTTGCACTCTCTAGCGAATCAACTGCCTGATCATTTTAGTGATTTAAAGACTGTGACAAAGTCGCATGTGCATGCACGCAATGCACCGGAAAGGGTTGAAATACCGAAGAGAAATGATGGTATACCCGCTCCCGTTCCAAGGCCTAAGAGAACGCGGAATCCGGTTTCTCAAATCCCAAGTACACGGGACGCCCGAAGAAAAAGGATAAGAGAGATTTATTACAGTATGCCCCTGTTGAGGGGAGCCAGTTAAGACCTGGCACAAGTACGGATATTCCAGTGCACGAAATTCTGGACTTGAATTTTCCTATATCGGAAATACCCAGCGAAGTTGTGTGCCCACACATCGGAGGGGGAAAACTAAAGGATCTAGCTCCGGGATTGGGAAATACGGTGGAGCAAGAGGATGTGCCTGATGCACTCCATGACGAAATGGCCCTTAACTATGTTAATTCGGGCGAGTCATACAACCGAGCCATGGCAAATGTCAACGTTAATTTTGCCAAGAAAATTGCCTCAATCATAGATCTTGACCCTGAGCCTAACACGCTCGCCGATTGTAAAAAAAGGTCGGATTGGAAAGATTGGCAGAAGGCAATCACTGCTGAATTATTATCGTTAAACAAAAGAGAGGTATTTGGACCTGTTTATCTAACTCCTCCCCACATTCGCCCTGTTGGCCATAAGTGGATTTTTGTTCGAAAGAGAAACGAGAATAATGAAGTAGTAAGGTACAAAGCAAGGCTCGTTGCTCAAGGTTTCACTCAGTGACCAGGTGTCGACTTTGAGGAAACCTACTCCCCGGTCATTGATGGAATTACCTTTAGATACTTGATCTCAATGGTAGTAAACATGGACTTAAAAATGAAACTAATGGATGTTGTCACCGCTTACCTATATGGTAACCTGGATTCGGACATATACATGAAAGTACCAGAAGGTCCCTATCCCGAACCATGATAGAGCAAACAAGAGCTTATACAGTGTTTAGCTTAAGAAGTCATTATATGGACTAAAACATTTAAGTAGGATGTGGTATAATCGTTTAAGCAATTTCCTTTATCAGAAGGGCTACGCGAGCAATGAAGATTGCCCATGTTTTTTATACGGAGATCCCAGGATGGTTTCTGTATTATCTCGGTGTACGTGGACGATTTGAATAATCGGTACACCTGACGATATTGAGGAAGCGAGTTCCTACCTGATGTCGGAATTCGAGATGAAAGACTTAGGCAAAACCAAGTTCTGCCTGAGCCTGCAACTTGAGCATTCCCCTGCTGGGATTTTAGTTCACCAGTCGGCCTACACCCAGAAGGTGTTGGAACGATTTGGGTTTGAAAAGGCATATCCTTCTAAGACCCCGATGGTTGGAAGATCTTTGCAGCAAGACAAGGACCCTTTCAGGCCTAAAGAAGAGGGGGAGGAAATTCTGGGGCCGGGATTCCCCTACTTAAGTGCAGTTGACGCACTTATGTACCTCACAAATTGTACACGAGCGGATATTGCATTCGCCGTTAATCTGCTTGCTAGGTATAGTTCTAAGCCTACCAAGAGGCATTGAAAATGCGTTAAGGACATCTTTAGGTACATACAAGAGACCAAAGACCTTGGCTTGTTTTACCAAAAGAACCAAGACCTATCTGTGGTACCTTTCGGACCCGCACACATCCAAGTCACGGACTGGATATGTTTTCTTTTGTGGTGGAACATTGATTTCCTGGAAATCGTCTAAGCAAACTCTTATGTCAACTTCGACGAACCACTCAGAAATCATAGCATTATATGAAGCATCACGAGAATGTGTATGGCTTCGGAGATTAGTTAGCCACATCCAGATGTCATGTGGACTGAACACCGTACAAACCCCAATAATTATCTATGAAGATAATGCCGCTTGTGTTGCACAAGTCCAGACGGGTCACATGAAGAGTAATCTCACAAAGCATATAAACCCCAAGTTCTTCTATGCACATGAACTGCAAAAGATAAACGAAGTGAAAGTCTTGCATACTAAGTCATGTGAAAATCTCACTGATTTGTTCATTAAATCATTACCAATATTTTTTTTCGAGAGATGTGTATGTGGGATCGGCATGATGAGACTTAGGGAGATGCAAGGTTCAGGGGGAGAATCTTCACAAACTCATCGCTGAAATCTTGATCCCGATGATTGAGTGCTTAACTTTATAGTTAAGTGAATTGTACTCTTTTTTTCTTAGTGAGTTTTTATAAAGTTTCTCACATGAGGTTTTTAATGAGGCAATTCGTGCAACATAGCAAGAAGTATACCATGTGTATTTCTTCATATTTTTTCCACTGAGTTTTTCGGAGTTTTAAGCCATGGTTATACAGATAAGATACCCAGGGTGAGAAACTGGGCCGGTAGAGGTCCATTCGGTGTGGCCTCTACCAGGCTAGGGTTAGCCCATGTGGGTATCATATCCCCCTTAGTCCATAAATAGTGGAGCAATCATTGTACGTGACTTAACCAGAGATATATCAATAAAGCTTCTCCATGTTTTCTGTGTCAATCTACTGTGTATTCTTTAAGTGCTTTCGGCTTAGTCTTCTTCCTTGGTTGTGGAGCAGCATCGGGACCGATCAGCCGGCAGGGTTGTTCAACAAGTTTGTCCATGTTCCGCCAGTTGGGAACGTACAAGTCCTCCGCTGTGCGTCTCTTGTCTGCACGACTGTCTCGGGATGGGATGCCAGGAGCCAGAAATTTCCGTCGCGGAGCGTATCAACGTAGGCGACAAGTTGCAACGCGGTTGCCGCGCACGAACCGCGAGTGTGCCAATTACTTAAAAGAAAAGAAGGGACCAACGTTTGGCGGACTATAGGCGCAAGTCTGATTTGCCCCGACGTGAGATTCTATTTTATGCTTGCTGAATTGCATGACTGAATATCGACGACTGCACCTAGACGCTGGATCACACTCGAGTTTCGCGTTCAAATGAGTGGAAATTGTACGCAGAAGCCCCGACTGACTGCGCGCTAGTCTGGCTGCTAGCAGTTAACACGGCGGCTTCGTTAAGCAGTATCACAGCGTCTCGTTTGACTTGGATAAAAGTTACAGTGGTAATATACTGTCCATTAGAGCCTGGCTGACTAAAATGCCAACCCAAAATGTCTGTTTTTATCTGTTTGAATAGGTCGCGGTAGTTTTTGGGTCAGGGTTCGGCCAACCGTGTTCAGTGGGGTGACCTATCTATCCACGCATGGCAAATAGGCCATCATCTAAACTGATATTTTTTCAGTGGGTTCTCGTCCTGCCGTCTCCTGCTTTTCTTTCCTGTCGCTTCTCGCCAGTTTTAAGCGTTTTTCGCCGCGTCCAGACGCAGCATTAAAAAGGGAAGTCTAGCCGAGATATTTTTAACTAGACATACAACCACGAACCACCATGTCCGCGTCGCCGCACTGGTCTCCATGGCAACCCCGACGTCCGCAGAGCAGAGCAGCCCGAGCGCCCGCTACCGTCATGATGGCCGAACCCGCTAGAGGCATCGGACATGTTGCCGCCTCCGATTCCGGAGCGTCCGCAGATATACACTATCTCACTATGGTCGCGGCGCACTCACTACGACTGTAATAGAACCACCGGCGAGCCTTTCTCGTGGGAGGTGATGGAACACGTCTTTCTGCCGGAGCACCGACGGCCATGGACGAAGCTTAAAAAATTCTCAATAGGGTCAGTGCTATATTATCACTATTCTACTGGTGTTATTTTGCTCAAATTTACACTAATTAGTAATATATAATGAATAGATTTCTAGTTTTCACTAGGGTCAGCTGACCTGGCGGCTATATGCCAGCTCCATCCCTATCGGCGTCATCTAGCGCTCACAAAGCGCAACGAGCTCTGTCCCGCAAGAGCGCAACAAGCTCCGAAAATGGAGTCTTGTCGACCTGCCTAAGCTTAAGAAGAGTTGCAGACACAGGAGTCGATCTACCGCTCTCTCAACAAGAATAGGGTCTTGTCGACCCGCCAACACCGCCGTTGCCAGTGCCACAGGTGTGGTCTGCTGTGAAAAATGGCTGCATGAGGTCAGTTAAAAAGGGCCGGCATTGGATGCCGGCGCGGAGGCCGAAGTGATGTCCTTTGTAGTAGCCTTCAATTGATGACTATTAGAAAAAAAGCCGTTGGATCGCTCGCAAGTGTGCGCTCGGCTCCTGCGGGAGGACATGGGAGGACGCGCGTGCTGTTCGGACTGATACAATCGTTGTCTAAATTTAATGTACGTATGAATCGAGTCGGACGCGTCGATCCAAATAATCAAGCCAGTGAAGATACCCTTAACATCGGTAGAATCTAAAAATCACGCTTCAAGCAAGAGAGTGCTATTGCGACCCGGACATGCATTTTGTGGCGGCCAAGAGTCACTCGCCGAACCCCGTGTCCTAGACGCAGAAAGACTTGACCCACCATCTGAGATGAAATGAGATGGAAGAACGCGTACTGCATAACTAGAAAGCACAAGAGTCGTTGTCAGGTTAACTAGCTGTAGTAATGTGGTCCTCGCGACCGTACTGAGGGACAGATTGTAGCTTTCCGGGATTGCCTCCAGGACTGTGGTCTCTCGGATCTTGGCTACGAGGGACCGAAGTTTACGTGGACCAATCGGCAAAGCGCCGATCACCATGTGAAGGTGCGCTTGGACAGAGCGGTAGCCAATGAAGATTTCATGCACTTGTTCGAAGATTGCACTGTTGAGAATGTGATCGCTACCTCGTCCGATCACTATGCTATTGCTATATCTCTCAAGAAAAATCGGAACAGGGGAGGATCTTCTAGTGTGGCACACAGTTTCCGCTATGAAGCTATGTGGAGGCGTGCGTCAGATTACAAGGAGGTACTGGAGTCATCCTGGTCTGCGGGCAGTGAAGGGCAATCTTCACTTCGGTCGACCTGGGCCAAACTGAACCGGGTGGCCAGTAAGCTAAAGGACTGGAGCCGGGTGACCTTTGGGTCAGTTCGAAACCAGATACGCAAGATGGAACAGAAACTTTTCCATCTTAGAGGCCAACCGGTGTCTGAGGCTAGTGTTCAGGAGGAACGTGATATTGAGTGCAAACTATGTGAGTTATTTGAATGTGAAGAAATAATGGCCAAGCAGCGGTCACGGGTGGAATGGCTGCGAGAAGGGGATCGAAATACGGCCTTCTTCCATGCTCGAGTTTCTGCTCGTCGACGTACAAACAGAATTAATATGTTGATACGTGATGATGGCTCAAAATTTGAATCACAAAGGGAGATTAAAGGTTTGGTGCATGAGTTTTATGAAAACCTTTTTTCCTCTGAACCTTGTGATTCTATCGATGCAGTACTTGATGCAATTCCTTCTAAAGTAACCCCTGGTATGAACGCTGATTTGTGCAAGTTGTATACTGATGAGGAGATTGAGGCTCCTCTTTTTCAGATGGGACCCACGAAGGCCCCGGGACCGGATGGTTTCCCGACGCTTTTTTACCAAACTCATTGGGATTTCATCAAAGACGAGATTTTTGGTACGGTGAGGAGCTTCTTGTGTGGAGGTGACATTCCAGAGGGTCTGTACGATTCGGTTATTGTCTTAATACCGAAGGTGGCCAAGCCGAAACATCTTAAGAATTTTCGACCAATCAGCTTGTGCAACGTCCTCTACAAAATTGCCTCCAAGGTTTTGGCAAACAGGTTGAAAGTGATTTTACCAGACATCATCTCAGAACATCAGAGTGCCTTTGTGTCGGGTAGATTGATCACTGACAATGCCTTGATTGCCTTTGAGTGCTTGCATACTATTCGAAACCAGAAATCCAAGAAACCTTTCTTTGCCCTCAAAATTGATATGATGAAGGCGTATGATAGGGTAGAGTGGAGCTATCTTTATGGTTGTCTTTGCAAGCTGGGTTTTGACCCTTTGTGGATCCAATCAGTGATGAGATGTGTTACTTGTGTGCGCTATGCCGTTCGGGTTAATGGTGAGCTCACGGCACCGGTGATTCCATCAAGGGGTATTCGTCAAGGAGACCCAATCAGCCCTTATCTATTTCTCCTATGTACGGAAGGTTTGTCTAGCATGCTGCAACAACCTGAGGACCGAGGTGAGCTCTATGGTATTCGCAATGGTCGACTGGGTCCTCCTATATCACATCTTTTGTTCGCAGATGATAGCATCTTATTTGCTAGGAGTGATAATAAGAGTGTGGTTGCTCTTCTTGATACTCTAAGGACTTATTGCGAAGGATCGGGTCAGAAGATAAACCTTGATATGTACTCGATTTTCTTTGGTAATCATTGTACCGAACATGTGAAAGTGGAGGTGAAAAATCTGTTAGGCGTTCACAGTGAGGTTCACAGTGAGGTTCTGAATGATCTTTATTTGGGTATGCCCACTTCTGTAAACCGGTCACCAACAATCACGTTCAACTTCATCTTCGAAAGAATTTGGAAGTGTATTATGGGCTGGTCGGATAGACCACTGTCGAGAGCAGGTAATGAGGCGTTGCTCAAGGCAGTAATTCAAGCAATTCCGGCCTTTGTGATGAGCTGCTTTCAACTTCCCCTAGCTACATGTGATAAGATGAGAGCGGTAATCGCTAACCGCTGGTGGGGAGTTGAGGAGGAAAAAATAAAATGCACCGGAGGTCCTGGGAGTGGCTATCGACACCAAAGGCGCTAGGGGGCATGGGGTTTCGTGATCTCGCCCTTTTCAATCAGTCGATGCTTGCAAAACAGGGGCGGAGGCTGCTCACAGATTCTGACTCTCTTTGTGCTCGCGTTCTCAAGGGAAGGTATTTCCCTAATTCTGATTTCTGGTCTGCATCTAAACCAAGAGCTTCATCCTACACTTGGCGGAGCATCTTGCATGATCGGGACCTTTTGTTCCAGGGCATCCGTTGGGGAATTGGCGACGGCAAGACTGTAAAGATTCTCAAGGACAACTCGATCCCCCGGTTTCCACCGGAGATCCTTCAACCAACCTCGCCAATTCCGTCTAATGCAACAGTGCATTGCTTGATTGATGAGGAAACAGGTGGATGAAACTCTGAAAATGTGCATGCGTTTTTCTCATAGGAGACAACAAACCAGATCCTTCAAGTTCCGATTTCACGGCATGCGGGAGATGATTTTGTTTGTTGGCTGCATACTCGCCATGGTCTGTTCAGTGTCCAGTCTGCTTATAACCTTGCCCGCTCCAATAAGTTCATGATCTCCCAGAGTAGGAATGGCAAGGGAATGGATTGGTCCGCATGTGAGAAAGATTGGAAGGCAGTTTGGAAGGTTAGAGCGCCAGGGAAAATGCTTATTCATCTTTGGCATTTTGCTCATGACTGCTTATCTAGCGGTGTGCAACTCCGGAAGAGGCAGATTGCAGATGATGGTACATGCATCTTTTGTGGGCAAACTGAAGGTATTGAGCACTCTCTCCTTTTCTGTCAGTTTGCTCGGGTAGTTTGGCGAGAAGTTAAGAAGCACATTGATCTACACTTGGTAAGGAAGAGGTTCTCTTCCACCAAACAATGGCTTTTTGACTACTTGGCCCGCTCTACAGATATCCAATGTACGACTCTCGCGGTTGTGTTCTGGCATTTGTGGGATGCACGCAATGAGGCAAGGAACTCAGACATTAAACCCAACCTCAGTCGTACAAGTGGAAAAATCTTGGCTTATATTGACCTGATCAAGCAAAACTTATACAGAAATTGTTCTCAGCATAGGTGTGAGTCCACCCCGGCTGGACACCGCCGCTGCGAGGAACGGTTCTGGTAAATTGTGACGCTGCGATCTCCCAAGCTGCATGCGGTGTAAGTGCAGGTGTAGTTTTGAGGGATCATTCTGGTACTTGCTTGGTAGCTTGCTGTCAGTTCTATGAGGGGCTTCTCCCACCTGAGCTTGCAGAGGCCGTGGCACTACGTCGGGCGGTGGAGCTTGCTCGTGATGAAGGGAAAGACAGAGTAATCTTCGCCTCCGACTGTCTTTCTTTGGTGCAGCGGCTGAATTCACCGTGCTTCCATAGGTCTGATGTTGGTTTGGTTACTAACAGCATCAAATTCTTGGTGAGAGGCTTTGCATCAGTATCCTTCTGCCATGTGAATCGTGTTCTGAATGAAGCGGCGCATATTTTAGCTAAATCTTGCACTCATGTAAACTCTAGTTGTGTTTTTTATTCTGTTCCGGAGTGTATCCGGAGAACTCTTTGTATTGATGTTATTTGATCAATAAAGCGCCGAATTTCTGTCAAAAAAAAAGCTGTAGTAAGTACGCGGCCATATGCTTCGTGCAGGTGCAGGTGTAGTTGGTTCCAGCTGATCGAACATCATTGGGTCGCCAGTGAGAGAGAAACAAACGGAGATGTTGTTTTGGTGTCGCGGCAGCAAATTCTCCATGGAACATGCATCTTCTGTAGAGGAGATTTGGGCCAGTTATGGGAGTGACAATGAAATGTACGTGCAGCCATGTGACCCTGCTGTTCTTCGCCGTGAACATATGAGAAATTGAGAGTTAAAATACTCCCTCCGACCTGTTGTTGCAGGGAGAACCGTATTCTCGTTAGGCCTTGTTTACTTATAGAGTATTTAAGGGAATGAAAGGGGATTATTTCGTATCCAAGAATTTCCTCTATAGGTCGTTACTAGGCCAGGTTTAAAGGAGATAATTCCAAAATATCCTCATAAATCCCCTTCACACTAGTGTATTTTTGGCTAGATTAAATTTTTTCATAATGATAGAGTATTTTCAGGGAAGGGTATTTACGGGGATTGAAGAATATTGGGTGAACACCAAATTCTTGTATATCCTCACATCTTTTAGGGATAAATATACCGAAGAAATAAACAAGCCCTTAGAGGGTTCGGATACGTATTAAATAGGATCGGGAAGAGCCTCCAATATGGCGTGTACACAGAGAATACATATAGGATAGAGTACTACTCTATGCTTATACATATGAGGGAAAAGGAAACCGGTACAGTCTTATTTGGCTAACACCCCTCTCAAGCTAAACCTTGGAGAGGTTTTGATTACGCATAAATTCATCTAGCTTCTTGGAGCACAATGTCTTTGTAAACCCATCAGCAATCTGATTCTTGCTAGAAATAAACCTGATGTCAAGTTGTTTGTTTGCAACTCTTTCTCTAACAAAACAAAAATCAATTTTAATATGCTTGGTACGAGCATGGCAAACTAGATTTGTAGATAGATAGTTGACACCAAAATTATCACACCATAAACATGGTTGCTCTTTGAAAGAGATACCTAACTCCTTAACAAGAGCCTCCATCCATATCAGTTCAGCAGTAGCATTAGCAAGGGACTTGTATTCTGTACTAGAGCGAGACATAGTAGGTTGTTTCCTAGCACTCCAAGATATAAGATTGGATCCAAAGAAAATAGCAAAACCACCTATGGAACGACGATCATCAAGATCACCGGCCCAATCAACATCTGAAAAAGCACTCAAAAGTGTAGACGGAGACCTTTGAAAAGTGAGTCCAACAGTTTGAGTGCCATGAATATAGCGCAAGATTCTTTTTATTGTGCTCCAGTGAGCAGTAGTAGGTGCATGAAGGATCTGATAAACTTTATTAACTGAAAAACAGATGTCAGGGCGTGTCAAAGTAAGATACTGAAGTACACCCACAATACTCATGTAGCATGTGCTGTCCTTAGCACCTAACAAGGTGCCATCAGTTAGAGACAAATTATCCTTCATGGACAAGGGTGTATGACATGGGGTGCATGTATTCATACCAACACGAGTAAGACGGTCAGAAGCATATTTGGCCTGATTTAGAAGTAAACCATTGGGATGGTTGTGAACCTCAATACCAAGAAAAAATGCAGATCTCCAAGATCCTTTAGAGCAAACTCACTACTTAAATTGTGTATAAGGGCCGATATGGTAGCGTATGAAGAGATTGTCACAATAATGTCATCAACATATATGAGAAGAAACATTATAATATCTAACTTGTTATATAAGAACAACGAGGTGTCAGCCTATAAAGAAATAAAACCCATCTTGTGTAACTTGGAGCTAAGCCAAGAGTACCAAGCTCGGGGTGCCTGCTTGTCGTGGTGGCGGCACGACAGATGCCATAGGTAGGCTTAAGTTGGGGCCAATGTGTGCTAGTGGGATCCAGGTAGGGAAGATGTAGTAATTTCTACACACAGAACACAAGAACTAGATCTTTGTTCAACACCAGTGAGGCTACACTTGCTCCTCGAGCTGTTTGAGCGAGAGGAAGAATAAGTTACTGCTAGTGCTAAGTAAGAAAATGCATCCATCCTCCTCTCAGGAGGCCCTGGCCCTCCTTATAAAGGGGTGGCCAGGTTACATCTAGGGCTGATGTGGACAAGCATATTTGTGGAATATGCTTGTCCAAAATAGTAACTCGCCGAGCGCCTTTCCGTGTCCCCTTCTATCGGTGGCAATTACCCAGAGCCCACGACATGTGAGTCTCGGGCTTGAGGACTGTCACCTCCCTGACCCTCTTCTTCTCCTCTGTCCCTCTGGCTCTTGTTCGTAGCGCTTGGCACTGTACAAATTCCTGAGGGAGAGACAACACGCAGTGTTGACTTCGAGGTTAGCCCTGTCCTTTTCGAGCAAGCTTATCCATGACTCGACCTCGCCTTGCATGACTCGGCCAAGCCCTATCCTGCAGATACAAAGAGTAATACTTGTATGCTGACATAACCCATATGTCGACCGAGTCAGGTTTTAGTTACCTGACTCGGGTTAAGCCGGGCCTTATTCGGCCAACCTCTATATAACTCTGTCGAGTCATTCTTTGACCCGGTCCAGATCTTTGAGGGCTTTTTCCTTTTACCTTAGATTGACCCTACCGGGGGTCATCCCCCCGATATTAGTCTCCGAAGCTGGTGCGGTCTTGGCGACATTAGTTGGCAAGGCTACAAAAGGTTCCAGATACCCGGCTCTCATACATATGTTGCCGACTCATATTTTATTCGGCCCTCTCTCTATAGTATTCCTCTATTTATATCTTGTTATTTTTCCCGACCTTTTTTTATTCATTCCGAGGTATGATCCATCTCTCCGAGTTAATTATCCTCATCCGGGCCACTTCGTTAGCTTCTCTCGTAAGTTTCATCCTACGTGTCTCAATCATTGTGATTTTTCCTCGTTTTTCGTATCACTACAGTGTTTACTGACATGGGTGCAGTGATCACCGTGGGCGGTCATATCAACGTAGTGTCTCTTCGGTCGCTGCAACGGTCATGGCGGCCGGATCACCTCATGCGCCGTGTAACCCCTCCTATGGCTCCAATCTTTGGTTGCCAGCACACGATACACGCGTTTACGCGGTAACCGCGGCGCACTGGCAATCCTACTACCGCTTGCGGTATGCGGTTATAAATGGGGGGAGTGGGGGAAAACCCTCATTCACTTTCCCCATTTCCACCTTCTTCGTCTTCCTCCTTGCGCCACCGCCACTGTGTCCTGATTCACGAGACCGTGCTGCCGCTTTTTGGTCTCTTCTTACCGTGTCGTGCGCTTGCTTCGAGCATCTGCTCCGGTCCCTTTTCTCTGCTTCCACCGCGCTCTTTCTCACCGCGATGGGGCCGTGGAATTCTAGACCTCTCCCCTCCGCCAATGTTTCCTCCTCCGTTGATTCCTCCGACGAAACTATGTCGAGCTCGCACAGCGGTGCCATCATCGGGGAAGAAGACACTGCTACAGGTCCAAAGCGTGGCTCTTGGGAGGGATCTACGGTCACTCGCTGAGAAATCGATTGGCTTCACAAAACCCGCCGAATCCCCACCGAGGTCAGGTGTCGTTTACCCGGCCAGGAGGCTACCCTCATAGTTGAGGCCGATGAATATGTAGTTTCCATGTCTCATTTCACTAGAGGATTCGGCCTTCCCCTTAGCGATTTTGCTGAAGGCTTCCTAGAATTCTTCGGCCTTCAGCCTCATCATTTTCCGGCTAATGCCATTGCTTCTCTGTCGGGTTTCATCTCGGCCTCTAAAGGATACTTTGGCCTTTGGCCTTCCGTAATTGTTTGGTCCAAATTCTTCCAAATCCGAGCCAATGTCATGCCGTATAAATCTCTGCTCCCTTTTGAGAAATCTCTGACCCAATGCGGGGCTGCCTCCATTACATCCCAGAAAAGCTCTTTGTTCCCCCGAGTCACGAGCCTAGAATCCTGCAAGAAGTGGCATAGGTCATTCTTCTATGTGAAAATAGTGGCAAGGAGGACAAGATCCGGCTGCATGCCTTCTCAGTCGGCTCACCTTCTAGGCAGAACTGGAACTATAATCCAAAGAAAACCGATGCCCTTGCCAAGGCATTCGAGCTCTAACTCAAGGAGATGATTCGGGCGGGGCTTCACAGTGAAGACTTGATGGACGCTTTCATTAGCAGCCGAATCTTCCCCTTCCAGCAGCGGTCTCACAAGCTCTGCTACATGAGCGGTCCTCTTGACCCCAACCGAGTTTCCACTGTCGAGCTTGAAGATGACCAGATCCAAAAACGTGTCCGAGCTATCTTCAAGACCGATATGGCCGAGGATTGGAAGTGGGGCATCAAGACCTTTACCCGTGATAATCCCCCTCCCGAGGTAACTTAAACCTGAATCATTTCATCCGAGTTATTTTCCTTGACTCTGTTGATCACTTTGTTAACTTATGTTTGCCCTTTCTACAGAAATTTGATGAACAAGCTTGAGAGGATTCCGAGGTGCTTGCTCTTCCTTGGAGCGAAGACCACGACACTCCGGGCAACGGGGAACCAGACTCGGAGGAGTTTATCCCAAAGCCCGAGTCTGCTCCCACTCGTACTCGAGGAAAAGCTTCCACCCGCGCCGATGAAGGTGACTCAGACGAAGTCCAAGTTCTTGAGGTAGTTGCTGCAGTGCCTATCTCTTACGCATACCCGGCTCATATTTCCCCAGCTGACCCGGCTGGTCAGGTGCATGAGGTGGAGCCCCTTGCTGCTGAAGCCCCAATTCCGAACATGAAACGGGCTGCTTCAAAGGACCCTTCTGATGTAGCTCCCAAGAAACAAGTTAAGAAATCTGCCTAGAGACCTCAAAAGCGGAAAGTTATGCCCGGTGTTTCTACGTAAGTTTGCTTACTCAGATTAGATTTGTATTTCTTGTTTCTCTCTTTCTGTTCCTGACTTTGTTTTCTTTCTAATTCGGCAGTGCTCCACTCTCTGCTAACCCGAGAGGTCCGAGTATGACCTCTCAGGCTACTCGGCAGGCCTCGCCGCCACCGCAAGGTGATGTTCGAGTTTCTAGCCCTGCTCACGATGATCCTCCTCCCATGCCGACTAAAGTTCACCTCGGAAGGAGTAAATCGAGGTTGCAACTGGTGATGGTACCAACGTTGTTATGCTTGATCAGTCTAGTGATCTGGTAGCTCCCATCGCCATTAACAAGGCCACAACCGTCAAAGCGACTCCTGTCGAGGAGCCTATTTCCTCGGCTCGTATTCAAAGTACTGTTGTTCCATCTCCGGAGATTGCCGCCCCTAGCTCAGCTCGGCCTGCCAAATCACAACTTTCCGCGGAGGCTCCCGCCAAGGCCAAGAAGGATGGTGCTGCAAAGCCCAAGCCAGCCCTGAAAGTTAAGCTGAGTTCCTCTCAACCCAGTGTAGCTGATATGCTGCACAAGGGTGCCACTGTCTCTAAAGCCAGTTCTGCCTCTGCCGCCGGCACACAAATGGTGCTTCAAAATATCCCGGCAGCCGAGGTAGCTGACAAACAAGCGCGAGAGGCTAAAGGCAAAGTGTTGACGCGTACAGAGAGCGGCGAAAGTCTCGGGTCCTTAGTGGAATACGCCAATAATTGGAATTCCGCTGATCGGATCGAGGGCAATCTGAGTAACAAGCCTTTTCATATGTCGTATGTCAGCGATCGCTTGCACTTGGCCGCCAAGGTTATTCTTGAGAGTGATAGTATGAACGAGGTAAATACTTCGGTCCATGCTTTAGTCTTTTGGCATAGTATACTGCATGCCAATTAGTCCCCGAGATTTCGACCGAATGACTTGTCATTCGGCCGAAATCTTCTACTAATAAAGTGTAGTTACTTATGTGTATAGTAGATGATATATAACTTTAGACAACTTAACTTGTTTTGGATTTTTTAGTTTAAGTTTCAAACATCCAGCCACCTAGGTCCGAGTCAAGTTTTCACTTGATTCGGATCTTTTAAGTTTAACTTCGAATATCCAGCCACCTAGATCCAAGTCAAGCTTTACTTGGCTTGGATCTTGTAGATTTAGCTTCGAATATCCAACCACCTAGATCCAAGTCGAGTTTTCACTTGATTCAGATCTTTTAAGTTTAACTTCGAATATCCAGCCACCTAGATCCAAGTCAAGCTTTACTTGGCTTGGATCTTGTAGATTTAGCTTCGAATATCCAACCACCTAGATCCAAGTCGAGTTTTCACTTGATTCAGATCTTTTAAGTTTAACTTCGAATATCCAGCCACCTAGATCCGAGTCAAGCTTTACTTGGCTTGGATCTTGTAGATCTAGCTTCGAATATCCAGGCACCTAGATCCGAGTCAAGCTTTACTTGACTATGATCTTGTAGATTTAGCTTCGAATATCTAGCCATCTAGATCCGAGTCAAGTTTTACTTGGCTTGGATCTTTTAGGTTTAGCTCCAAATATCCAGCCATCTAGATCCGAGTCGAGCTTTACCTGGCTTGGACCTTGTAGATTTAGCTCCGAATATCCAGCCACCTAGATCCGAGTCAAGTTTTACTTGGCTTGGATCTTTTAGATTTAGCTTTGAATATCAAGCCACCTAGATCTGAGTCAAATTTCTACTTGATTCAGATTTTGCTATTTCGAATATCATTCCACTGTATAATGCTCTCTGATTCCAGGTTGCTCATAGTCGGCGCACTGCCGAGTTCCAGAAACTGCTCTTCGCTCATAGGAAGCTGCAGACCAAGTATGACCAAATGGTGCCTATTTTACAAAATATAGGTGAGCTATTCGTTGTGTATCCTGAAATTCTTGTCCGGCTCTTTGTTTCCGAATTGACCTCTGATCCGTCTTTGTTTATCCAAAGTTGATACCCAGAATACTGCACTCAAGAAGAAAGTTGCCGGTCTTGAAGGTGAGTCGTCCACGCTCTTCCCCTTATGTCTTACCTTATCTGAATTATTGCAAAGTTTCTTAATCTCTTTTACTCGGCTTAGCCGAATTACAAAGCCTTACAACATTGTATCAAGAGTGTGTTACCGTGCCTAATATGATGTTGCATTTTCTAGAACAAGCAGGAGCTCATTCAGCGCAGCTGAAGGATAAAGACGATGAGATAGCCCGGCTTCGTGCCAAGGTTAACTCCTTGAAATTGGCCTAGAAATCCGAGCTGGAGAAGATTGACCAAGAATTCTCCGAGGAGAAGAACCGACTAACTCTCCAGCTCCAGAAGAATAAAGAGCTCCTCGACGCAACCGAGTCAAAGAACAAGTCCATGACAGAAGACATTGCTTGGTTTGAGAAGAAAAGAGTCGGCTGGTCCAACAATCTTAAAATAATGTTACGATATATCCACCGTAAGTTCTCTCCTTTTATCTTGTGGCCAACGGCTGAACTACTCTTGACCATTGCTTGTATTGACTTATGTTATGCTTTGTATTATAGATCATTTTCCGGAGTGTGAACCTGTGAGCACCTAGGTTGTGATTATCGCCCGGGCTCGCCGAGGTGTCCCTAATAATCCGGATAAAGAGTATTCCATTGAGGATTTCTTAGTTGCTGTAGATGACGCCATCCAACCGATGAAGGTCATGGGCAAAGATTTGGTGAAAGAGGCCATCTGAGCATTCCATGTACTCAGGCCGAATGAAATGGAGATTGCCAAGGTCGAAGTTCTTGCAGAAAAAACTAATGGATTGCCAAACTCAGTTGAGTCTTTGGAGAGAGTCCGCAGGGCAAGTCGGGGCTGACATGGCGCTCACCGCCGTTTTGTCGTGGTACGAGAACATCTCTCTCGATATTGTGATGAACTTGCGTATCAGATCCCCTTGGATCATAGACCCGAACCATATCGCTCGCCACCAAGCCTGTGCTTACCAGTTTATCGAGTATGCCAATGTGCACCAATGGAATGAAGGGTCGAGTTTCCTTTAAGATGAGGCCGAAGAGAATGCTGAGGCAACAGAAGATGATGAATTTGAGGATGATTCTGGTGATGAAGTGGATACCGACGAGGAGTCTGAAAGTTCGGATGGAGCAGGAGATGACTCGGAGAAATAGGCTGAGGCCCGGTCTTCCTCCAAGGGGACCGAGGATTCTCAAGCTCAGGGCGAGGTTTCACGCAAAGCGACCAATGTTCAAGATGTCACGACATCTTCGGTCGAGACC
Source organism: Avena insularis (assembly GCA_023614405.1). Taxonomy (NCBI): domain Eukaryota; kingdom Viridiplantae; phylum Streptophyta; class Magnoliopsida; order Poales; family Poaceae; genus Avena; species Avena insularis. Next base: position 296,386,860 of record CM042689.1, on the reverse strand, counting down.
GAGGTAACTTCCGCGGAGGTCTAGGTAGCCTCGGAGACCCCTGCTCCTGAAGTTATTGCTTCTGCCAAGGCCAAGGTTCCTCCGGTGGTGGCCGAGGCACCCTCTTCGGAGACCCGTGCTCCTATAGTTAGTGTTCCCATGTCTTCTGATGACCCGACAACAACCAGTGCTTGAGCCTCAAAACTTCTTATTCGTTAAGTCCCCGGTATGCCGGGCGTATGCTGTGTAAAACAATTTGGTCCTTTTGGTACTATGTGGTTTGTATAACTCGATGCTTTTCAGATGTTGTGCTTAATATTATGTTGTTTACTTTTCTAAGTCAATTATTCGGCATGCGTTCACCATTTTCGACTTTTAACTAATGGTTTGAAACGAATAGATCTAATTTATTCATGTTTATAAATTATGAGTGATAGTTTAAGATGAGTGTATGGATCAATACACTACAGCAATTACGTGGGTTAGAAAATTATAAAACACGAGTCGGCTCGCGTACAACCCATTCCTTAGTCGTTTTTCATGTGTTTGATTTCTGCCGACTCTTATCTTGCTTATCATGAAGTCCTTTTTTGGACAATAGTAAGTCAGAGATTTGGCCTTTGTTGTCAATATATTACTAACTTGGCTTAAGGGTTGGATATATAAGCCAGCCGACATATCGAATATATGAAAGATAGGGACAGATAATACGAGGAAATCCCCGAGTCATAGCTCGAGTTGTCGAAGTTTCATTCATTAGTTCATTTCCGACATACAAAGCCTACGGGATACAATACACTTTCTCTAGGTGTAAAAAAGCCAAAGTAAAGCTACATTCCATGGCCTTTTTGACTCGTCTCCTGACTTTTCCACCTTGTTCTTCTCCGGTGCTTCAGCATCTATGAGATAGTATGCATCATTATGCAGTGCTTTGCTCATAATAAACGGGCCCTCCCATGGGGGTGACAATTTATGCATGCCGGCTATGCGTTGCATGAGCCGAAGTACCATATCTCCTTCCCAAAAGACTCGAGGATTCACTTTCTTGCTATGATAACGTCTGAGATCTTGTTGATATTGTAGGGGTTCGTAGCATGGAAAACAAAAATTTTCTATCGCATACAAACAAACAAGCCAAGATCTATCTACTAGATTGTAGCAACGAGTCGATAGTGGAACTCACCCTCGAAGATTCCAAAGCGGTTAACGAGAGCAGATTCTCGTGGGTGATGTAGTCGTACTCTTTCCGATCTCAAGATCGCGTAGACGATCCTTCCAGCACGTTCAGCAGCGCTCCCTTGATCGGTCACATGCGTTGATTTTCGACGAAGACCTTCCTCTCCTTGTTCCAAAGGCAGCGGAGGTTGTAGCACTCTCTCCGCGATTCCGGCAGACAACGGCGTGGTACCGGAGGTAGAGGAGATCCGCAGGCCGCCTTAAGCCGGTGCGAGTATGGTGGAGCTTTATGAGAGAGGCTATTAGTGGTCTAGTAATTAGACACACCAATTAGAGGGCTCTAAACCAATTAGAAGGCTCTAAACCGAAATAGCTCTAAACCGGGGTCTAGATCTAGGGTTTAGTTTAGAGGATAGGAACTTGTGTGTTCTAGGAGGGGAGCCCTGCCCCTCCTTATATAGGTGGGAGGGCTGGCGGCCAGGGGAGGGGTGGAGTCCCTCCCAACTCGGCATGGGAGTTGGCCGCCGGTTGGAGGAGGTCTCCCTCCCCAACTCGGTTTCCCTCTTCTCCTCCTCTTTCCACTTTCCAAAACTTGCCGTTTGACTTTCAAACTAGCCGTTTGACTTTTTCAATTTAGGATTTAAATAAATCCTTTATTTTGGACAGCGAGAACACTTAGTACATGATGCAATCATTCCAATATGCAATGACACATTCATGTACCCTCCCCCCTCGGAGTCTGGGACATTCGGACCTTCTAGAATGTTCGATGAAAACACGGAACCATTCCCCAACTCAAACGGGACTTTCCTTATATGAATCTTATTCTCCGGACCATTCCGGATCTCCTCGTGATATCCCGGATCCCATCCGAGACTCGAACAACAACATTCTCTTTCTCATAATACCATAACTACTTAAACAACGTCGAATCCTTAAGTGTGTCTCCCTACGGTTCGTGAATTATGCGGACATGATCGAGACACTTCTCCTAACAATAACCAATAGAGGAATCTGGAAATTCATATGGCTCCCACATATTTCTATGATTACTTTGCGATCGAATGAACCACTTACATACGATACCAATTTCCCTTTGTCTCACGATATGTTACTTATCCGAGGTTATGATCGTCGGTATCTCTGCATACCTAGTTCATCCTCGTTCGATAAGTACTCTTTTCTCGTTCCGTGATATGTGATCCCTTGTGACCAAGTCACATGCTTGCAAGCTAATTGGATGACATTTCACCGAGAGGGCCCAGAGAATATCTATCCGTCATGTGGATGGACAAATCCCACTCTTGATCCATGTGTTTCAACCAATACTTTCCGAACACTCAATGCCACCTTTATAGCCACCCTGTTACGGTGTGGTGTTTGATGACATCAAAGCATCCATCCAGTAAAGGCAATATGCATGATCTCATGGTCGAAGGAATTAGGTTACTATGTATCAGAAAGCATATAGCAATTGAACTATTGAAATGACTTGATCTTTATGCTACGCTTGTCTATAGGAGTATGTCCACCATATCATTCTCCTAACGATATGATCTTGTTGTTGATAACATCTCAATGTTCATGACAAAGAAACCACATCATCAATCAACCAACAAGCTAGTGAAGTATAGAGGCTATACTAGGGACTTCAAATTAGGTTTACAAATCACACAAGTATTAATGGTTTCCTTGTTAATACTATTATAGCATGAATGTAAACATTTATCATAAGTGTGAAGATATGATAATAACCACTTTATTATTGCCTCTTGGGCATATCTCCAACAGTCTCCCACTTGCACTAGAGTCAATAATCTAGTTTCAAACCTTTGTGTATTCAACACCTATGGCTTTACGGTGTTGTATGTACACGATTGCTAGTGGTCAACTGATCTCCGGATCTGACACTTCCAGGTCCGTGTGTAATTGCATGTCTTTGCGTCCCTACGCATCACTCATTCTCTAATGAGTTGGCTTCGTACAAATTTGGTTCTTTGGTGTGACCTTTAGTTCTTTGGGGTTAAAACATGTTGATAATATTGTCGTACAATATATCTTCATAGTACTATCCCACTGTGAACTACACCTAGTTTGATAACAAACTACTTGACACAAATGCCCTCTTTTGCTGCTATAATAGCAGTCATATACTTTAGCCTTTTGTTGAAGTATCTGTCACAATGTCTTAACTTTGGAACTCATCCAAATCCATTATGGAACTCACTTTCCATTTGTGCCACCCTTAATTTAGATTGAGATAAACTTAATTTGTACTTTGTGACAAAGCTAGTATCAATGTAGTACTTTTACAATGAACTAACCATCTATTTGTCACTTCTACAAATAATATACTCTTAGTTCTTCCAAAAGATCATAAGAGTATCCTTACTATCGTCCAATGATCATCTTACAAATCATTCTGGTATATGCTCACAACATTTAGAGCATAGGACATATCTGGATTTGTACATATCATGATGATTGATATAAATACTCTTTGTGATTTCATACATCAAGTATCAATCTATACTTGAATCTTTGTTTCACTTACCAAGTGCCAATACACTTGAATATATCATCAACATTGAACTCTTTCAATCCTTTCTGTGCAACAAGAACCTTTCTTGTAGTTTCTATATTGAATTCATTCAATATCTCGTCTATGTACTTCTGGCACAACCATATTAGCGTCTATTGATGCCAAATATTTGGGTTTTGCCTAAGTCTTTCATCGGGATGAAATTCTTAATATGTGTTAATAAAAGATACATTATTTCCAATCAACAATATGTCTTCCACATAATGTATTAGAAACATGTCTTAGCGCTCCCACTTAATTTCTTGCAAATGCAAGCATCTTCATTGTCTCCGATGAATTTAAACTCTTTTAACAGTTTCATCATAGTGAAGATTCCAACTCCGCTATGCTTACTTCAACCATTGAAGTTTGCATATGCATTTAGCATCCTTTGAATTAACAAAACCCTTTGGACCGTGTCATGCACACGTCCTAGGTAACCATTCTATTAGAAGAACTTGTTTTGTTTATTCTACTACCACATAACAAATTATATGTAGTGGTTGCTACATTAATCCGTCTAGACTAAAAATCGCTATGAAAGATCAGATCTTGTCATAGTCAACTTTGAACACTGTTGTGAATTCTTTTCCCAACATGTCGACTATTTCATAGATGTGAAACATCCATGTCTACTTCTTTATAGATCCAAACACAACTGCAAGGTCTTACACCTTTTTCGAGGGTCCTTCAAGTTCAAAACTTGATTTCTCGTGTATGGAACTATCACGGATTATATGGCTTCAAGCCATTTGACGGAGTCAGGGCCCATCATCGCTTCTTTGCATGTAGTAGGTTCATTATTCTCAAATAATGATTCAACCCTCAAATCTTGGTATTTGATTGTTCATCCGACCTACTTGTTTCAATAGAAACTTAGACCTCCGTGACCACAACCTTTGAGGCACGTGAGCCATGAGCATTGTTGCTGCCTCCGGAACATTTTTCGGTGCTGCGCAACTTTGCACATATAGCTAAGGTTCTTTTAACCTTATCAAAGTTCTATTGTCCTCCCACTTAACTTTTCACGAAAAATTCCTTCTCAAAGAAACTTGACGTTCTAAGCGACAAACACTTTTGTCTCCGGTGTTTATGGAGGAATACTTAATAGTAATACAAAGACAGGTTTATCCGACTTTGGTTGCAAACATCTTTCTTATGCATAGCATACCAATGTTTAAGAAAGGACTACTTGGGTTTTATCCCAATACCATAACCTTATATGGTGTCATTTCAGCGGATCATGATGGAGCTCTTTTAGTGGAAAACGGTAGTCTCTAAAGCTTTTAATCTTTAAAATATAATAGCAGTTTTATGAATTATACCTTCGATCTTACCATGTCAAACAAGGTTCAATTACATATCTCGAACGCTCCATACTCTTATGGTGTTTGGAAATGCAAATCCGGACCGATTCCTTAAATCTTAGGTATTATGCTAAACTTGTAACTTAAATATCTTCCTTTATGATCTTATCATAAACTATTTATATTCTTGTTACAATGATTTTGCACTTCATCTTGAAAATCTTTCGAACTTTTCAAATATTTCATACTTCATCCTTATTAAGTAAATATTCATATATTCACTCAAATTTTCGGAGAAAGCATATGAAGTTGAAATCCATCGCTCTTGACTACACATAATGGAGTTCGTACAACAATATGCACAAGTTCCAATAAGCTAGTCTTTCGTTCCCTTTTGGCCTATGAACGAAGTTTTAATTATCTCTAGGAAAGTTTCACAAACGTCATTTGATCAAAAAACAAAAGACTCCAAAATTCCATCCACATGGAGTTTCTTCATGTTTTCTTTCCAATATAATTTAAACGGCGATGTCACTTCCTAAGTGATCTTTCAATCAATTTGTCTTTCGACAATTTTAGCACTAGTTTTATGGATGTGATTTCTTCAAGATTTGTGAATCATCCATCTTTTATGGATTACGGCAATTATTTGAACAACCCTTTTGTTCTCATAATACCTGATAAAACAAATCCTGAAGGCAAGCTTTGATGTTTAACGAGCAACACAATAACCCTTTATTTGTTTTCGATGAACATCATCACATATTCTTTTGCTAGTTACTTAGGCCATTGTAATTCATGAATTGTGTTGTTTCGTATGACGATTCACACCAACAAATTCAGTATCAAATACTTAAGAACCACATTGTTTAATAAGCAAAGAATATAGCCATAACACGTATATCATCTATATACTTTAAACTGAACAATTCTAGTCTTTTCTTTTCTGCCATATACTTATGAGATTCTCTTTCAGTATTTCCTTTTCTGTTTGAAAGAATCTATCAACATCAATAGTGTAGTCATACATATGACACATAGTCCAAAGCGTGTATAGTTAAATACCAATGTCTTTGGACTTGCACTTTGAAGTAGATCACCATTATCAAATATTTGGTGTTCTTTCAAATTCCTTTCTTTAGTAATCTCTTGGTGTAGTAAACATTTTACCTACATCAAATATTCACCCTCATCATGGACTTATCCATGATCTAGCTACTTTTAGCTTGTAACGGTGAATCGCGAGTATAATGTTGCTCTCCAAAACCTTTTGGAAGATTAGGACAACTAGTGTCTCCAACCTTTTGCAAATTCTCATCCAAATATGAGAACATGAACTTTGCCATATTATACTCTATCATGTTGTAACCAAAACTTCGTTTCAGATATCACAATATCTTCCACACATCATGGTTTCTGAAACAACTCTTTCAGATCCTAGATAACCTTGATATTTAAGATAATCTTTTGAATATCAAGAATCATGGAGATAAACATGATACTTATATACTAACATTTGGAATTGTTACTCTTGATTTAATACTAATTATTAAACTTCATGGAGTGACCGGAACTTACTGAAAGTTTGCAATAGGACTTTTAAACTTTAGATTAACACTTCAATACAATACGATACCAGTTCGTAAAGTAACTAACCAGAATTCTATAGTTCTATCATCTCAATTATAACTAAGCGCCAAAGGTGGTAGCGGATGCCAATGACTACAACAACTATGCAAATTCACTTTGATTTAGTTTATGATAAATTGAGTTCTAATTAATAATTAAATTAATCTAGGTGAACTCCCACTCAAAACAATATCCCTCACATTGTTTTAGTGATCACATGAACCAAATCCACCATATCAAAACCGATCATCACGAGAGTTGATATAGCTTCGATGGCGAACAATCGACATGTTCATCATATCTACTATATGACTCATGCTCTACCTTTCGGTAATCCGTGTTCCTGAGGCCATGTCTGTACATGCTAGGCTCGTCAAGATCAAACCTTAGCTACCGCATAAGCAAATCTGGCTTGCTTACGTTGTATTCACCGCTGAATCAAAGACACCCGATCATCACGTGGTGCTTGAAGACAAGCTTTGGCAACGGTGCATACTAAGGGTGAACACTTTAGAACTTGAAATTTATGTGCATGAGGGATCATCTTATAATGCTACCGTCGTCTACTAAGCAATACAAGATGCATAAAGGATTAACATCACATGCAATTCATAATATGTGATATGATATGGCCTTTCTTCTTTGTGCTTCCGATCTCCATCTTCAAGCACGAACATGATCTCCATCATCACCGGCATAGCATCAAGGTCAATGACGCTTCTTCATGGTTGTAGCCCACCAGCTTCAACTATTACAACTATTTTGAATAGACACGCAGGTCTTAACAGAAATTAAAGACAACCATATGGCTCCTGCCGGTTGCCAACTTACAATAAGGAACATTGCATACATCAAATATAATCACAATCATAGCCATATCACATCACTGCACACCCCTGCAAAACAAAGTTAGACGCCTCTACTTTCTTTGCATATTTTACGTGGTTTGGGGCTTTCAATAAGTGTCGTTCTAACCTACGAACAAGAACCACAACATTGATACTAGCATTGTTGATTACCCGTTGTAAATTGGATCTTTACTATGCTAGGAGAAACAGGCACCCGCAAAGCCACTTATGCAAAACGAGTTGCATGTCAAGCGTGGAGCAAGTCTCATGAACGATGTCATGTAAGGTTAGCCGCGCTTCATCCCAACATAACGCAAGATGCAAAGAAAACAAGAATAAATCGACAATAAAAGCATCAACGCCCACAATGACAATTGTTTTCTACTCGTCTGCAGATCTACATATAGACACGGCTCGATACCCTTTGTAGGGGTTCGTAGCATGGAAAACAAAAATTTTCTATCGCATACAAACAAACAAGCCAAGATCTATCTACTAGATTGTAGCAACGAGTCGATAGTGGAACTCACCCTCGAAGATTCCAAAGCGGTTAACGAGAGCAGATTCTCGTGGGTGATGTAGTCGTACTCTTTCCGATCTCAAGATCGCGTAGACGATCCTTCCAGCGCCACGTTCCGGCAGCGCTCCCGCAGTCGGTCACACGTTCGGTACTCGACGAAGACCTTCCTCTCCCTTGTTCCAGCAGGCAGCGGAGGTTGTAGCACTCTCCTCGTGATTCCGGAAAGACAATGGCGTGGTACCGGAGGTAGAGGGGAGATCCCGCAGGGCTTCGCCTTAAGCCGGTGCGAGTATGGTGGAGCTTTATGAGAGAGGCTATTAGTGGTCTAGTAATTAGACACACCAATTAGAGGGCTCTAAACCAATTAGAAGGCTCTAAACCGAAATAGCTCTAAACCGGGGTCTAGATCTAGGGTTTAGTTTAGAGGATAGGAACTTGTGTGTTCTAGGAGGAGCCTGCCCTCCTTATATATAGGTGGGAGGGGCTGGCGCGCCAGGGAGGGAGTGAGTCCCTCCCAACTCGGCATTGGAGTTGGCCGCCGGTTGGAGGAGGTCTCCCTCCCCAACTCGGTTTCCACTTCTCCTCCTCTTTCCACTTTCCAAAACTTGCCGTTTGACTTTCAAACTAGCCGTTTGACTTTTTCAATTTAGGATTTAAATAAATCCTTTATTTTGGACAGCGAGAACACTTAGTACATGATGCAATCATTCCAATATGCAATGACACATTCATGTACCCTTCCCCCTCCGGAGTGCCGGACATTCCGGGACCTTCTAGAATGTTCCCGATGAAAACACCGGAACCATTCCCCAACTCCGAAACGGGACTTTCCTTATATGAATCTTATTCTCCGGACCATTCCGGATCTCCTCGTGATATCCCGGATCCCATCCGAGACTCCGAACAACATTCGGTCTCTTTCTCATAATACCATAACTACTCAAACAACGTCGAATCCTTAAGTGTGTCTCCCTACGGTTCGTGAATTATGCGGACATGATCGAGACACTTCTCCGAACAATAACCAATAGAGGAATCTGGAAATTCATATGGCTCCCACATATTTCTATGATTACTTTGCGATCGAATGAACCACTTACATACGATACCAATTTCCCTTTGTCTCACGATATGTTACTTATCCGAGGTTATGATCGTCGGTATCTCTGCATACCTAGTTCATCCTCGTTACTGATAAGTACTCTTTTCTCGTTCCCGTGATATGTGATCCCTTGTGACCAAGTCACATGCTTGCAAGCTAATTGGATGACATTTCACCGAGAGGGCCCAGAGAATATCTATCCGTCATGTGGATGGACAAATCCCACTCTTGATCCATGTGTTTCAACCAATACTTTCCGAACACTCAATGCCACCTTTATAGCCACCCTGTTACGGTGTGGTGTTTGATGACATCAAAGCATCCATCCAGTAAAGGCAATATGCATGATCTCATGGTCGAAGGAATTAGGTTACTATGTATCAGAAAGCATATAGCAATTGAACTATTGAAATGACTTGATCTTTATGCTACGCTTGTCTATAGGAGTATGTCCACCATATCATTCTCCTAACGATATGATCTTGTTGTTGATAACATCTCAATGTTCATGACAAAGAAACCACATCATCAATCAACCAACAAGCTAGTGAAGTATAGAGGCTATACTAGGGACTTCAAATTAGGTTTACAAATCACACAAGTATTAATGGTTTCCTTGTTAATACTATTATAGCATGAATGTAAACATTTATCATAAGTGTGAAGATATGATAATAACCACTTTATTATTGCCTCTTGGGCATATCTCCAACAGATATATGGTTGATCTGGATAATGCCAATTCTCTTGATTCTTCTAATAAATCAACATCGTCTTGTCGAGATATTTCGTTTACCTCAACATTTGTGTATCGGGTGACTCTAGGCGAGTCATGCACTATCTCGGCTCGTAATACAACTTATGCCCCGTATACAATAAAAAATGGTGTGTAGCCTGTTGATCTATTCGGAGTGGTTCTCAGGCTCCATAATACGGCCGGGAGTTCCTCAATCCAACACCCAGCTGACCTTTGCAGCGGTTCGATGAGTTGGGGTTTTCTCCCGGACAATACAAGTCCTTTTGATCTTTCCACTTGTCCATTTGACGCGGGATGTGCTACTGATGCCACATCAAGCCTTATGTGCTTATCTCGGCAAAAGTGAGCAAAATCTCCTTTGGCGAAATTTGTGTCGTTATCTGTAATGAAACTGTGTGGGTATCCATACCTCAAGATAATATCTTTAAGGAATTTCACAGCTGTGGGCCCGTCATATTTTATTATAGGTTTGACCTCTATCCATTTTGTGAATTTGTCCACCATGACTAGGATATGAGTCATGCCGCCCCGTGCTGACTTAAATGGTTCGACCATGTCCAGGCACCATACGGGGAATGGCCAAGTGATGGGTATTGTTTTTATTCGGATGAAGGCATATGAATCTTGCCGGCATATCTCTGGCAGCCATTGCATTTCTGTACCAATTCTTGTGCTTTTGTCCAATAAAACCCATGTTAGAATGCCTTGGCTACTAGGGCTCTAGATGAGGCATGATGTCCGCATTCTCCTTGATGTATATCAAAAAGAATTTCTTGTCCTTCTGCCGGGGTAACACACCTTTACAGTATATTTGTTATACTTCTCTTATAGAGTTCATTGTTTATTATTGTGTAGGCCTTTGACCTTCTTATAGTTTGCCTAGCGAGGACTTCGTCACTCGGCAAGATCTCATCTTTGAGGAATAGAAATATTGGGTGTGCCCATTCCGGTACTTCATGCGCCGGGGTAGCTGTTTCATCAATTTCCATTGCTTCTCCCGACATAATTTCTGCTGAATTTCCTCGATCAGTCCCCGGGTTCGCGGAGTTAGTCCCCGGGTTCACGGAGTCAGTCCCCGGGTTACTCGGTTTGTTCCTCTTATCTATCTCCACCGGGTCTATCTTGGATCCTTGATCTATCGAGAGATGGATTGATTCGAATTCTAGGGAAGGTATGGTTGATGGTTTTCTCAAGTGCTCTAAAGCAATACCAGGTGGTATTGATTGTCTGGTCGAGCCAAGTTTTGATAAGGTATCCGCGGCATTATTTTCTGCCCGAGGTATATGATGAAATTCACATCCATCGAAATAACCACTAATTTTTTGCACATGGAATCTATATAAGGCCATGTTTGCATCCATCTCATTCCAGTGGCCTGATACCTGTTGGACTACTATGTCCTAATCATCAAAACATAAAATCCGACGTATGCCAATTTCCTTTGCCATTTTTAGGCCGTTAACAAGTTCTTCATATTCGGCCACATTGTTTGATGCAACAAAGTGTATTTGTAGCACATATTTCAGTTGGCCTTTCTTGCGGGAGGTTAGCACTATCCCGGCTCCTAACCCATTTCTCAGTTTGGATCCATCAAAATGCATCATCCAATAATTCATATCAGGTAGTGGAGGTTCATATTGCATTTCGGCCCAATCGACAAAAAATTCGGCCACTACCTGAGACTCAATTGCATCTCGTCTATCAAATTGCGGTGCATAAGGGGATAACTCATTTCCCATTTTGCTATTCGGCCGCTTGCATCTTTATTGCTCATTATCTCAGTTGGTGCCTCGCAAATCACCTTGATAGGGTGTTCTTCCAAATAATATTTCAGCTTTTTAGCCGACATGTATACACCATATGCCATTTTTGATAGTGTGGATAATTTTGCTTGGATGCTGATAGCACCTCACTTAGGTAATAGACCGGCCCCTGCACCGACTTTCCTCTCTCATCACACTCAACCACTATTACTGCACTTATGACTTGGTTAGTCGCTGCTATGTAGAGCAACATCAGCTCTTTTGATAGTGGTGAGGCTAAGACTGGCATTCTGAATAACATTTTCTTTAATTCATGAAAGGCATTATCGGCCTGAGGTGTCCAGATAAATTTATCTGAATTTTTCATCAACTGATATAAGGGTCGTGCCTTTTCCCCTAGCCGACTCACAAATCGACTTAAGGATGGCAAGCATCCGGTAAATTTTTGTACGTCATTAAGACACTTCGGCAATTCCATTCTTTCTACTGCCCAGATTTTAGTCGGATTAGCGTCTATACCTCGGCTAGATACGAGAAAACCGGATAATTTGCCGGCCGGTATGCAAGGTACATTTTTATAGTATAAGCTTGATTCGAAATCTCCTCAGATTCACCAATGTTTGCCAGATATCATCTAGGAGCGTATGGCTATCTTTGTTTTTTATCACCACATCGTCAACATATCTTTGGACGTTTTTACCAATTTGATCATGCAAGCACTTTTGCATACACCTTTGATACGTGGCCCCTGCATTGCGCAGGCCAAATTGCATGGTACGATAGCAATAAGCCCCATACGGGTGATAAATGCAGTTTTTATTTGATTAGCCAGGTTTAACGGTATCTGGTGGAAACAAGAGTACGCGTCTAGAAACGATAAGAGTTCACAGCCTGTGGTCGAATCAATGACCTGGTCTATCCTAGGCAAAGTAAAAGGATCTTTGGGACACGCCTTATTAAGGTTCGTGTAGTCGATGCACATACGCCAGACGACTGCTACATTCAGATTATCATTCTTCTTCTTTTCAACCAACATTGGATTAGATAGCCAATCCAGATGAATCACTTTCATAATAAACCTGGCTGCAAGCAGCCAAGCTATTTTATCACCAATTATTTTTATCCTGTCTTTGGCGAAGCGGCGGAGAGTTTGCTTCACCGGTTGCTCCTGGCCTCACATGCAAAGAGTGATGATCCAACTCCCTCGGTACACCTTGAAGATATTGAGTAGACCATGCAAATATATCCCGATTCTCGCGGAGGAAGTTGGTGAGCTCGCTTTCCTATTTATCATTCAGACCGACACCAATGGTGATGGTGCGCTCTAGGAACTGATCATCAATATGGATTTTCTTCGTCTCCTTAGTCGGCTGGAAGGACACACTTCTTTGTGGATTAAAAAGTGCCGGCATATTGAGCTGTGCCGACTGACCAAGAGCTGCAACCTCCTGCATTCTCCCTTTCTCCCCTTCAACTACCAAATACTCGGTCAGATTTGATCCGGCCGAGGCACATTCCATCGATCTCCTGTAGTCTCCTACAACTGTGATTATACCCTATGGTCCAGGCATCTTCATCTTCAAGTAGCTAATGTGACAACTGGTCATGAACTTCGATAAAGCTGGTTGTCCGAGTAATGCATGGTAACAACTCTCTAGATCAACCACTTCAAATTCCAAATTCTCTGCCCTGCAATTCTCCCTCATGTCGAATAACACATCTACTCGGACCTTTCCGATTGGCTCGCAGGACAAACCTAGCACAATGCCATGGAAATTTGTCCTAGTCGACTGAAGCATATTCCGAGAAATGCCGAGCTTATGCATCATGTCCTTGTACATGATGTTGATCCTGCTCCAATTATCTATCAGTACCTTTGAGAATTTTACATTAATGCTTGGCCCGACAAACGTTGGATGAAGCACCAAAGCATATGACCCAGGATTCGGCATGATCTTGGGGTGATCCCTGATACTCCAAGTTATTTCTTGATCCGACCAGTCCATATATCTCGGACCTTCTGGTATAACCGCATTCACTTCCATATGTCGGTGTTGGACGCTCTGTCTATCTTGCTGCTCCGTGGTGAACACACAGTATGACTGATGGTGATCTCTATACTCATTGCGGCCGTTACTGCCGGGTTTTGCTCTGTTATCTTAACTTTGATTAGCCACATGGTGAACTGCATCCCTTCGATCATGGTTCTCATATCTCGGAGGCGGTGGAGGTAACATTAATTGTTGCGCACTTCCTCCTGTAAGTTATGGTTGTTGTGGATGATGTGGCTGTTGCTACGGTGCTTGAGATGCCGTCGAGTTTCCCATCACATTCTTCATCCATGCACGCTGACGAGTCGTGTGGTTAGCCGGTTTCGCCGGGTTTGGCATGCGAAACTTGCACGGCTAATCCAGCATTGACTCAAACGTGTACTTCGGTCTTTCCTACCACTGATTATTTTGCTCCGGAGTTCCATTGCTTTTTACCATCATTCCTCGGTGTCCATTGCTAAGAGCTATTTTTCTGGCGTTGGTTACTCCCTGCACTTGGCTGATCTTGAGTCACCGCTACTACCTAATTTGAATTGTACCTGTAATCCGACCTGTCCTCTCTTCTTCTACCCCGGAACTCATTCTTCCTGGATGATCCGGCACCATCACGAGCGTAATGCTCGTGATGCCCATGATGTTCTGCCGACATAAGTTCGGGCTAGGTCGGATCACCCAGAGCATATGAGTCGGTTATCCTGATTGTCTTGGCCAACATAGTTGGCATGTCTCTTTCAACATTTGTCATAACACACTTCCATATCTGCAACCTTGTGCAAACTAGGCTATTGCCTGCGATTCTATCACTCCTTCGCAGGAGTTTCTGAGGTTGCACCACCGGGTCAGGAATTCTCTGTCGGTCTCATTCGGTCTTTGCTTGCACATTGCAAGCTGTTGAGGTCTATTCGGCCTCTTATACGTACTAGTGAAGTTGCTGATAAGCATCTCCTCAAAGTTCAACCAGCAATTGATGTTGCCTGCTGGTAGGTTATTCAGCCATACCCTAGCCAGCCCTTCCAACATCTAGGGCACATATCTCACAGTCCATCTCAAGTTACCCTTAGCAATTTTTACTGTGGTGGCATAATCGATCAACCAATCTTGTGGCTTGGTACTTCCGTTATACGTTTTTGTGCCTCTTGGCAATTGGAAGTTTGGAACAGGTGGTTCCCTCATGATTCGGGGTCCAAAACATGTCGGACCAGGGGACCCTGCTCCTCCAATAACTCAGACCTATACAACCTGCCAAGATTTAGCCTCACATCATTCGGCTGTAAGTCTCTATATGCAGCTCTTTCTTCCACCACATGGTGCTTGTGCCTAGCAAATCCGGCATTCTCCATCTCCAAATAACCATCATTGTATCTATTTTGCACCGGGTTATGTGGAACATGTCCTGCATCCCTTCCTTGCCGAGGTTCATGCCTCGACTGATGATCTTGAAGGGGTTAATGCCTCCCTCCCGCCGGGTTATTATCTTCAGGATTTCCTCTCTCGAGATTTCCCTGTCCTCTGTTACCACAATCGGGGTTTCTTTCGCCACTGTTACCTCGACTACCATTGCCTCGGTTTTCATTTGCTTTACCAGCCACAACCGGATCATATGGGACCATCTATTTGTTTCCTCTCCCCGAGGTTACTGCTTTATCTTTTCTTGATCCATCTCCAGGTGAAGATGTCGCAGAAGCCGACAGCGTCGGGGCATCTCCAGCCGAATGAACCAAACATGAAGCTCCAGGCTTTGCTGGGTTAGCCCTGAGTATTTCCTCATTTTGCTGGTTTGGTATGCATACCAGCTTAATTACTCTTTCCTGTTGCTTTTGCCGGGCTTCACCGGTTAAACCCTCCAGCTCTAAGGTTGTGGCATTTTCCGCTCTAAGGTTCTTTGCCGGGGTACTATACCTCGACAGCCCTAGGTTAGCCGAATCACCTTGCTGAGACTCATGCTCCTAGTTAATATCACTAAGGTGGTTTTTTCCTTTCATTATAACACCATCCAGCCGAGTGGGGATGGTGTCTAACTTGTTTGCCCTAGAAGATTCACGCAAGGTCCGGTTAAAGGACTCCTGCAGTGCAGATACCTTCTTAGCCTCTTCTAACATTTTCAACCGAGTCTCTTCTAACTTGGCCTATGCATTTGCCGGGTTTACAATGGGTGCTATGGGTGTTGTTAGGTTGTCTATAGCTGCATGCAAGATATTCTCTAGCCTTTCCAGAGGAAGCCACCTAACTCAGGCTGCCTTGGGGGTTACCTCATGCACCTCGGGAGCGTATGCCAATGCCGGATCTGCTGCTGCCGGCTTTGCTGTCGCCGGATCTGTCGTCGCTGGGTTCTTGCTTGGTCCAGCTCCTGTACCTGCTGCTGGCGCTAGCGCAGTCATCATCACCTCAATGTTGCCTGTGGGGCGAGTGGTACTCAGACCGCTAGCAGCGCTGAGGGGAGGCTCTCCCGCGAGGATGAATCGTCGCGGCTAGACGCGGGACATGTCGACACCGACGTAGATCTTGTGGGCGCAAGGTTGATGAAGATGCCGTTGCACGGGGGTGCCCGCGCTCCGAAGCTGCCTGCATTGTCGCTGACGTAGTACCAGAGGTCAAATCTCTAGACTAAGACGGAGACGATGCACTCGCCGGTGTCGATGAAGTTGCTCGTCCGGATCTTGACTCCAGCTAGCACCACTGCTGGCCCCATGGTGGGCGCCAACTGCCATGGTGGCGGCAGGGCAGATGCCATGGGTAGGCTTAAGTTGGGGGCCAATGTGTGCTAGTGGGATCCAGGGAGGGAAGATGTAGTGATTTCTGCACACAGAACACAAGAACTAGATCTTTATTCAACACCAGTGAGGCTACACTTGCTCCTCGAGCTATTTGAGCGAGAGGAAGAATAAGCTAATGCTAGTGCTCAGTAAGAAAATGCATCCATCCTCCTCTCAAGAGGCCCTGGCCCTCCTTATAAAGGAGTGGCCAGGTTACATCTAGGGCTGACGTGGACAAGCATATTCGTGAAATATGCTTGTCCCAAATATTAACTCGGCGAGCGCCTTTCCACGTCCCCCTTCTATCGGTGGCAATTACCCAGAGCCCACGATGTGTGAGCCTCGGTCTTGAGGATTGTCACCTCCATGACCCTCTTCTGCTCCTCTGTCCCTATGGCTCTTGTTCGTAGTGCTTGGCACTGTATAAATTCCTGAGGGAGAGACATCGCGTAGTGTTGATTTTGGGGTTGACCCTCTCCTTCTCGAGCAACCCATGACTCGGCCTCGCCTTGCATGACTCGGCCAAACCCTATCCTGCAGATACAAAGAGTAATACTTGTATGCCGACATAACCCATATGTCGGCCGAGTCAGGTTTTAGTTACCTGACTCGGGTTAAGCCGAGCCTTATTCAGCCAACCTCTATATAACTCTACCGGGTCATTCTTTGACCCGATCCAGATCTTTGAGGGCTTTGCCCTTTTACCTTAGCTTGACCCTACCCAGGGTCATCCCCTCGACACTGCTTCAGTCTATAAAGAGCTTTATCAAGTTTACAAATATAATGAGGATTAGCGGAAGACGCAAAACTAGGTGGTTGTTTCATATACACATCCTCTTCCAGAACACCATGTAATAACGCATTTTTGACATCTAGTTTCCGAAGATTCCAATCTTGGGAGTCAGATATAGCAATAACAAGTCTAATAGTAGCAACCTTAACAATAGGATTGAAGGTGTCCTCATAATCAATGTCATACATTTGTTTGAACCCTTTTGCAACAAGACGTGCCTTGTATCTATCAATGGTGTCATCAGCATTTTTCTTGATATAGTATACTCATTTGCAATCAATAATGTTTTTATTTTTGCTAGGAGGAACAAGATGCCAGGTGTTGTTATGCATGCGAGCATCATATTCATATTGCATGGAATGTTTCCAATTTATATCATTAAGAGCCTCTTATAGATTTGTTGGCTCTCTTGTAGCTGTCAAAAGTGCATAACATACTATACCGTTAGTATAATTTTTTGGATTTCTTATACCTTTTTGCATGCGAGTGCGCGGTTCTACAGCTGGAGGTTCTGCCTCAGGCGGAGCAGAAGATCTGGACTCTAGATCCGAGGCAGATTCGCTAGGAGAAGAAAACGCGTCGTTGTCGTTGTTAAGGACCTCTTGAGAAGGAGACTTAGACCCGAGGACGATGTCATCATGGTCCCGGCGGTGGCCCGTCGTGGTAGGAGGGGACAAGGAGGTAGAGGGAGACTAGGAGGCGGTCCCGTCTGTCCTACCATTGACGCCAGGAGATGAAGCCCCCCACGCGCCAAGGGGGACCGCATGGCCCCAGGAGACGTGGCAGGCGTTGTGCGGTGCACATGCGCATGCACAGGTGTAGAAGGGGAGGGGACCCTGGGAGACATGTTGGGCGAGGAGTCGCACGCGTGCACGTGCGGGAGGACTGGCTTCAAGTGCTTTCATGGTCGGATCCGAGGAAGATCTCGCCGTATCTGCCTAGGAATCCGCGCCAAATTCGTCTATATCTGAGGCAGGTGTAGTACTAGTATTTGGTGTAGCATTTTAGGGAATTTCAGTCCGACTTTTACTGGTAGTTCCTGGAGACGGTGTAGGAGACTCGAGAGGTGTATCCTATGGAGGAGTAACAATAGGAACAATTTGCAAATAGTGTTCGTTATCTTGCACACCCCTATACTAGATGCATTAGGCCATATGTGGGAAGGAAGAAGAAGGATTTATTCATGGAGACGATGACCAGCATTAGGATGAAGAGAGGCAAATGGAAAAATATTCTCATCGAACACCACATCCCAAGAAACATAAACACAACCAATAGAAATATCGAGATATCAAACACCTTTGTAGCACGGACTATATCCAAGGAAAACACACTGTTTTGAATGGAAGGAATATTTGTGTTTGTTGTAAGGGCGAAGATTGGGCCAACAAGCACAATCAAAGACTCGAAGAGGTTCATAGGTGCATTTGATATGCATGAGTTTTTCTGTGGGTTGATCGAAATTGATGACTTTGGACGGTAGTAAGTCTATGAGAAAGGTGGCTGTAAGGAAAGCATCATCCCAATATTTTAATGGCATGGAAGCATTAGCTAGTAAAGCAAGACCTAGTTCAACAATATGGCGGTGTTTGCTTTTAGCGGAGCCATTTTGTTGATGAGGATGAGGACATGAAACATGGTGAGTGGTTCCTACTTTCTGAAAGAAACCATTTAACTTGTCATATTCACCACCCCAATAAGTTTGCATAGTAATGATTTTCCTATCAAACTTGCGCTCAACATATTGTTGGAAGTTAAGAAACACTTGATACACTTCAGAATGCTTCTTAAGTAAATATATCCAAGTGTATTTGCTAAAATCATCAAGGAAGCTCACATAATATGCATGTTTGCCAACAGAAAGAGGGGCTGGATCCCATACATCGGAAAAAACGTGTTCTAAAGGAACAGTAGAAACACTAGTGGATATATGATAAGGCAACTAATGACTCTTGGCCTGTTGGCATGGGTCACATATGTAAGAATTTATTTCTGGAGTGTACTAAAGACAATTCTTCCTAAGAACTTGCTGAACAATAAATGAAGATGGATGCCCTAGACGTCGATGCCATGTAGAGGATGTAGGCTTCATGGTGACAAGTGCATGCTTGGAGGACTCCATGGAAACTAGAACAAGAGGGTACAAGCCACCATGACAGGTACCTCTAAACATGATTTGATGTGTTGCCTGATCCTTAATCAAGAAAAAATGGGTGAATTTCTATAAAAGCATTGTTGTCTAGGGCAATTTTATGTGCAGAAAGCAAGTTCATAGAAGAAGCAGGAACATGAAGAATATTGTTGAGTTTTATGTCACAATGCAGGGTGTGAAAGACTGAATGACCAATATTAGCAATTTCCATACCTTGTCCACCAGCATTGTGAACTTGATCATGCCCATTCTAGGTTTCATGCACTTGGAGCTTGTTGAGCTGTCCTGTGGTGTGATGAGTTGCCCTAGTATCCATGATACAATTTCTGTCTACACCATAGGCACCTTTGGAGTTGTCAGGGAGCGTGTCATCATCCTCATCATCGCCATAACGCCACCAATAGTCGCTAGCAAGATGGCCCTCCTTATTATAGATCTGGCAGATGACACCCTCTTGCCATGGGGTAGTAACCCGACCACGGTTTTTACGCTTTTTGCCAAGACTTCAGTGGGGCAACAGTTGGGCTACATAGGAGGACGGGGTGGTTGCTTGTAACATCCCAATTTCATTAAACCAAATCATTCTCATGTCATTCATTTCATCATAGAATATGTGAGCATTGCACAAAATTTTCAAACTTCAAAACCTAGCAAACCCTAATTTAAACCCCTCTTATTTTGCATGTATGGGGCATGTGTTATATTTTTTGTTTTTATACCCCAAGTGGTTTGTTGTGTTTAAAACACTTTTATATACTAGGTTTATCCAACAAAAATGTGGTGAAAATTTGAGTGGATTTGGAATTCATTTGATGCTTCAAATCATATTTGGAAAATCAAAACAGAAAAGAAAAATTGCTTTGAGGAAAAAAAGAGAACCGCCAGCTAAACCAGCCGGACCAGTAGCCCACCCGGGATTTAGCCTCTCCCCCTCTCTTTCTCACCGTGTTGTGTCGCACCCCCTTGATGAAAAGTGGACCCCACACTCCACGTCACCCCTTCGTCCTCAATCATTGCGCGTCGAGCCCGTTCCTCGGCCGTTTCTTCAGCGTTTGATTTCGCTTAATAGCGCTTGATTTCGTGCGTGATTCTCGTCCTCGAGCGCTGCTACTTAACACCCTCGACCCCCTCTCCATTTCCCCCCACTCAGAACCATCAGAGCATTGCCAGGCTCTGCATATTTCTCCTTGCATCGCCACTGTCTAGATGAACTCCGGCAACACATTGCAGTAAGCCTCGTGCGTGCCTTGCCCTATGGTTCACACGGTCTTGCTTGCCATCTTATTGGGCACCTCCTGATGCTTGCTTCTTTCTCTCTTGTACACCAGGAGCTCGCCTTCATCAACCTCTGTAAGCACCCGATGCTCCGCTCAACTCTGACGAGCAATCCTTGTCGTCTCCGTGCGCCCCCTCCTTCGTCCGCGACCGCCGCTGCAACCACCCCTTCTCCATGAAATCGGTAAGCCCCTAAGCCCCCTTCCTTACCCCTGGCCTCGCCGGAGCGCTGTTTTCAGACGCGCCGCCATCGTGCTCGCCATTAGCGCCGCTAGGTTTTGGCCAGATCGATTGGATCCACTGGATCTAGATCCAGCGGTCTAGATTAGATGCCAGCGCGAAGCAGTACAGGCAGATCCGAGCCACACGTAGTCACTTAGATCTGACGGCGCGTGAGTGTTATCTGCACGAAATGGTTTCTGAAACAATTCTTTCAGCTCCTAGATAATCTCGATATTTAAATCAAGAATCATGGAGGCAAACATGATACTTAAGATACTAACACCTGGAATTGTTACTCTCGATTTAATACCAATTATTAAATTTCACGAAGTAAATAGAGTTTGCTAAAAGTTTGCAATAGGACTTTAAACTTTAGATTGACACTCAACACAATATGATACCAGTTCGTAAAGTATATATCTAGAATTCTATAGTTCTATTATCTCAATTACAACTATGCATAAGGTGGTGAACGAATGCCAATGACTACAACAAATTATGCAAATTCACTTTGATTTAATTTATGATAAATTGAGTTCTACTAATCCAAATTAGAAATGAACTCCCACTCAAAAACGACATCCCTCGTGCCTTTTTGGTGATTACATGAACCAAATCCACTGCACCAAGTCCGATCATCACGTGAGTCGGTGTTGCTTCAAAGGCGAGCATCCATATGGTCATCATATCAAAACATATGACTCATGCTTAACCTTTCGGTCCGTGTTCCGAGGCCATGTCTGTACATGCTAGGCTCGCCAAGTAAGAACCTTAGTATTCGCGTGTGTAACTATCTTACACCCGAGATATGCTCATGGATTCAAGTACACCCGATCATCAAGTGATGTCTTGAAGCGACGAAACATTATCGGTGCATACTTAAGGAAGAACACATTCTTATCTTGATATCTAAATGAGGGATCATCTTATTATGCTAATAAAACGCCAAACAAGCAATATAAGATGCTATCAAACATCACATGTTAATAAGTGAAATGATATGGTTCCCGCATATGATCTCCATCATGTGCACCATGGTATGATCACTATCATACCTTTATGTGTAAGGCCAAGGTCTATGGAACTTACACGCTATGTGTGTTGTAAGAGTATCATCTCATACTTCTACTTACAACATCACCATATCATAACACTAGCCCAGCAACAATCTAAACTAGACGCCTCTAATTTATCCATTGCAAGTTTTACGTGGTTTAGGGCTTTCGAAGATAGAACCGTTCTTACCTACGAACATGAACAACAACGAGGATAACCAAATTGTTGACAACTCGTTGCAAATTAGATATTGACTATAATAGGAGAGACAGACACCCGCTAGCCACTTATGCAAAACTAGTTGCATGTCAAGCGTGGAACAGGTCTCATGTGCGAGGACATGTAAAGTTTGTCCGGGCCGCTTCATCCCACTATGCCACCAATATCCAAAGTACAACTAAGAAGCAATAAAATGATCATCATCGCCCACATACTCATATGTGTACTACCCGTGCAAAGCATCTACGCATAGATCTGGCTCTGATACCACTGTAGGGTTCGCAGCATAGAAAACAAAAAATTTCCTACGATGAGAACATCTAAGTACCAAGATCTATCTACTAGATACAAGCAACGGGTGGATATACATCCATAGAATACATACCCTCGAAGACCGAATAGCGTTAACGAGGTTGTACTCGTGGATGATGTAGACGAACGCTTGCCGATCTCAAGATCATGATGAAGTTCATCTGGTCTAGCCGGTCCAACACGATCAAGTCTAGCACCTCAAAGCAGCGGTGCATCCGTGATCGCACACACGTACAGGTACCCCGACAACCTCCACACCCTCGCTCCAGTGAAGCCGCGGAAGCAACAAATCCTTCCAGAAAAATCCATCGGGAACATGTATCTCGCTGATCCGAGACCATGGGGAAATTCTAAAGGGGGGAGAGAGATCCTTCGCGAGGAGGTGTTCTTTGAGAGGATGAGAGGGGGGCCTTTTATAGGGGAGAGGGGGGCACCCAAGGGGCATGGCGCCCAGCCATGGGGGCTGCCCCCACCTCTCCCACATTCATGTGGGTGGAGCTCCCACTCAAAATGAAAAGCCTCCACTCCCATAAAAGAGCCTCCACTCAAAAATCCACTCACATGCATTAAATTTCCACCAAATTTAATGCAAACTCTCATTAAATAAAACTCTTTTATTTTATTCAGAATTTTGTCAATTACTTTAATGACAAACATTCACAAATAACCCCTTGCTAGTATTCCATTTCACATGCAGAACCAGTTTCAGCAATTTCAACCAAAACAGTTTCGGTGTCTAGTGAAATAAATTCCTGCGCTTTCCTTTTCTTTTTCTGGCATATCATTTGCTCCGAATGGTGTCAGTATCCCTTAAGTGTGTCACCCTACGGTTCGCGAATAATGCGGACATGATCGAGACCCTTCTCCAATCAATAATCAGTAGCGGGACCTGGAGATCCATACTGATTCCCACACATTCAACGATGACTTCTGTGATCGTGTGAACCTTTTACGCTAGTATCTTAATCCCTTTGTTTCACGATATATTACATGTCCGAGATTCGATCATCGGTATCTCCATACCTAGTTTGATCTCGTTACCGACATGCACTCTTTTCTCGTTCCCGTGATATAACATTCTAGTGATCAAATCACTTGCTTGCAAGCTAATCAATGTGATATCACCGAGAGGGCCCAGAGTATATCTATCCGTCATCGGGATGAACAAATTCCACTCTTGATCCATGAGTCTCAACATAACACTTTAGTAGTTTTGAAGCCATCTTTATAATCACCCAATTACGGTGTGACGTTTGATGTCAACAAGAAACTCTTCCGGTGTTAGTGATTGACATGATCTCATGGTCTAAGGATTAGGATCACTTCGTAAGTTTTTATAGCAATATAAACTCAATGACTTTGATCGTAATGCTATACTTCGGATGAATTTTCATCACATCATTACAATAATGTTGTGACCTCGTTATTAACAACATCCAATGTCCATGATCAGGAAACTTTGATCATCTTGTTAATCAACGAGCTAGTTTATAAGAGAGGCATAACTAGGAACTTCCTTTTTGTTTATTAAACACACATGTATTAACGTTTCCGTATTAATACAATTATAGCATGCAAAATAAACATTTATCATAAACAAGGAATACGATAATAACCACTTTATTATTTCCTCTCGGGCATATTCCCTTCAGAGATCATGCTAATCACTATCACCAGATGGATACTATGATGACATCAAACACCACACCATAACTGGGTGGCTATAAAGGTGGCATTGAGTGTTCGGAAAGTGTGTGTTGAGGAACATGGATCAAGAGTGGGATTTGTCCATCCATATGACAGATAGATATACTCTGGGCCCTCTCAATGGAATGTCGTCCAATTAGCTTGCAATCATGTGACTGGCTCACAAGGGATCACATATCACGGGAATGAGAAAAGAGTACTTATCGGTAATAAGGTTGAACTAGGTATGAAGAGATATCGACGATCATACCTTGTATAAGTAAAATATCATGAGACAAAGGGAAATTTGTATCGTATGTAAATGGTTCATTCGATCACAAAGTAATCGTAGAAATATGTGGGAACCATATGAATTTCTAGATTCCTCTATTGGTTATTGATCGGAGAAGAGTCTCGGTCATGTCTGCATAATTCACGAACCGTAGGGAGACACACTTAAGGATTCAATGTTGTTTAGTAGATATGGAATGTAAGTAGGGAGACCAAATTTTGTTTGAAGTCTCAGATGGGATCCGGGATATCACGAGGAGATCCGGAATGGTCTGAAGAATAAGATTCATATATGGAAAGTCCAATTCCAGAGTTCGGGAATGATTCCGGTGTTTTCACCAGAATGATCTAGAAGGGTCTAGAAGGTTTGCCGGACCGGAATGGGAAGGGTGCATGAATGTTTCATGACTAAGTGTAATGGTTGCATCATGTCCTAAGTGAAAGGGCTATGCAAATAAAGAGTTAATACGAACTCCAAAATTAAAAGTCAAAAGGCATGTTTGAAAAGTCAAACTAGGACAAAGTTCCCTAGTGGAGGAGGAAGAGAATCCTTCTCTCCCTCCAATACAATCCTAGAAGGAGAGGGAGTTGGGGAAGGGTTCAAACTCCCCTCTCCCTAGCTGCACCTTCCTCTCATAAATAGAGGGGAGGGGGCTGCCCCTCCACACAACACCACCACCACCCAAGCCACCGCCGCCGCCCTATTCGCCGTCGGCTCCACCTCCTCCTCTCCGGCTTCTAAACCTAGATCACCGGGAAAACCCTATTTCTCCACCATAACCCGCTCTGGCTTAGGCAAAGCCGTGCGGGATCTTCCCTCTACTTCTGACACCACGCCGTCGTGCTGCCAGAATCGCGAGGAGAGAACTACAACCTCTCCTGCCTGCCAGAACAAGGGAGAGGAAGGTCTTTATCGAGTACCGAATGTGTGACCGACTGCGGAAGCGCTGCCGGAACACAGCGCCGGAAGGATCGTCTATGCGATCTTGAGATCGGCAAGTGTACGACTACATCACCCACGAGAATCTGCTCTCGTTAACCGCTTTGGAATCTTCGAGGGTGAGTACTCTAATCGACTCGTTGCTACAGTCTAGTAGATAGATCTTTGCTTATGTGTGTGTTCATGTGGTAGAATTTTTTTTGTTTTCCATGCTACGAACCCCTACAGTCCCTGGTGAGCTTTGTCGCCGGCGGTGCTCCAAGGAGAGGCACAACAGATGTGTTGAAGGATGTGGCCATCTTCGTCGTGGGAGGAAGGGTTTGGAAATGTTTTGTTGTAGAGGAGATCAGAGGTTGGTTGTTTGGGGAGGGAGGAGAGGGCCTGAATCATAGACTAGAGAAGGAGGCAGGGGATCGGAGAGGTTCCTGACGGCGCAAGATTGGATCCACGATCCATATTTGGCCAACTAATACATATAGGATAGAGTACTACTCTATGCTTGTTAGGGATATACTTTCCGGGTATACCCACAGGACTCGCTGACCAGGGTGGCCCACCAACGGGTTAGAGCTTTGCTTCATGGGCGGCCCAGTCAGAGAAAGAGGAGGAGCCAGTTCCGGCTACGACAAGGCCCAGAAGAGTTACCGACTTAGGCCTATTGTATTACTTGTAGTCCAAGCTATACATAGTTACCGACTCTGTAATGTAGCTCGATAGGTCTTTCCCTGTAACCCTAGGCCCCGGTGACTATATAAACCGGCCCTATGGAAGCCTTTAGGGAAATAACACACCAACAACCACAACAATCAACTCGCACAGGCGAACCTCTCTTGTAATCCATTGTAACATTCGGCTTACGCCGATATATTACTGGGTTGCTAGCAGGAGTAGGATCCAATCACCACAGTTGGATCTGAACCTAGGTAAACTTGTGCTCACCGCTCCTGGAACATCCGACGTCTCACACCCCATCCTTCCAACGCCACTAGGAACCCCCTATGGCGTACTTGTCGATAATCCGACGATAGTTGGCGCCCACCATGGGGTAGGTGACCTTTGGAGCATCGTTCCAGGAGGAATCTGCATGTGCAGGAATCAGTGAAACAATCGCCATGGGCCGCGTGGACTACGCCAATGATGTCCCTCTCATCCTCGTCGATGAGACTTGGATTACGGCTTCGAAACCTGTGAAAACTTACACGATCATGTCAATCGGCGAGATCGATATTTATCTCGGTTTCGCTGAACCCGCCCAACCCACCCTAGAGGTGATGACCATGGCGGAAGAAAAATCCGGATCTACTTTGTTCGTAGAGGAGGAAGAGTTCAGGGTCCCGGACAAAATCAAACCCACCCAACCCACTCCTGTAGTGGAAGAAGAAGCCAGATCCGACCTCTCCAACGAGATCAGATACACAGACGAGGAATACATCCACTACGGATCCAGCTTTGTTGATGTCGAAGCGAAAACCAAGTTATACAAGTACCTCAAAAACATGAACAAGAAGAAGCACTGTTTCTTATACCACATAAGCACTAGATCCGACTTTGTCAATGCTGGAGCTGGTAGCGACTCGTTCCTAGACGCAATCAAAGAAAACGTTGACTTACCTGGCTCCCCAGCGGAGTCAATCACGTCGCAGGAGCTTCTAGACTTCGACAAAGAGATAGAGGAGTACGAGCAAGAGCACGTCTCCAGACAAACGCCAGGTGAGCCGGAAACTCCTCCTAGTCCATATGATAGCATGGATGAAAGCTACACCTCGCAGGATGAAATGGATACCGGAGATTCCTCCGAGGTCCACAAACCTACCATGAAGGAAAGTACCGATGGAAGTTTATCCCCCGGTATCGGACCAAAAGCCGTCTTTGCCACTGGTACGCACGTTAAGGCTACTGGGCGGTCAAAGAAGAAGAAGAAGAAGAACAAGAATCCGACACCGGCAGAGCCGGTTGTCAAGGAAACCAACAAAGAAGAGTTGATGAAGAGATCGAGATAGAGAATCAGGACGGAGATCCTATTAATCCCACCCCGATCGATCCTCCTGTGGATGGACACATTGTCACCAAAGGTGCACGTGAAATTTATGGAGATGCTATCACAATTCCAATCCCAACAGCTTCGGATCTTACGCCGGAGGCATAGGAGAAAAGGGCTAAGGACCTGGAAAAGCACCGCCTGTTTCTACTTGAAGAGGCCGCGCGCCTCGTCGAGATGAGACAGCAGTTAGACAGTGATCCTACCAGATACCAGTCATATTTCAAACGAAATCCAAACAAAACAAGGGGAGGTTCATTTATTGTAAACAAGAATCTGGATATCCACAAAGATTTATTCGACAGAAAAAATGGAGAGAACATCCGAGGCTACAGCACGCCGGTCGAAAATGCTGTTGTAGCTCGAGCCATCCTCGCCAACAATCCGTCTCTGCCGCAGGTCCAACAGTGTGTCGCATTTCTGTACAAAGGATTAAAACAACAGAAGATAGTCGCATCATTTAGTGGCAAGCTGGCCTCAAAATCCAAGTTTTGTCACACTGGCGCTGACCAAAGCGCTGATGTAAGACTTCGCAGGGATATGACTCAACGCTATTGTCCCCGCGGAGAAGAAGAAGAGAATTCAAGAACCGACTCAAACATCCACTCCCGCCGGCCGGCACATGACTGGGCAAGAGTTATTCCGGCTATGGCCGAAGACGCCATCAAGGCAATGGTTCCCCATCAGGACCATCATCGGCAAAACAATCACTATAGAGAAGACCCGGAAAAACGCCGCTAGCGAGAGGAGCAAGATCGGCTAAGGATGCCACCACCGAGCCGTCCGGCTGGCAACGCCGGACAAAGAGATGATCCGGATCGTCCTGAATCTAGTAGGGACGGCGCCCAAAGAAACAGGCATCAGAGTCAGCATAATGAGGCTCCACCACCACCACCAAGAAACCCAGCCGGAAATAATCCACCAGGGCCACCATCGCCTCCCAGCAGTGACCATGAAGGATCACGTCGTAGCCACGGAAGCCGCAGGGGCGGAGGCGGGAATGGTGAGAGAAGAAGCAGAAATCCGACTCCACTGCATAGAAGCCGCGAGCCTCCAAGGCGCAGATATCTCTCGCCAAATGACGCTCTCCATCGCATCGAGTCAAACATAGAAGCACGACAGTACGAGGAAGAAGATGTGTACGTGGTACCCAAGTGCTTTGGTCCACGTATACATCAGACCAAATTTCCTGTTGACTTTGGCATCGCCAAGCATATTCAGTCCTATGATGGCGCAGCTCGGCCAGATACTTGCCTCCAGGATTTTTTCCAAGCTTGCTGCATCGCCAAAGGAGGAAACAGCCTGGTTGCAGTTCGATATCTCCCATTGATGCTGCGGAATACGGCTCGATCATGGCTCAATGAACTGCCAGAGAATTCAATTCATAACTGGTATGATATGCAACGTACGTTCTTTTAAAACTTCGAGGGAACATACAGAAGGCCCTGCATAGTCGGAGACTTGCAACGTTGCACTCAAAGACCCGGAGAAACCTACCAGGATTACCTCAGATGCTGGATCGATACGAAGAACTCCTGTGAAGGGGTAAACAAGCAAACTACGATAGAAGCTTTTATTGCAGGACTTCTAGTCGGACTTTTACGTCACAAGCTGAAGCGTGACCATGTCACATATTTGGGAGAAATGATAGAGATGGCAAGAAAATATGCTGACGCCGATGATTATTCAGAAGGGTTGCTAAATATTCTAGCCAATCCCAATGCGGCCAAACATCCAAAACAAACTCAGAAGCGCAAAAACACCTCGGACGAAAAGCCGGCTCCGGACAACGTAGCTGTCAACGCAACGTTTGGATCTAGAGGACGAGGAGGGCGCGGAGGCGGCCGTGGTATAGGCCGAGGAACTTCCCGAATCCGGGGAAGAGGAGAACAACAACCCGGAAGAACCTATACCTGGGCTAACATTGCCAATAATCCATGTGTCCACCACTTGGATAGTAACAGAGGATCTACCCATAAAAATGCCGAGTGTCGTTTCAATGATGACATCAAGAAATACGAATCCACTGGCTACAGAGCCAAGCGACGAAAAGGAAAGAAAAATTCCAAAAAAAGGAAAGGAGCCCAAGGAAGATTCTAACATGGAAGAGGCGGAAGCCGCCACAGAGCCCAAGTTGGATGGAAAGAAAACTTTTACGAGTAAGAAAGATGCATACGTCTGCTTCCTTGGATACCAACCAGCTGAGGACAAAAAGGCGGTTCTTCCTGATCTCAATGCCACGGTTCCGGCTGTCCCCCAATTCCTGGACTGGTCAGAGGTGACCATCACCTTTGATTGTTCAGATCACCCGAGGAAAACACATCATCGGGGAAAGTACCCTCAGGTTGTTAACCCTCTTATTGATGGTTATGAGTTCTCTAAAACACTCATGGACGGTGGGAGCAGCATTAACATCCTCTACATCGAGATGCTCCACCGCATGAAGCTACACGAGAGCCAATTGAGTTACAGCAGTGTAACTTTCCATGGCATTGTACCAGGAAGACAGGCGGATTCTCTGGGTGAGATTACTCTGGACGTGACATTTGGAACCCGAGATAATTACCGGACCGAGCCACTCTCCTTCGAGGTGGTACCGTTCAAAAGTGCTTACCACGCCATCTTTAGACGTCCGGCTTACTGGGCGTTCATGGCCCGTCTATGTTACATCTACAACATGATTAAACTTCCAGGTCCAAAGGGCGTAATCACCGTACGAGGAAATCGGAGGAAGGCGCGAGAATGCGACAAAGGATTTGCTGCCTTCGCTAAAGCCGTGCTGCATGCCCAGGAGTACCAGGAGATCAAGAAGACCATCAATCCATCTGAGATGCCCGCTACGAAGAATGAGGTGCTGAAGCCAAGTTTGCAGTTCAAGGCGTCGGAAGAGACGAAGAAGACTTTGCTAAAGGAAGATGATCCCTCCAAGACGACGAACATTTGGGTAGGCTTAGGCCACGCATAGGAAAGCGCGCTCGTCGAGTTCCTCAAAGCTAATAGTGATATCTTCGCATGGCAGCCATCTGACATGACCGGAGTACCTAGGGAACTCGCCAAGCACTCTCTTAATGTGTACCCAGACACTAAACCCGTCAAACAGTCCTTACGACGGTTTGGTGATGAAAAGCGCAAAGCAATAGCCAAGGAATTAGCCCGCCTAAAGTTAGCGGATTTCATAACAGAGGTCATCCATACAGATTGGGTGGCAAATCCTATACTAGTCCCTAAAAAGGACACCATTGATTTAAGGATATGTGTTGATTATACTGCTTTGAACAAGGGATGCCCAAAAGATCCGTTTCCTTTGCCAAGAATCGATTGAGTTATCGACTCAACGGCAGGGTCGGAATTACTCTGTTTTCTCGACGCATATTCCGGATATCACCAAATACAGGTGAAAAAGTCGGATCAAATTAAGACGTCTTTCGTCACTCCTTTCGGAACCTTATGTTACAAAACTATGCCTTTTGGCTTAAAGAATGCAGGAGCAACATATCAACGTACCATGCAACATTGTCTCAACGACCAAATCGGACGCAATGTCTATGTATACGTATACGACATAGCAATTATGTCCAAAAAGAAGGAAACTTTAATTTCTGACTTGGATGAAACATTTGCTAGTCTACGAAATTCAACATGATGCTAAATCCGAAGAAGTGTTTCTTTGGAATTCCAGCCGGAAAATTGTTAGGTTTCACCGTCTCTGAGCGAGGCATCGAGGTGAACCGGGACAAAATCAAGCTATCTTAAACATTACCAGGCCAACTCGTCTAAAGGATGTACATCGTCTCACTGGTTGCATTGCAGAAGTGAGTCGGTTCGTCAGCCGGCTCGGTGAAAGAGTTGCGCCTTTGTACAAACTCTTGAAGAAAACCGACAAATTTTTCTAGTCCCCAGAAGCCGAAACTGCCCTGCAAAGTTTGAAAGATCTGCTTTCAAATCCGCCAGTTCTCGCAGCGCCAGAACCTCAGGAACCTATGTTACTCTACATTGCAGCGACCAACAAAGTCATAAGCGTGGTAACAGTAGTTGAGCGCGAGGAAGAAGGCCACGAGCATAAGGTGCAATGGCCAACTTATTATCTAAGTGAGGTCCTGACAGAATCAAAGCAACGGTGTCCACATCATCCAAAGCTAGCCTATGGAGTGTTCTTTGTATCCAGAAAGTTATGCCACTATTTTCAAGAGCACAAGATCACAGTAGTGAGCATAGCTCCTCTGGGAGATATAATCAACAACCACGATGCTACAGGACATGTCGCAAAGTGGGGAATAGAGCTTGTAGCTTTCGACATTGAGTATAAACCACGTAAAACAATGAAGTCCCAAATTCTCGCCGACTTTGTTGTTGACTAGACAGAAACGGCAGAAAACTCAGGCCCTCCAGACTCAGAATTTTGGACCCTTCATTTCGACAGATCAAAAGCACGAGGAGGCTCGGGGGCTGGCGTGCTGCTCAAATCACCCCAAGGAGATAAGATGTTCTATGTGTTGCAAATACACTTCACGGCAACCAATAATATTGCCGAGTACGAAGCACTGCTACATGGAATATACATGGCCAAGAATATTGGCATATCAAGACTCATGTGTTACGGAGACTCGGATTTAGTTGCTCAGCAAGTATCCGATATCTGCAACGCAAACAAGCACATGGCAGCATATAAAGCTGTTGTGGATGAACTATCTAAATCGTTTGAGGGCTTTGAGATTCAACACATCCCTTGAGCAGAAAATGAGGAAGAAGATGCACTATCAAGGATAGGCTCTACGCGGAAACAAGTACCGGATGGAGCTTCTTAGAGCATTTAAGGGTCCCCTCCATAGTCGGAGTTGATGAGGACTATCCGACGAAATCCGACTCACCTTTAATAGATGTTGAAAGGACTATATCTTCCCATGATGTTTTTGGTTTTAATGATAATCCCAATTGTGTTTTTAATTGTGCGCTTGAGTTTCAGGGGAAACCTTGTTGTTGTCTCCTTCTATTGTGGTGGATGCTCTCTTGGGATCTTTTGAAGACGGTGGCCCTTTTAGTTTTCTCCTAGTTTCTCTCCGGTTGTTGTTTTTAGGTCACCGTACTATTAAGAGGGGGTCCATATTGGAAGGATGTGAGAAATCTCTTGTTCTTGCACAAACCTATATGCACCGCCATAGCCATCCCACTATTCCGTGAGAGAGAGCGTGTTCCTGTTCTGTTGGAGCCTTCTGTGTCCCACCGGAACTTCCGGCCTGGAGCCGGAAGTTCCGCTCAGGCTTTTTCTGCGGGTTGTTCTAAGCTTTGTTCCGACGCTAGTTCCACCCCAAGTTCCGGTGGTGAAGCAGTAACCTTCTGTATGAAGCATTCTATTTGCCGAAACTTGGGCCAGAACTTGCGTTAGAACTTGTCCTGCCAAAAGGTCCTGAGCGGAACTTCCGGCCAGATTCGGTTCGCGACCCAGGAATTCCGCCCCTAGTTCCTCTCCAAGTTCCGATGGTGGCTCAGTAACCTTCTGTTTTGAATTGTTCTATTGGCCGGAACTTGGTCGGAACTTGCGTCGGAAGTTCACCGGAACTTCCGGTTGCGCTTCTGGAACGAGCGTCAACGGTCTGATGACCGTTGGAGCCAGGCTGGGCGGAACTTTCGGCCTCTCACCGGAACTTCCGGTGAGGTCGCGGGGGCTGTAACGGTTCAGCATGAGGGGGCCTATTTAAGGCACCCCTCTTCTTCCTCCCACTCTCTCTCGAATTTTTCTCTCTCCTCCATTAATGCTTGAGCTTCACCTTACTAGATCTCTCTCTCTAGCCACTCAAATGACTTGATCTTTTGAGAGGTGAGAGAGGTGACCTAGATCTACACTTCCACCAAAAAAGATTTGATTTCCCCCACCCATCCTTTGTGGATCTTGTTGCTCTTGGGTTTCTTGAAACCCTAGACGGTGTAGGGCATCCTCGGAGCTAAGGCTTGTGTTGTAAAGCCTCGAGGTGTTGTTGAGGGACTCCAATTGAGTTGTGGAGCCTCCCCCTCAACCTTGGTGTAAAGGTTTCGGTTGGCGCCTTCAAGGTCACCGGTTAGTGGATTGTGAGGCCTCCTTTGTGGGGGAGCTCATCGAAGAAGAAGGTGAGGCCTTTGTGGCGCTCGGGTGACCTTGTGTGGCCCCGACACCTCTCCAACGTAGACGTAGCTCCTTGGGAGTGAACTACGGGAATTACATCTCCGTGTCCCTGCTCCGGTTACTTCGTTCCCTTCCTTTACTTCTTGTTATTTACCGTTTTTGTGGTTGGTGTTTGTTTTCTTGCATTTAGGTTGTTCACTTAGTTGCATCTCTATATAACTTTCCTTCTCGTTGAGCCTAAAAGTGAGAAAAAAATTAAAATTGGGTAGACGCCTATTCACCCCCCCTCTAGTCGTATCAAGTCGGTACTTTCAGCTGTTCTGGCTGTAATTCCCAGCTGGACAAAACCCTATCTGGATTTCCTAATAGAAGGAAAACTACCCGAAGACGAAGTCTTGAGCCGGCAGATCGTTCGACGAGCAAAAGCCTACACTATAATAAATGGTGAGCTCTATAAACGGAGTGTTTCTGGCGTGTTTCAGAGATGTATTTATTCGGAAGAAGGAGTGGAAATCCTAATAGAAATCCATGAAGGAGAGTGTGGTCACCACACTGCGGCCATATCCTTAGTGGTAAAAGCTTTTCGACACGGATTATTTTGGCTTACAGCTAAGGCGGATGCCGACAAACTGGTCAAAACGTGCAAGGGCTACCAAAAGTACGCTCATCAGGCACATGTTCCGGCTGAACAGTTGCGAACAATCCCTATTACATGGTCGTTCGCGGTCTAGGGGCTTGATATGGTAGGGCCATTTCGCATGGAAAAATATGGATTCACTCACCTACTAGTGATGGTGGATAAATTTACAAAATGGATTGAGGCTAAACCCGTAATAAGTTGCGATGGAGCCACAACTAGAAGAGGTCGAGGACATAATCATCATATTCGGATATCCGCACAGTATAATTACTAACAATGGGAGCCACTTTTCAATGAGTGAGCTTGCCGAATACTGCAAAGAGGAAGGGATCCGACTTGATATTGCATCAGTCGCACATCCACAAGCCAATGGAGAAGTTGAAAGAACTAATGGCCTTATTCTACAAGGAATCCGACCTTGCCTCGAGGCACCGCTTCGTTGGGCCACGAGGGCTTGGGCGGAAGAATTACTGTCTATGATTTGGAGCTTACTGACATGGTTATACCCTGCGGGTACGTGATTTCAGCATACCTGGTCCAGCCCAAGGAAGGCCCACAGCAGATATACACTGGCCCATGAAGATTTTCGGGTGGCCAAGGCCCATGACGCCTTCGGATCCTTGGAGAGCAAGACTAGTGGAGATAGGAAATTCAAAAGGGTAAAACCCTAGAACTTGTAACCGACTAGGACTATGCCCGAGACCTGCCTAAGTCTATATAAAGGCCAGGAGGGCACGTCCTAGATCTCTCGACTCATACCCTCGCACACGCATCCACGCCAGATCGAATCTGCGCACCCTGTAACCTTCGGTTCGGCGTAATCAGAAGCGAGACAAGCGGGAGTAGGGTTTTCCCTCCGGGCCTGAACACAGGTAAATCTCGTGTCCCCTGGTTGCTTGTCTGTTAACCGTGCCACGATCTCCAGCATCCCCATCTTCTCCAAAACCCAAGTCCATAACAATGGGCATTGACGAGATTAAACCTCGTCAATTGGCGCCGTCTGTGGGAATCGGGGCTGCTGATTGTGCGATCGTGACGGTCCCGACCCGATCGATCTACAACTCCACGGCGACGGAGAATCACCTCCTCTTCGGCGCTTTCGACTTCACCGCCCACTCGTCGGCCACCATGAAGGATTTCGAGCCCGTAGGCGACGGACTCGAAATTTTGTTCAGGAGCTTCTGCTTCCAGGTGGGACAAACTGGCACCCTTCGCCTTCCTGAGCGGGTGCCCGTGCCGTCAATCAGGCCCGCCTCGTGGGCTCCACACCCTGTGCTACGCACGTCACCATCAACAAATGAGTTTTACGACAGCAGCAACTGTAACTCCGATCTATGTGATCCACCTTCGGATGAAGGGACCTACGGTTCCGGATCCGAAAATTACGGCAGCAGCCGACCAATCTGCAAGCGCTATCTATGCGCCACAGTCATCCAAACCGACGAGGAAACACCTAACCCGCCGCCCAACCGAAACGGCGGAAACGGCGAAAACTGAAGAAGCCAGTTCCCCCACCCAACGGGGAAAACAACGGCCATGTCATCCAACTTAGCAAAGAAGGATGGGTCCAGGCGCGCCGTGCCGTCGCAGGCGACATCGTCTTACCTGCAGACGCCTCGCGTGAACTACTGATGGCATACCACTATCTCCTCATCGAGGAGCACAAGAAACAAGTCAAGATGCAGGAGACGCTCGACAAACGCAAGCAAGCAGCCTCCGAGTCCAGCGTGCGACGAGCTGCGCTCTCCGCCATGGCACCCGGCTCTAGCACAAACGGGAACCAGGGAAACAAGCACCGCTCTCGGGTGGAAAACATGGATCCCAAGGAGCGCCGCGACATAACCGGAACTCTCCACACATCGTTCATGGATATGGATGCCGACGGCAACATCATCCCGAAGACACTGCAAGCTGCGATCATGGCAGCCACTGCGTATCTCGCGGCTTACCCACCTCCGGAGGGAGACCCGAAAAGGGCCATGCATAGGTCCGCACTCACCGGACTAGGACTAATCGGAGCTGCGCTCCACGAAGACGCTCTGCGGGCAAGAAGAAAGCTCCGGCCAGTAGCGGCCGGGCCCTACCCCATCATCCGAAGAGGAAGAGGAGCATGATCTTCCTCGAAGGAAGAAAACTCGCCTCGCCATAAGCGCGACTCTGACGCTAGAGACAAGCTTACACAGCGCCAAGATCGACAAAGCACGTAAGCCAGCATGCTCGTCTGAATCTGAGATGGATGAAGACGAAGGAGAACTCTGCGGGGCTCGATGCTTCAGCAGATCTGTTCGGCGAACATAGATGCCACGCAACTTCAAGCTTCCTTCGGATACTTCGAAGTTCAACGGCACGCAAGATCCAAAATCCTGGCTCAGTGACCATCTGTCATCCGTCAAGCTTCATGGAGGCAACAAAGAAACCGCCATGCAATGCCTTCACTGCGGCACGGTATGGCGCTGGTCCAGCTCAGACCTATCATCAGGATCCATCCGAAGCTGGGAGGATCTCGCTTACAGCTTCATCCAAAATTTCAAGGGCACCAGCAAGAGGCCCGCCTCAATCGAAGAGTTGCGAGCCTGCACTCAGAGAACGGGTGAATCTATTCGCTCGTACATACTACGCTGGTCTACAACCAAGAACTCCGCAGCACACATCTCCGAAGAGAGGGCCATCGACGCCTTTAGGGACGACGTCAAACGCCCAAACTTCAAGGAGGAACTTGGGCGTGTAAAGCCCAAGACACTCGACCACCTCATGGAAATCGCCAACAGTTGGGCAGACGGCGAAGATTGCATCCAGCGAGCGCAATCAGATGAAGAGGACGACTACGGCGGCGTGAACGCCGCAGCAAGAGGAGATCGCGGCGTCTCACGAGGACCGCAGACGGACCCGACATAGTCACGGCCGGCTCGCCGACCGCCATAACGACAACAGCGCAAGCGGCGGAGGTACCATGGCGGAAACTTCCGTGACAGCGGACGACCAACTTGATCGTAGCGCGCGCGACGCGACAACGGACCCTCAGCATTCGACAAACTTTCGGGTCCATGCACCATCCACTTCTACATCGACAAACAGGATGGCAAAAAGAAAGCCAGCCACATGCTCAAGGACTGCCGCGAGTTCCGGAAACTCAGCGAAGGCATGGTGCAGATGAGGCAACAAGCCCCAATCCCTGCGTTTGAAAACGCACCTGCGCCAGGTGAAATAGCACACGGAGCTCCTCCACCGCCACCTATTAGAGGCCCAAACCAACCAGTCGCACCAGCGCAAAACAATGCCGGGGTCGGATACCCCCCACCAAAGGGAGCACTAAATATGATCCAGAAGGGACGCCCCACAAACAGGGTGCAGAAGAAAATCACCCGACAAATCAACTTGGCCGTGGCAACTCCGCCTGCAATCCCTGAGTACCTCAGCGGATCGGAGTCCTGCATCATATTCACTCGCGCGGATCACCCTTGCCAGATCCCTCACCCAGGTCATGCTGCCCTGGTGCTGGAGGCGCAGATCGGAGGCTTCGAGATGAGTCGCGTCTTCATGGACGGCGGCAGCGGCATAAATCTAATGTTCGCAAGCACTCTAGCAGCTATGCGGATCCCGCAATGCAGCCTCGAACAATCAGACACAACGTTCCACGGCATTGTCCCAGGAAAGGGCATATTCCCCTGGGCAAAATAGGGCTCGACGTCATCTTGAAGCGGACAACTTTCGGCGGGGCGCCTAGAATTGAAGTGGTGGACTGGCGTCGCAATACCACGCCATCTGGGCGTGTAGCATTCGCAAGGTTCTGGCCGTCCCACACTACGCATACCTACTACTCAAGATGCCAGGACCAAGGCGTCATCACGATCCACGGAGCTTCACCCGATCGGACCAATGCGACAGGATTTCAACAAAATCTCCCGATCTTCGGCATGCAAGGCGAGCTTGTAAGGCTCCACGAGGTGACGGACAATGGCTACCCCAGTCACAAGGCGTAACGCTTTGACATGTCCTTCGACTCCACCGTCAACACCAAGAAAGTATAGGTCCATCCGACGGATGCCTCCAAGACGGCCTTGATCGCCAATGACCTCAGCACCGCATAGGAAGGCGCGCTCGTCGAATTCCTCCGTGAGCGCTGGGAAATCTTCGCCTGGTATCCTGCGGACATGCCAGGAGTTCCCAGGGAATTCGCCGAGCACGCACTCAACGTCTTTCCAGACACCAAGCCAGTCAAGCAGTCCATCCGAAGACTGTCGGAGCCACGAGCCGAAGCTATCGGCAAGGAAATCAACAGATTACTCGCAGCAGACTTTATCCGGGAAATCAAGGAAAGCGAGTGGCTGGCAAACACGGTGATGGTCCCCAAGAAGGACACGGACATCCTGCGGATGTGCGTGGACTTCACGTCACTAAATAAGCATTGCCCAAAGGACCACTTCCCTCTTCCACGGATCGACCAGATCATCGATTCGACTGCAGGTTGCGAGAAACTCTCTTTCCTCGACGCCTACTCAGGCTATAACCAGATTTGACTCAAGGTCGAAGATCAAGAGAAAACGGCGTTTATTACACCGTTCGGAGTATTCTATTACAACACAATGCCCTTCGGGCTAAAGAACGCGGGTGCCACGTACCAGCGATGCATGCAGGCCTGCCTTAAGGACCAGAATGGTCGCAACGTCCAAGTCTATGTCGACGACATAGTAATAAAAACCAAGGAGGCCAGGACACTTATCGACGATCTCCGCTAGACGTTCGACAATCTTGATCGCTACAGGATCAAGCTCAATCCAGAAAAGTGCGCCTTTGGCATCCCCTCGGGTCAGCTGCTCGGGTACTTCATCTCTCAACGAGGGATTGAGGCGAACCCGAAGAAAATCAGAGCCATCATGACAATGGAGAAGCCGAAAAACCTCAAGGGCGTTCAGCAGCTCGCAGGACGAGTAGCGGCACTAAGCAGGTTCATCAGCCGCATGGGCGAGAAGGCCCTACCATTCTACCAGCTGCTGCGCAAGGCAGACAAGTTCGAGTGGACACCAGAAGCCAACGACGCATTCGAAAGCCTCAAGCGGCTCCTCTCCACCTCGCCAGTTTTGGTCACGCCAAAGGAGCGCGAACCCCTGCTGCTGTACATAGCAGCCACACAGTGGTCGACACCGTGCATCGTGGTCGAACGACCCGAAGAAGGCAAGACCCACGGGGTCCAGCGCCCAATTTACTACCTCAGCGAGGTTCTCACTCCAACAAAACAGCGGTACCCACACTACCAGAAGCTAGCCTACGGCGTGTTCATGACGGCTCGACGGCTGAGCCACTACTTCCAGGAGCATCAGGTGATGGTCGTCAACGAGGCACCCCTGAACAGCATCCTGAATAACCCGGAGGCCACAGGACGCGTGGCCCTGTGGGGCATCGAACTGTCACCCTTGGACATCGTCTACGAGAAGCGACACGCAATTAAATCTCAAGTCCTTCCGGACTTCCTGGTACATTGGATGGAGCTGCAGCTGCCAGATACCCCGGACATGTCGCAATCATGGACAATGCACTTCGACGGCTCCAAGAGAGAAGCTGGGGCAGGAGCAGGGGTCATACTGACCTCCCCGCAAGGAGACAAGATGAAGTACGTTCTCCGGATGAAATTTAGAGCCTCCAATAACGAGGCCGAATACGAAGCCCTCATCCATGGCATGAGGATGGCAAAGATATGCGGCACAACACGCCTAGTCATCTATGGTGACTCCAACCTCGTCGTCCAGCAGACGATGAATGAATGCGATGCACACGCCGAAAACATGATAGCGTACCGCGCGCTCTACAACGCACTCAAAGGAGAATTCGACGGCTGTGAGCTTCGACACGTCGGGAGAGAAAGCAACGAGGAAGCCGACAGACTCGCCAACATCGGCTCCACCTGCGCAAAGGTGCCACCAGGTGTGTTCCTCGAACAGATCTGCGTGCCATCCATCAAGCGGAAATTCCCCAAGGGATCATCCGAAGAAGCAGCACACTCGGGGGCTACGCTACCGAAGGTCATGAAGGACCCGAAAAGTTGGATACCGAAGTTGCCATGGTCAACATAATGCAAGTCATGGCAGTCGAAGAAACCTGGACACGCCCATACCTCCAGTTCCTGATAAACGGAGAACTACCTGACAGCCCGACAGATGCCCGGCACATATCTCGTCGGTCAAAAGCCTTCACCATCATCAACGGCGAACTGTACAAACGCAGCATCACGGGTGTACTACAACGGTGCGTCACCATCAACGACGGCAAAGCCATACTCCAAGACATCCATGAGGGCATCTGCGGCCACCACGCAGGCAGCCGCTCCCTTGTCGCCAAAGCTCTACGAGCAGGATTCTACTGGCCAACGGCCATGACCGACGCGAAGGACATCGTCCGAAGATGCAACGGGTGCCAATGGTTCGCCGACAAACCGCACGCACCTGGGTCCGAACTTAGACCCATACCCATAGCTTGGCCTTTTGCTCAATGGGGCCTCGACATGATCGGCAAACTGCCAAAGTCCTCGAAAGGGGGACACGTCTTCCTCCTGGTCGCAGTCGACAAATTCACCAAGTGGATCGAGGCCATGCCAGTCACCAACCAGAAGGGCAAAACCGCCGTCAAATTCTTCGAATCCATTGTCTACAGGTTCGGCGTACCGCACAGCATCATCACCGACAACGGATCGAACTTCATCTCCGAAGAATTCCAGGACTTCTGCGAAGGCCTCGGGATCAACATCACGTATGCCTCAGTGGCACACCCGCAAACAAACGGGCAAGTGGAAAAGGCCAACGGCCTAATCGGCGCCGGCATCAAGAAGCGCCTCATGAGCTCACTCGAGCAAAAAGTTGGAAACTGGACGAAAGAGCTACCGTCTGTCCTGTGGAGCTTACGGACTACGCCAAACAGCTCCACCGGCTACACACCGTTCTTCATGGTGCACGGAGCTGAGGCCGTGCTACCAGCCGAAGTACGCCACCAGGCCCCACGAGTCGTCGCTTACAGCGAAGCCGAGTCCACGACTGCACTCGAAGACGCCGTCGACACACTCGACGAAGCGCGGGATATAGCAGCAGCTCGATCAGCGGTGTACCAGCAGAGTCTCCGCAACTATCACAGCCGCCGTCTGCGCCCAAGGTCCTTCGTCGAAGGAGACCTCGTTTTGCGACTCAAGCAAAAGCGACCGAATAAATTCGAGTCACCATGGGAAGGACCCTACGTCATCACCGAAGTCATCCCAGGTGGCACCTATCGCCTCAAGCACGTGGAGTCTGGAGTCGCATACTCCAACCCATGGAATATCTCGCACCTGCGACGATTCTACCCGTAGCAACCTACCCCCCTTTTTACTTTCAATAAGGCTTTCAGCCAAGGCTACTCAGCCGAACAATGTACCTCCTCCATTACGATATAAATAAAGCTAAGTGTCTCGCCCCCAAACTTCGATTGACTATTTTTCCGCAACTTTATTACATGCTACAAACGCACTCGGGGGCTCCCCCCACCTCACGATTTTATCGACTGAGGACCAAACGTGTACACCTGAGTAGCTGACAACGTCAGGCAAACAAAAAGGACACGTACTCAATCACAGCACTGTGTGCTCACAAACAAGCAAATCTTTACAACAAAGGGCACAAAACGCCCAGCCGAAATATACAAATTTTACATCTATCTGTTTATTTTCAGGTCCTACCTATTCTGAAGAATAACCTGAGCACGCTGCTCAAACAAATCTATAATCTGTTCGGCATACTGCCTTACAGCCGCGTAATGTGGACGCATGTTCCACTCGCCACCATCCAGTCGAAGAGGTGGCCCAGCTGCCACAGCAGCCAAATCTACGTCAGAGCGGTGGACCCTCACAAGAGACAAAGCAGCCTTCACTCCTGCGATGAGCTGCTGCCGCACCAGCTCCTTGACATTGCTGGCACTCCGAAACTTCGACAGAAGACCTGCAAGGGTCGTCGGCACGGCATCCAAAGGAAACATGACGTGCAGCGAGAAAGCGATATGCACCTGGCGGAGCACCCGTGAAACTTGATAAACACGATCCTGCACCGTCGCCAGAACCATGGCGCGATCGCGATCCATCCAGAAGAAGCCGCCGGCCTCCATGTCCTGTTGAGTCAAGCAATTGACCCGAATAGCGACACGCTCCTTTTCTTCCCTCGGAGCAAGATTGGCACCTGCGACAATCGCACAAAACAAGAATAAGGCCAGC
Organism: Avena insularis; assembly: GCA_023614405.1. Taxonomy (NCBI): domain Eukaryota; kingdom Viridiplantae; phylum Streptophyta; class Magnoliopsida; order Poales; family Poaceae; genus Avena; species Avena insularis. Next base: position 296,344,449 of record CM042689.1, on the reverse strand, counting down.
AGGCTCATCCGAAGAACTGAGCTACAGCCCGAAAGAAGGATCAACTTACATTGCAGCTGCTCGGACAGCCGACCCAGCTCCGCCATCAAGTACTCCTCTCTGGCTGCACCACGATCCGCCTTGGACTTCCAAACGTCGGCGCGACCACGTAACCCGAGCAATTCCCTCTCCAAACTGCGCACGCGATCTCGAAGGAAAGTGAGCTGCTAAGAATCATCCAACAAGTGTCAACTGGGTCAGCACCCGAAGGAACCTATAGCAGCAGAAAAAAGAAGGCACACAGATATTCAGCCAAGGATAGAGCACAACTCGGAGGAATTCATTAAATATATAAGGCCACTATGTGGCACAAGGACGGTACTCCTCAAGATATTTACAACAAAAGTAGACTACAGACTACCCTACGTCTACTATGCCTAAGACGCAGGACACTGAGTCGCCTCGGAGCCAGACTGCCTAGCTTTGGCCTCGCCCTGCTGCCGCAGCGCGTACTCAGACAGCAAGTCAATGAGCTTGGGCCCATATCGTCTGCAGCGAGCGGAGTAGGCAGCGAAGGCTACCTCGGATCCATCCGCAGTCGTTGGCATCCGAGAAGTGATCTGGGGCAAGTCCAGCTCCGCTCCAGCCGCCAAGGCCATCGCCAGCCCGACGGACGCGTCGATGCCCTTACCTTGCGCTTATGCGCGCGAGCGCCGGTGACGAGCCTGCCAGAGCATCCACATCATCAAGGGTTGCGCCCTTCGGGAAAAGCTCCTGGTAGAAGCGACCAAGGACCTCTTTCGCCTTAGCAAAGGAGTTGACGACGGTGCCGCAGCGGTCTTCGACCGCCACAGTGGCATCATCTAGAGCGCTCCCGTGCTCCAGAGCACCGCGGTCAAACTTGATGCCTGCGGCATCTGAGACAAAAACGAACAAAAGCATGAGGAAAGGCAGCATAGAAGAAGACCAGTAGAAAAAGAAACAAGTACAAAAACTAGCACTCACCCGAAATAGCCTTGGCAGCACCCATGAGCTTTGCCGCCACCCCTCTTTCACGAGCAGCCGCAACGGTGGCCAACTGCTCCTCACGATCTGCGGCCTCCTGCTGCAGACGCTCCTTCGCTTCGGCTGCTTTCGTCAGCTCTAGCTCAAGGCGCTCTTTCGCACCGACGGCGGCTTCGGCTTTCTGCTCCGATTGACCAAGGCTCTTTTTAAGAGCGTCGACCTCACGGAGAGAGTCGTTATGCTCCTCTGCATTTAAGACAAGCAAGTGTCAAAGAAAAGGACCAGGATAAACAAGAGAGGTATTAAAAGGCAGACGGATACCTTGAAGCTGAAGTTACGCCTCAGGCCAGCGCTCCCCACACCGCTTGGCCTCCTGTACAAAAGGCTGCAGAAAAAGAAAATAGCAGTAAGAAAAGGACTTGGGGGCTACGCCCAACACAAAGGAGTAAAAACAATGTCAGCACACGAAGACACTCGGGGCCTTCCCCCGTGACACGACGCAAAAAACTTACATGCTCCAATGGTGACCCCAAAGCCCCGCCTGGCGCAACCACCAACACCTCCCGCACAAGAGGATCTGGAACGGCGCCACCCGAAGTCGCCACCGTCTGAGGAGGAGGCGACGCAATGTTCGACTCCCCCATCATCTCCCGCGCACCATCACTAGAATCGTGGGAGGATTGCCTGCATACAAACCAATCAGCACAAGTGCAAAAATCACAAAGGAACAGGCACAATAGTACAACAAGAAAACTTACGAGCCCAATGCGCTCAGGTCGAAGATAGGAGAAGCCCTTCGGGCCCTCTTCTCCTCTTTCTTCTCTTCCTTCTTCTCCTCCTTCTTTTCTTCCTTCTTCCGCTTTCTTTGGGTAGTGCGGCGCAACCCCCGCAGGGAATGGGAGGAAGGGGAGAGGAAGAACCTCCATGACCATCACTATGACGCTCAAGGACCAGAGGATTTCTGGGAGTCGGAGGAGTCGAGGCATCCGAAGACTCGCTGGAGCTCCGTGATTGCTTGCGCGTATGGTCCTCACTCGACTCGTCAGCATCCTCCACCGGAGATCGCGCCGACGGCAGCTCGGACACGGACTCAACCACTTCATTATCCGGGGCATTCGGATACTTTTCGGGCAATGGTGGCACCATGCCCGGTACTTTGAAGCTCTGCAAAAACAAAAGGAACTTTGTTAGCAAACAAAGGAACTAAAGACACAGCCGACAAAAGTAATCAAGTGCACAAATCTACACCTGCGGTACGGCCAATGCCGAAGAAAATGGAGGAGTTAGTGACTTCCCCGGAATTTCTTTCCGGCCTTGAACTTCAGCAGCGCGCGAAGAGCCCTGTCAAGATCCCCCTCGGACATTTTCTCAGCCGAAACCCTCGTCGGATCATGGCTCCCAGAATAAAGAAACATCGGATGCGCCCTCGCTTGGAGAGGCTGCACCCGACGCTCAAGAAAAGTCCGGATGATGTCCACGCCGTTCACCTCTTTCTCCGGAATCAGCTGGAGATCCTCCACCCGATGGTAAAGGGCCTCTATCTCCTCCACCTCACCGTCCAAGATTTGGTTTTTCCAAGACATTTTTCGCTCAATCATCTGGGAGGGGTCAAAAGGAACAAGACCAAAATCTTGCCCGGGCACTACGGAGTCGCGGATATAAAACCATCGCCTCCGCCAGTACTAGATAGATTCGGACATGGAAAAGGAAAAGAATTGCAGATTGGGACTGAGGGAGATGATGAAACCCCCAATGGGATACACACCATCCGAACCAGATTGCCTCTTCACGGAGTAAAGCTTCCGGAAGAGGCCAAAGTGCGGCTCAATGCCAAGCCAACATTCGCAAAATGTGATAAAACACGCAACGTGGAGAAGAGAATTGGGAGACAGATGATGAAGCTGAATCCCATAGAAGAAGAGCAGTCCACGGAGGAAGTCGTGGACCGGAAAAGAAAACCCACGCACAACGAAGGCAAGAAACATAACCCGGTACCCAGATGGGGGACGGGGGATTACCTCATTGCCTGGGAGTTTGACGGCCTCCCTATCCGGCGGGATGAGGCTCCACTCGTGCAGCTTGCGGAGATCACTCTCCCGCGTCTCTGACCGCCGCCAGCCACCATCGGTGACGCGAGCAGCGGTGGTGCCCTTCTTGCCTCCGGCGGCGCTGGTCCCAACCGCAGATGAGGACTTCTTTGCTTTCCCCATTGCGCTACGGCGGTGGTGGCGATGACAACGCAGAAAGAACGAAGGAAATGTGGAAGGAAATCTCAGCGCGCAGCAAGAATCGCTCAAGAACAAGGAGGCAGTGAACACAGGAACTGGTGCGGTGAAAACAAACCACGATTTCACCCAAGGATTATAACAGCAAAGACGACGCACGACAGCCGTCCATCGGGAAGACCTAACGCCAACGGTAGATCTGGCCGTACACGTGTCAACATCACAACGAACCGTCGTTACCACGCCGTCCACTACGCGCGGAAATCGAGGAGACGCCGTAATTATCTCCACGACGCGCGTGACCGGTCAATTCAAAGTCAGCAAGTGGGACCCACGCTTCGTCCAGTCAAGTCATCTCTGGCGTAGCAGACGCTTGAGGTCATCAATCGTCAGCAGTGACGTCATCAAAAGCTATACTAGCACCAACTTCGGCTCCACAGCTAAGAGTACTCACTCGAATCTTCGATTCGACTAAATACTCGGGGGCTACTCCTATCAGGAGCGCTGGCCGCGCACCCGACAAACAAATGAGGACAAATTTCTTCTTTAAGTCCTACGTCGAGTCTACGACTCCACTACGGACTCGGGGGCTACTCCCATAGGGAGGATGGATTTAAGCATCCGAAAATTTTCGAGTCCTGCGGACTTAACGACTGAAACAATGCTTGAACTAAAGTCTCCGTTCGAGTCTACGACTCGAACAGACACTTGGGGGCTACTCCCATAGGGAGCGCTGGTCGCGCACCCTATGAAATCTTCGACTGCGATCTTCCGGATCAGCACGCAAAAACTTTTTGGCAACTTTGCCCCAACAAAACGGCCGAGTGAGCGACAATCTCCTAGGCCACCCGAAGCACCTCCGTGGTGATAAATGTTCGGATGCTGCGTCTGCGACGCAAAGATAAGACCTACAGATATCATCTGGTGGCCTGGCAACGCACCTGACTGCGCTCTGCTAGTATGAATCCGTACCAGCAGGTACGATGAAAAATCCCGACGGACGCGTTGGGTACACCAATTAAAAATCACTGGAATTCCACTCCTGTAAGTCCTCCGCGGCCTAAGTCGAATTACGCCAGCATATGTTCCAGGTTCGGGTTGAGGGACTCGAACCTGAAGAAGATCGTGTCGTTTCGTCCTAAGGCGATTAATCGACCTGATCCGTCAGGTGAGTCAGGCACACGCATCAACAATCCCTACACACATATACTATTAATGTATAGTTGCACCCGAAGGATGGAAGAGTCCTCAGCCGAATCTACGATTCGACTGATCACTCGGGGGCTACTGACATGGTTATACCCTGCGGGTACGTGACTTCAGCATACCTGGTCCAGCCCAAGGAAGGCCCACAGCAGATATACACTGGCCCATGAAGATTTTCGGGTGGCCAAGGCCCATGACGTCTTCGGATCCTTGGAGAGCAAGACTAGTGGAGATAGGAAATTCAAAAGGGTAAAACCCTAGAACTTGTAACCGACTAGGACTATGCCCGGGACCTGCCTAAGTCTATATAAAGGCCAGGAGGGCACGTCCTAGATCTCTCGACTCATACCCTCGCACACGCATCCACGCCAGATCGATTGCGCACCTCGCAACTCAGGTTCCGGCGTAATCAAGAGCGCAAGCAGGAGTAGGGTTTTCTCCGGAGCCTGAACACAGGTAAATCTCGTGTCCCCTGGTTGCTTGTCTGTTAACCATGCCACGATCTCCAGCATCCCCATCTTCTCCAAAACCCAAGTCCATAACAATGGGCATTGACGAGATTAAACCTCGTCACTTACGTACAACTCCTAACAGGTCAACCAGCTATACTCCTTTCTTCTTGGTCTACGGTGCAGAAGCAGTTCTTCCAAGTGATCTGATTCATCAGGCTCCACGAGTCAAAGTGTATATCGAAGAAGATGCAGAAGTTTCTCGGCAAGATGATCTCGATATAATCGAAGAAGTGCGCGTCGTTGCTGAGCAGAGATCTACAGCCTACCAGCAGAAGTTACGCAAGTATCATGGTCAGAGAGTGCAAAACCGTTCTTTCAGAAAAGACGATTTAGTTCTCTGACTTGTGCAAAATAAAAAGCACAAACTTTCCCCAATTTGGGAAGGACCTTTTATGATTAACAGAATTCTGCATAATGGGTCATATTATTTAAGCGACATGAGACTAGTCAAGGAAAGACCTAATACTCGGAAAAGGAAGAGAGCTGGTGGCAGCACAGACCCGGATGAAATAGACCGTCCATGGAATATTACACAGCTACGCCCCTTCTATTCTTAGTTATATTTCCTTGTAATCATATATGTACATGTTAAAAGTGAAATAAAGTATTGGTTTCCTCATATTGTTATTGTTGAGACGTTTTTGCCATCTTATTTCCAAAAGAGCATGTAAATTTTTTGAAAATCTCAGAATGCTTGAAAGTACTTTATGCTCATGTTCGCTCTGGTTACGATTTTTGAACAGTCTAAAAATGTTGCCTTAGGATACAAAGTTTAAATTATTGTCTATACTTTGATTCTTTATCTGATTGCTTAGACACGGGCTTTTTTCGAGTAATGAGTTGCTGGAACTGGAAGCCGGCTTTGTTTCCGAGTTTAAATTGGTTTAGCAATTGTGCTCCGTTGCTCGGCAAAGTTTCCGTGATAAAGGTTGGCCGACCCATGAAAGGGACGAGGCAGAGAGCCAGATAAACCGATAAGTATAGGCATAAAAAAAGAGTGCTTCAAAAACTTTGAAGAACAAAGCATAAAAATATATAAACAAAATTGCTAAGATAGTAAAAGCATCAGTTTTTACAGACCAACACAAAATAAATATTGTAGCCATCATTACATTGCCATAAGTTTAAGATAATGCATAGAAATTGTTTATGCTGCAGGCGGTGGTGATGAAGCAGGTGGAACACTGCAATCAACATCAGTGTCGCCCTCGATCTCAGACTCGGAAGCGTTGCTGATTTCTGGCTCTTGAGGCAAAGGAGACGCGACGACGGATTCGAAGAATGGCGTCGTGTAGTTGGCCATCTCCACCAACCGACAAGCGTAACCTGCACAAGATTCTTGGATGGCCTTGATGTCTTGCGGGTTACCCTCATCATCCTCCTCGGCAATGCCCTTGGTGACGTGCCAGATTTCCATATCGTTATGGTGGCTCATCACCATGGTCAGAGCTGTTTGCGTAGTAGTCCGAGCGTAGGAGATCTTACAGTCCTCGGTCAACTTCGGAATCTCCTTAACTTTGTCCCTCACCTCATGCACTGACATTGTGTGCAAGTCGGAAAGATTGACGGCTTCGGCGGCCTCTTCTAGAGTTTCACGGAAGTCGAACAAGACATCTCCGACGATCTTAATGCGCTCGAGGCAAGGTTCAGAAGTGGAAGAGTCAGAAAGATTTAGGGGGGTTGGGAAAGAACCAAAAAGTCAAATTCCGGCTAAACCGAAAGTCGAAAAATGAACAACACAAAGAAAAGATTCATAAATCTTACCAAGCACGGAGTGATTCCATTCAGCATGCTCCTTGCGGAGGCTGTCTAGTTCACTTGTTGAGGCCTGGGCAAGATCCTTCTGGATATCAAAGTCCTTCTTGAGATCAGCAAGTTCCTTATCTCGGAGGGCTAGGAGCTTCTCGAGCCTCATGGTCTCGTGGTTGCTTGACTCTAGGACAGTGGCTACGGATTTCTCCGATTCCACCGTTAGTGTCTCAAGCTTTTCCCAGAGTTCAACATTCTCTGCCTCCAAGACCTTGAAGTTTTCGGCCTGCTCCACCATCTTGCTGGATTGGCATAACAGTTCTGCAAAAACAAAAATATCAGTCGGATAAATCAAATTCGACTATGACAAAACATTTAATTGACAAAGAGGAAGCCAGAAAAGTTTACCTTCTGCTTCATCTTTTTCAACTTTCAACTTTGAATTCTCAAAGCGCAAAGCTTTGATTTCTTTGCACTTATTGGAAATATTCTTGAGCAATTCCTGGTTGGAAGATGCATTTTTTGTAAGTTTAGAGACGGAATACCGTCAAACGACTACTAAGACTCGGGCTGCAAATTTAACTAAGTAAAATTATAGCACGATCCTTGGGATCTACACTATATCGTTCTTTTGCAACCTAAAAGCATCATCCCAGATCAAATGATGTTTATCCGATTTTATGCTTGGGGGCTAGAGGATATGATAATAAATGCAAATAAGAATCGGAAACTTACAATGTGTTCCAGGTGCAACTTTTCAAATCCGAGCTTGGTGCTGTGAAACACCTTCTCAGTAAGGGTGAGGGAAGGAACATCCGTCGCTAGAAGCTCGCCGGATGCGACTTTAGAGTCCCGGACCAAAATTTGGTCCAGGAGGCTGACCATCTTGACGTCCTCCTCTTCTTGGCTCGCTGCTTCTAGGGTCAAGACTTGCTTCTCAACACTGGACTGAGCCAGTCTGAGGATCTCTTCTTTATCCTTCCTATTGAGGCCAGGAATAGCAGAGTCAATCACCTTATCCCCTACATGTGGTCATTACCATGGGATTGTCGTGGTGGTATCACGACATATGCCATGGGTAGGCTAAAGTTGGGGTCGATGGACGTGGAGGAATCCGGGGAGGGATGATGCAGTGAAGACCGCACTCGTATGAACAAAGAGAAATAGAATGTATATATGATTGAGGATCTCATGTGGAGATAACACCTCTTTCTCTACATCTAATCTCTTATAATCTTGCCATACTTGTGGCTACAATCATGCTCCTCGAGCTGTATCTCCTATGCCTCTATCTAGATTTCTCTATGAGAATAGAGGAGGAAGAAGAAGTAGAAGAGCTCCTATTGAGCAGAGAGGGGAAGAGCCCTTCGGGGCCTCTCATGTAACGATCCCCCTGGTGCTCCTTATAAAGGGGAGCCCAGGGGACAAGACTTGTTCTACACGCTTGGCATCTAGATGGCACATTCTGGGTATCTTCTAGAGATGCTCAGCATATGCCTTGGCATCTTTGGAGATACCAGGCATATTCCCTAGCATCTTATTTGATGCCAAGAGCATATCCCTAGCATCTTGTTAGATGCCATGGGCATATTCCATACGCCATGTGCCAGTCTGAGCTGGTAGGCTCCCAAGACTGGCACGAGACTTGTTGGTCTTGTCCTGACTTGATGGCGTATTGTTGTGGAGGTCAGGAGTGCATCGGGAGACACGTAGGAAAGCATCTAGAGTGATATACCTCGGCCCAAGTGACCAAAATGAAGAGGAAAGTTGGCCCCATCAATAACTGATTCGGCCTGATAGCCATGTGGCCCAACTAGATCTCGATTGCCTCAGCCGAATAAAGGAAAAGGCCTAGCGTAGGTCTTACTCGGCCCATGGCAGAGGGAGCCCAGCCGAGTGTTCCTGGATTTGGCCTGGAGGAGGAGCCGGTCTAGGCTGGCTGATGTTGATGGGTGATCTCCCGCGGTGGGACGGATAAAGCTTGTGTCGGCCCACCCGGGTCTCACCGGCGCCGAGGTTCTTCCTCCGTCGAGGCGGCACGGTCCATGGTGGGCTGTGACGTTGGTGCCGGCCCACCCGGGACTGGTTGGTGACGAGGTCCGTGGCGAGCACTGGGGCGACGAGGTGTGTGTAGCCGATACGCGCGGGAGTCCTTGGCGGGAGCGGGTGGTGGAGACGGGGTGCTGCCGCGGTGGGCCGATGTTGGTTGATTTGGCCAACCTGGGAACCTTCAGTACCGGCGATGCCTTGTTTGGTTTTGTCGAGGTGGCACGCAGGGGAGCTCGGCGGGAGGTGTCTGGGACGCGCTTAGTTTGGCAGGAGTGAGGCTACGCAGGCCCGTGGTGGGCCGAATCAGGCTCTGTCGGCCCACCCGGGTGAAGGACTTTGGCTCTTATTCGGTGTATGCTTAGTCATTTCGGCCTTTAGGTAATTAGTTCGGCCCCTGTAAGTTTGACTTGGCCCAAGTGGAGCAAATTCAGTCCTGCGCTGTCATCCGGGCCGAATTAGCTCTAATTCGGCCCAGCTACGCTTTTCCATTTTTCCCTTTGTATTTCTCTCTTAGTGCGTCATATCTTTTGATATATCTTATTTATACCTTCATTCTCCTTTATTGTAGTGTCCTTATGTCTAGTGTGGTTTGTTTATACGTCAACTCTAGGGTATCTGGGGTCATATCACCGACAGGGATCATTACCCTTTACGGGTTCACCCTTGTTAGTTGCCTGGTCATCAACGGTGACCAGGTCTTTCGAGATCTTGCCAGCATCAGGGGATGCAGAAGCTCCCTGTGCTAACAAAGTAGTGGATGGGGTCGACGACGGCACAACATGGGAGATAACAAGCTTCTGCTGACGCATCTGCTTGCCCAGCTTACTATCTAGCTTTATATTGCTCTTCAACACTGATTTAGCTCTAGAACACGGAAATCCTAAAATTTAGGTGTGCTCTGGAAAGATAACAAAGGTACAGGAGTACTAAAAATGAAAGGTGAGGTGCTTAATTTTTAACTACTGGCAGCACTTGGTTACCAGCAGCAACAACCTCCTTCGCCTTGCGCTTCTTGGAGGCAGGGCGGCAACTTCTTGCACCTCATCATCCTCCGTCGCCTCCGGGTCGTGTGAAGCATAGCCCTCGAGTGGAGCTAGCTCGGACTCGGAGAGTTTCTCAAGATGAAAAAATCGAAAAAGCATCGATGAAAATAGAGTTGGAGAAAGAACCAAAAAGAACGACGAAATGCAAAAGCAGAGTCGAAATATTTACCAGAGTCAGAGGGCGGTAGGACGTATACATCTTCATGGAAACTCCCGGAACTTTTCGTTCCACTCTTTCCTTGATCAAATATTGCATGAGGGTCCTGTAGTCCTTCGCTAAAAGCTGGCTCGGGCTGATCTTCATGCTGTCCTTCTTGTCACCGGTGATTTGGTGCATGAGGCAGTCTTCGTGGTGCTAGAGAGGCTGAATACGTCGCTCCAGCCAGCAGTGGATCAAGTAGGATCCACGAAGCCCCTCATGCCTCATCAAATACTCGATCCACCTCTTGGCAAGGATCAAAATATCCGATAGCTCCGGCGCCTCCGCGTCCCATGAATCTTGGTGGGGAGTGGCACCGTTGAAGAACGGCGAAAGACCTTCCGCCTTACCCGGAGCCAGAATATCCTTATGATAGAAGAAAGTTCTTGCCCAGCGTTTGACGGACTCACTAGCGTTAATCCTAGGATAAACCCGATTCCTCATAAGGACTAAGCGAAGAGTGCCGATGACATAAGGCACACCGGCATTGATGGAATTCTTCCGAGTACCATAGTAGTATCGGAAAAGGGTGAGACTTGGCCTAATGCCAAGAAACCCCTCGCACAGAGCTGCATGAGCACTAAGCTCGAGCAGAGAGTTGGGAGTAAGGTTATGGAGTTGCACACTATAATGGTTGAGGACCTCGACGAAGAAGTCTGAAGGTGGCAGGCTGAGGCCACGGTCGACGTGAGTGCCGGACAGCACCCTCTCGTCGTCTTTTGGCGCGGGGATGTCGTGTCCTGAAGCGCTCCACCACGCACCGACGACGATGAACCCCTCATCCTCCATGACTTGGAGCTCCTCGGTATCCATGGCGCTGGGATCCAAAGACCCCACATCCTCTTCTCATCCATCGCCGACGAGCCCGCCGCCGCCGCTCCTGAGGACGGGGCAGATGTCATAGTTCTTCGAGGAAGAAGGGCTCGTGGGGGAAGGAGAGATTTTTATCAATGGTGTGCAGATTGGAACTAGTGCGGAGAGCTCGAGGAGTACAAGGAAGCAATGAATGAATCGACGGAGAGGTGAATCTGAGAAGAAGGGTTTTCTCTCCTCTTACTTGTTTCTGCATCAAGATTCGTGTGGTGAGACGCGCGATTATCGCCACGCGTATAGGAGAGGGGGAGTTAGCTTCCTCGCAACTCTTCCACCCCCTAGATATTCGTGCAGGCATTGAAACGGTGTTCTGTTCCGTAAAGAAAGGACCCACCAACGGTCGTGCTGATGGAAATCCTGTCAGTGATAGGACCTGTCCTGCAAAGTTGTCAGTAAAATCCGGCTTATGTTTTAAATTAAGCAAGGAAAAGATCAAGGTCAGAGCAATATATATATCCGACTCGATTGACTCGGAATCCTACATCATTGAAAGAAGTTTTCGGGAACTCTTCATGATTCTCAACACGAAGAAACCATCAAGCTAGACGATTTATCCGACTTCAGATCTTGTAGACTTCCGGGGGCTACTGTTGGGGATATACTTTCCGGGTATACCCACAGGACTCGCTGACCAGGGTGGCCCACCAACGGGTTAGAGCTTTGCTTCACAAAGGCCCGGAGAAAGAGGAGGAGCCAGTTTCGGCTACGACAAGGCCCAGAAGAGGTATCGACTTAGGCCTGTAGTATTATTTGTATTCCAAGCTGTACATAGTTACCGACTGTGTAACGTAGCCGGATAGGTCTCTCCCTGTAACCCTAGGCCCTGGTGACTATATAAACCGGCCCTATGGGAGCCTTTAGGGCAATAACACAACAACCACATTAATCAACTCGCACAGGCGAACCTCTCTTGTAATCCATTGTAACATCTGGCTTACGCCTATATATTACTGGGTTGCTAGCAGGAGTAGGATTCGATCACCGCAGTCGGATCTGAACCTGGGTAAACTTGTGCTCACCGTCCTGGAACATCTGACGTATCACACCCCATCCTTCCAATGCCACTAGGACCCCCTACGGCGTACTTGTCGACAATCCGACGACAATGCCTATACATATAAGGGAAAAGGAAACTAGTACAACCTTATTTGGCTAACACTATCCATATTAATTGACTCAAATTTATCTACTCCCTCCGATCCATATTACTTGTTATTGAAATGGATGTATCTAGCACTAAAACATGTCTAGATATATTCATTTCAATGACTATATACATCCATTTCAATGACAAGTAATATGGATCGGAGGGAGTAGATACAGATGTATCTAGTACGAAAACTTGACTAGATACATTAGATAAATCTAAGTCAACAACTAATATGGGTTAGAGGGAGTATTAAAAAATAAAAACATGTTATCGGTTTTATAGAAGAAAGGCTAATCGCCTAGGTTACAACATCCTAAGGCATATATAGCATAAGCACAGTTCCACACCATCACAAGGACGATGCACACACACTATCCAACTATTTGCGTCATCTCCACTTATCTGCCTATCCAATATTTCTTATATTTCAAATCAGACTTTTTTATAGAAGAGGTCTGACGAACATGAAAGCGATATCTCCCCTGATTTTCCTAGGGACCTTGACTAATGGGGGGTGGCAGGGTCGGCCCATAGGGCAGGAAAAAAGGCGCTCGCCCTGGGCCCCCATGGTCTAGGGGTCCGTCCAATAACTTGCTTGTGTATCCATATTTATCTAATACTTTTGATCGTATAGTAATGTAGAATAATTTTAGAAAATATAATTCTATTGTTTAAAAAATAAAATATAGATGGTTCACTCTATAGCCTACCATGAATCTCTACGCTAACTCCTATTTCTCAATTAAATATGTACTCTAGCATTTTTGAATATTGTTTTTCGGTGCCATGATTTTATTGGGCTCTCCAAATGTGCAGAATCACATTGGTCTTTATATTTATTTACAAGGTTATGAGTATTTATTAGTGAAGACTAAGACACAATCATATAACTAGTTCATTCTGCAAGCAATTCTTCTCTGATTCGCAACAATTCTACCCGTTCCTATCATATATGTTTGAGAGACTATTCTATCCTCTTTTTTAATTTAGTGCAAGCAATTCTCCTCTCAAAGCAGCCACGCTTAAGTCTGGTGATAGGTCATGCAACCATCCAACTGCTAGAGTGACAATGAAATATGCGTGCAACCATGTGACCCTCACTACAGGAATAAGTCCATACGCCGACGGCCTCCGGCTATGCCAACGGCTAATTGTCGGGCCCGTCGGCGCAGATGGATGGGCTCGGCATCCGGGCTAGGAGGCCGTCGGCCCAGCTATCCCGTCGGCGTATAGCACCACGGGCCGACGGCAGCCGTCAGCCCAACTAATACCATCGTCGTAGACCTAAATCGGCCCAACGGTGCTCGTCGGTGTGAGAAAGCCTGTCGGCGTAACCATCAAGGTGGGCCAGGGTTAGCGGCAAACGAAACGGCGTTAGGACATGAAGCTACGGGGGTAGACCCGCGGGGCCCTTGGATTAGGGTTTCGTCGGAAAAGGAGCGCCCGAGTGCCAGGATGCCACGGGAACATGCGTGTGGCCCTATCATACATGCACAAGGGTGGTGGAATGCCCCTAGATGTAAAGCCTAGCTCCCGGGTGTGATCGTCCACGTTGCATGCGATAACACTTATAGAAGTGGACATGTAGGAGGAGGCTCCGGTCGCGGATCAGACGAGGGTAAACCAGTGGAACCTTGGGCCTATCCTTGGTTTCCATGTAGATATGACCTAAACAAACATAAACCACCAATAGAGTGCATTGTTCAACCCTCGTACGGAGAATGCTATGGGGGTAGACCCGCGGGGCCCCCGGATTAGGATTTCGTCGGAAAAGGACCGCCCGAGTGGCGGGATGCCACGGGAACATGCGTGTGGCCCTATCATACATGCACAAGGGTGGTGGAATGCCCCTAGATGTAAAACCTAGCTCCCGTTTGTGACCGTCCATGTTGCATGCGATAACAATTATAGAAGTGTGCTGGACATGTAGGAGGAGGCTCCCGCAGCGGATCAGACGAGGGTAAACCAGTGGAACCTTGGGCCTATCCTTGGTTTTCCATGTAGATATGACCTAAACAAACCTAAACCACCAAGAGAGTGCATTGTTCAACCCTCGTACGGAGAATGCTACGGGGGTAGACCCGCGGAGCCCTCGGATTAGGGTTTCGTCGGAAAAGGACCGCCCGAGTGCCAGGATGCCACAGGAACATGCGTGTGGCCCTAGCATACATGCACAAGGGTGGTGGATTTCCCCTTGATGGAAAACCTAGCTGTCGGGTGTGACCGTCCACGTTGCATGCGATAACATTTATAGAAGTGTGCTGGACATGTAGGAGGAGGCTCCCGCCGCGGATCAAACGAGGGTAAACCGGTGGAACCTAGGGCCTATCTTTGGTTTTCCATGTCGATATGACCTAAACAAACCTAAACCACCAAGAGAGTGCATTGTTCAACCCTCGTACTTAGAATGCTACGAGGGTAGACCCGCTGGGCACTCGGATTAGGGTTTCGTTGCAAAAGGACCGCCAGAGTGCCGGGATCCACAGGAACATGCGTGTGGCCCTATCATACATGCACAAGGGTGGTGGAATGCCCCTATATGTAAAACCTAGCTCCCGGGTGTGACCGTCCATGTTGCATGCGATAACCCTTATAGAAGTGTGCTAGACATATAGGAGGAGGCTCCCGCCGCGGATCGAACGAGGCTAAACCAGTGAAACCTTGGGCCTATCCTTGGTTTTCCATGTATATATGACCTAAACAATCCTAAACCACCAAGAGAGTGCATTGTTCAACCCTCGTACGAAGAATGCTACGGGGGTAGACCCGCGGGGCCCTCGGATTAGGGTTTCGTCGGAAAAGGACCGCCCGAGTGCCGGGATGCCACGAGAACATTCGTGTGGCCCTATCATACATGCACAAGGGTGGTGGAATGCCCCTAGATGTAAAACCTAGCTCCCGGGTGTGACCGTCCATGTTGCATGCGATAACACTTATAGAAGTGTGTTGGACATGTAGGAGGAGGCTCACTTGTGGAGCGCATTTAGGTAAACCAGTGGAACCTTGGGCCTATCCTTAGTTTTCCGTGTAGATATGACCTAAACAAACCTAAACCACCGAGAGAGTGCATTGTTCAACCCTCGTACGGAGAATCCTACGGGGGTAGACCAGCGGGGCCCTCGGATTAGGGTTTCGTCGGAAAAGGACCGCCCGAGTGCCGGGATGCCACGGGAATATGCGTGTGGCCCTATCATACATTCACAAGGGTGGTGGAATGCCCCTAGTTGGAAAACCTAGCTGCCGGGTGTGACCGTCCACGTTGCATGCGATAACACTTATAGAAGTGTGCTGGACATGTAGGAGAAGGCTCCCGCCGCGGATCAGACGAGGGTAAACCGGTGGAACCTAGGGCATATTCTTGGTTTTCCATGTAGATATGACCTAAACAAACCTAAACCATCAAGAGAGTGCATTGTTCAACCCTCGTACGGAGAATGCTACGGGGGTAGACCCGCGGGACCCTCGGATTAGAGGGTTTTGTCGGAAAAGGACCGCCCGAGTGCCGGGATGCCACGGGAACATGCGTGTGGCCCTATCATACATGCACAAGGGTGGTGGAATGCCCCTAGATGTAAAACCTAGCTCTCGGGTGTGACCGTCCATGTTGCATGCGATAACCCTTATAGAAGTGTGCTAGACATGTAGGAGGACGCTCCCGCCGCGGATCAAACGAGGGTAAACCGGTGGAACCTTGGGCCTATCCTTGGTTTTCCATGTAGATATGACCTAAACGAACCTAAACCACCAACAGAGTGCATTGTTCTACCCTCGTACGAAGAATGCTACGGGGGTAGACCCGCGGGGCCCTCGGATTAGGGTTTCATCAGAAAAGGACCGCCCGAGTGCCGTGATGCCACGAGAACATGCGTGTGGCCCTATCATACATGCACAAGGGTGGTGGAATGCCCCTAGATGTAAAACCTAGCTCCGGGGTGTGACCGTCCATGTTGCATGCGATAACACTTATAGAAGTGTGTTGGACATGTAGGAGGAGGCTCCCGCCGCGGATCAGACGAGGGTAAACCGGTGGAACCTTGGGCCTATCCTTAGTTTGCCATGTAGATATGACCTAAACAAACCTAAACCACCGAGATAGTGCATTGTTCAACCCTCGTACGGAGAATGCTACGGGGGTAGACCAGCGGGCCCCTCGGATTAGGGTTTCGTCGAAAAAGGACCGCCCGAGTGGCGGGATGCCACGGGAATATGTGTGTCGCCCTATCATACATGCACAAGGGTGGTGGAATGCCCCTAAATGTAAAACCTAGCTCCCGTGTGTGACCGTCCATGTTGCATGCGATAAAATTATAGAAGTGTGCTGGACATGTAGGAGGAGGCTCCCGCCACAGATCAAACGAGGGTAAACCGGTGGAACCTTGGGCCTATCCTTGGTTTTCCATGTAGATATGACATAAACAAACCTAAACCACCAAGAGAGTGCATTGTTAAACCCTCATACGGAGAATGCTACGGGGGTAGACCCGCGGGGCCCTCGGATTAGAGGGTTTCATCGGAAAAGGACAGCCCGAGTGCCGAGATGCCAAGAGAACATGCGTGTGGCCCTATCATACATGCACAAGGGTGATGGATTGGTCCTAGATGGAAAACCTAGCTCTCGGGTGTGACCGTCCACGTTGCATGCGATAACCCTTATAGAAGTGTGCTGGACATGTAGGAGGAGGCTCCCGCCGCGGATCAAACGAGGGTAAACCTGTGGAACCGTGGGCCTATCCTTGGTTTTCCATGTAGATATGACCTAAACAAACCTAAACCACCAAGAGAGTGCATTGTTCAACCCTCGTACTTAGAATGCTACGAGGGTAGACCCGCTGGGCACTCGGATTACGGTTTCGTTGCAAAAGGACCGCCAGAGTGCCGGGATCCACAGGAACATGCGTGTGGCCCTATCATACATGAACAAGGGTGGTGGAATGCCCCTAGATGTAAAACCTATCTCCCGGGTATGACCGTCCATGTTGCATGCGATAAAACTTATAGAAATGTGTTCGACATGTAGGAGGAGGCTCCCGCCGCGGATCAGACGAGGGTAAACCGGTGGAACCTTGGGCCTATCCTTAGTTTTCCATGTAGATATGAACTAAACAAACCTAAACCACGGAGAGAGTGCATTGTTCAACCCTCGTACAGAGAATGCTACGGGGGTAGACCAGCGGGGCCCTCGGATTAGGGTTTCATCGAAAAAGGACCGCCCGAGTGCCGGGATGCCACGGGAATATGCGTGTGGCCCTATCATACATGCACAAGGGTGGAGGAATGCCCCTAGTTGTAAAACCTAGCTCCCGTGTGTGACCGTCCACGTTGCATGCGATGGCACTTATAGAAGTGTGTTGGACATGTAGGAGCAGGCTCCCGCCGCAGATCAAACGAGGGTAAACCGGTGGAAGCTTGGGCCTATCCTTGGTTTTCGATGTAGATATGACCTAAAAAAACCTAAACCACCAAGAGAGTGCATTGTTCAACCCTCGTACGGAGAATGCTACGGGGGTAGACCCACGGGGCCCTCGGATTAGGGTTTCGTCAGAAAAGGACCGCCCGAGTGTCGGGATGCCACAGGAACATGCGTGTGGCCCTATCATACATGCACAAGGGTGGTGGAATGCCCCTAAATGTAAAACCTAGATCCCGGGTGTGACCATCCATGTTGCATGCGATAATACTTATAGAAGTGTGCTGGACATGTAGGAGGAGGCTCCCGCGGGCGGATCAGACGAGGGTAAACCGGTGGAACCTTGGGCCTATCCTTGGTTTTCCATGTAGATATGACCTAAAGAAACCTAAACCACCAAGAGAGTGCATTGTTCAACCCTCGTACGAAGAATGCTACGGGTGTAGACCCGTGGGGCCCTCGGATTAGGGTTTCGTCGGAAAAGGACCGCCCGAGTGCCTGGATGCCACGGGAACATACGTGTGGACCTAGCATACATGCACAAGGGTGGTGGATTGCCCCTAGATGGAAAACCTAGCTCCTGGGTGTGACTGTCCATGTTGCATGCGATAACACTTATAGAAGTGTGCTGGACATGTAGGAGGAGGCTCCCGCCGCGGATGAGACGAGGGTAAACCGGTGGAACCTAGGGCCTATCCTTGGTTTTCCATGTAGATATGACCTAAATAAACCTAAACCACCAAGAGAGTGCATTGTTCAACCCTCGTACGAAGAATGCTACGGGGTAGACCCGCGGGGCCCCCGGATTAGGGTTTCGTCGGAAAAGAACCGCCCGAGTGCCAGGATGCCATGGGAACATGCGTGTGTCCCTATCATACATGCACAAGGGTGGTGGAATGCCCCTAGATGTAAAACCTAGCTCCCGGGTATGACCGTCCACGTTGCATGCGATAACACTTATAGAAGTGTGCTGGACATGTAGGAGGAGGCTCCCGCCGCGGATCAGACGAGGGTGGTGGAACCTTGGGCCTATCCTTGGTTTTCCATGTAGATATGACCTAAACAAACCTAAACCACCAAGAGAGTGCATTGTTCAACCCTCGTACGGAGAATGCTACGGGGGTAGACCCGCGGGGCCCTCAGATTAGGGTTTCGTCGGAAAAGGACCGCCCGAGTGCCGGGATGCCACGGGAACATGCGTGTGGCCCTATCATACATGCACAAGGGTGGTGGAATGCCCCTAGATGTAAAACCTAG
The DNA here is from genome assembly GCA_023614405.1 of Avena insularis. NCBI lineage: Eukaryota > Viridiplantae > Streptophyta > Magnoliopsida > Poales > Poaceae > Avena > Avena insularis. Next base: position 296,325,795 of record CM042689.1, on the reverse strand, counting down.
CTCCCGGGTGTGACCGTCCATGTTGCATGCGATAACACTTATAGAAGTGTGTTGGACATGTAGGAGGAGTCTCCCGCCGCGGATCAGACGAGGGTAAACCGGTGGAACCTTGGGCTATCATTAGTTTTCCATGTAGATATTACCTAAACAAACCTAAACCACCGAGAGAGTACATTGTTCAACCATCGACGAGAATGCTACGGGGTACAATGGGCCCTCGGATTAGGGTTTCGGAAAAAGGACCGCCTGAAAGTGTGGATGCCACGAGAATATGCGTGTGGCCCTATCATACATGCACAAGGGTGGTGGAATGCCCCTAGTTGGAAAACCTAGCTCCCGTGTGTGACCGTCCATGTTGCATGCGATAACACTTATAGAAGTGTGCTGGACATGTAGGAGGAGGCTCCCGCCGCAGATCAAACAAGGGTAAACCGGTGGAACCTTGGGCCTATCCTTGGTTTTCCATGTAGATATGACCTAAACAAACCTAAACCACCAAGAGAGTGCATTGTTAAACCCTCATACGGAGAATGCTACGGGGGTAGACCCTCGGGGCCCTCGGATTAGAGGGTTTCGTCGGAAAAGGACAGCCCGAGTGCCGGGATGCCAACAGAACATGCGTGTGGCCCTATAATACATGAACAAGGGTGGTGGATTGGTCCTAGATGAAAACCTAGCTCCCAGGTGTGACCGTCCATGTTGCATGCGATAACCCTTATAGAAGTGTGCTGAACATGTAGGAGGAGGCTCCCGCCGCGGATCAAATGAGGGTAAACCGGTGGAACCTTGGACCTATCCTTGGTTTTCCATGTAGATATGACTTAAACAAACCTAAACCACCAAGAGAGTGCATTGTTCAACCCTCTTACGGAGAATGCTACGGGGTAGACCATGAGGCACTTTCGGATTAGGTTTCAATAAAAGGACCGCCCGAATGCCGGGATGCCACGCGAACATGCGTGTGGCCCTATCATACATGCACAAGGGTGGTGGAATGCCCCTAGATGTAAAACCTAGCTCCCGGGTGTGACCGTCCATGTTGCATGCGATAACACTTATAGAACTGTGTTGGACATGTAGGAGGAGGCTCCCGCCATGGCATTTAGGGTAAACCGGTGGAACCTTGGACCTATCCTTGGTTTTCCATGTAGATATGACCTAAACAAACCTAAACCACCGAGAGAGTGCATTGTTCAACCCTCGTACGGAGAATGCTACGGGGGTAGACCAGCGGGGCCCTCCGATTAGGGTTTCGTCGGAAAAGGACCGCCCGAGTGTCGGGATGCCATAGGAAAATGCGTGTGGCCCTATCATACATGCACAAGGGTGGTGGAATTCCCCTAGTTGGAAAACCTAGCTGCCGGGTGTGACCGTCCACGTTGCATGCGATAACACTTATAGAAGTGTGCTGGACATGTAGGAGGAGGCTCCCGCCACGGATCAGACGAGGGTAAACCGGTGGAACCTAGGGCCTATCCTTGGTTTTCCATGTAGATATGACCTAAACAAACCTAAACCATCAAGAGAGTGCATTGTTCAACCCTCGTACGGAGAATGCTACGGGGGTAGACCCGTGGGACCCTCGGATTAGAGGGTTTTGTTGGAAAAGGACCGCCCGAGTGCCGGGATGCCACGGGAACATGCGTGTGGCCCTATCATACATGCACAAGGGTGGTGGAATGCCCCTAGATGTAAAACCTAGCTCCCGGGTGTGACCGTCCATGTTGCATGCGATAACCCTTATAGAAGTGTGCTAGACATGTAGGAGAAGGCTCCCGCCGCGGATCAAACGAGGGTAAACCGGTGGAACCTTGGGCCTATCCTTGGTTTTCCATGTAGATATGACCTAAACAAACCTAAACCACCAAGAGAGTGCATTGTTAAACCCTCATACGGAGAATGCTACGGGGGTAGACCCGCGGGGCCCTCGGATTAGAGGGTTTCATCGGAAAAGGACAGCCCGAGTGCCGAGATGCCAAGAGAACATGCGTGTGGCCCTATCATACATGCACAAGGGTGGTGGATTGGTCCTACATGGAAAACCTAGCTCCCGGGTGTGACCGTCCACGTTGCATGCGATAACCCTTATAGAAGTGTGCTGGACATGTAGGAGGAGGCTCCCGCCGCGGATCAAACGAGGGTAAACCGGTGGAACCGTGGGCCTATCCTTGGTTTTCCATGTAGATATGACCTAAACAAACCTAAACCACCAAGAGAGTGCATTGTTCAACCCTCGTACTTAGAATGCTACGAGGGTAGACCCGCTGGGCACTCGGATTACGGTTTCGTTGCAGAAGGACCGCCAGAGTGCCGGGATCCACAGGAACATGCGTGTGGCCCTATCATACATGCACAAGGGTGGTGGAATGCCCCTAGATGTAAAACCTATCTCCCGGGTATGACCGTCCATGTTGCATGCGATAAAACTTATAGAAATCTGTTCGACATGTAGGAGGAGGCTCCCGCCGCGGATCAGACGAGGGTAAACCGGTGGAACCTTGGGACTATCCTTAGTTTTCCATGTAGATATGAACTAAACAAACCTAAACCACGGAGAGAGTGCATTGTTCAACCCTCGTACAGAGAATGCTACGGGGGTAGACCAGCGGGGCCCTCGGATTAGGGTTTCATCAAAAAAGGACCGCCCGAGTGCCGGGATGCCACGGGAATATGCGTGTGGCCCTATCATACATGCACAAGGGTGGAGGAATGCCCCTAGTTGTAAAACCTAGCTCCCGTGTGTGACCGTCCACGTTGCATGCGATGGCACTTATAGAAGTGTGCTGGACATGTAGGAGCAGGCTCCCGCCGCAGATCAAACGAGGGTAAACCGGTGGAACCTTGGGCCTATCCTTGGTTTTCGATGTAGATATGACCTAAAAAAACCTAAACCACCAAGAGAGTGCATTGTTCAACCCTCGTACGGAGAATGCTACGGGGGTAGACCCACGGGGCCCTCGGATTAGGGTTTCGTCAGAAAAGGACCGCCCGAGTGTCGGGATGCCACAGGAACATGCGTGTGGCCCTATCATACATGCACAAGGGTGGTGGAATGCCCCTAAATGTAAAACCTAGCTCCCGGGTGTGACCATCCATGTTGCATGCGATAATACTTATAGAAGTGTGCTGGACATGTAGGAGGAGGCTCCCGCGGGCGGATCAGACGAGGGTAAACCGGTGGAACCTTGGGCCTATCCTTGGTTTTCCATGTAGATATGACCTAAAGAAACCTAAACCACCAAGAGAGTGCATTGTTCAACCCTCGTACGAAGAATGCTACGGGTGTAGACCCGCGGGGCCCTCGGGTTAGGGTTTAAATCGGAAAAGGATCGCTTGAGTGCACGGATGCCACGGGAACATACGTGTGGCCCTAGCATACATGCACAAGGGTGGTGGATTGCCCCTAGATGGAAAACCTAGCTCTCGGGTGTGACTGTCCACGTTGCATGCGATAACACTTATAGAAGTGTGCTGGACATGTAGGAGGAGGCTCCCGCCGCGGATGAGACGAGGGTAAACCGGTGGAACCTAGGGCCTATCCTTGGTTTTCCATGTAGATATGACCTAAATAAACCTAAACCACCAAGAGAGTGCATTGTTCAACCCTCGTACGAAGAATGCTACGGGGTAGACCCGTGGGGCCCCCGGATTAGGGTTTCGTCGGAAAAGAACCACCCGAGTGCCGGGATGCCATGGGAACATGCGTGTGTCCCTATCATACATGCACAAGGGTGGTGGAATGCTCCTAGATGTAAAACCTAGCTCCCGGGTGTGACCGTCCACGTTGCATGCGATAACACTTATAGAAGTGTGCTGGACATGTAGGAGGAGGCTCCCGCCGCGGATCAGACGAGGGTGGTGGAACCTTGGGCCTATCCTTGGTTTTCCATGTAGATATGACCTAAACAAACCTAAACCACCAAGAGAGTGCATTGTTCAACCCTCGTACGGAGAATGCTACGGGGGTAGACCCGCGGGGCCCTCAGATTAGGGTTTCGTCGGAAAAGGACCGCCCGAGTGCTGGGATGCCACGGGAACATGCGTGTGGCCCTATCATACATGCACAAGGGTGGTGGAATGCCCCTAGATGTAAAACCTAGCTCCCGGGTGTGACCGTCCATGTTGCATGCGATAACACTTATAGAAGTGTGTTGGACATGTAGGAGGAGCCTCCCGCCGCGGATCAGACGAGGGTAAACCGGTGGAACCTTGGGCTATCATTAGTTTTCCATGTAGATATTACCTAAACAAACCTAAACCACCGAGAGAGTACATTGTTCAACCATCGTACCGAGAATGCTACGGGGGTAGACCAGCGGGGCCCTCGGATTAGGGTTTCGTCGGAAAAGGACCGCCCGAGTGCAGGGATGCCACGAGAATATGCGTGTGGCCCTATCATACATGCACAAGGGTGGTGGAATGCCCCTAGATGGAAAACCTAGCTCCCGTGTGTGACCGTCCATGTTGCATGCGATAACACTTATAGAAGTGTGCTGGACATGTAGGAGGAGGCTCCCGCCGCAGATCAAACAAGGGTAAACCGGTGGAACCTTGGGCCTATCCTTGGTTTTCCATGTAGATATGACCTAAACAAACCTAAACCACCAAGAGAGTGCATTGTTAAACCCTCATACGGAGAATGCTACGGGGGTAGACCCGCGGGGCCCTCGGATTAGAGGGTTTCGTCGGAAAAGGACAGCCCGAGTGCCGGGATGCCAACAGAACATGCGTGTGGCCCTATAATACATGAACAAGGGTGGTGGATTGGTCCTAGATGAAAACCTAGCTCCCAGGTGTGACCGTCCATGTTGCATGCGATAACCCTTATAGAAGTGTGCTGAACATGTAGGAGGAGGCTCCCGCCGCGGATCAAACGAGGGTAAACCGGTGGAACCTTGGACCTATCCTTGGTTTTCCATGTAGATATGACCTAAACAAACCTAAACCACCAAGAGAGTGCATTGTTCAACCCTCGTACGGAGAATGCTACGGGGGTAGACCCGCGGGGCACTCGGATTAGGGTTTCGTCGCAAAAGGACCGCCCGAATGCCGGGATGCCACGCGAACATGCGTGTGGCCCTATCATACATGCACAAGGGTGGTGGAATGCCCCTAGATGTAAAACCTAGCTCCCGGGTGTGACCGTCCATGTTGCATGCGAGAACACTTATAGAACTGTGTTGGACATGTAGGAGGAGGCTCCCGCCGCGGATCAGACGAGGGTAAACCAGTGGAACCTTGGGCCTATCCTTAGTTTTCCATGTAGATATGACCTAAACAAACCTAAACCACCGAGAGAGTGCATTGTTCAACCCTCGTACGGAGAATGCTACGGGGGTAATCCAGCGGGGCCCTCGGATTAGGGTTTCGTCGGAAAAGGACCGCCCGAGTGTCGGGATGCCATAGGAAAATGCGTGTGGCCCTATCATACATGCACAAGGGTGGTGGAATTCCCCTAGTTGGAAAACCTAGCTGCCGGGTGTGACCGTCCACGTTGCATGCGATAACACTTATAGAAGTGTGCTGGACATGTAGGAGGAGGCTCCTGCCACGGATCAGACGAGGGTAAACCGGTGGAACCTAGGGCCTATCCTTGGTTTTCCATGTAGATATGACCTAAACAAACCTAAACCATCAAGAGAGTGCATTGTTCAACCCTCGTACGGAGAATGCTACGGGGGTAGACCCGTGGGACCCTCGGATTAGAGGGTTTTGTTGGAAAAGGACCGCCCGAGTGCCGGGATGCCACGGGAACATGCGTGTGGCCCTATCATACATGCACAAGGGTGGTGGAATGCCCCTAGATGTAAAACCTAGCTCCCGGGTGTGACCGTCCATGTTGCATGCGATAACCCTTATAGAAGTGTGCTAGACATGTAGGAGGAGGCTCCCGCCGCGGATCAAACGAGGGTAAACCGGTGGAACCTTGGGCCTATCATTGGTTTTCCATGTAGATATGACCTAAACAAACCTAAACCACCAAGAGAGTGCATTGTTCAACCCTCGTACGAAGAATGCTACGGGGGTAGACCTGCGGGGCCCTCGGATTAGGGTTTCGTCGGAAGAGGACCGCCCGAGTGCCGGGATGCCACGAGAACATGCGTGTGGCCCAATCATACATGCACAAGGGTGGTGGAATGCCCCTAGATGTAAAACCTAGCTCCCGGGTGTGACCGTTCATGTTGCATGCGATAACACTTATAGAAGTGTGTTGGACATGTAGGAGGAGGCCCCCGCCGCGGATCAGACGAGGGTAAACCGGTGGAACCTTGGGCCTATCCTTAGTTTTCCATGTAGATATGACCTAAACAAACCTAAACCACCGAGAGTGTGCATTGTTCAACCCCCGTACGGAGAATGCTACGGGGGTAGACCAGCGGGGCCCTCGGATTAGGGTTTCGTCGGAAAAGGACCGCCCGAGTGGCGGGATGCCACGGGAATATGCGTGTGGCCCTATCATACATGCACAAGGGTGGAGGAATGCCCCTAGTTGGAAAACCTAGCTCCCGTGTGTGACCGTCCATGTTGCATGCGATGACACTTATAGAAGTGTGCTGGACATGTAGGAGCAGGCTCCCGCCGCAGATCAAACGAGGGTAAACCGGTGGAACCTTGGGCCTATCCTTGTTTTTCGATGTAGATATGACCTAAAAAAACCTAAACCACCAAGAGAGTGCATTGTTCAACCCTCGTACGGAGAATGCTATGGGGGTAGACCCACGGGGCCCTCGGATTAGGGTTTCGTCAGAAAAGGACCGCCCGAGTGTCGGGATGCCACAGGAACATGCGTGTGGCCCTATCATACATGCACAAGGGTCGTGGAATGCCCCTAAATGTAAAACCTAGCTCCCGGGTGTGACCGTCCACGTTGCATGCGATAATACTTATAGAAGTGTGCTGGACATGTAGGAGGAGGCTCCCGCGGGCGGATCAGACGAGGGTAAACCGGTGGAACCTTGGGCCTATCATTGGTTTTCCATGTAGATATGACCTAAAGAAACCTAAACCACCAAGAGAGTGCATTGTTCAACCCTCGTACGAAGAATGCTACGGGTGTAGACCCGCGGGGCCCTCGGATTAGGGTTTCGTCGGAAAAGGACCGCCCGAGTGCCTGGATGCCACGGGAACATACGTGTGGCCATATCATACATGCACAAGGCTGGTGGATTGCCCCTAGATGGAAAACCTAGCTCCCGGGTGTGACTGTCCACGTTGCATGCGATAACACTTATAGAAGTGTGCTGGACATGTAGGAGGAGGCTCCCGCCGCGGATGAGACGAGGGTAAACCGGTGGAACCTAGGGCCTATCCTTGGTTTTCCATGTAGATATGACCTAAACAAACCTAAACCACCAAGAGAGTGCATTGTTCAACCCTCGTACGGAGAATGCTACGGGTAGAACCAAGGGCCCCGGATTAGGGTTTCGTCGGAAAAGAACCGCCCGAGTGCCGGGATGCCATGGGAACATGCGTGTGTCCCTATCATACATGCACAAGGGTGGTGGAATGCCCCTAGATGTAAAACCTAGCTCCCGGGTGTGACCGTCCACGTTGCATGCGATAACACTTATAGAAGTGTGCTGGACATGTAGGAGGAGGCTCCCGCCGCGGATCAGACGAGGGTAAACCGGTGGAACCTTGGGCCTATCCTTGGTTTTCCATGTATATATGACCTAAACAAACCTAAACCACCAAGAGAGTGCATTGTTCAACCCTCGTACGGAGAATGCTACGGGGGTAGACCCGCGGGGCCCTCAGATTAGGGTTTCTTCGGAAAAGGACCGCCCGAGTGCCGGGATGCCACGGGAACATGCGTGTGGCCCTATCATACATGCACAAGGGTGGTGGAATGCCCCTAGATGTAAAACCTAGCTCCCGGGTGTGACCGTCCATGTTGCATGCGATAACACTTATAGAAGTGTGTTGGACATGTAGGAGGAGCCTCCCGCCCCGGATCAGACGAGGGTAAACCGGTGGAACCTTGGGCTATCATTAGTTTTCCATGTAGATATTACCTAAACAAACCTAAACCACCGAGAGAGTACATTGTTCAACCATCGTACCGAGAATGCTACGGGGGTAGACCAGCGGGTCCCTCGGATTAGGGTTTCGTCGGAAAAGGACCGCCCGAGTGCAGGGATGCCACGAGAATATGCGTGTGGCCCTATCATACATGCACAAGGGTGGTGGAATGCCCCTAGTTGGAAAACCTAGCTCCCGTGTGTGACCGTCCATGTTGCATGCGATAACACTTATAGAAGTGTGCTGGACATGTAGGAGGAGGCTCCCGCCGCAGATCAAACGAGGGTAAACCGGTGGAACCTTGGGCCTATCCTTGGTTTTCCATGTAGATATGACCTAAACAAACCTAAACCACCAAGAGAGTGCATTGTTAAACCCTCATACGGAGAATGCTACGGGGGTAGGCCCGCGGGGCCCTCGGATTAGAGGGTTTCGTCGGAAAAGGACAGCCCGAGTGCCGGGATGCCAACAGAACATGCGTGTGGCCCTATAATACATGAACAAGGGTGGTGGATTGGTCCTAGATGGAAAACCTAGCTCCCAGGTGTGATCGTCCATGTTGCATGCGATAACCCTTATAGAAGTGTGCTGAACATGTAGGAGGAGGCTCCCGCCGCGGATCAAACGAGGGTAAACCGGTGGAACCTTGGACCTATCCTTGGTTTTCCATGTAGATATGACCTAAACAAACCTAAACCACCAAGAGAGTGCATTGTTCAACCCTCGTACGGAGAATGCTACGGGGGTAGACCATGGGCACTTTCGGATTAGGGTTTCACGCAAAGGACCGCCTAGTCTAGGGATGCCACGCGAACATGCGTGTGGCCCTATCATACATGCACAAGGGTGGTGGAATGCCCCTAGATGTAAAACCTAGCTCCCGGGTGTGACCGTCCATGTAGCATGCGATAACACTTATAGAAGTGTGTTGGACATGTAGGAGGAGGCTCCCGCCGCGGATCAGACGAGGGTAAACCAGTGGAACCTTGGGCCTATCCTTAGTTTTCCATGTAGATATGACCTAAACAAACCTAAACCACCGAGAGAGTGCATTGTTCAACCCTCGTACGGAGAATGCTACGGGGGTAGACCAGCGGGGCCCTCGGATTAGGGTTTCGTCAGAAAAGGACCGCCCGAGTGCCGGGATGCCATAGGAAAATGCGTGTGGCCCTATCATACATGCACAAGGGTGGTGGAATTCCCCTAGTTGTAAAACCTAGCTGCCGGGTGTGACCGTCCATGTTGCATGCGATAACACTTATAGAAGTGTGCTGGACATGTAGGAGGAGGCTCCCGCCACGGATCAGACGAGGGTAAACCGGTGGAACCTAGGGCCTATCCTTGGTTTTCCATGTAGATATGACCTAAACAAACCTAAACCATCAAGAGAGTGCATTGTTCAACCCTCGTACGGAGAATGCTACGGGGGTAGACCCGTGGGACCCTCGGATTAGAGGGTTTTGTTGGAAAAGGACCGCCCGAGTGCCGGGATGCCACGGGAACATGCGTGTGGCCCTATCATACATGCACAAGGGTGGTGGAATGCCCCTAGATGTAAAACCTAGCTCCCGGGTGTGACCGTCCATGTTGCATGCGATAACCCTTATAGAAGTGTGCTAGACATGTAGGAGGAGGCTCCCGCCGCGGATCAAACGAGGGTAAACCGGTGGAACCTTGGGCCTATCATTGGTTTTCCATGTAGATATGACCTAAACAAACCTAAACCACCAAGAGAGTGCATTGTTCAACCCTCGTACGAAGAATGCTACGGGGGTAGACCCGCGGGGCCCTCGGATTAGGGTTTCGTCGGAAAAGGACCGCCCGAGTGCCGGGATGCCACGAGAACATGCGTGTGGCCCAATCATACATGCACAAGGGTGGTGGAATGCCCCTAGATGTAAAACCTAGCTCCCGGGTGTGACCGTTCATGTTGCATGCGATAACACTTATAGAAGTGTGTTGGACATGTAGGAGGAGGCCCCCGCCGCGGATCAGACGAGGGTAAACCGGTGGAACATTGGGCCTATCCTTAGTTTTCCATGTAGATATGACCTAAACAAACCTAAACCACCGAGAGTGTGCATTGTTCAACCCTCGTACGGAGAATGCTACGGGGGTAGACCAGCGGGGCCCTCGGATTAGGGTTTCGTCGGAAAAGGACCGCCCGAGTGGCGGGATGCCACGGGAATATGCGTGTGGCACTATCATACATGCACAAGGGTGGTGGAAGTCCCCTAGTTGGAAAACCTAGCTCCCGTGCGTGACCGTCCATGTTGCATGCGATAAAATTATAGAAGTGTGCTGGACATGTAGGAGGAGGCTCCCGCCATAGATCAAATGAGGGTAAACCGGTGGAACCTTGGGCCTATCCTTGGTTTTCCATGTAGATATGACCTAAACAAACCTAAACCACCAAGAGAGTGCATTGTTAAACCCTCATATGGAGAATGCTATGGGGGTAGACCCGCGGGGCCCTCGGATTAGAGGGTTTCGTCGGAAAAGGACAGCCCGAGTGCCGGGATGCCAAGAGAACATGCGTGTGGCCCTATCATACATCCACAAGGGTGGTGGATTGGTCCTAGATGGAAAACCTAGCTCCCGGGTGTGACCATCCACGTTGCATGCGATAACCCTTATAGAAGTGTGCTGGACATGTAGGAGGAGGCTCCCGCTGCGGATCAAACGAGGGTAAACCGGTGGAACCTTGGGCCTATCCTTGGTTTTCCATGTAGATATGACCTAAACAAACCTAAACCACCAAGAGAGTGCATTGTTCAACCCTCGTACGGAGAATGCTACGAGGGTAGACCCGCGGGGCACTCGGATTAGGGTTTCGTCGCAAAAGGATCGCCCGAGTGCCGGGATGCCACGGGAACATGCGTGTGGCCCTATCATACATGCAAAAGGGTGGTGGAATGCCCCTAGATGTAAAACCTAGCTCCCAGGTATGACCGTCCATGTTGCATGCGATAACACTTATAGAAGTGTGTTCGACATGTAGGAGGAGGCTCTCGCCGCGGATCAGACGAGGGTAAACCGGTGGAACCTTGGGCCTATCCTTAGTTTTCCATGTAGATATGATCTAAACAAACCTAAACCACTGAGAGAGTGCATTGTTCAACCCTCGTATGGAGAATGCTACGGGGGTAGACCAGCGGGGCCCTCGGATTAGGGTTTCGTTAGAAAAGGACCGCCCAAGTGCCGGGATGCCACGAGAATATGCGTGTGGCCCTATCATACATGCACAAGGGTGGAGGAATGCCCCTAGTTGGAAAACCTAGCTCCCGTGTGTGACCGTCCACGTAGCATGCGATAACACTTATAGAAGTGTGTTGGACATGTAGGAGCAGGCTCCCGCCGCAGATCAAACGAGGGTAAACCGGTGGAACCTTGGGACTATCCTTGGTTTTCGATGTAGATATGACATAAACAAACCTAAACCACCAAGAGAGTGCATTGTTCAACTCTCGTACGGAGAATGCTACGGGGGTAGACCCACGGGGCCCTCGGATTAGGGTTTCGTCGCAAAAGGACCGCCCAAGTGTCGGGATGCCACAGGAACATGCGTGTGGCCCTATCATACATGCACAAGGGTGGTGGAATGCCCCTAAATGTAAAACCTAGCTCCCGGGTGTGACCGTCCATGTTGCATGCGATAATACTTATAGAAGTGTGCTGGACATGTAGGAGGAGGCTCCCGCGGCGGATCAGACGAGGGTAAACCGTTGGAACCTTGGGCCTATCCTTGGTTTTCCATGTAGATATGAACTAAGAAAACCTAAACCACCAAGAGAGTGCATTGTTCAACCCTCGTACGAAGAATGCTACGGGTGTAGACCCGCGGGGCCCTCGGATTAGGGTTTCGTCGGAAAAGGACCGCCCGAGTGCCTGGATGCCACGGGAACATACGTGTGGCCCTAGCATACATGAACAAGGGTGGTGGATTGCCCCTAGATGGAAAACCTAGCTCCTGGGTGTGACCGTCCACGTTGCATGCGATAACACTTATAGAAGTGTGCTGGACATGTAGGAGGAGGCTCCCGCCGCGGATCAGACGAGGGTAAACCGGTGGAACCTAGGGCCTATCCTTGGTTTTCCATGTAGATATGACCTAAACAAACCTAAACCACCAAGAGAGTGCATTGTTCAACCCTCGTACGGAGAATGCTACGGGGGTAGACCAAGGGCCCCGGATTAGGGTTTCGTCGGAAAAGAACCGCCCGAGTGCCGGGATGCCACGGGAACATGCGTGTGTCCCTATCATACATGCACAAGGGTGGTGGAATGCCCCTAGATGTAAAACCTAGATCCCGGGTGTGACCGTCCACGTTGCATGCGATAACACTTATAGAACTGTGCTGGACATGTAGGAGGAGGCTCCCGCCGCGGATCAGACGAGGGTAAACCGGTGGAACCTTGGGCCTATCCTTGGTTTTCCATGTAGATATGACCTAAACAAACCTAAACCACCAAGAGAGTGCATTGTTCAACCCTCGTACGGAGAATGCTACGGGGGTAGACCCGCGGGGCCCTCAGATTAGGTTTTCGTCGGAAAAGGACCGCCCGAGTGCCGGGATGCCACGGGAACATGCGTGTGGCCCTATCATACATGCACAAGGGTGGTGGAATGCCCCTAGATGTAAAACCTAGCTCCCGGGTGTGACCGTCCATGTTGCATGCGATAACACTTATAGAAGTGTGTTGGACATGTAGGAGGAGGCTCCCGCCGCGGATCAGACGAGGGTAAACCGGTGGAACCTTGGGCTATCATTAGTTTTCCTTGTAGATATTACCTAAACAAACCTAAACCACCGAGAGAGTGCATTGTTCAACCTCAGACGCGTAATGCTACGGGGGTAGACCAGCGGGGCCCTCGGATTAGGGTTTCGTCGAAAAAGGACCGCCCGAGTGCAGGGATGCCACGGGAATATGCGTGTGGCCCTATCATACATGCACAAGGGTGGTGGAATGCCCCTAGTTGGAAAAACTAGCTCCCGTGTGTGACCGTCCACGTTGCATGCGATAACACTTATATAAGTGTGCTGGACATGTAGGAAGAGGCTCCCGCCGCAGATCAAACGAGGGTAAACCGGTGGAACCTTGGGCCTATCGTTGGTTTTCCATGTAGATATGACCTAAACAAACCTAAACCACCAAGAGAGTGCATTGTTCAACCCTCGTACGGAGAATGCTACGAGGGTAGACCTGTGGGCCCCCCGGATTAGGGTTTCGTCGGAAAAGAACCGCCCGAGTGCCGGGATGCCACGAGAACATGCGTGTGGCCCTATAATACATGCACAAGGGTGGTGGAATGCCCCTAGATGTAAAACCTAGCTCCCGGGTGTGACCGTCCATGTTGCATGCGATAACTCTTATAGAAGTGTGCTGGCATTGTAGGAGGAGGCTCCCGCCGCGGATCAGACGAGGGTAAACCGGTGGAACCTTTGGCCTATCCTTGGTTTTACATGTAGATTGACCTAAACAAACCTAAACCACCAAGAGAGTGCATTTTTCAACCCTCGTACGGAGAATGCTACGGGGGTAGACCCGCATGGCCCTCGGATTAGGGTTTCATCGAAAAGGACCGCCCGAGTGCCGGGATGCCACGGGAACATGCGTGTGGCCCTATCATACATGCACAAGGGTGGTGGAATGCCCCTAGATGTAAAACCGAGCTCCCGGGTGTGACCGTCCACGTTGCATGCGATAACACTTATAGAAGTGTGCTAGACATTTAGGAGGAGGCCCCCGCCGCGGATCAGACGAGGGTAAACCGGTGGAACCTAGGGCCTATCATTGGTTTTCCATGTAGATATGACCTAAACAAACCTAAACCACCAAGAGAGTGCATTGTTCAACCCTCGTACGGAGAATGCTACGAGGGTAGACCCGCGGGGCCCCCGGATTAGGGTTTCGTCGGAAAAGAACCGCCCGAGTGCCGGGATGCCACGGGAACATGCTTGTGGCCCTACAATACATGCACAAGGGTGGTGGAATGCCCCTAGATGTAAAACCTAGCTCCCGGGTGTGACCGTCCACGTTGCATGCGATAACACTTATAGAAGTGTGCTGGACATGTAGGAGGAGGCTCCCGCCGCGGATCAGACGAGGGTAAACCGGTGGAACCTTTGGCCTATCCTTGGTTTTACATGTAGATTGACCTAAACAAACCTAAACCACCAAGAGAGTGCATTGTTCAACCCTCGTACGGAGAATGCTACGGGGGTAGACCCGCGGGGCCCTCGGATTAGGGTTTCGTCGAAAAGGACCGCCCGAGTGCCGGGATGCCACGGGAACATGCGTGTGGCCCTATCATACATGCACAAGGGTCGTGGAATGCCCCTATATGTAAAACCGAGCTCCCGGGTGTGACCGTCCACGTTGCATGCGATAACACTTATAGAAGTGTGCTGGACATGAAGGAGGAGGCCCCCGCCGTGGATCAGACGAGGGTAAACCGGTGGAACCTTGGGTGACATGGTTATACCCTGCGGGTACGTGACTTCAGCATACCTGGTCCAGCCCAAGGAAGGCCCACAACAGATATACACTGGCCCATGAAGATTTTCGGGTGGCCAAGGCCCATGACGCCTTCGGATCCTTGGAGAGCAAGACTAGCGGAGATAGGAAATTCAAAGGGGTAAAACCCTAGAACTTGTAACCGACTAGGACTATGCCCGAGACCTGCCTAAGTCTATAAAAAGGCCAGGTGGGCACGTCCTAGATCTATCGACTCATACTCTCGCACACGCATCCACGCCAGATCGAATATGTGCACCCTGTAACCTTCGGTTCCGCCGTAATCAAGAGCGCAAGCTGTGAGTAGGGTTTTCTCCGGGGGCCTGAACCTGGGTAAATCTCGTGTCCCCTGGTTGCTTGTCTGTTAACCGTGCCACGATCTCCAGCATCCTCATCTTCTCCAAAACCCAAGTCCATAACAATGGGCATTGACGAGATTAAACCTCGTCAATTGGCGCCGTCTGTGGGAATAGGGGCTGCTGATTGTGCGATCGTGACGGTCCCGACCCGATCGATCTACAACTCTGCGGCGACGGAGAATCACCTCCTCTTCGGCGCTTTCGACTTCACCGCCCACTCGCCGGCCACCATGAAGGATTTCGAGGCCGTAGGCGACGGACTCAAAATTTTGTTCCGGAGCCTCTGCTCCTAGGTGGGACAAACTGGCACCCTCCGCCTCCCTGAGCGGGTGCCCGTGCCGTCAATCAGGCCCGCCTCGTGGGATCCACACCCTGTGCTCCGCACGTCACCATCAACAGATGAGTTTTACGACAGCAGCAGCTATAACTCCGATCTATGTGATCCACCTTCGGATGAAGGGACCTACGGTTCCGGATCCGAAAGCTGCGGCAGCAGCCGACCAATCTGCGAGCGCTATCTATGCGCCGCATTCATCCAAGCCGACGAGGAAACACCTAACCCGCCGCCCAATCGAAACGGCGAAAACGGCGAAAACATAAGAAGCCAGTCCCCCCCACCCACCGGGGAAAACAACGGCCACGTCATCCAACTTAGCAAAGAAGGATGGGTCCAGCGCTGCGTGCCGCAGCGACATCGTCTTACCCGCAGACGCCACGTGAACTCTTGATGGCATACCACTATCTCCTCATCGAGGAGCACAAGAAACAAGTCAAGATGCAGGAGACGCCGACAAACGTAAGCAAGCAGCCCGAGTCCAGTAGCGACGAGCTGCGCCCTCCGCCATGGCACCCGGCTCTAGCACAAACGGGAACCAGGGAAACAAGCACCGCTCTCGGGTGGAAAACATGGATCCCAAGGAGCGCCGTGACGTAACCCGAACTCTCCACACATCGTTCATGGATATGGATGCCGACGGCAACATCATCCCGAAGCTACGATCATGGCACCATCGGCAGATCTCGCGGCTCACCCACCTCCGGAGGGAGACCCGAAAAGGGCCATGCATAGGTCCGCACTCACCGGACTAGGACTAATCGGAGCTGCGCTCCACGAAGACGCTCCTGCGGAGCCGAAGAAGAAAGCTCGCCAGCGCCGATCGAGCCCCACCCCCTCATCCGAAGAGGAAGAGGAGCACGATCTCCCTCGAAGGAAGAAGAGCTCGCACCGCCATAAACGCGACTACGACGCCAGAGACAAGCTTACACAACACAAGATCGACAAAGCACGCGCCAAACGCGCATGCTCGTCTGAATCTGAGATGGATGAAGACGAAGGAGAACTCTGCGGGGCTCGATGCTTCAGCAGATCTGTTCGGCAAACATAGATGCCACGCAACTTCAAGCTTCCTTCGGATACTCCGAAGTTCAACGGCACGCAAGATCCAAAATCCTGGCTCAGTGACCATCTGTCATCCGTCAAACTTCACGGAGGCAACAAAGAAACCGCCATGCAATGCCTTCACAGCACCGACAAAGGCGCGAATCGCTCAGCAGCCTATCATCGGATCCATCCGAAGCTGGGAGGAGCTCGCGCCTTCATCCGAAATTTCAAAGGCACCAGCAAGAGGCCCGCCTCAATCGAAGAGTTGCGAGCCTGCACTCAAAGAACGGGTGAATCTATTCGCTCGTACATACTACGCTGGTCTACAACCAAGAACTCCGCAGCACACATCTCCGAAGAGAGGGCCATCGATGCCTTCAGGGATGGCGTCAAGCGCCAAGACTTCAAGGAGGAACTTGGGCGTGTAAAGCCCAAGACACTCGACCACCTCATGGAAATCGCCAACAGTTGGGCAGACGGCGAAGACTGCATCCAGCGAGCGCAATCAGATGAAGAGGACGACTACGGCCGAAGACGTGAACGCCGCAGCAAGAGGAGATCGCGCGTCTACGAGGACCGCGACGGACCCGACATGATCGCGGCCGGCTACGCCGACCGCCGTAACGACAATAGCCGCAACAGCGGAGGATACCGTGGCGGAAACTTCCGCGACAACGGACGACCAACGCAGTCGTGGCAACGCCGCGACCGCGACAACGGACCCTCAGCATTCGCAAACTTTCGGGTCCATGCACCATCCACTTCTACATCGACAAACAGGATGGCAAAAAGAAAGCCAGCCACATGCTCAAGGACTACCACAAGTTCCAGAAACTCAGCGAAGGCATGGTGTAGATGAGGCAACAAGCCCCAATCCCTGCGTTTGGAAACGCACCTGCGCCAGGTGAAATAGCACACGGAGCTCCTCCACCGCCACCTATTGGAGGCCCAAATCAACCAGGCCGCACTCAAGAAACAACGCCGGGGTCGGATACACCCCACCAAAGGGAGCACTAAATATGATCCAGAAGGGACGCCCCACAAACAGGGTGCAGAAGAAAATCACCCGACAAATCAACTTGGCCGTGGCAACTCCGCCTGCAATCCCTGAGTACCTCAGTGGATCGGATTCCTGCATCACATTCACTCGCGCGGATCACCTTGCAGATCCTCGCCAGGTCATCGCCACGGTGCTGGAGGCGCAGATCGGAGGCTTCGAGATGAGTCACGTCTTCATGGACGGCGGCAGCGGCATCAATCTAATGTTCGCAAGCACTATAGCAGCTATGCGGATCCCGCAATGCAGCCTGGAACAATCAGACACAATGTTCCACGGCATTGTCCCAGGAAAGGGCATATTCCCCCTGGGCAAAATAGGGCTCGACATCATCTTCGGGAAGCCGGACAACTTTCGGCAGGAGCGCCTAGAATTCGAAGTGGTGGGTTGCCGCAATACCACGCCATCTGGGCGTGTAGCATTCGCAAGGTTCTGGCCGTCCCACACTACGCATACCTACTACTCAAGATGCCAGACCAAGGCGTCATCACGATCCACGGAGCTTCACCCGATCGGACCAATGCGACAGGGATTTCAACAAAATCTCCCAGTCTTTCGGCATGCAAGACGAGCTTGTAAGGCTCCGCGAGGTGACGGACAATGGGCTACCCCCAGTCACAAGGCAAAACGCACCTAACATGTCCTTCGACTCCACCGTCAACACCAAGAAAGTACAGGTCCATCTGACGGATGCCTCCAAGACGGCCTTGATCGCCAATGACCTCAGCACCGCATAGGAAGGCGCGCTCGTCGAATTCCTCCGTGAGCGCTGGGAAATCTTTGCCTGGTGTCCTGCGGACATGCCAGGAGTTCTGTGGAATTCACGAGCATGCACTCAACGTCTTTCCAGACACCAAGCCAGTCAAGCAGTCCATCCGAAGACTGTCGGAGCCACGAGCCGAAGCTATCGGTAATGAAATCAACAGATTACTCGCAGCAGACTTCATCCGGGAAATCAAGGAAAGCGAGTGGCTGGCAAACACGGTGATGGTCCCAAAGAAGGACACGGACATCCTGCGGATGTGCGTGGACTTCACGTCACTAAATAAGCATTGCCCAAAGGACCACTTCCCTCTTCCACGGATCGACCAGATCATCGATTCGACTGCAGGTTGCGAGAAACTCTCCTTCCTCGACGCCTACTCAGGCTATAACCAGATTTGACTCAAGGTCGAAGATCAAGAGAAAACGGCGTTTATTACACCGTTCGGAGTATTCTGTTACAACACAATGCCCTTCGGGATAAAGAACGTGGGTGCCACGTACCAGCGATGCATGCAGGCCTGCCTTAAGGACCAGATCGGTCGCAACGTCCAAGTCTATGTCGACGACATAGTAATAAAAACCAAGGAGGCAAGGACACTCATCGACGATCTCCGCGAGACGTTCGACAACCTTGATCACTACAGGGTCAAGCTCAATCCAGAAAAGTGTGCCTTCGGTGTCCCCTCGGGTCAGCTGCTTGGTTACTTCATCTCTCAACGAGGGATTGAGGCGAACCCGAAGAAAATCAGAACCATTATGACAATGGAGAAGCCGAAAAACCTCAATGCTCAGCTCGCAGGACGAGTAGCGGCACTAAGCAGGTTCATCAGCCGCATGGGCGAGAAGGCCCTACCATTCTACCAGCTGCTGCGTAAGGCAGACAAGTTCGAGTGGACACCAGAGGCCAACGACGCATTCGAAAGCCTCAAGCGGCTCCTCTCCACCTCGCCAGTTTTGGTCACGCCAAAGGAGCGCGAACCCCTGCTGCTGTACATAGCAGCCACACACCAGGTGGTCAGCACCGTACTCGTGGTCGAACGACCCGAAGAAGGCAAGACCCACGGGGTCCAGCGCCCAATTTACTACCTCAGCGAGGTTCTCACTCCAACAAAACAGCGGTACCCACACTACCAGAAGCTAGCCTACGGCATGTTCATGACGGCTCGACGGCTGAGCCACTACTTCCAGGAGCATCAGGTGATGGTCGTCAACGAGGCACCCCTGAACAGCATCCTGAATAACCCGGAGGCCACAGGACGCGTGGCCCTGTGGGGCATCGAACTGTCACCCTTGGACATCGTCTACGAGAAGCGACACGCAATTAAATCTCAAGTCCTTCCGGACTTCCTGGTACATTGGATGGAGCTGCAGCTGCCAGATACCCCGGACATGTCGCAATCATGGACGATGCACTTCGACGGCTCCAAGAGAGAAGCTGGGGCAGGAGCAGGGGTCATACTGACCTCCCCGCAAGGAGACAAGATGAAGTACGTTCTCCGGATGAAATTCAGAGCCTCCAATAACGAGGCCGAATACGAAGCCCTCATCCATGGCATGAGGATGGCAAAGATATGCGGCGCAACGCGCCTGGTCATCTATGGTGACTCCAACCTCGTCGTCCAGCAGACGATGAATGAGTGCGATGCACACGCCGAAAACATGATAGCGTACCGCGCGCTCTACAATGCACTCACAGGAGAATTCGACGGCTGCGAGCTTCGACACGTTGGAAGAGAAAGCAACGAGGAAGCCGACAGACTCGCCAAGAGCATATCCCTAGCATCTTGTTAGATGCCATGGTCATATTCCATATGCCATGTGCCAGTCTGAGCTGGTGGGCTCCCAAGACTGGCTCGAGACTTATTGGTCTTATCCTGACTTGATGGCGTATTGTTGTGGAGGTCAGGAGTGCATCAGGAGACACGTAGGAAAGCATCTAGAGTGATATACCTTGGCCCAAGTGACCAAAATGAAGAGGAAAGTCGGCCCCGTCAATAACTGATTCGGCCTGATAGCCATGTGGCCCAACTGGATCTCAATTGCCTCAGCCGAATAAAGTAAAAGGCCCAGCGGAGGTCTTACTTGGCCCATGGCAGAGGGAGCCCAGTCGAGTGTTCCTGGATTCGGCCTAGAGGAGGAGCCGGTCTAGGCTGGCTGATGCTGATGGGTGATCTCCCGCCGTGGGCCGGATAAAGCTTGTGCCGGCCCACCTGGGTCTCACCGGTGCCGAGGTTCTTCCTCCGTCGAGGCAGCGCGGTTCGTGGTGGGCCATGATGTTGGTGCCGGCCCACCCAGGACTGCTTGGTGACGAGGTCCATGGCGAGCGCTGGGGCGACGAGGTGTGTGTAGCCGAGACGCGCGGGAGTCCTTGGCGGGAGCGGGTGGTGGAGACGGGGTGCTGCCGCGGTGGGCCGATGTTGGTTGATTTGGCCGACCCGGGAACCTTCAGTACCGGCGATGCCTTGTTTGGTTTTGTCGAGGTGGCACGCAGGGGAGCTCGGCGGGAGGTGTCTGGGACGCGCTTAGTTCGGCAGGAGTGAGGCTATGCAGGCCCGTGGTGGGCCGAATCAGGCTCTATCGGCCCACCCGGGTGAAGGACTTTGGCTCTTATTCAGTGTATGCTTAGTCATTTCGGCCTTTAGGTAATTAGTTTGGCCCCTGTAAGTTTGACTTGGCCCAAGAGGAGCAAATTCAGTCCTGCTGCCTATCTGTCCAGGCCGAATTAGCTCTAATTCGGCCCAGCTACGCTTTTCCATTTTTTTCCCTTTGTATTTCTCTCTTAGTGCGTCATATCTTTTGATATATCTTATTTATACCTTCATTCTCCTTTATTGTAGTGTCCTTATGTCTAGTGTGGTTTGTTTATACGTCAACTCTAGGGTATCTAGGGTCATATCACCGACAGGGATCATTACCCTTTACGGGTTCACCCTTGTTAGTTGCCTGGTCATCAACGGTGACCAGTTCTTTCGAGATCTTGCCAGCATCAGGGGATGCAGAAGCTCCCTGTGCTAACAAAGTAGTGGATGGGGTCGACGACGGCACAACATGGGAGATAACAAGCTTCTGCTGACGCATCTGCTTGCCCAGCTTACTATCTAGCTTTATCTTGCTCTTCAACACTGATTTAGCTCTAGAACACGGAAATCCTAAAATTTAGGTGTGCTCTGGAAAGATAACAAAGGTACAGGAGTACTAAAAATGAAAGGTGAGGTGCTTAATTTTTAACTACTGGCAGCACTTGGTTACCAGCAGCAACAACCTCCTTCGCCTTGCGCTTCTTGGAGGCAGGGCGACAACTTCTTGCACCTCATCATCCTCCGTCGCCTCCGGGTCGTGTGAAGCATAGCCCTCGAGTGGAGCTAGCTCGGACTCGGAGAGTTTCTCGAGATGAAAAAATCGAAAAAGCATCGATGAAAATAGAGTGGGAGAAAGAACCAAAAAGAACGACGAAACGCAAAAGCAGAGTCGAAATATTTACCGGAGTCAGAGGGCGGTAGGACGTATACATCTTCATGGAAACTTCCGGAACTTTTTGTTCCACTCTTTCCTTGATCAAATATTGCATGAGGGTCCTGTAGTCCTTCGCTGAAAGCCGGCTCGGGCTGATCTTCATGTTGTCCTTCTTGTCACCGGTGATTTGGTGCATGAGGCGGTCTTCGTGGTGCTAGAGAGGCTGAATACGTCGCTCCAGCCAGCAGTGGATCAAGTAGGATCCACGAAGCCCCTCATGCCTCATCAAATACTCGATCCACCTCTTGGCAAGGATCAAAATATTCGACAGCTCCGACGCCTCCGCGTCCCATGAATCTTGGTGGGGAGCGGCGCCGTTGAAGAACGGCGAAAGACCTTCCGCCTTACCCGGAGCCGGAATATCCTTATGATAGAAGAAAGTTCTTGCCCAGCGTTTGACGGACTCACTAGCGTTAATCCTAGGATAAACCCGATTCCTCCTAAGGACTAAGCGAAGAGTGCCGATGACATAAGGCACACCGGCATTGATGGAATTCTTCCGAGTACCATAGTAGTATCGGAAAAGGGTGAGACTTGGCCTAATGCCAAGAAACCCCTCGCACAGAGCTGCATGAGCACTAAGCTCGAGCAGAGAGTTGGGAGTAAGGTTATGGAGTTGCACACTGTAATGGTTGAGGACCTCGACGAAGAAGTCTGAAGGTGGCAGGCTGAGGCCACGGTCGACGTGAGTGCCGAACAACACCCTCTCGTCGTCTTTTGGCGCGGGGATGTCGTGTCCTGAAGCGCTCCACCACGCACCGGCGACGATGAACCCCTCATCCTCCATGACTTGGAGCTCCTCGGTATCCATGGCGCTGGGGATCCAAAGACCCCACATCTTCTTCTTGTCCATCGCCGACGAGCCCGCCGCCGCCGCTCCTGAGGACGGGGCAGATGTCATAGTTCTTGGAGGAAGAAGGGCTCGTGGGGGAAGGAGAGATTTTTATCAATGGTGTGCAGATTGGAACTAGTGCGGAGAGCTCGAGGAGTACAAGGAAGCAATGAATGAATCGACGGGGAGGTGAATCTGAGAAGAAGGGTTTTCTCTCCTCTTATTTGTTTCTGCATCAAGATTCGTGTGGTGAGACGCGCAATTATCGCCACGCGTATAGGAGAGGGGGTGTTAGCTTCCTCGCAACTCTTCCACCCCCTAGATATTCGCGCAGGCATTGAAACGGTGTTCTGTTCCGTAAAGAAAGGACCCACCAACGGTCGTGCTGATGGAAATCCTGTCAGTGATAGGACCTGGCCTGCAAAGTTGTCAGTAAAATCCGGCTTATGTTTTAAATTAAGCAAGGAAAAGATCAAGGTCAGAGCAATATATATCCGACTCGATTGACTCGGAATCCTACATCATTGAAATAAGTTTTCGGGAACTCTTCATGATTCTCAACACGAAGAAACCATCAAGCTAGACGATTTATCCGACTTCAGATCTTGTAGACTTCCGGGGGCTACTGTTGGGGATATACTTTCCGGGTATACCCACAGGACTCGCTGACCAGGATGGCCCACCAACGGGTTAGAGCTTTGCTTCACAGGCGGCCCAGTCAGAGAAAGAGGAGGAGCCAGTTTCGGCTACGACAAGGCCTAGAAGAGGTATCGACTTAGGCCTGTAGTATTATTTGTATTCCAAGCTGTACATAGTTACTGACTGTGTAACATAGCCGGATAGGTCTCTCCCTATAACCCTAGGCCCTGATGACTATATAAACCGGCCCTATGGGAGCCTTTAGGGCAATAACACAACAACCACAACAATCAACTCGCACAGGCGAACCTCTCTTGTAATCCATTGTAACATCTGGCTTACGCCTATATATTACTAGGTTGCTAGCAGGAGTAGGATTCGATCACCGCAGTCGGATCTGAACCTGGGTAAACTTGTGCTCACCGTCCTGGAACATCTGACGTATCACACCCCATCCTTCCAATGCCACTAGGACCCCCTACGGCGTACTTGTCGACAATCCGACGACAATGCCTATACATATGAGGGAAAAGGAAACTAGTACAACCTTATTTAGCTAACACTATCCATATTAATTGACTCAAATTTATCTACTCCCTCCGATCCATATTACTTGTCATTGAAATGGATGTATCTAGCACTAAAACATATCTAGATATATTCATTTCAATGACTATATACATCCATTTCAATGACAAGTAATATGGATCGGAGGGAGTAGATACAGATGTATCTAGTACGAAAACTTGACTAGATACATTAGATAAATCTAAGTCAACAACTAATATGGGTTAGAGGGAGTATTAAAAAATAAAAACATGTTATCGGTTTTATAGAAGAAAGGCTAATCGCCTAGGTTACAACACGCTAAGGCACAGTTCCACACCATCACAAGGACGATGCACACACACTATCCAACTATTTGCGTCATCTCCACTTATCTGCCTATCCAATATTTCTTATATTTCAAATCAGACCTTTTTATAGAAGAGGTCTGCCGAACATGAAAGCGATGTCTCCCCTGATTTTCCTAGGGACCTCGACTAATGGGGGTGGTGAGGCCCATAGGGCAGGAAAAAAGGCGCTCGCCCTGGGCCCCCATGGTCTAGGGGTCCGTCCAATAACTTGCTTGTGTATCCATATTTATCTAATACTTTTAATCGTATAGTAATGTAGAATAATTTTAGAAAATATAATTCTATTGTTTAAAAAATAAAATATAGATGGTTCACTCTATAGCCTACCATGAATCTCTACGCTAACTCCTATTTCTTAATTAAATATGTACTCTAGCATTTTTGAATATTGTTTTTCGGTGCCATGATTTTGTTGGGCTCTCTAAATGTGCAGAATCACATCGGTCTTTATATTTATTTACAAGGTTATGAGTATTTATTAGTGAAAACTAAGACACAATCGTATAACTATATCATTCTGCAAGCAATTCTTCTCCGATTCGTAACAATTCTACCCGTTCCTATCATATATGTTTGAGAGACTATTCTATCCTCTTTTTTAATTTAGTGCAAGCAATTCTCCTCTCAAAGCAGCCACGCTTAAGTCTGGTGATAGGTCATGCAACCATCCAACTGCTAGTGTGACAATGAAATATGCGTGCAACCATGTGACCCTCACTACAGGAATAAGTCCATACGCCGACGGCCTCCAGCTATGCCAACGGCTAATTGTCGGGCCCGTCGGCGTAGATGGATGGGCTCGACATCCGGGCTAGGAGGCCGTCGGCCCAGCTATCCCGTCGGCGTATAGCACCACGGGCCGACGGCAGCCGTCAGCCCAACTAATACCATCGGCGTAGACCTAAATCAGCCCAACGGTGCTCGTTGGTGTGAGAAAGCCTGTCGGCGTAACCATCAAGGTGGGCCAGGGTTAGCGGCAAACAAAACGGCGTTAGGACATGAAGCTACGCCGACGGCCTGCCCGTCGGCGTAGTGGTAGAATGGGTTCTACGCCAACGGCAATGCCGTCGGCCTAGCTACCAAGTGTTTTTTCTTTACTTTTTTTGTGCCAAGTATCAAATTCATATAGTTCATTTATTTATTTTCCACAATAATTTTGATGTAGATATAATTTATAGATAACTTGGAGATTGCACCTCACATTTCTATATCCCGTGCCACACACATAAAATAACAACGCGAATCTTCCGAAACGCGATGCTAAAACATAAATGTAAAACAAAAAACAACAAAATACACATGAGTTGTAATAACCTAAACAAACCTAAACTACCAAAAAAGTATATTGGTTGCATGCGATAACACTTAGAGAAGTGTGAAGGACATGTAGGAGGAGGCTCCCGCCACGGACCAGACGAGGGTAAACCGGTGGAACCTTGGGACTATCCTTGGTTTTTCATGTAGTTATGACCTAAACAAACCTAAACCACCAAGAGAGTGTATTGTTCAACCCTCGTACGGATAATGCTACGGGGGTAGACCCGCGGGGCCCTCGGATTAGGGTTTCGTCGGAAAAGGACCGCCCGAGTGCCAGGATGCCACGGGAACATGCGTGTGGCCCTATCATACATGCACAAAGGTGGTGGAATGCCCCTAGATGTAAAGCCTAGCTCCCGGGTGTGATCGTCCACGTTGCATGCGATAACACTTATAGAAGTGGACATGTAGGAGGAGGCTCCCGTCGCGGATCAGACGAGTGTAAACCGGTGGAACCTTGGGCCTATCCTTGGTTTTCCATGTAGATATGACCTAAACAAACATAAACCACCAAGAGAGTGCATTGTCCAACCCTCGTACGAAGAATGCTACGGGGGTAGACCCACGGGGCCCTCGGATTAGGGTTTCATCGGAAAAGGACCGCCCGAGTGCCGGGATGCCACGAGAACATGCGTGTGGCCCTATCATACATGCACAAGGGTGGTGGAATGCCCCTAGATGTAAAACCTATCTCCCGGGTGTGACCGTCCATGTTGCATGCGATAACACTTATAGAAGTGTGTTGGACATGTAGGAGGAGGCTCCCGCCGCGGATCAGACGAGGGTAAACCGGTGGAACCTTGGGCCTATCCTTAGTTTTCCATGTAGATATGATCTAAACAAACCTAAACCACCGATAGAGTGCATTGTTCAACCCTCGTACGGAGAATGCTACGGGGGTAGACCAGCGGGCCCCTCGGATTAGGGTTTCGTCGGAAAAGGACCGCCCGAGTGGCGGGATGGCACGGGAATATGCGTGTGGCCCTATCATACATGCACAAGGGTGGTGGAATGCCCCTAGTTGGAAAACCTAGCTGCGGGGTGTGACCGTCCACGTTGCATGCGATAACACTTATAGAAGTGTGCTGGACATGTAGGAGGAGGCTCCCGCCGCGGATCAGACAAGGGTAAACCGGTGGAACCTAGGGCCTATCCTTGGTTTTCCATGTAGATATGACCTAAACAAACCTAAACCATCAAGAGAGTGCATTGTTCAACCCTCGTACGGAGAATGCTACGGGGGTAGACCCGCGGGACCCTCGGATTAGAGGGTTTTGTCGGAAAAGGACCGCCCGAGTGCCGGGATGCCACGGGAACATGCGTGTGGCCCTATCATACATGCACAAGGGTGGTGGAATGCCCTAGATGTAAAACCTAGCACCCGGGTGTGACCGTCCATGTTGCATGCGATAACCCTTATAGAAGTGTGCTAGACATGTAGGAGGAGACTCCCGCCGCGGATCAAACGAGGGTAAACCGGTGGAACCTTGGGCCTATCCTTGGTTTTCCATGTAGATATGACCTAAAAACCTAAACCACCAAGAGAGTGCATTATTCAACCCTCGTACGAAGAATGCTACGGGGTAGACCCGCGGGGCCCTCGGATTAGGGTTTCGTCGGAAAAGGACCGCCCGAGTGCCGGGATGCCACGAGAACATGCGTGTGGCCCTATCATACATGAACAAGGGTGGTGGAATGCCCCTAGATGTAAAACCTAGCTCCCGGGTGTGACCGTCCATGTTGCATGCGATAACAATTATAGAAGTGTGTTGGACATGTAGGAGGAGGCCCCCGCCGCGGATCAGACGAGGGTAAACCGGTGGAACCTTGGGCCTATCCTTATTTTTCCATGTAGATATGACCTAAACAAACCTAAACCACCGAGAGAGTGCATTGTTCAACCCTCGTACGGAGAATGCTACGGGGGTAGACCAGCGGGGCCCTCGGATTAGGGTTTCGTCAGAAAAGGACCGCCCGAGTGGCGGGATGCCACGGGAATATGCGTGTGGCCCTATCATACATGCACAAGGGTGGTGGAATGCCCCTAGTTGGAAAACCTAGCTCCCGTGTGTGACCGTCCACGTTGCATGCGATAAAATTATAGAAGTGTGCTGGACATGTAGGAGGAGGCTCCCGCCATAGATCAAATGAGGGTAAACCGGTGGAACCTTGGGCCTATCCTTGGTTTTCCATGTAGATATGACCTAAACAAACCTAAACCACCAAGAGAGTGCATTGTTAAACCCTCATACGGAGAATGCTACGGGGGTAGACCCGCGGGGCCCTCGGATTAGAGGGTTTCGTCGGAAAAGGACAGCCCGAGTGCCGGGATGCCAAGAGAATATGTGTGTGGCCCTATCATACATGAACAAGGGTGGTGGATTGGTCCTAGATGGAAAACCTAGATCCCGGGTGTGACCGTCCATGTTGCATGCGATAACCCTTATAGAAGTGTGCTGGACATGTAGGAGGAGGCTCCCGCCGCGGATCAAACGATGATAAACCGGTGGAACCTTGGGCCTATCCTTGGTTTTCCATGTAGATATGACCTAAACAAACCTAAATCACCAAGAGAGTGCATTGTTAAACCCTCGTACGGAGAATGCTACGGGGGTAGACCCGCGGGGCACTCGGATTAGGGTTTCGTCGCAAAAGGATCGCCCGAGTGCTGGGATGCCACGCGAACATGCGTGTGGCCCTATCATACATGCACAAGGGTGGTGGAATGCCCCTAGATGTAAAACCTAGCTCCCGGGTATGACCGTCCATGTTGCATGCGATAACACTTATAGAAGTGTGTTCGACATGTAGGAGGAGGCTCCCGCCGCGGATCAGACGAGGGTAAACCGGTGGAACCTTGGGCCTATCCTTAGTTTTCCATGTAGATATGACCTAAACAAACCTAAACCACCGAGAGAGTGCATTGTTCACCCCTCATACGGAGAATGCTATGGGGGTAGACCAGCGGGGCCCTCGTATTAGGGTTTCGTCGGAAAAGGACCGCCCGAGTGACGGGATGCCACGGGAATATGCGTGTGGCCCTATCATACATGCACAAGGGTGGAGGAATGCCCCTAGTTGGAAAACCTAGCTCCCGTGTGTGACCGTCCACGTTGCATGCGATAACACTTATAGAAGTGTGCTGGACATGTAGGAGGAGGCTCCCGTCGCAGATCAAACGAGGGTAAACCGGTGGAACCTTGGGCCTATCCTTGGTTTTCGATGTAGATATGACCAAAACAAACCTAAACCACCAAGAGAGTGCATTGTTCAACCCTCATACGGAGAATGCTACGGGGGTAGATCCACGGGGCCCTCGGATTAGGGTTTCGTCGGAAAAGGACCACCCGAGTGTCCGGATGCCACAGGAACATGCGTGTGGCCCTATCATACATGCACAAGGGTGGTGGAATGACCCTAAATGTAAAACCTAGCTCCCGGGTGTGACCGTCCACGTTGCATGCGATAACACTTATAGAAGTGTGCTGGACATGTAGGAGGAGGCTTCCGCCGCGGATCAGACGAGGGTAAACCGGTGGAACCATGGGCCTATCCTTGGTTTTCCATGTATATATGACCTAAACAAACCTAAACCACCAAGAGAGTGCATTGTTCAACCCTCGTACAGAGAATGCTACGGGGGTAGACCCGCGGGGCCCTCGGATTAGGGTTTCGTCGGAAAAGGAGCGCCCGAGTGCCTGGATGCCACGGGAACATACGTGTGGCCCTAGCATACATGAACAAGGGTGGTGGATTGCCCCTAGATGGAAAACCTAGCTCCCGGGTGTGACCGTCCACGTTGCATGCGATAACACTTAGAGAAGTGTGCTGGACATGTAGGAGGAGGCTCCCGCCGCGGATCAGACGAAGGTAAACCGGTGGAACCTAGGGCCTATCCTTGGTTTTCCATGTAGATATTACCTAAACAAACCTAAACCACCAAGAGAGTGCATTGTTCAACCCTCGTACGGAGAATGCTACGGGGTAGACCTGGCCCCGGATTAGGGTTTCGTCGGAAAAGTAGCGACCGAGTGCCGGGATGCCACGGGAACATGCGTGTGTCCCTATCATACATGCACAAGGGTGGTGGAATGCCCCTAGATGTAAAACCTAGCTCCCGGGTGTGACCGTCCACGTTGCATGCGATAACACTTATAGAAGTGTGCTGGACATGTAGGAGGAGGCTCCCGCCGCGGATCAGACGAGGGTAAACCGGTGGAACCTTGGGCCTATCCTTGGTTTTCCATGTAGATATGACCTAAACAAACCTAAACCACCAAGAGAGTGCATTGTTCAACCCTCGTACGGAGAATGCTACGGGGGTAGACCCGCGGGGCCCCCGGATTAGGGTTTCGTCGGAAAAGAACCGCCCGAGTGCCGGGATGCCACGGGAACATGCGTGTGTCCCTATCATACATGCACAAGGGTGGTGGAATGCCCCTAGATGTAAAACCTAGCTCCCGGGTGTGACCGTCCAAGTTGCATGCGATAACACTTATAGAAGTGTGTTGGACATGTAGGAGGAGGCTCCCGCCGCAGATCAGACAAGGGTAAACCGCTGGAACCTTGGGTTATCATTAGTTTTCCTTGTAGATATTACCTAAACAAACCTAAACCACCGAGAGAGTGCATTGTTCAATCCTCGTACAGAGAATGCTACGGGGGTAGACCAGCGGGGCCCTCGGATTAGGGTTTCGTCGGAAAAGGACCGCCCGAGTGCAGGGATGCCACGGGAATTTGCGTGTGGCCCTATCACACATGCACAAGGGTGGTGGAATGACCCTAGTTGGAAAAACTAGCTCCCGTGTGTGACCGTCCATGTTGCATGCGATAACACTTATAGAAGTGTGCTGGACATGTAGGAGGAGGCTCCCGTCGTAGATCAAACGAGGGTAAACCGGTGGAACCTTGGGCCTATCCTTGGTTTTCGATGTAGATATGACCTAAACAAACCTAAACCACCAAGAGAGTGCATTGTTCAACCCTCGTGCGGAGAATGCTATGGGGGTAGACCCACGGGGCCCTCGGATTAGGGTTTCGTCGGAAAAGGACCGCCCGAGTGTCGGGATGCCACAGGAACATGCGTGTGGCCCTATCATACATTCACAATGGTGGTGGAATGCCCCTAAATGTAAAACCTAGCTCCCGGGTGTGACCGTCCACGTTGCATGCGATAACACTTATAGAAGTGTGCTGGACATGTAGGAGGAGGCTTCCGCCGCGGATCAGACGAGGGTAAACCGGTGGAACCTTGGGCCTATCCTTGGTTTTCCATGTAGATATGACCTAAACAAACCTAAACCACCAAGAGAGTGCATTGTTCAACCCTCTTACGGAGAATGCTACGGGGGTAGACCCGCGGGGCCCTCGGATTAGGGTTTCGTCGGAAAAGGACCGCCCGAGTGCCTGGATGCCACGGGAACATGCGTGTGGCCGTAGCATACATGAACAAGGGTGGTGGATTGCCCCTAGATGGAAAACCTAGCTCCCGGGTGTGACCGTCCACGTTGCATGCGATAACACTTATAGAAGTGTGCTGGACATGTAGGAGGAGGCTCCGCCATGGATCGAGGGTAAACCGTGGAACCTAGGGCCTATCGTTGGTTTTCCATGTAGATATGACCTAAACAAACCTAAACCACCAAAAGAGTGCGTTGTTCCACCCTCGTACGGAGAATGCTACGAGGAGACCATGGGCCCCGGATTAGGGTTTCGTCGGAAAAGAACCGCCCGAGTGCCGGGATGCCACGGGAACATGCGTGTGGCCCTATAATACATGCACAAGGGTGGTGGAATGACCCTAGATGTAAAACCTAGCTCCCGGGTGTGACCGTCCACTTTGCATGCGATAACACTTATAGAAGTGTGCTGGACATGTAGGAGGAGGCTCCGGCCGCGGATCAGACGAGGGTAAACCGGTGGAACCTTTGGCCTATCCTTGGTTTTACATGTAGATTGACCTAAATAAACCTAAACCACCAAGAGAGTGCATTGTTCAACCCTCGTACAGAGAATGCTACGGGGGTAGACCCGCGGGGCCCTCGGATTAGGGTTTCGTCGAAAAGGACCGCCCGAGTGCCGGGATGCCACGGGAACATGCGTGTGGCCCTATCATACATGCACAAGGGTGGTGGAATGCCCCTAGATGTAAAACCGAGATCCCGGGTGTGACCGTCCATGTTGCATGCGATAACACTTATAGAAGTCTGCTGGACATGAAGGAGGAGGCCCCCGCCGCGGATCAGACGAGGGTAAACCGGTGGAACCTTGGGTGACATGGTTATACCCTGCGGGTACGTGACTTCAGCATACCTGGTCCAGCCCAAGGAAGGCCCACAGCAGATATACACTGGCCCATGAAGATTTTCGGGTGGCCAAGGCCCATGACGCCTTCGGATCCTTGGAGAGCAAGACTAGCGGAGATAGGAAATTCAAAGGGGTAAAACCCTAGAACTTGTAACCGACTAGGACTATGCCCGAGACCTGCCTAAGTCTATATAAAGGCCAGGAGGGCACGTCGTAGATCTATCGACTCATACTCTCGCACAGGCATCCACGCCAGATCGAATATGCGCACCCTGTAACCTTCGGTTCCGCCGTAATCAAGAGCAGACAAGCAGGAGTAGGGTTTTCCTCGGGGCCCGAACCTGGTAAATCTCGTGTCCCTGGTTGCTTGTCCGCAACTGCCACGATCTCCAGCATCCCCATCTTCTCCAAAACCCAAGTCCATAACAATGGGCATTGACGAGATTAAACCTCGTCAATTGGCGCCGTCTGTGGGAATAGGGGCTGCTGATTGTGCGATCGTGACGGTCCCGACCCGATCGATCTACAACTCCGCAGCGACGGAGAATCACCTCCTCTTCGGCGCTTTTGACTTCACCGCCCACTCTCCGGCCACCATGAAGGATTTCGAGCCCGTAGGCGACGGACTCGAAATTTTGTTCGGGATCCTCTGCTTCCAGGTGGGACAAACTGGCACCCTCTGCCTCCCTGAGCGGGTGCCCGTGCCGTCAATCAGGCCCGCCTCGTGGGCTCCACACCCTGTGCTACGCACGTCACCATCAACAGATGAGTTTTACGACAGCAGCAGCTGTAACTCCGATCTATGTGATCCACCTTCAGATGAAGGGACCTACGGTTCCGGATCCGAAACTCGGCAAAGAATGACCAATCTATGGCGCTATCTATGCACCGCAGTCATCCAAGCCGACGAGGAAACACCTAACCCGCCGCCCAACCGAAACGGCGAAAACGGCGAAAACATAAGAAGCCAGTCCTCCCACCCAACGGGGAAAACAACGGCCACATCATCCAACTTAGCAAAGAAGGATGGGTCTAGGCGCTGCCGCGTTGCCGCAGCAACATCGTCTTACCGCAGGGCGCCACGTGAACTACTGATGGCATACCACTATCTCCTCATCGAGGAGCACAAGAAACAAGTCAAGATGCAGGAGACGCTCGACAAACGTAAGCAAGCAGCCTCCGAGTCCAGCGCGCGACGAGCTGCGCTCTCCGCCATGGCACCCAGCTCTAGCACAAACGGGAACCAGGGAAACAAGCACCGCTCTCGGGTGGAAAACATGGATCCCAAGGAGCGCCGTGACGTAACCCGAACTCTCCACACATCGTTCATGGATATGGATGCCGACGGCAACATCATCCCGAAGACACCGCAAGCTGCGATCATGGCAGCCACTGCGTATCTCGCGGCTCACCCACCTCTGGAGGGAGACCCGAAAAGGGCCATGCATAGGTCTGCACTCACCGGACTAGGACTAATCGGAGCTGCGCTCCACGAAGACGCTCCTGCGGAGCCGAAGAAGAAAGCTCCGGCCAGGCGCGACCGGAGCCCCACCCCCTCATTCGAAGAGGAAGAGGAGCACGATCTCCCTCAAAGGAAGAAGAGCTCGCACCGCCATAAACGTACTACGACGCCAGAGACAAGCTTACACAGCGCAAGATCGACAAAGCACGCGCCAAACGCGCATGCTCGTCTGAATCTGAGATGGATGAAGACGAAGGAGAACTCTGCGGGGCTCTATGCTTCAGCAGATCTGTTCGGCGAACACAGATGCCACACAACTTCAAGCTTCCTTCGGATACTCCGAAGTTCAACGGCACGCAAGATCCAAAATCCTAGCTCAGTGACCATCTATCATCCGTCAAACTTCACGGAGGCAACAAAGAAACCGCCATGCAATGCCTTCACCGCGGTAGCGGTATGAAAGTCCGCTCAGCAGCCTATCATCAGGATCCATCCGAAGCTGGGAGGAGCTCGCTTACAGCTTCATCCAAAATTTCAAAGGCACCAGCAAGAGGCCCGCCTCAATCGAAGAGTTGTGAGCCTGCACTCAAAGAACAGGTGAATCTATTCGCACGTACATACTACGCTGGTCTACAACCAAGAAATCCACAGCACACATCTCCGAAGAGAGGGCCATCGACGCCTTCAGGGACGGCGTCAAGCGCCAAGACTTCAAGGAGGAACTTGGGCGTGTAAAGCCCAAGACACTCGACCACCTCATGGAAATCGCCAACAGTTGGGCGATTGGGCGAAGATCGCATCCATGGCTAATCAGATGAAGAGGACGACTACGGCCGAAGACTTGAACACCGCAGCAAGAGGAGATCGCGCGTCTACGAGGACCGCGACGGACCCGACATTATCGCGGACGGCTACGCCGACCGCCGTAACGACAATAGCCGCAACAGCGGAGGATACCGCGGCGGAAACTTCCGCGACAACGGACGACCAACGCAGTCGTGGCAACGCCGCGACCGCGACAACGGACCCTCGGCATTCGACAAACTTTCGGGTCCATGCACCATCCACTTCTACATCGACAAACAGGATGGCAAAAAGAAAGCCAGCCACATGCTCAAGGACTGCCGCGAGTTCCAGAAACTCAGTGAAGGCATGGTGTAGATGAGGCAACAAGCCCCAATCCCTGCGTTTAGAAACGCACCTGCGCCAGGTGAAATAGCACACGGAGCTCCTCCACCGCCACCTATTGGAGGCCCAAATCAACCCCGCACCAACAAGAAACAACGCCGGGTCGGATACCCCCACCAAAGGAGCACTAAATATGATCCAAGGGACGCCTACGCAGGTGGTGCGAAGAAAATCACCCGACAAATCAACTTGGCCGTGGCACTCCGGCCGCAATCCCCGAGTACCTCGGTGGATCGGAGTCCGCATCACATTCACTCGCGGATCACCTTGCGGATCCTCGCCCAGGTCATGCTGCCCTGGTGCTGGAGGTGCAGATCGGAGGCTTCGAGATGAGTCGTGTCTTCATGGACGGCGGCAGCGGCATCAATCTAATGTTCGCAAGCACTCTAGCAGCTATGCGGATCCCGCAATGCAGCCTGGAACAATCAGACCCAACGTTCCACGGCATTGTCCCAGGAAAGGGCATATTCCCCCTGGGCAAAATAGGGCTCGACGTCATCTTCGGGACGCCGGACAACTTTCAGCAGGAGCGCCTCGAATTCGAAGTGGTGGACTGGCCGTCGCAATACCACGCCATCCTGGGGCGTGTAGCATTCGCAAGGTTCCTGGCCGTCCCACACTACGCATACCTACTACTCAAGATGCCAGGACCAAGGGGCGTCATCACAGTCCACGGGAGCTTCACCCGATCGGACCAATGCGACAGGGATTTCAACAAAATCTCCCAGTCTTTCGGCATGCAAGACGAGCTTGTAAGGCTCTGCGAGGTGACGGACAATGGGCTACCCCCAGTCACAAGGCAGAACGCACCTGACATGTCCTTCGACTCCACCGTCAACACCAAGAAAGTACAGGTCCATCCGACGGATGCCTCCAAGACGACCTTGATCGCCAATGACCTCAGCACCGCATAGGAAGGCGCGCTCGTCGAATTCCTCCGTGAACGCTGGGAAATCTTCGCCTGGTGTCCTGCGGACATGCCAGGAGTTCCCAGGGAATTCGCCGAGCACGCACACAACGTCTTTCCAGACACCAAGCCAGTCAAGCAGTCCATCCGAAGAATGTCGGAGCCACGAGCCGAAGCTATTTGTAAGGAAATCAACAGATTACTCGCAGCAGACTTCATCCGGGAAATCAAGGAAAGCGAGTGGCTGGCAAACACGGTGATGGTCCCAAAGAAGGACACGGACATCCTGCGGATGTGCGTGGACTTCACGTCACTAAATAAGCATTGCCCAAAGGACCACTTCCCTCTTCCACGGATCGACCAGATCATCGATTCGACTGCAGGTTGCGAGAAACTCTCCTTCCTCGACGCCTACTCAGGCTATAACCAGATTCGACTCAAGGTCGAAGATCAAGAGAAAACGGCGTTTATTACACCGTTCGGAGTATTCTGTTACAACAGAATGCCCTTCGGGCTAAAGAACGCGGGTGCCACGTACCAGCGATGCATGTAGGCCTGCCTTAAGGACCAGATCGGTTGCAACGTCCAAGTCTATGTCGACGACATAGTAATAAAAACCAAGGAGGCAAGGACACTCATCGACGATCTCCGCGAGACGTTCGACAACCTTGATCGCTACAGGATCAAGCTCAATCCAGAAAAGTGCGCCTTCGGCGTCCCCTCGGGTCAGCTGCTTGGTTACTTCATCTCTCAACGAGGGATTGAGGCGAACCCGAAGAAAATCAGAGCCATTATGATGATGGAGAAGCCAGAGGCGAACCCGAAGAAAACCATTCTACCAGCTGCTGCGTAAGGCAGACAAGTTCGAGTGGACACCAGAAGCCAACGACGCATTCGAAAGCCTCAAGCGGCTCCTCTCCACCTCGCCAGTTTTGGTCACGCCAAAGGAGCGCGAACCCCTGCTGCTGTACATAGCAGCCACACACCAGGTGGTCAGCACCGTACTCGTGGTAGAACGACCCGGAGAAGTCAAGAACCACGGGGTCCAGCGCCCAATTTACTACCTCAGCGAGGTTCTCACTCCAACAAAACAGCGGTACCCACACTACTAGAAGCTAGCCTACGGCGTGTTCATGACGGCTCGACGGCTGAGCCACTACTTCCAGGAGCATCAGGTGATGGTCGTCAACGAGGCACCCCTGAACAGCATCCTGAATAACCCGGAGGCCACAGGACGCGTGGCCCTGTGGGGCATCGAACTGTCACCCTTGGACATCGTCTACGAGAAGCGACACGCAATAAAATCTCAAGTCCTTCCGGACTTCCTGGTACATTGGATGGAGCTGCAGCTGCCAGATACCCCGGACATGTCGCAATCATGGACGATGCACTTCGACGGCTCCAAGAGAGAAAGGGGGCGGGGCAGGGGTCATCTTGACCTCCCGCAAGGAGACAAGATGAAATCGTTCTCGGATGAAATTGAGCCTCCAATAACGAGGTCGAATCTGAAGCCCTCATCCATGGCATGAGGATGGCAAAGATATGCGCGCAACGCGCCTGGTCATCTATGGTGACTCCAACCTCGTCGTCCAGCAGACGATGAATGAGTGCGATGCACATGCCGAAAACATGATAGCGTACCGCGCGCTCTACAACGCACTCGAAAGAGAATTCGACGGCTGCGAGCTTCGACACGTTGGAAGAGAAAGCAACGAGGAAGCCGACAGACTCGCCAAGAGCATATCCCCAGCATCTTGTTAGATGCCATGGTCATATTCCATACGCCATGTGCCAGTCTGAGCTGGTGGGCTCCCAAGACTGGCTCGAGACTTATTGGTCTTGTCCTGACTTGATGGCGTATTGTTGTGGAGGTCAGGAGTGCATCGGGAGACACGTAGGAAAGCATCTAGAGTGATATACCTTGGCCCAAGTGACCAAAATGAAGAGGAAAGTCGGCCCCGTCAATAACTGATTCGGCCTGATAGCCATGTGGCCCAACTGGATCTCAATTGCCTCAGCCGAATAAAGTAAAAGGCCCAGCGGAGGTCTTACTTGGCCCATGGCAGAGGGAGCCCAGTCGAGTGTTCCTGGATTCGGCCTAGAGGAGGAGCCGGTCTAGGCTGGCTGATGCTGATGGGTGATCTCCCGCCGTGGGCCGGATAAAGCTTGTGCCGGCCCACCCGGGTCTCACCGGTGCCGAGGTTCTTCCTCCGTCGAGGCAGCGCGGTCCGTGGTGGGCCATGATGTTGGTGCCGGCCCACCCGGGACTGCTTGGTGACGAGGTCCATGGCGAGCGCTGGGGCGACGAGGTGTGTGTAGCCGAGACGCGCGGGAGTCCTTGGCGGGAGCGGGTGGTGGAGACGGGGTGCTGCCGCGGTGGGCCGATGTTGGTTGATTTGGCCGACCCGGGAACCTTCAGTACCGGCGATGCCTTGTTTGGTTTTGTCGAGGTGGCACGCAGGGGAGCTCGGCGGGAGGTGTCTGGGACGCGCTTAGTTCGGCAGGAGTGAGGCTACGCAGGCCCATGGTGGGCCGAATCAGGCTCTATCGGCCCACCCGGGTGAAGGACTTTGGCTCTTATTTAGTGTATGCTTAGTCATTTCGGCCTTTAGGTAATTAGTTCGGCCCCTGTAAGTTTGACTTGGCCCAAGAGGAGCAAATTCAGTCCTGCTGCCTATCTGTCCAGGCCGAATTAGCTCTAATTCGGCCTAGCTACGCTTTTCCATTTTTTCCCTTTGTATTTCTCTCTTAGTGCGTCATATCTTTTGATATATCTTATTTATACCTTCATTCTACTTTATTGTAGTGTCCTTATGTCTAGTGTGGTTTGTTTATACGTCAACTCTAGGGTATCTGGGGTCATATCACCGACAGGGATCATTACCCTTTACGGGTTCACCCTTGTTAGTTGCCTGGTCATCAACGGTGACCAGGTATTTCGAGATCTTGCCAGCATCAGGGGATGCAGAAGCTCCCTGTTCTAACAAAGTAGTGGATGGGGTCGACGATGGCACAACATGGGAGAAAGCAAGCTTCTGCTGACGCATCTGCTTGCCCAGCTTACTATCTAGCTTTATCTTGCTCTTCAACACTTATTTAGCTCTAGAACACGGAAATCCTAAAATTTAGGTGTGCTCTGGAAAGATAACAAAGGTACAGGAGTACTAAAAATGAAAGGTGGGGTGCTTAATTTTTAACTACTGGCAGCACTTGGTTACCAGCAGCAACAACCTCCTTCGCCTTGCGCTTCTTGGAGGCAGGGCGGCAACTTCTTGCACCTCATCATCCTCCGTCGCCTCCGGGTCGTGTGAAGCATAGCCCTCGAGTGGAGCTAGCTCGGACTCGGAGAGTTTCTCGAGATGAAAAAATCGAAAAAGCATCGATGAAAATAGAGTTGGAGAAAGAACCAAAAAGAACGATGAAATGCAAAAGCAGAGTCAAAATATTTACCGGAGTCAGAGGGCGGTAGGACGTATACATCTTCATGGAAACTTCCGGAACTTTTCGTTCCACTCTTTTCTTGATCAAATATTGCATGAGGGTCCTGTAGTCCTTCGCTGAAAGCCGGCTCGGGCTGATCTTCATGCTATCCTTCTTGTCACCGGTGATTTGGTGCATGAGGCGATCTTCGTGGTGCTAGAGAGGCTGAATACGTCGCTCCAGCCAGCAGTGGATCAAGTAGGATCCACGAAGCCCCTCATGCCTCATCAAATACTCGATCCACCTCTTGGCAAGGATCAAAATATCCGACAGCTCCGGCGCCTCCGCATCCCATGAATCTTGGTGGGGAGCGGCGCCGTTGAAGAACGGCGAAAGACCTTCCGCCTTACCCGGAGCCGGAATATCCTTATGATAGAAGAAAGTTCTTGCCCAGCGTTTGACGGACTCACTAGCGTTAGTCCTAGGATAAACCCAATTCCTCCTAAGGACTAAGCGAAGAGTGCCGATGACATAAGGCACACCGGCA
The DNA here is from genome assembly GCA_023614405.1 of Avena insularis. Lineage (NCBI taxonomy): Eukaryota > Viridiplantae > Streptophyta > Magnoliopsida > Poales > Poaceae > Avena > Avena insularis. The sequence continues at coordinate 296,286,644 of CM042689.1, read as the reverse complement.
TTGATGGAATTCTTCTGAGTACCATAGTAGTATCGGAAAAGGGTGAGACTTGGCCTAATGCCAAGAAACCCCTTGCACAGAGCTGCATGAGCACTAAGCTCGAGAAGAGAGTTGGGAGTAAGGTTATGGAGTTGCACACTATAATGGTTGAGGACCTCGACGAAGAAGTCTGAAGGTGGCAGGCTGAGGCCACGGTCGACGTGAGTGCCGAACAACACCCTCTCGTCGTCTTTTGGCGCTGGGATGTCGTGTCCTGAAGCGCTCCACCACGCACCGGTGATGATGAACCCCTCATCCTCCATGACTTGGAGCTCCTCGGTAACCATGGCGCTGGGGATCCAAACACCCCACATCTTCTTCTCGTCCATCGTCGACGAGCCCGCCGCCGCCGCTCCTGAGGACGGGGCAGATGTCATAGTTCTTGGAGGAAGAAGGGCTCGTGGGGGAAGGAGAGATTTTTATCAATGGTGTGCAGATTGGAACTAGTGCGGAGAGCTCGGGGAGTACAAGGAAGCAATGAATGAATCAACGGAGAGGTGAATCTGAGAAGAAGGGTTTTCTCTCCTCTTATTTGTTTCTGCATCAAGATTCGTGTGGTGAGACGCGCGATTATCGCCACGCGTATAGGAGAGGGGGAGTTAGCTTCCTCGTAACTCTTCCACCCCCTAGATATTCGCGCAGGCATTGAAACGGTGTTCTGTTCCGTAAAGAAAGGACCCACCAACGGTCGTGCTGATGGAAATCCTGTCAGTGATAGGACCTGGCCTGCAAAGTTGTCAGTAAAATCCGTCTTATGTTTTAAATTAAGCAAGGAAAAGATCAAGGTCAGAGCAATATATATATCCGACTCGATTGACTCGGAATCCTACATCATTGAAAGAAGTTTTCGGGAACTCTTCATGATTCTCAACACGAAGAAACCATCAAGCTAGACGATTTATCCGACTTCAGATCTTGTAGACTTAGGGGCTCTGTTGGGGATATACTTTCGGGTATACCCACAGGACTCGTGACCAGGATGGCCCTGTGAGTTAGAGCTTTGCTTCACAGGCGGCCCAGTCAGAGAAAGAGGAGGAGCCAGTTTCGGCTACGACAAGGCCTAGAAGAGGTATCGACTTAGGCCTGTAGTATTATTTGTATTCCAAACTGTACATAGTTACCGACTGTGTAACGTAGCCGGATAGGTCTCTCCCTATAACCCTAGGCCCTGATGACTATATAAACCGGCCCTATGGGAGCCTTTAGGGCAATAACACAACAACCACAACAATCAACTCGCACAGGCGAACCTCTCTTATAATCCATTGTAACATCTGGCTTACGCCTATATATTACTGGGTTGCTAGCAGGAGTAGGATTCGATCATCGCAGTCGGATCTGAACCTGGGTAAACTTGTGCTCACCGTCCTGGAACATCTGACGTATCACACCCCATCCTTCCAATGCCACTAGGACCCCCTACGGCGTACTTGTCGACAATCCGACGACAATGCCTATACATATGAGGGAAAAGGAAACTAGTACAACCTTATTTGGCTAACACTATCCATATTAATTGACTCAAATTTATCTACTCCCTCCGATCCATATTACTTGTCATTGAAATGGATGTATCTAGCACTAAAACATGTCTAGATATATTCATTTCAATGACTATATACATCCATTTCAATGACAAGTAATATGGATCGGAGGGAGTAGATACAGATGTATCTAGTACGAAAACTTGACTAGATACATTAGATAAATCTAAGTCAACAACTAATATGGGTTAGAGGGAGTATTAAAAAATAAAAACATGTTATCGGTTTTATAGAAGAAAGGCTAATCGCCTAGGTTACAACACGCTAAGGCATATATAGCATAAGCACAGTTCCACACCATCACAAGGACGATGCACACACACTATCCAACTATTTGCGTCATCTCCACTTATCTGCCTATCCAATATTTCTTATATTTCAAATCAGACTTTTTTATAGAAGAGGTCTGCCGAACATGAAAGCGATGTCTCCCCTGATTTTCCTAGGGACCTCGACTAATGGGGGGTGGCAGGGTCGGCCCATAGGGCAGGAAAAAAGGCGCTCGCCCTGGGCCCCCATGGTCTAGGGGTCCGTCCAATAACTTGCTTGTGTATCCATATTTATCTAATACTTTTGATCGTATAGTAATGTAGAATAATTTTAGAAAATATAATTCTATTATTTAAAAAATAAAATATAGATGGTTCACTCTATAGCCTACCATGAATCTCTACGCTAACTCCTATTTCTCAATTAAATATGTACTCTAGCATTTTTGAATATTGTTTTTCGGTGCCATGATTTTATTGGGCTCTCCAAATGTGCAGAATCACATCGGTCTTTATATTTATTTACAAGGTTATGAGTATTTATTAGTGAAGACTAAGACACAATCGTATAACTATATCATTCTGCAAGCAATTCTTCTCCGATTCGTAACAATTTTACCCGTTCCTATCATATATGTTTGAGAGACTATTCTATCCTCTTTTTTAATTTAGTGCAAGCAATTCTCCTCTCAAAGCAGCCACGCTTAAGTCTGGTGATAGGTCATGCAACCATCCAACTGCTAGAGTGGCAATGAAATATGCGTGCAACCATGGGACCCTCGCTACAGGAATAAGTCCATAGGCCGACGGCCTCCGGCTATGCCAACGGCTAATTGTCAGGCCCGTCGGCGCAGATGGATGGGCTCGGCATCCGGGCTAGGAGGCCGTCGGCCCAGCTATCCCGTCGGCGTATAGCACCACGGGCCGACGGTAGCCATCAGCCCAACTAATACCATCAGCGTAGACCTAAATCGGCCCAACGGTGCTGTCGGTGTGAGAAAGCCTGTCGGCATAACCATCAAGGTGGGCCAGGGTTAGCGGCAAACGAAACGGCGTTAGGACATGAAGCTACGCCGACGGCCTGCCCGTCGGCGTAGTGGTAGAATGGGTTCTACGCCAACGGTAATGCCGTCGGCCTAGCTACCAAGTGTTTTTTCTTTACTTTTTTTTGTGCCAAGTATCAAATTCATATAGTTCATTTATTTATTTTCCACAATAATTTTGATGTAGATATAATTTATAGATAACTTGGAGATTGCACCTCACATTTCTATATCCCGTGCCACACACATAAAATAACAACGCGAATCTTCCGAAACACGATGCTAAAACATAAATGTAAAACAAAAAACAATAAAATACACATGCGTTGTAATAACCTAAACAAACCTAAACTACCAAAAAAGTATATTGGTTGCATGCGATAACACTTAGAGAAGTGTCAAGGACATGTAGGAGGAGGCTCCCGCCGCGGACCAGACGAGGGTAAACCGGTGGAACCTTGGGACTATCCTTGGTTTTCCATGTAGATATGACCTAAACAAACCTAAACCACCAAGAGAGTGCATTGTTCAACCCTCGTACAGAGAATGCTACGGGGGTAGACCCGCGGGGCCCTCGGATTAGGGTTTCGTCGGAAAAGGACCGCCCGAGTGCCAGGATGCCACGGGAACATGCGTGTGGCCCTATCATACATGCACAAGGGTGGTGGAATCCCCCTAGATGTAAAGCCTAGCTCCCGGGTGTGATCGTCCACGTTGCATGCGATAACACCTATAGAAGTGGACATGTACGAGGAGGCTCCCGTCGCGGATCAGACGAGGGTAAACCGGTGGAACCTTGGGCCTATCCTTGGTTTTCCATGTAGATATGACCTAAACAAACATAAATCACCAATAGAGTGCATTGTTAAACCCTCGTACGAAGAATGTTACGGGGGTAGACCTGCGGGGCCCCCGGATTAGGGTTTCGTCGGAAAAGGACCGCCCGAGTGCCGGGATGCCACAGGAACATGCGTGTGGCCCTATCATACATGCACAAGGGTGGTGGAATGCCCCTAGATGTAAAACCTAGCTCCCGGGTGTGACCGTCCATGTTGCATGCGATAACAATTATAGAAGTGTGCTGGACATGTAGGAGGAGGCTCCTTTGATCGAGGAGGTAAACCAGTGGAACCTTGGGCCTATCCTTGGTTTTCCATGTAGATATGACCTAAACAAACCTAAACCACCAAGAGAGTGCATTGTTCAACCCTCGTACGGAGAATGCTACGAGGTAGACCATGAGCCCTCGGATTAGGGTTTCGTCGGAAAAGGACCGCCCGAGTGCCGGGATGCCACAGGAACATGTGTGTGGCCCTAGCATACATGCACAAGGGTGGTGGATTGCCCCTTGATGGAAAACCTAGCTGCCGGATGTGACCGTCCACGTTGCATGCGATAACACTTATAGAAGTGTGCTGGACATGTAGGAGGAGGCTCCCGCCGCGGATCAGACGAGGGTAAACCGGTGGAACCTAGGGCCTATTCTTGGTTTTCCATGTCGATATGACCTAAACAAACCTAAACCATCAAGAGAGTGCATTGTTCAACCCTCGTACGGAGAATGCTACGGGGGTAGACCCGCGGGACCCTCGGATTAGAGGGTTTTGTCGGAAAAGGACCGCCCGAGTGCCGGGATGCCACGGGAACATGCGTGTGGCCCTATCATACATGCACAAGGGTGGTGGAATGCCCCTAGATGTAAAACCTAGCTCCCGGGTGTGACCGTCCATGTTGCATGCGATAACCCTTATAGAAGTGTGCTAGACATCTAGGAGGAGGCTCCCGCCGCGGATCGAACGAGGGTAAACCGGTGGAACCTTGGGCCTATCCTTGGTTTTCCATGTAGATATGACCTAAACAAACCTAAACCACCAAGAGAGTGCATTGTTCAACCCTCGTACGAAGAATGCTACGGGGGTAGACCCGCGGGGCCCTCGGATTAGGGTTTCGTCGGAAAATGACCGCCCGAGTGCCGGGATGCCACGAGAACATTCGTGTGGCCCTATCATACATGCACAAGGGTGGAATGCCCGTAGATGTAAAACCTAGCTCCCGGGTGTGACCGTCCATGTTGCATGCGATAACACTTATAGAAGTGTGTTGGACATGTAGGAGGAGGCACCCGCCGCGGAGCAGACGAGGGTAAACCGGTGGAACCTTGGGCCTATCCTTAGTTTTCCATGTAGATATGACCTAAACAAACCTAAACCACCGAGAGAGTGCATTGTTCAACCCTCGTACGGAGAATGCTACGGGGGTAGACCAGCGAGGCCCTCGGATTAGGGTTTCGTCGGGAAAAGGACCCCAGTGCCGGGATGCCACGAGAATATGCGTGTGGCCCTATCATACATGCACAAGGGTGGTGGAATGCCCCTAGTTGGAAAACCTAGCTTCCGGTTGTGACCGTCCACGTTGCATGCGATAACACTTATAGAAGTGTGCTGGACATGTAGGAGGAGGCTCCCGCCGCGGATCAGACGAGGGTAAACCAGAGGAACCTTGCGCCTATCCTTGGTTTTCCATGTAGATATGATGTAAACAAACCTAAACCATCAAGAGAGTGCATTGTTCAACCCTTGTACGGAGAATGCTACGGGGGTAGACCCGTGGGACCCTCGGATTAGAGGTTTTTGTCGGAAAAGGACCGCCCGAGTGCCGGGATGCCACGGGAACATGCGTGTCGCCCTATCATACATGCACAAGGGTGGTGGAATGCCCCTAGATGTAAAACCTAGCTCCCGGGTGTGACCGTCCATGTTGCATGCGATAACCCTTATAGAAGTGTGCTAGACATGTAGGAGGAGGCTCCCGCCGCGGATCAAACGAGGGTAAACCGGTGGAACCTTGGGCCTATCCTTGGTTTTCCATGTAGATATGACCTAAACAAACCTAAACCACCAAGAGAGTGCATTGTTCAACCCTCGTACGAAGAATGCTACGGGGGTAGACCCGCGGGGCCCTCGGATTAGGGTTTCATCAGAAAAGGACCGCCCGAGTGCCGGGATGCCACCAGAACATGCGTGTGGCCCTATCATACATGCACAAGGGTGGTGGAATGCCCCTAGATGTAAAACCTAGCTCCCGGGTGTGACCGTCCATGTTGCATGCGATAACACTTATAGAAGTGTGTTGGACATGTAGGAGGAGGCTCCTGCCGCGGATCAGACGAGGGTAAACCGGTGGAACCTTGGGCCTATCCTTAGTTTTCCATGTAGATATGACCTAAACAAACCTAAACCACCAAGAGAGTGCATTGTTCAACCCTCGTACGGAGAATGCTACGGGGGTAGACCCGCGGAGCCCTCGGATTAGGGTTTCGTCGGAAAAGGACCGCCCGAGTGCCGGGATGCCACAGGAACATGCGTGTGGCCCTAGCATACATGCACAAGGGTGGTGGATTTCCCCTTGATGGAAAACCTAGCTGCCGGATGTGACCGTCCACGTTGCATGCGATAACACTTATAGAAGTGTGCTGGACATGTAGGAGGAGGCTCCCGCCGCGGATCAGACGAGGGTAAACCGGTGGAACCTAGGGCCTATTCTTGGTTTTCCATGTCGATATGACCTAAACAAACCTAAACCATCAAGAGAGTGCATTGTTCAACCCTCGTACGGAGAATGCTACGGGGGTAGACCCATGGACCCTCGATTAGAGGTTTTGTCGGAAAAGGACCGCCCGAGTGCCGGGATGCCACGGGAACATGCGTGTGGCCCTATCATACATGCACAAGGGTGGTGGAATGCCCCTAGATGTAAAACCTAGCTCCCGGGTGTGACCGTCCATGTTGCATGCGATAACCCTTATAGAAGTGTGCTAGACATCTAGGAGGAGGCTCCCGCCGCGGATCGAACGAGGGTAAACCGGTGGAACCTTGGGCCTATCCTTGGTTTTCCATGTATATATGACCTAAACAAACCTAAACCACCAAGAGAGTGCATTGTTCAACCCTCGTACGAAGAATGCTACGGGGTAGTGAACCCAGCAGGCCCCTCGGATTAGGGTTTCGTCGGAAAATGACCGCCCGAGTGCCGGGATGCCACGAGAACATTCGTGTGGCCCTATCATACATGCACAAGGGTGGAATGCCCGTAGATGTAAAACCTAGCTCCCGGGTGTGACCGTCCATGTTGCATGCGATAACACTTATAGAAGTGTGTTGGACATGTAGGAGGAGGCACCCGCCGCGGAGCAGACGAGGGTAAACCGGTGGAACCTTGGGCCTATCCTTAGTTTTCCATGTAGATATGACCTAAACAAACCTAAACCACCGAGAGAGTGCATTGTTCAACCCTCGTACGGAGAATGCTACGGGGGTAGACCAGCGAGGCCCTCGGATTAGGGTTTCGTCGGAAAAGGACCGCCCGAGTGCCGGGATGCCACGAGAATATGCGTGTGGCCCTATCATACATGCACAAGGGTGGTGGAATGCCCCTAGTTGGAAAACCTAGCTTCCGGTTGTGACCGTCCACGTTGCATGCGATAACACTTATAGAAGTGTGCTGGACATGTAGGAGGAGGCTCCCGCCGCGGATCAGACGAGGGTAAACCGGTGGAACCTTGCGCCTATCCTTGGTTTTCCATGTAGATATGATGTAAACAAACCTAAACCATCAAGAGAGTGCATTGTTCAACCCTCGTACGGAGAATGCTACGGGGGTAGACCCGTGGGACCCTCGGATTAGAGGTTTTTGTCGGAAAAGGACCGCCCGAGTGCCGGGATGCCACGGGAACATGCGTGTCGCCCTATCATACATGCACAAGGGTGGTGGAATGCCCCTAGATGTAAAACCTAGCTCCCGGGTGTGACCGTCCATGTTGCATGCGATAACCCTTATAGAAGTGTGCTAGACATGTAGGAGGAGGCTCCCGCCGCGGATCAAACGAGGGTAAACCGGTGGAACCTTGGGCCTATCCTTGGTTTTCCATGTAGATATGACCTAAACAAACCTAAACCACCAAGAGAGTGCATTGTTCAACCCTCGTACGAAGAATGCTACGGGGTGACCATGGGCCCTCGGATTAGGGTTTCATCAGAAAAGGACCGCCCGAGTGCCGGGATGCCACCAGAACATGCGTGTGGCCCTATCATACATGCACAAGGGTGGTGGAATGCCCCTAGATGTAAAACCTAGCTCCCGGGTGTGACCGTCCATGTTGCATGCGATAACACTTATAGAAGTGTGTTGGACATGTAGGAGGAGGCTCCGCATGCGGATCGAGGCAGTAAACCGGTGGAACCTTGGGCCTATCCTTAGTTTTCCATGTAGATATGACCTAAACAAACCTAAACCACCAAGAGAGTGCATTGTTCAACCCTCGTACGGAGAATGCTACGGGGGTAGACCCGCGGAGCCCTCGGATTAGGGTTTCGTCGGAAAAGGACCGCCCGAGTGCCGGGATGCCACGGCAACATGAGGGTGGCCGTATCGTGCAAGCAGAAGGGGTGTGGATTTCCCCTTGATGGAAAACCTAGCTGCCGGATGTGACCGTCCACGTTGCATGCGATAACACTTATAGAAGTGTGCTGGACATGTAGGAGGAGGCTCCCGCCGCGGATCAGACGAGGGTAAACCGGTGGAACCTAGGGCCTATTCTTGGTTTTCCATGTCGATATGACCTAAACAAACCTAAACCATCAAGAGAGTGCATTGTTCAACCCTCGTACGGATAATGCTACGGGGGTAGACCCGCGGGACCCTCGGATTAGAGGGTTTTGTCGGAAAAGGACCGCCCGAGTGCCGGGATGCCACGGGAACATGCGTGTGGCCCTATCATACATGCACAAGGGTGGTGGAATGCCCCTAGATGTAAAACCTAGCTCCCGGGTGTGACCGTCCATGTTGCATGCGATAACCCTTATAGAAGTGTGCTAGACATCTAGGAGGAGGCTCCCGCCGCGGATCGAACGAGGGTAAACCGGTGGAACCTTGGGCCTATCCTTGGTTTTCCATGTAGATATGACCTAAAAAAACCTAAACAACCAAGAGAGTGCATTGTTCAACCCTCGTACGAAGAATGCTACGGGGATAGACCCGCGGGGCCCTCGGATTAGGGTTTCGTCGGAAAAGGACCGCCCGAGTGCCGGGATGCCACGAGAATATGCGTGTGGCCCTATCATACATGCACAAGGGTGGTGGAATGCCCCTAGTTGGAAAACCTAGCTTCCGGTTGTGACCGTCCACGTTGCATGCGATAACACTTATAGAAGTGTGCTGGACATGTAGGAGGAGGCTCCGCCATGGATCGAACGAGGGTAAACCGGTGGAACCTTGCGCCTATCCTTGGTTTTCCATGTAGATATGATGTAAACAAACCTAAACCATCAAGAGAGTGCATTGTTCAACCCTCGTACGGAGAATGCTACGGGGGTAGACCCGTGGGACCCTCGGATTAGAGGTTTTTGTCGGAAAAGGACCGCCCGAGTGCCGGGATGCCACGGGAACATGCGTGTCGCCCTATCATACATGCACAAGGGTGGTGGAATGCCCCTAGATGTAAAACCTAGCTCCCGGGTGTGACCGTCCATGTTGCATGCGATAACCCTTATAGAAGTGTGCTAGACATGTAGGAGGAGGCTCCCGCCGCGGATCAAACGAGGGTAAACCGGTGGAACCTTGGGCCTATCCTTGGTTTTCCATGTAGATATGACCTAAACAAACCTAAACCACCAAGAGAGTGCATTGTTCAACCCTCGTACGAAGAATGCTACGGGGGTAGACCCGCGGGGCCCTCGGATTAGGGTTTCATCAGAAAAGGACCGCCCGAGTGCCGGGATGCCACCAGAACATGCGTGTGGCCCTATCATACATGCACAAGGGTGGTGGAATGCCCCTAGATGTAAAACCTAGCTCCCGGGTGTGACCGTCCATGTTGCATGCGATAACACTTATAGAAGTGTGTTGGACATGTAGGAGGAGGCTCCCGCCGCGGATCAGACGAGGGTAAACCGGTGGAACCTTGGGCCTATCCTTAGTTTTCCATGTAGATATGACCTAAACAAACCTAAACCACCAAGAGAGTGCATTGTTCAACCCTCGTACGGAGAATGCTACGGGGGTAGACCCGCGGAGCCCTCGGATTAGGGTTTCTTCGGAAAAGGACCGCCCGAAAGTGCCGGATGCCACAGAACATGCGTGTGGCCCTAGCATACATGCACAAGGGTGGTGGATTTCCCTTGATGGAAAACCTAGCTGCCGATGTGACCGTCCCACGTTGCATGCGATAACACTTATAGAAGTGTCTTTGGACATGTAGGAGGAGGCTCCCTTGCATGGATCGACGAGGGTAAACCGGTGGAACCTAGGGCCTATACTTGGTTTTCCATGTCGATATGACCTAAACAAACCTAAACCATCAAGAGAGTGCATTGTTCAACCCTCGTACGGAGAATGCTACGGGTGAACATGCAGGACCCTCGGATTAGAGGGTTTTGTGAAAAGGACCGCCTGAAAGTGCCGGATGCCACGGAACATGCGTGTGGCCCTATCATACATGCACAAGGGTGGTGGAATGCCCCTAGATGTAAAACCTAGCTCCCGGGTGTGACCGTCCATGTTGCATGCGATAACCCTTATAGAAGTGTGCTAGACATCTAGGAGGAGGCTCCCGCCGCGGATCGAACGAGGGTAAACCGGTGGAACCTTGGGCCTATCCTTGGTTTTCCATGTATATATGACCTAAACAAACCTAAACCACCAAGAGAGTGCATTGTTCAACCATCGTACGAAGAATGCTACGGGGGTAGACCCGCGGGGCCCTCGGATTAGGGTTTCGTCGGAAAATGACCGCCCGAGTGCCGGGATGCCACGAGAACATTCGTGTGGCCCTATCATACATGCACAAGGGTGGAATGCCCGTAGATGTAAAACCTAGCTCCCGGGTGTGACCGTCCATGTTGCATGCGATAACACTTATAGAAGTGTGTTGGACATGTAGGAGGAGGCACCCGCCGCGGAGCAGACGAGGGTAAACCGGTGGAACCTTGGGCCTATCCTTAGTTTTCCATGTAGATATGACCTAAACAAACCTAAACCACCGAGAGAGTGCATTGTTCAACCCTCGTACGGAGAATGCTATGGGGGTAGACCAGCGAGGCCCTCGGATTAGGGTTTCGTCGGAAAAGGACCGCCCGAGTGCCGGGATGCCACGAGAATATGCGTGTGGCCCTATCATACATGCACAAGGGTGGTGGAATGCCCCTAGTTGGAAAACCTAGCTTCCGGTTGTGACCGTCCACGTTGCATGCGATAACACTTATAGAAGTGTGCTGGACATGTAGGAGGAGGCTCCCGCCGCGGATCAGACGAGGGTAAACCGGTGGAACCTAGCGCCTATCCTTGGTTTTCCATGTAGATATGACGTAAACAAACCTAAACCATCAAGAGAGTGCATTGTTCAACCCTCGTACGGAGAATGCTACGGGGGTAGACCCGCGGGACCCTCGGATTAGAGGTTTTTGTCGGAAAAGGACCGCCCGAGTGCCGGGATGCCACGGGAACATGCGTGTCGCCCTATCATACATGCACAAGGGTGGTGGAATGCCCCTAGATGTAAAACCTAGCTCCCGGGTGTGACCGTCCATGTTGCATGCGATAACCCTTATAGAAGTGTGCTAGACATGTAGGAGGAGGCTCCCGCCGCGGATCAAACGAGGGTAAACCGGTGGAACCTTGGGCCTATCCTTGGTTTTCCATGTAGATATGACCTAAACAAACCTAAACCACCAAGAGAGTGCATTGTTCAACCCTCGTACGAAGAATGCTACGGGGGTAGACCCGCGGGGCCCTCGGATTAGGGTTTCATCAGAAAAGGACCGCCCGAGTGCCGGGATGCCACCAGAACATGCGTGTGGCCCTATCATACATGCACAAGGGTGGTGGAATGCCCCTAGATGTAAAACCTAGCTCCCGGGTGTGACCGTCCATGTTGCATGCGATAACACTTATAGAAGTGTGTTGGACATGTAGGAGGAGGCTCCCGCCGCGGATCAGACGAGGGTAAACCGGTGGAACCTTGGGCCTATCCTTAGTTTTCCATGTAGATATGACCTAAACAAACCTAAACCACCAAGAGAGTGCATTGTTCAACCCTCGTACGGAGAATGCTACGGGGGTAGACCAGCGGGGCCCTCGGATTAGGGTTTCCCGGAAAAAAGGACACTTTGAGTGCCGGGATGCCACAGGAACATGCGTGTGGCCCTAGCATACATGCACAAGGGTGGTGGATTGCCCCTTGATGGAAAACCTAGCTGCCGGATGTGACCGTCCACGTTGCATGCGATAACACTTATAGAAGTGTGCTGGACATGTAGGAGGAGGCTCCCGCCGCGGATCAGACGAGGGTAAACCGGTGGAACCTAGGGCCTATTCTTGGTTTTCCATGTCGATATGACCTAAACAAACCTAAACCATCAAGAGAGTGCATTGTTCAACCCTCGTACGGAGAATGCTATGGGGGTAGACCCGCGGGACCCTCGGATTAGAGGTTTTTGTCGAAAAGGACCGCCTGAAAGTGCCGGATGCCACGGGAACATGCGTGTGCCTATCATACATGCACAAGGGTGGTGGAATGCCCTAGATGTAAAACCTAGCTCCGGTGTGACCGTCCATGTTGCATGCGATAACCCTTATAGAAGTGTGCTAGACATGTAGGAGGAGGCTCCCGCCGCGGATCGAACGAGGGTAAACCGGTGGAACCTTGGGCCTATCCTTGGTTTTCCATGTAGATATGACCTAAACAAACCTAAACCACCAAGAGAGTGCATTGTTCAACCCTCGTACGAAGAATGCTACGGGGGTAGACCCGCGGGGCCCTCGGATTAGGGTTTCGTCGGAAAATGACCGCCCGAGTGCCGGGATGCCACGAGAACATTCGTGTGGCCCTATCATACATGCACAAGGGTGCTGGAATGCCCCTAGATGTAAAACCTAGCTCCCGGGTGTGACCGTCCATGTTGCATGCGATAACACTTATAGAAGTGTGTTGGACATGTAGGAGGAGGCTCCCGCCGCGGAGCAGACGAGGGTAAACCGGTGGAACCTTGGGCCTATCCTTAGTTTTCCATGTAGATATGACCTAAACAAACCTAAACCACCGAGAGAGTGCATTGTTCAACCCTCGTACGGAGAATGCTATTAGACATGTAGGGCCCTCGGATTAGGGTTTCGTCGGAAAAGGACCGCCCGAGTGCCGGGATGCCACGGGAATATGTGTGTGGCCCTATCATACATGCAAAAGGGTGGTGGAATGCCCCTAGTTGGAAAACCTAGCTGCCGGATGTGACCGTCCACGTTGCATGCGATAACACTTATAGAAGTGTGCTCGACATGTAGGAGGAGGCTCCCGCCGCGGATCAGACAAGGGTAAACCGGTGGAACCTAGGGCCTATCCTTGGTTTTCCATGTAGATATGACCTAAACAAACCTAAACCATCAAGAGAGTGCATTGTTCAACCCTCGTACGGAGAATGCTACGGGGGTAGACCCGCGGGACCCTCGGATTAGAGGGTTTTGTCGGAAAAGGACCGCCCGAGTGCCGGGATGCCACGGGAACATGCGTGTGGCCCTATCATACATGCACAAGGGTGGTGGAATGCCCCTAGATGTAAAACCTAGCTCCCGGGTGTGACCGTCCATGTTGCATGCGATAACCCTTATAGAAGTGTGCTAGACATGTAGGAGGAGGCTCCCGCCGCGGATCAAACGAGGGTAAACCGGTGGAACCTTGGGCCTATCCTTGGTTTTCCATGTAGATATGACCTAAACAAACCTAAACCACCAAGAGAGTGCATTGTTCAACCCTCGTACGAAGAATGCTACGGGGGTAGACCCGCGGGGCCCTCGGATTAGGGTTTCATCGGAAAAGGACCGCCCAAGTGTCGGGATGCCACGAGAACATGCGTGTGGCCCTATAATACATGCACAAGGGTGGTGGAATGCCCCTAGATGTAAAACCTAGCTCCCGGGTGTGACCGTCCATGTTGCATGCGATAACACTTATAGAAGTGTGTTGGACATGTAGGAGGAGGCTCCCGCCGCGGATCAGACGAGGGTAAACCGGTGGAACCTTGGGCCTATCCTTAGTTTTCCATGTAGATATGACCTAAACAAACCTAAACCACCGAGAGAGTGCATTGTTCAACCCTCGTATGGAGAATGCTACGGGGGTAGACCAGCGGGCCCCTCGGATTAGGGTTTCGTCGGAAAAGGACCGCCCGAGTGGCGGGATGCCACGGGAATATACGTGTGGCCCTATCATACATGCACAAGGGTGGTGGAATGCCCCTAGTTTGAAAACCTAGCGGCCGGGTGTGACCGTCCATGTTGCATGCGATAACACTTATAGAAGTGTGCTGGACATTTAGGAGGAGGCTCCCGCCGCGGATCAGACAAGGGTAAACCGGTGGAACCTAGGGCCTATCCTTGGTTTTCCATGTAGATATGACCTAAACAAACCTAAACCATCAAGAGAGTGCATTGTTCAACCCTCGTACGGAGAATGCTACGGGGGTAGACCCGTGGGACCCTCGGATTAGAGGGTTTTGTCGGAAAAGGACCGCCCGAGTGCCGGGATGCCACGGGAACATGCGTGTGGCCCTAGCATACATGCACAAGGGTGGTGGAATGCCCCTAGATGTAAAACCTAGCTCCCGGGTGTGACCGTCCATGTTGCATGCGATAACCCTTATAGAAGTGCGCTAGACATGTAGGAGGAGGCTCCCGCCGCGGATCAAACGAGGGTAAACCGGTGGAACCTTGGGCCTATCCTTGGTTTTCCATGTAGATATGACCTAAACAAACCTAAACCACCAAGAGAGTGCATTTTTCAACCCTCGTACGAAGAATGCTATGGGGGTAGACCCGCGGGGCCCTCGGATTAGGGTTTCATCGGAAATGGACCGCCCGAGTGCCGGGATGCCACGAGAACATGCGTGTGGCCCTATCATACATGCACAAGGGTGGTGGAATGACCCTAGATGTAAAACCTATCTCCCGGGTGTGACCGTCCATGTTGCATGCGATAACACTTATAGAAGTGTGTTGGACATGTAGGAGGAGGCTCCCGCCGTGGATTAGACGAGGGTAAACCGGTGGAACCTTGGGCCTATCCTTAGTTTTCCATGTAGATATGACCTAAACAAACCTAAACCACCGAGAGAGTGCATTGTTCAACCCTCGTACGGAGAATGCTACGGGGGTAAACCAGCGGGCCCCTCGGATTAGGGTTTCGTCAAAAAAGGACCGCCCGAGTGGCGGGATGCCACGGGAATATGCGTGTGGCCCTATCATACATGCACAAGGGTGGTGGAATTCCCCTTGTTGGAAAACCTAGCTCCCGTGTGTGACCGTCCATGTTGCATGCGATAAAATTATAGAAGTGTGCTGGACATGTAGGAGGAGGCTCCCGCCACAGATCAAACGAGGGTAAACCGGTGGAACCTTGAGCCTATCCTTGGTTTTCCATGTAGATATGACCTAAACAAACCTAAACCACCAAGAGAGTGCATTGTTAAACCCTCATACGGAGAATGCTACGGGGGTAGACCCGCGGGGCCCTCAGATTAGAGGGTTTCGTCGGAAAAGGACCGCCCGAGTGCCGGGATGCCAAGAGAACATGCGTGTGGCCCTATCATACATGCACAAGGGTGGTGGATTGGTCCTAGATGGAAAACCTAGCTCCCGGGTGTGACCGTCCAAGTTGCATGCGATAACCCTTATAGAAGTGTGCTGGACATGTAGGAGGAGGCTCCCGCCGTGGATCAAACGAGGGTAAACCGGTGGAACCGTCGGCCTATCCTTGGTTTTCCATGTAGATATGACCTAAACAAACCTAAACCACCAAGAGAGTGCATTGTTCAACCCTCGTACTTAGAATGCTACGAGGGTAGACCCGCGGGGCACTCGGATTAGGGTTTTGTCGCAAAAGGACCGCCCGAGTGCCGGGATGCCACAGGAACATGTGTGTGGCCCTATCATACATGCACAAGGGTGGTGGAATGCCCCTAGATGTAAAACCTAGCTCCCGGGTATGACCGTCCATGTTGCATGCGATAACACTTATAGAAGTGTGTTCGACATGTAGGAGGAGGCTCCCGCCGTGGATCAGACGAGGGTAAACCGGTGGAACCATGGGCCTATCCTTAGTTTTCCATGTAGATATGACCTAAACAAACCTAAACCACTGAGAGAGTGGATTGTTCAACCCTCGTACGGAGAATGCTATGGGGGTAGACCAGCGGGGCCCTCGGATTAGGGTTTCGTCGGAAAAGGACCGCCCGAGTGCTGGGATGCCACGGGAATATGCGTGTGGCCCTATCATACATGCACAAGGGTGGAGGAATGCCCCTAGTTGGAAAACCTAGCTCCCGTGTGTGACCTTCCACGTTGCATGCGAGAACACTTATAGAAGTGTGCTGGACATGTAGGAGTAGGCTCCCGCCGCAGATCAAACGAGGGTAAACCGGTGGAACCTTGGGCCTATCCTTGGTTTTCTATGTAGTTATGACCTCAATAAACCTAAACCACCAAGAGAGTGCATTGTTCAACCCTCGTACGGAGAATGCTACGGGGGTAGACCCGCGGGGCCCTCGGATTAGGGTTTCGTCGGAAAAGGACCGCCCGAGTGCCGGGATGCCACGGGAACATGCGTGTGGCCCTATCATACATGCACAAGGGTGGTGGAATGCCCCTAGATGTAAAACCTAGCTCCCGGGTGTGACCGTCCATGTTGCATGCGATAACACTTATAGAAGTGTGCTGGACATGTAGGAGGAGGCTCCCGTGGCGGATCAGACGAGGGTAAACCGGTGGAACCTTGGGCCTATCCTTGGTTTTCCATGTAGATATGACCTAAACAAACCTAAACCACCAAGAGAGTGCATTGTTCAACCCTCGTACGAAGAATGCTACGGGGTAGACCCAGGGGCCTCGGATTAGGGTTTCGTCGGAAAAGGACCGCCCGAGTGCCTGGATGCCACGGGAACATGCGTGTGGCCCTATCATACATGCACAAGGGTGGTGGAATGCCCCTAGATGTAAAACCTAGCTCCCGGGTGTGACCGTCCATGTTGCATGCGATAACACTTATAGAAGTGTGCTGGACATGTAGGAGGAGGCTCCCGCCGCGGATCAGACGAGGGTAAACCGGTGGAACCTTGGGCCTATCCTTGGTTTTCCATGTAGATATGACCTAAACAAACCTAAACCACCAAGAGAGTGCATTGTTCAACCTCGACGGAGAATGCTACGGGTAGACCTGAGGCCCTGGATTAGGGTTTGGAAAAGGACCGCGGATGCCACGGAACATGCGTGTGGCCCTATCATACATGCACAAGGGTGGTGGATTGCCCCTAGATGTAAAACCTATCTCCCGGGTGTGACCGTCCATGTTACATGCGATAACACTTAGAGAAGTGTGTTGGACATGTAGGAGGAGGCTCCCATGGATCGACGAGGGTAAACCGGTGGAACCTTGGGCCTATCCTTGGTTTTCCATGTAGATATGACCTAAACAAACCTAAACCACCAAGAGAGTGCATTGTTCAACCTCGTACGGAGAATGCTACGGGGGGGGCCCTCGAATTAGGGTTTCGTCGGAAAAGGACCGCCCGAGTGTCGGGATGCCACAGGAACATGCGTGTGGCCCTATCATACATGCACAAGGGTGGTGGATTGCCCCTAGATGGAAAACCTAGCTCCCGGGTGTGACCGTCCACGTTGCATGCGATAACACTTATAGAAGTGTGCTGGACATGTAGGAGGAGGCTCCCGCCGCGGATCAGACGAGGGTAAACCGGTGGAACCTAGGGCCTATCCTTGGTTTTCCATGTAGATATGACCTAAACAAACATAAACCACCAAGAGAGTGAATTGTTCAACCCTCGTACGGAGAATGCTACGGGGTAGACCAGGGCCTTAGGGTTTCGTCGGAAAAGGACCGGGATGCCACGGGAACATGCGTGTGTCCCTATCATACATGCACAAGGGTGGTGGAATGCCCCTAGATGTAAAACCTAGCTCCCGGGTGTGACCGTCCACGTTGCATGCGATAACACTTATAGAAGTGTGCTGGACATGTAGGAGGAGGCTCCCGCCGCGGATCAGACGATGGTAAACCGGTGGAACCTTGGGCCTATCCTTGGTTTTCCATGTAGATATGACCTAAACAAACCTAAACCACCAAGAGAGTGCATTGTTCAACCCTCGTACGGAGAATGCTACGGGGGTAGACCCGCGGGGCCCTCGGATTAGGGTTTCGTCAGAAAAGGACCGCCCGAGTGCCGGGATGCCACGGGAACATGCGTGTGGCCCTATCATACATACACAAGGGTGGTGGAATGCCCCTAGATGTAAAACCTAGCTCCCGGATATGACCGTCCATGTTGCATGCGATAACACTTATAGAAGTGTGTTGGACATGTAGGAGGAGGCTCCCGCCGTGGATCAGACGAGGGTAAACCGGTGGAACCTTGGGCTATCATTAGTTTTCCATGTAGATATTACCTAAACAAACCTAAACCACCGAGAGAGTGCATTGTTCAACCCTCGTACGGAGAATGCTACGGGGGTAGACCAGCGGGGCCCTCGGATTAGGGTTTCGTCGGAAAAGGACCGCCCGAGTGCAGGGATGCCACGGGAATATGCGTGTGGCCCTATCATGCATGCACAAGGATGGTGGAATGCCCCTAGTTGGAAAACCTAGCTCCCGTGTGTGACCGTCCACGTTGCATGCGATAACACTTATAGAAGTGTGCTAGACATGTAGGAGGAGGCTCGCGCCGCAGATCAAACGAGGGTAAACCGGTGGAACCTAGGGCCTATCCTTGGTTTTCCATGTAGATATGACCTAAACAAACCTAAACCACCAAGAGAGTGCATTGTTAAACCCTCATACGGAGAATGCTACGGGGGTAGACCCGCGGGGCCCTCGGATTAGAGGGTTTCGTCGGAAAAGGACAGCCCGAGTGTCGGGATGCCAAGAGAACATGCGTGTGGCCCTATAATACATGAACAAGGGTGGTGGATTGGTCCTAGATGGAAAACCTAGCTCCCAGGTGTGACCGTCCATGTTGCATGCGATAACCCTTATAGAAGTGTGTTGGACATGTAGGAGGAGGCTCCCGCCGCGGATCAAACGAGGGTAAACCGGTGGAACCTCGGGCCTATCCTTGGTTTTCCATGTATATATGACCTAAACAAATCTAAACCACCAAGAGAGTGCATTGTTCAACCCTCGTACGGAGAATGCTATGGGGGTAGACCCACGGGGCACTCGGATTAGGGTTTCGTCGCAAAAGGACCGCCCGAATGCCGGGATGCCACGCGAACATGCGTGTGGCCCTATCATACATGCACAAGGGTGGTGGAATGCCCCTAGATGTAAAACCTAGCTCCCGGGTGTGACCGTCCATGTTGCATGCGATAACACTTATAGAAGTGTGTTGGACATGTAGGAGGAGGCTCACATGGATCGGGCGAGGGTAAACCGGTGGAACCTTGGGCCTATCCTTAGTTTTCCATGTAGATATGACCTAAACAAACCTAAACCACCGCGAGAGTGCATTGTTCAACCCTCGTACGGAGAATGCTACGGGGGTAGACCAGCGGGGACCTCGGATTAGGGTTTCGTCGGAAAGGGACCGCCCGAGTGCCGGGATGCCACAGGAATATGCGTGTGGCCCTATCATACATGAACAAGGGTGGTGGAATGCCCCTAGTTGGAAAACCTAGCTGCCGGGTGTGACCGTCCACGTTGCATGCGATAACACTTATAGAAGTGTGTTGGACATGTAGGAGGAGGCTCCCGCCACGGATCAGACGAGGGTAAACCGGTGGAACCTAGGGCCTATCCTTGGTTTTCCATGTATATATGACCTAAACAAACCTAAACCATCAAGAGAGTGCATTGTTCAACCCTCGTAGGGAGAATGCTACGGGGGTAGACCCGCGGGACCCTTGGATTAGAGGGTTTTGTTGGAAAAGGACCGCCCGAGTGCCGGGATGCCACGGGAACATGCGTGTGGCCCAATCATACATGCACAAGGGTGGTGTAATGCCCCTAGATGTAAAACCTAGCTCCCGGGTGTGACCGTCCATGTTGCATGCGATAACCCTTATAGAAGTGTGCTAGACATGTAGGAGGAGGCTCCCGCCGTGGATCAAACGAGGGTAAACCGGTGGAACCTTGGGCCTATCCTTGTTTTTCCATGTAGATATGACCTAAACAAACCTAAACCACCAAGAGAGTGCATTGTTCAACCCTCGTATGAAGAATGCTACGAGGGTAGACCCGCGGGGCCCTCGGATTAGGGTTTCATCGGAAAAGGACCGCCCGAGTGCCGGGATGCCACGAGAACATGCGTGTGGCCCTATCATACATGCACAAGGGTGGTGGAATGCACCTAGATGTAAAACCTAGCTCCCGGTGTGACCGTCCATGTTGCATGCGATAACACTTATAGAAGTGTGTTGGACATGTAGGAGGAGGCCCCCGCCGCGGACCAGACGAGGGTAAACCGGTGGAACCTTGGGCCTATCCTTAGTTTTCCATGTAGATATGACCTAAACAAACCTAAACCACCGAGAGAGTGCATTGTTCAACCCACGTACGGAGAATGCTATGGGGGTAGACCAATGGGGCCCTCGGATTAGGGTTTTGTCGGAAAAGGACGGCCCAAGTGGAGGGATGCCACGAGAATATGAGTGTGGCCCTATCATACATGCACAAGGGTGGTGGAATGCCCCTAGTTGCAAAACCTAGCTCCCGTGTGTGACCGTCCACGTTGCATGCGATAAAATTATAGAAGTGTGCTGGACATGTAGGAGTAGGCTCCCGCCATAGATCAAATGAGGGTAAACCGGTGGAACCATGGGCCTATCCTTGGTTTTCCATGTAGATATGACCTAAACAAACCTAAACCACCAAGAGAGTGCATTGTTAAACCCTCATACGGAGAATGCTACGGGGGTAGACCCGCGGGGCCCTCGGATTAGAGGGTTTCGTCGGAAAAGGACAGCCCGAGTGCCGGGATGCCAAGAGAACATGCGTGTGGCTCTATCATACATGCACAAGGGTGGTGGATTGGTCCTAGATGGAAAACCTAGCTCCCGGGTGTGACCGTCCACGTTGCATGCGATAACCCTTATAGAAGTGTGCTGGACATGTAGGAGGAGGCTCCCGCTGCGGATCAAACGAGGGTAAACTGGTGGAACCTTGGGCCTATCCTTGGTTTTCCATGTAGATATGACCTAAACAAACCTAAACCACCAATAGAGTGCATTGTTCAACCTCTAAATGCGGAGAATGCTACGGTGTAGACCACAGGGCACTCGGATTAGGGTTTCGTCGCAAAAGGATCACCCGAGTGCCGGGATGCCACGGGAACATGCGTGTCGCCCTATCATACATGCAAAAGGGTGGTGGAATGCCTCTAGATGTAAAACCTAGCTCCCGGGTATGACCGTCCATGTTGCATGCGATAACACTTATAGAAGTGTGTTCGACATGTAGGAGGAGGTTCCCATGGATCGACGAGGTAAACCGGTGGAACCTTGGGCCTATACTTAGTTTTCCATGTAGATATGACCTAAACAAACCTAAACCACCGAGAGAGTGCATTATTCAACCCTCGTACGGAGAATGCTACGGGGGTAGACCAGCGGGGCCCTCGGATTAGGGTTTCGTCTGAAAAGGACCGCCCAAGTGCCGGGATGCCACGGGAATATGCGTGTGGCCCTATCATACATGCACAAGGGTGGAGGAATGCCCCTAGTTGGAAAACCTAGCTCCCGTGTGTGACCGTCCACGTTGCATGCGATAACACTTATAGAAGTGTGCTGGACATGTAGGAGGAGGCTTCCGCCATGAGATCAACGAGGGTAAACCGGCGGAACCTTGGGCCTATACTTCGTTTTCCATGTAGATATGACCTAAACAAACCTAAACCACCAAGAGAGTGCATTGTTCAACCCTCGTATGGAGAATGCTACGGGGGTAGACCCACGGGGCCCTCGGATTAGGGTTTCGTCGAAAAAGGACCGCCCGAGTGTCGGGATGCCACAGGAACATGCGTGTGGCCCTATCATACATGAACAAGGGTGGTCGATTGGTCCTAGATGGAAAAGCTAGCTCCCGGGTGTGACCGTCCACGTTGCATGCGATAATACTTATAGAAGTGTGCTGGACATGTAGGAGGAGGCTCCCGCGGCGGATCAGACGAGGGTAAACCGGTGGAACCTTGGGCCTATCCTTGGTTTTCCATGTAGATATGACCTAAACAAACCTAAACCACCAAGAGAGTGCATTGTTCAACCTCGTACAAAGAATGCTACGGTGTAGACCCAGGGCCCTCGGATTAGGGTTTTGTTGGAAAAGGACCGCCGAAAGTGCACGGATGCCACGGGAACATCGTGTGGCCTAGCATACATGAACAAGGGTGGTGGATTGCCCCTAGATGGAAAACCTAGTTCCCGGGTGTGACTGTCCACGTTGCATGCGATAACACTTATAGAAGTGTGCTGGACATGTAGGAGGAGGCTCCCGCCGCGGATCAGATGAGGGTAAACTGGTGGAACCAAGGGCCTATCCTTGGTTTTCCATGTAGATATGACCTAAACAAACCTAAACCACCAAGAGAGTGCATTGTTCAACCCTCGTACAGAGAATGCTACGAGGTAGCCCTTGGATGAGGGTTTCGGAAAAAGAACCGCCGAAAGTCTGGGGATGCCAGGGAACATGTAAAGGCCCTATCATACATGCACAAGGGTGGTGGAATGCCCCTAGATTTAAAACCTAGCTCCCGGGTGTGACCGTCCACGTTGCATGCGATAACACTTATAGAAGTGTGGTGGACATGTAGGAGGAGGCTCCCTTGCATGGATCGACGAGGGTAAACCGGTGGAACCTTGGGCCTATCCTTGGTTTTCCATGTAGATATGACCTAAACAAACCTAAACCACCAAGAGAGTGCATTGTTCAACCCTCGTACGGAGAATGCTACGGGGTAGACCAGCGGGGCCCTCGGATTAGGGTTTTCAGGAAAAGGACCGCCTGAATGCCGGATGCCACGGAACATGCGTGTGGCCCTATCATACATGCACAAGGGTGGTGGAATGCCCCTAGATGTAAAACCTAGCTCCCGGGTGTGACCGTCCATGTTGCATGCGATAAGACTTATAGAAGTGTGTTGGACATGTAGGAGGAGGTTCCCGCCGCGGATCAGACGAGGGTAAACCGGTGGAACCTTGGGCCTATCCTTAGTTTTCCATGTAGATATGACCTAAACAAACCTAAACCACCGAGAGAGTGCATTGTTCAACCCTCGTACGGAGAATGCTACGAGGGTAGACAATGGGGACCCTCGGATTAGGGTTTCGTCAGAAAAGGACCGCCCAAGTGCCGGGATGCCACGGGAATATGCGTGTGGCCCTATCATACATGCACAAGGGTGGAGGAATGCCCCTAGTTGGAAAACCTAGCTCCCGTGTGTGACCGTCCACGTTGCATGCGATAACACTTATAGAAGTGTGCTGGACATGTAGGAGCAGGCTCCCGCCGCAGATCAAACGAGGGTAAACCGGCGGAACCTTGGGCCTATCCTTGGTTTTCGATGTAGATATGACCTAAACAAACCTAAACCACCAAGAGAGTGCATTGTTCAACCCTCGTATGGAGAATGCTACGGGGGTAGACCCACGGGGCCCTCGGATTAGGGTTTCGTCGAAAAAGGACCGCCCGAGTGTCGGGATGCCACAGGAACATGCGTGTGGCCCTATAATACATGAACAAGGGTGGTCGATTGGTCCTAGATGGAAAAGCTAGCTCCCGGGTGTGACCGTCCACGTTGCATGCGATAATACTTATAGAAGTGTGCTGGACATGTAGGAGGAGGCTCCCGCGGCGGATCAGACGAGGGTAAACCGGTGGAACCTTGGGCCTATCCTTGGTTTTCCATGTAGATATGACCTAAACAAACCTAAACCACCAAGAGAGTGCATTGTTCAACCCTCGTACAAAGAATGCTACGGGTGTAGACCCGCGGGGCCCTCGGATTAGGGTTTTGTCGGAAAAGGACCGCCCGAGTGCCTGGATGCCACGGGAACATACGTGTGGCCCTAGCATACATGCACAAGGGTGGTGGATTGCCCCTAGATGGAAAACCTAGTTCCCGGGTGTGACTGTCCACGTTGCATGCGATAACACTTATAGAAGTGTGCTGGACATGTAGGAGGAGGCTCCCGCCGCGGATCAGACGAGGGTAAACCGGTGGAACCTTGGGCCTATCCTTGGTTTTCCATGTATATATGACCTAAACAAACCTAAACCACCAAGAGAGTGCATTGTTCAACCTCGCATGGAGAATGCTACGGGGTAGACCCATGGGCCCCGGATTAGGGTTTTGTCGGAAAAGAACCGCCCGAGTGCCGGGATGCCACGGGAACATGCGTGCGTCCCTATCATACATGCACAAGGGTGGTGGAATGCCCCTAGATTTAAAACCTAGCTCCCGGGTGTGACCGTCCACGTTGCATGCGATAACACTTATAGAAGTGTGCTGGACATGTAGGAGGAGGCTCCCGCCGCGGATCAGACGAGGGTAAACCGGTGGAACCTTGGGCCTATCCTTGGTTTTCCATGTAGATATGACCGAAAAAAACCTAAACCACCAAGAGAGTGCATTTTTAACCTAAACGGAGAATGCTACGGGTAGACCCACGGGCCCTCGGATTAGGGTTTAATTTAAAAGGACCGCCCGAGTGTCGGGATGCCACAGGAACATGCGTGTGGCCCTATCATACATGCACAAGGGTGGTGGAATGCCCCTAAATGTAAAACCTAGCTCCCGGGTGTGACCGTCCACGTTGCATGCGATAACACTTATAGAAGTGTGCTGGACATGTAGGAGGAGGCTTCCGCCGCGGATCAGACGAGGGTAAACCGGTGGAACCTTGGGCCTATCCTTGGTTTTCCATGTAGATATGACCTAAACAAACCTAAACCACCAAGAGAGTGCATTGTTCAACCCTCGTAGGGAGAATGCTACGGGGTGACCACGGGCCCTCGGATTAGGGTTTCGTCGGAAAAGGAACGCCCGAGTGCCTGGATGCCACGGGAACATACGTGTGGCCCTAGCATACATGCACAAGGGTGGTGCATTGCCCCTAGATGGTAAACCTAGCTCCCGGGTGTGACCGTCCATGTTGCATGCGATAACACTTATAGAAGTGTGCTGGACATGTAGGAGGAGGCTCCCGCCGCGGATCAGACGAGGGTAAACCGGTGGAACCTAGGGCCTATCCTTGGTTTTCCATGTAGATATGACCTAAACAAACCTAAACCACCAAGAGAGTGCATTGTTCAACCCTCGTACGGAGAATGCTATAAGCAGGGTGAACCTGGGCCCCGGATTAGGGTTTCGTCGGAAAAGAACCGCCCGAGTGCCGGGATGCCACGGGAACATGCGTGTGGCCCTATCATACATGCACAAGGGTGGTGGAATGCCCCTAGATGTAAAACCTAGCTCCCGGGTATGACCGTCCATGTTGCATGCGATAACACTTATAGAAGTGTGTTGGACATGTAGGAGGAGGCTCCCGCCGCGGATCAGACAAGGGTAAACCGGTGGAACCTTGGGCTATCATTAGTTTTCCATGTAGATATTACCTAAACAAACCTAAACCACCGAGAGAGTGCATTGTTAAACCCTCCTACGGAGAATGCTACGGGTATCACTGGCCCTCGGATTAGGGTTTCGTCGGAAAAGGACCGCCCGAGTGCAGGGATGCCACGGGAATATGCATGTGGCCCTATCATGCATGCACAAGGATGGTGGAATGCCCCTAGTTGGAAAACCTAGCTCCCGTGTGTGACCGTCCACGTTGCATGCGATAACACTTATAGAAGTGTGCTGGACATGTAGGAGTAGGCTCCCGCCGCAGATCAAACGAGGGTAAACCGGTGGAACCTAGGGCCTATCCTTGGTTTTACATGTAGATATGACCTAAAGAAACCTAAACCACCAAGAGAGTGCATTGTTAAACCCTCATACGGAGAATGCTACGGGGGTAGACCCGCGGGGCCCTCGGATTAGAGGGTTTCGTCGGAAAAGGACAGCCCGAGTGTCGGGATGCCAAGAGAACATGCGTGTGGCCCTATAATACATGAACAAGGGTGGTGGATTGGTCCTAGATGGAAAACCTAGCTCCCGGGTGTGACCGTCCATGTTGCATGCGATAACACTTATAGAAGTGTGCTGGACATGTAGGAGGAGGCTTCCGCCGCGGATCAGACGAGGGTAAACCGGTGGAACCTTGGGCCTATCCTTGGTTTTCCATGTAGATATGACCTAAACAAACCTAAACCACCAAGAGAGTGCATTGTTCAACCCTCGTATGGAGAATGCTACGGGGGTAGACCCACGGGGCCATCGGATTAGGGTTTCGTCGGAAAAGGAACGCCCGAGTGCCTGGATGCCACGGGAACATACGTGTGGCCCTAGCATACATGAACAAGGGTGGTGGATTGCCCCTAGATGGTAAACCTAGCTCCCGGGTGTGACCGTCCACGTTGCATGCGATAACACTTATAGAAGTGTGCTGGACATGTAGGAGGAGGCTCCCGCCGCGGATCAGACGAGGGTAAACCGGTGGAACCTAGGGCCTATCCTTGGTTTTACATGTAGATATGACCTAAACAAACCTAAACCACCAAGAGAGTGCATTGTTCAACCCTCGTACGGAGAATGCTACGGGGGTAGACCCGCGGTGCCCCCGGATTAGGGTTTTGTCGGAAAAGAACCGCCCGAGTGCCGGGATGCCACAGGAACATGCGTGTGTCCCTATCATACATGCACAAGGGTGGTGGAATGCCCCTAGATGTAAAACCTAGCTCCCGGGTGTGACCGTCCACGTTGCATGCGATAACACTTATAGAAGTGTGTTGGACATGTAGGAGGAGGCTCCCGCCGCGGATCAGACGAGGGTAAACCGGTGGAACCTTGGGCCTATCCTTGGTTTTCCATGTAGATATGACCTAAAAAAACCTAAATCACCAAGAGAGTGCATTGTTCAACCCTCGTACGGAGAATGGTACGGGGGTAGACCCGCGGGGCCCTCAGATTAGGGTTTCGTCGGAAAAGGACCGCCCGAGTGCCGGGATGCCACGGGAACATGCGTGTGGCCCTATCATACATGCACAAGGGTGGTGGAATACCCCTAGATGTAAAACCTAGCTCCCGGGTATGACCGTCCATGTTGCATGCGATAACACTTATAGAAGTGTGTTGGACATGTAGGAGGAGGCTCCCGCCGCGGATCAGACGAGGGTAAACCGGTGGAACCTTGGGATATCATTAGTTTTCCATGTAGATATTACCTAAACAAACCTAAACCACCGAGAGAGTGCATTGTTCAACCCTCGTACGGAGAATGCTACGGGGGTAGACCAGCGGGGCCCTCGGATTAGGGTTTCGTCGGAAAAGGACCGCCCGAGTGCAGGGATGCCACGGGAATATGCGTGTGGCCCTATCATGCATGCACAAGGATGGTGGAATGCCCCTAGTTGGAAAACCTAGCTCCCGTGTGTGACCGTCCACATTGCATGCGATAACACTTATAGAAGTGTGCTGGACATGTAGGAGGAGGCTCCGGCCGCAGATCAAACGAGGGTAAACCGGTGGAACCTAGGGCCTATCCTTGGTTTTCCATGTAGATATGACCTAAACAAACCTAAACCACCAAGAGAGTGCATTGTTAAACCCTCACACGGAGAATGCTACGGGGGTAGACCCGCGGGGCCCTCGGATTAGAGGGTTTCGTCGGAAAAGGACAGCCCGAGTGTCGGGATGCCAAGAGAACATGTGTGTGGCCCTATAATACATGAACAAGAGTGGTGAATTGGTCCTAGATGGAAAACCTAGCTCCCAGGTGTGACCGTCCATGTTGCATGCGATAACCCTTATAGAAGTGTGCTGGACATGTAGGAGGAGGCTCCCGCCGCGGATCAAACGAGGGTAAACCGGTGGAACCTTGCGCCTATCGTTGGTTTTCCATGTATATATGACCTAAACAAATCTAAACCACCAAGAGAGTGCATTGTTCAACCCTCGTACGGAGAATGCTATGGGTAGATGGGCACTTTCGGATTAGGGTTTAAATGCAAAAGGACCGCCCGAATGCCGGGATGCCACGCGAACATGCGTGTGGCCCTATCATACATTCACAAGGGTGGTGGAATGCCCCTAGATGTAAAACCTAGCTCCCGGGTGTGACCATCCATGTTGCATGCGATAACACTTATAGAAGTGTGTTGGACATGTAGGAGGAGGCTCCCGCCGCGGATCAGACGAGGGTAAACCGGTGGAACCTTGGGCCTATCCTTAGTTTTCCATGTAGATATGACCTAAACAAACCTAAACCACCGAGAGAGTGCATTGTTCAACCCTCGTACGGAGAATGCTACGGGGGTAGACCAACGGGGCCCTCGGATTAGGGTTTCATCGGAAAAGGACCGCCCGAGTGCCGGGATGCCACAGGAATATGCGTGTGTCCCTATCATACATGCACAAGGGTGGTGGAATGCCCCTAGTTGGAAAACCTAGCTGCCGGGTGTGACCGTCCACGTTGCATGCGATAACACTTATAGAAGTGTGCTGGACATGTAGGAGGAGGCTCCCGCCGCGGATCAGACGAGGGTAAACCGGTGGAACCTAGCGCCTATCCTTGGTTTTCCATGTATATATGACCTAAACAAACCTAAACCATCAAGAGAGTGCATTGTTCAACCCTCGTACGGAGAATGCTACGGGGGTAGACCCGCGGGACCCTCGGATTAGAGGGTTTTGTTGGAAAAGGACCGCCCGAGTGCCGGGATGCCACGGGAACATGCGTGTGGCCCAATCATACATGCAAAAGGGTGGTGGAATGCCCCTAGATGTAAAACCTAGCTCCCGGGTGTGACCGTCCATGTTGCATGCGATAACCCTTATAGAAGTGTGCTAGACATGTAGGAGGAGGCTCCCGCCGCGGATCAAACGAGGGTAAACCGGTGGAACCTTGGGACTATCCTTGTTTTTCCATGTAGATATGACCTAAACAAACCTAAACCACCAAGAGAGTGCATTGTTCAACCCTCGTACGAAGAATGCTACGAGGGTAGACCCGCGGGGCCCTCGGATTAGGGTTTCATCGGAAAAGGACCGCCCGAGTGCCGGGATGCCACAAGAACATGCGTGTGGCCCTATCATACATGCACAAGGGTGGTGGAATGCCCCTAGATGTAAAACCTAGCTCCCGGTGTGACCATCCATGTTGCATGCGATAACACTTATAGAAGTGTGTTGGACATGTAGGAGGAGGCCCCCTCTGCGGACCAGACGAGGGTAAACCGGTGGAACCTTGGGCCTATACTTAGTTTTCCATGTAGATATGACCTAAACAAACCTAAACCACCGAGAGAGTGCATTGTTCAACCCTCGTACGGAGAATGCTATGGGGGTAGACCAGTGGGGCCCTCGGATTAGGGTTTTGTCGGAAAAGGACCGCCCAAGTGGCGGGATGCCATGGGAATATGCGTGTGGCCCTATCATACATGCACAAGGGTGGTGGAATGCCCCTAGTTGCAAAACCTAGCTCCCGTCTGTGACCGTCCACGTTGCATGCGATAAAATTATAGAAGTGTGCTGGACATGTAGGAGTAGGCTCCCGCCATAGATCAAATGAGGGTAAACCGGTGGAACCATGGGCCTATCCTTGGTTTTCCATGTAGATATGACCTAAACAAACCTAAACCACCAAGAGAGTGCATTGTTAAACCCTCACACGGAGAATGCTACGGGGGTAGACCCGCGGGGCCCTCGGATTAGAGGTTTAATCGAAAAGGACAGCCTGAAAAGTGGATGCCAAGAGAACATGCGTGTGGCCCTATCATACATGCACAAGGGTGGTGGATTGGTCCTAGATGGAAAACCTAGCTCCCGGGTGTGACCGTCCATGTTGCATGCGATAACCCTTATAGAAGTGTGCTGGACATGTAGGAGGAGGCTCCCGCTGCGGATCAAACGAGGGTAAACTGGTGGAACCTTGGGCCTATCCTTGGTTTTCCATGTAGATATGACCTAAACAAACCTAAACCACCAAGAGAGTGCATTGTTCAACCCTCGTATGGAGAATGCTACGAGGGTAGACCCGCGCGGCACTCGGATTAGGGTTTCGTCGCAAAAGGATCGCCCGAGTGCCGGGATGCCACGGGAACATGCGTGTCGCCCTATCATACATGCACAAGGGTGGTGGAATGCCCCTAGATGTAAAACCTAGCTCCCGGGTATGACCGTCCATGTTGCATGCGATAACACTTATAGAAGTGTGTTCGACATGTAGGAGGAGGCTCCCGCCACGGATCAGACGAGGGTAAACCGGTGGAACCTTGGGCCTATCCTTAGTTTTCCATGTAGATATGACCTAAACAAACCTAAACCACCGAGAGAGTGCATTGTTCAACCCTCGTACGGAGAATGCTACGGGGGTAGACCAGCGGGGCCCTCGGATTAGGGTTTCGTCAGAAAAGGACCGCCCAAGTGCCGGGATGCCACGGGAATATCCGTGTGGCCCTATCATACATGCACAAGGGTGGAGGAATGCCCCTAGTTGGAAAACCTAGCTCCCGTGTGTGACCGTCCACGTTGCATGCGATAACACTTATAGAAGTGTGCTGGACATGTAGGAGCAGGCTCCCGCCGCAGATCAAACGAGGGTAAACCGGTGGAAGATTGGGCCTATCCTTGGTTTTCGATGTATATATGACCTAAACAAACCTAAACCACCAAGAGAGTGCATTGTTCAACCCTCGTACGGAGAATGCTACGGGGGTAGACCCACAGGGCCCTCGGATTAGGGTTTCGTTGGAAAAGGACCGCCCGAGTGTCGGGATGCCACAGGAACATGCGTGTGGCCCTATCATACATGAACAAGGGTGGTGGATTGGTCCTATATGGAAAACCTAGCTCCCGGGTGTGACCGTCCACGTTGCATGCGATAATACTTATAGAAGTGTGCTGGACATGTAGGAGGAGGCTCCCGCGGCGGATCAGACGAGGGTAAACCGGTGGAACCTTGGGCCTATCCTTGGTTTTCATGTAGATATGACCTAAACAAACCTAAACCACCAAGAGAGTGCATTGTTCAACCCTCATACGAAGAATGCTACGGGTGTAGACCCGCGGGGCCCTCGGATTAGGGTTTTGTCGGAAAAGGACCGCCCGAGTGCCTGGATGCCACGGGAACATACGTGTGGCCCTAGCATACATGCACAAGGGTGGTGGATTGCCCCTAGATGGAAAACCTAGCTCCCGGGTGTGACCGTCCACGTTGCATGCGATAACACTTATAGAAGTGTGCTGGACATGTAGGAGGAGGCTCCCGCCGCGGATCAGATGAGGGTAAACTGGTGGAACCTAGGGCCTATCCTTGGTTTTCCATGTAGATATGACCTAAACAAACCTAAACCACCAAGAGAGTGCATTGTTCAACCCTCGTACGGAGAATGCTACGAGGGTAGACCCGCGGGGCCCCCGGATTAGGGTTTCGTCGGAAAAGAACCGCCCGAGTGCCGGGATGCCACGGGAACATGCGTGCGTCCCTATCATACATGCACAAGGGTGGTGGAATGCCCCTAGATGTAAAACCTAGCTCCCGGGTCTGACCGTCCATGTTGCATGCGATAAGACTTATAGAAGTGTGTTGGACATGTAGGAGGAGGCTCCCGCCGCGGATCAGACGAGGGTAAACCGGTGGAACCTTGGGCTATCATTAGTTTTCCTTGTAGATATTACCTAAACAAACCTAAACCACCGAGAGAGTGCATTGTTCAACCCTCGTACGGAGATTGCTATGGGGGTAGACTAGCGGGGCCCTCGGATTAGGGTTTCATCAGAAAAGGACCGCCCGAGTGCAGGGATGCCACGGGAATATCCGTGTGGCCCTATCATACATGCACAAGGGTGGTGGAATGCCCCTAGTTGGAAAACCTAGCTCCCGTGTGTGACCGTCCACGTTGCATGCGATAACACTTATAGAAGTGTGCTGGACATGTAGGAGGAGGCTCCCGCCGCAGATCAAACGAGGGTAAACCGGTGGAACCTTGGGCCTATCCTTGGTTTTCCATGTGGATAGGACCTAAAAAAACCTAAACCACCAAGAGAGTGCATTGTTAAACCCTCATACGGAGAATGCTACGAGGGTAGACCCGCGGGGCCCTCGGATTAGAGAGTTTTGTCGGAAAAGGACAGCCCGAGTTCCGGGATGCCAAGAGAACATGCGTGTGTCCCTATCATACATGAACAAGGGTGGTGGATTGGTCCTAGATGGAAAACCTAGCTCCCGGGTGTGACCGTCCACGTTGCATGCGATAACCCTTATAGAAGTGTGCTGGACATGTAGGAGGAGGCTCCTGCCGCGGATCAAACGAGGGTAAACCGGTGGAACCTTGGGCCTATCCTTGGTTTTCCATGTAGATATGACCTAAACAAACCTAAACCACCAAGAGAGTGCATTGTTCAGCCCTCGTACGGAGAATGCTATGGGGGTAGACCCGCGGGGCAGTCGGATTAGGGTTTCGTCGCAAAAGGACCGCCCGAATGCCGGGATGCCACGCGAACATGCGTGTGGCACTATCATACATGCACAAGGGTGGTGTAATTCCCCTAGATGTAAAACATAGCTCCCGGGTATGACCATCCATGTTGCATGCGATAACACTTATAGAAGTGTGTTCGACATGTAGGAGGAGGCTCCCGCCGCGGATCAGACGAGGGTAAACCGGTGGAACCTTGGGCCTATCCTTAGTTTTCCATGTAGAAATGACCTAAAGAAACCTAAACCACCGAGAGAGTGCATTTATCACCCCTCGTACGGAGAATGCTACGGGGGTAGACCAGCGGGGCCCTCGGATTAGGGTTTCGTCAGAAAAGGACCGCCCGAGTGCCGGGATGCCACGGGAATATGTGTGTGGCCCTATCATACATGCACAAGGGTGGAGGAATGCCCCTAGTTGGAAAACCTAGCTCCCGTGTGTGACCGTCCACGTTGCATGCGATAACACTTATAGAAGTGTGCTGGACATGTAGGAGGAGGCTCCCGTCGCAGATCAAACGAGGGTAAACCGGTGGAACCTTGGGCCTATCCTTGGTTTTCGATGTAGATATGACCGAAAAAAACCTAAACCACCAAGAGAGTGTATTGTTCAACCCTCGTACGGAGAATGCTACGAGGGTAGACCCACGGGGCCCTCGGATTAGGGTTTCGTCGGAAAAGGACCGCCCGTGTGTCGGGATGCCACAGGAACATGCGTGTGGCCCTATCATACATGCACAAGGGTGGTGGAATGCCCCTAAATGTAAAACCTAGCTCCCGGGTGTGACCGTCCACGTTGCATGCGATAACACTTATAGAAGTGTGCTGGACATGTAGGAGGAGGCTTCCGCCGCGGATCAGACGAGGGTAAACCGGTGGAACCTTGGGCCTATCCTTGGTTTTCCATGTAGATATGACCTAAACAAACCTAAACCACCAAGAGAGTGCATTGTTCAACCCTCGTATGGAGAATGCTACGGGGGTAGACCCACGGGGCCCTCGGATTAGGGTTTCGTCGGAAAAGGAACGCCCGAGTGCCTGGATGCCACGGGAACATACGTGTGGCCCTAGCATACATGCACAAGGGTGGTGGATTGCCCCTAGATGGTAAACCTAGCTCCCGGGTGTGACCGTCCACGTTGCATGCGATAACACTTATAGAAGTGTGCTGGACATGTAGGAGGAGGCTCCCGCCGCGGGTCAGACGAGGGTAAACCGGTGGAACCTAGGGACTATCCTTGGTTTTCCATGTAGATATGACCTAAACAAACCTAAACCACCAAGAGAGTGCATTGTTCAACCCTCGTACGGAGAATGCTACGGGGGTAGACCCGCGGGGCCCCCGGATTAGGGTTTCGTCGGAAAAGAACCGCCCGAAAAGCCGGATGCCACGGGAACATGCGTGTGTCCCTATCATACATGCACAAGGGTGGTGGAATGCCCCTAGATGTAAAACCTAGCTCCCGGGTGTGACCGTCCACGTTGCATGCGATAACACTTATGGAAGTGTGTTGGACATGTAGGAGGAGGCTCCCGCCGCGGATCAGACGAGGGTAAACCGGTGGAACCTTGGGCATATCCTTGGTTTTCCATGTAGATATGACCTAAACAAACCTAAATCACCAAGAGAGTGCATTGTTCAACCCTCGTACGGAGAATGCTACGGGGGTAGACCCGCGGGGCCCTCAGATTAGGGTTTCGTCAGAAAAGGACCGCCCGAGTGCCGGGATGCCACGAGAACATGTGTGTGGCCCTATCATACATGCACAAGGGTGGTGGAATGCCCCTAGATGTAAAACCTAGCTCCCGGGTGTGACCGTCCATGTTGCATGCGATAACACTTATAGAACTGTGTTCGACATGTAGGAGGAGGCTCCCGCCGTGGATCAGACGAGGGTAAACCGGTGGAACCTTGGGATATCATTAGTTTTCCTTGTAGATATTACCTAAACAAACCTAAACCACCGAGAGAGTGCATTGTTCAACCCTCGTACGGAGAATGCTACGGGGGTAGACCAGCGGGGCCCTCGGATTAGGGTTTCGTCGGAAAAGGACCGCCCGAGTGCAGGGATGCCACGGGAATATGCGTGTGGCCCTATCATACATGCACAAGGGTGGTGGAATGCCCCTAGTTGGAAAAACTAGCTCCCTTGTGTGACCGTCCATGTTGCATGCGATAACACTTATAGAAGTGTGCTGGACATGTAGGAAGAGGCTCCCGCCGCAGATCAAACGAGGGTAAACCGGTGGAACCTTGGGCCTATCCTTGGTTTTCCATGTAGATATGACCTAAACAAACCTAAACCACCAAGAGAGTGCATTGTTAAACCCTCATACGGAGAATGCTACGGGGGTAGACCCGCGGGGCCCTCGGATTAGAGGGTTTCGTCGGAAAAGGACAGCCCGAGTGCCGGGATGCCAAGAGAACATGCGTGTGGCCCTATCATACATGAACAAGGGTGGTGGATTGGTCCTAGATGGAAAACCTAGCTCCCGGGTGTGACCGTCCACGTTGCATGCGATAACCCTTATAGAAGTGTGCTGGACATGTAGGAGGAGGCTCCCGCCGCGGATCAAACGAGGGTAAACCGGTGGAACCTTGGGCCTATCCTTGGTTTTCCATGTAGATATGTCCTAAACAAACCTAAACCACCAAGAGAGTGCATTGTTCAACCCTCGTGCGGAGAATGCTACGGGGGTAGACCCGCGGGGCACTCGGATTAGGGTTTCGTCGCAAAAGGACCGCTCGAATGTCGGGATGCCACGCGAACATACGTGTGGCCCTCTCATACATGCACAAGGGTGGTGGAATGCCCCTAGATGTAAAACCTAGCTCCCGGGTATGACCGTCCATGTTGCATGCGATAACACTTATAGAAGTGTGTTCGACATGTAGGAGGAGGCTCCCGCCGCGGATCAGACGAGGGTAAACCGGTGGAACCTTGGGCCTATCCTTAGTTTTCCATGTAGATATGACCTAAAAAAACCTAAACCACCGAGAGAGTGCATTGTTCAGCCCTCGTACGGAGAATGCTACAGGGGTAGACCAGCGGGGCCCTCGGATTAGGGTTTCATCGGAAAAGGACCGCCCGAGTGCCGGGATGCCATGGGAATATGCGTGTGGCCCTATCATACATGCACAAGGGTGGAGGAATGCCCCTTGTTGGAAAACCTCACTCCCGTGTGTGACCGTCCATGTTGCATGCGATAACACTTATAGAAGTGTGCTGGACATGTAGGAGGAGGCTCCCGTCGCAGATCAAACGAGGGTAAACCGGTGGAACCTTGGGCCTATCCTTGGTTTTCGATGTAGATATGTCCTAAACAAACCTAAACCACCAAGAGAGTGCATTGTTCAACCCTCATACGGAGAATGCTACGGGGGTAGACCCACGGGGCCCTCGGATTAGGGTTTCGTCGGAAAAGGACCGCCCGAGTGTCGGGATGCCACAGGAACATGCGTGTGGCCCTATCATACATGCACAAGGGTGGTGGAATGCCCCTAAATGTAAAACCTAGCTCCTGGGTGTGACCGTCCACGTTGCATGCGATAACACTTATAGAAGTCTGCTGGACATGAAGGAGGAGGCCCCTGCCGCGGATCAGACGAGGGTAAACCGGTGGAACCTTGGGTGACATGGTCATACCCTGCGGGTACGTGACTTCAGCATACCTGGTCCAGCCCAAGGAAGGCCCACAACAGATATACACTGGCCCATGAAGATTTTCGGGTGGCCAAGGCCCATGACGCCTTCGGATCCTTGGAGAGCAAGACTAGCGGAGATAGGAAATTCAAAGGGGTAAAACCCTAGAACTTGTAACCGACTAGGACTATGCCCGAGACCTGCCTAAGTCTATATAAAGGCCAGGAGGGCACGCCCTAGATCTATCGACTCATACTCTCGCACACGCATCCACGCCAGATCGAATATGCGCACCCTGTAACCTTCGGTTCCGCCGTAATCAAGAGCAGACAAGCAGGAGTAGGGTTTTCCCTCGGGGCTGAACACAGGTAAATCTCGTGTCCCCTGGTTGCTTGTCTGTTAACCGTGCCACGATCTCTAGCATCCCCATCTTCTCCAAAACCCAAGTCCATAACAATGGGCATTGACGAGATTAAACCTCGTCAATTGGTGCCGTCTGTGGGAATAGGGGCTGCTGATTGTGCGATCGTGACGGTCCCGACCCGATCGATCTACAACTCCGCAGCGACGGAGAATCACCTCCTCTTTGGCGCTTTCGACTTCACCGCCCACTCGCCGGCCACCATGAAGGATTTCGAGCCCATAGGCGACGGACTCGAAATTTTGTTCGGGAGCCTCTGCTTCCAGGTGGGACAAACTGGCACCCTCCGCCTCCCTGAGCAGGTGCCCGTGCCGTCAATCAGGCCCGCCTCATGGGCTCCACACCCTGTGCTACGCACGTCACCATCAACAGATGAGTTTTACGACAGCAGCAGCTGTAACTCCGATCTATGTGATCCACCTTCGGATGAAGGGACCTACGGTTCCGGATCCGAAAGCTGCGGCAGCAGCCGACCAATCTGCGAGCGCTATCTATGCGCCACAGTCATCCAAGCCGACGAGGAAACACCTAACCCGCCGCCCAACCGAAACGGCGAAAACGGCGAAAACATAAGAAGCCAGTCCCCCCCACCCAACGGGGAAAACAACGGCCACGTCATCCAACTTAGCAAAGAAGGATGGGTCCAGGCGCGCCGTGCCGTCGCAGGCGACATCGTCTTACCTGCAGACGCCTCACGTGAACTACTGATGGCATACCACTATCTCCTCATCGAGGAGCACAAGAAACAAGTCAAGATGCAGGAGACGCTCGACAAACGTAAGCAAGCAGCCTCCGAGTCCAGCGCGCGACGAGCTGCGCTCTCCGCCATGGCACCCGGCTCTAGCACAAACGGGAACCAGGGAAACAAGCACCGCTCTCGGGTGGAAAACATGGATCCCAAGGAGCGCCGTGACGTAACCCGAACTCTCCACACATCGTTCATGGATATGGATGCCGACGGCAACATCATCCCGAAGACACCGCAAGCTGCGATCATGGCAGCCACTGCGTATCTCGCGGCTCACCCACCTCCGGAGGGAGACCCGAAAAGGGCCATGCATAGGTCCGCACTCACCGGACTAGGACTAATCGGAGCTGCGCTCCACGAAGACGCTCCTGCGGAGCCGAAGAAGAAAGCTCCGGCCAGGCGCGACCGGAGCCCCACCCCCTCATCCAAAGAGGAAGAGGAGCACGATCTCCCTCGAAGGAAGAAGAGCTCACACCGCCATAAGCGCGACTACGACGCCAGAGACAAGCTTACACAGCGCAAGATCGACAAAGCACGCGCCAAACGCGCATGCTCGTCTGAATCTGAGATGGATGAAGACGAAGGAGAACTCTGCGGGGCTCGATGCTTCAGCAGATCTGTTCGGCGAACACGGATGCCACGCAACTTCAAGCTTCCTTTGGATACTCCGAAGTTCAACGGCACGCAAGATCCAAAATCCTGGCTCAGTGACCATCTGTCATCCGTCAAACTTCACGGAGGCAACAAAGAAACCGCCATGCAATGCCTTCAGCTGCAGCTGACAGGCGCGGCACGAGTCTGGCTCAGCAGCCTATCATCAGGATCCATCCGAAGCTGGGAGGAGCTCGCTTACAGCTTCATCCGAAATTTCAAAGGCACCAGCAAGAGGCCCGCCTCAATCGAAGAGTTGCGAGCCTACACTCAAAGAACGGGTGAATCTGTTCGCTCGTACATACTACGCTGGTCTACAACCAAGAACTCCGCAGCACACATCTCCGAAGAGAGGGCCATCAACGCCTTCAGGGACGGCGTCAAGCGCCAAGACTTCAAGGAGGAACTTGGGCGTGTAAAGCCCAAGACACTCGACCACCTCATGGAAATCGCCATGTGTTGGGCGGGATCGGCATCCAGCGAGCACAATCAGATGAAGAGGACGACTACGGCCGAAGACGTGAACGCCGCAGCAAGAGGAGATCGCGCGTCTATGAGGACCGCGACGGACCCGACATGATCGCGGCCCACTACGCCGACCGCCGTAACGACAATAGCCGCAATAGCGGAGGATACCGCGGCGGAAACTTCCGCGACAACGGACGACCAACGCAGTCGTGGCAACGCCGCGACCGCGACAACGAACCCTCAGCATTCGACAAACTTTCGGGTCCATGCACCATCCACTTCTACATCGACAAACAGGATGGCAAAAAGAAAGCCAGCCACATGCTCAAGGACTGCCGCGAGTTCCAGAAACTCAGCGAAGGCAAGGTGTAGATGAGGCAACAAGCCCCAATCCCTGCGTTTGGAAACGCACCTGCACCAGGTGAAATAGCACACGGAGCTCCTCCACCGCCACCTATTGGAGGCCCAAATCAACCAGTCGCACCAGCGCAAAACAACGCCGGTGGATACCCCCACCAAAGGAGCACTAAATATGATCCAGAAGGGCGCCCCACAATGGTGCGAGAAGAAAATCACCCGACAAATCAACTTGGCGTGGCAACTCCGCTGCAATCACAGTACCTCGGTGGATCGAGTCTGCATCACATTTACTCGCGCGGATCACCCTTGCGGATCCTCGCCCAGGTCATGCTGCCACAGTGCTTTGGAGGCGCAATCGGAGGCTTGAGATGAGTCGCGTCTTCATGGGCCAGTGCAGCGGCATCAATCTAATGTTCGCAAGCACTCTAGCAGCTATGCGGATCCCATAATGCAACTGGAACAATCAGACACAATGTTCCACGGCATTGTCCCAGGAAAGGGCATATTCCCCCTAGGCAAAATAGGGCTCGACGTCATCTTCGGGAAGCCGGACAACTTTCGGCAGGAGCGCCTAGAATTCGAAGTGGTGGACTGGCCGTCACAATAGCACGCCATCTGGGCGTGTAGCATTCGCAAGGTTCTGGCCGTCCACACTCGCATACCTACTACTCAAGATGCGGGACCAAGGGCATCATCACGATCCACAGGAGCTTCACCCGTCGGACCAATGCGACGATTTCAACAAAATCTCCATCTTCGGCATGCAAGACGAGCTTATGAGATCCGCGGTGACGGACAATGGGCTACCCCCAGTCACAAGGCAGAACGCACCTGACATGTCCTTCGACTCCACCGTCAACACCAAGAAAGTACAGGTCCATCCGACGGATGCCTCCAAGACGACCTTGATCACCAATGACCTCAACACCGCATAGGAAGGCGCGCTCGTCGAATTCCTCCGTGAGCGCTGGGAAATCTTCGCCTGGTGTCCTGCGGACATGCCAGGAGTTCGAGAATTCGCGAAACACGCACTCAACGTCTTTCCAGACACCAAGCCAGTCAAGCAGTCCATCCGAAGACTGTCGGAGCCACGAGCCGAAGCTATCTGTAAGGAAATCAACAGATTACTCGCAGCAGACTTCATCCGGGAAATCAAGGAAAGCGAGTGGCTGGCAAACACGGTGATGGTACCCAAGAAGGACACGGACATCCTGCGGATGTGCGTGGACTTCACGTCACTAAATAAGCATTTCCCAAAGGACCACTTCCCTCTTCCAGGGATCGACCAGATCATCGATTATTGCGAGTTGCGAAACTCTCCTTCCTCGACGCCTACTCAGGCTATAACCAGATTCGACTCAAGGTCGAAGATCAAGAGAAAACGGCGTTTATTACACCGTTCGGAGTATTCTGTTACAACACAATGCCCTTCGGGCTAAAGAACGCGAGTGCCACGTACCAGCGATGCATGCAGGCCTGCCTTAAGGACCAGATCGGTCGCAACGTCCAAGTCTATGTCGACGACATAGTAATAAAAACCAAGGAGGCAAGGACACTCATCGACGATCTCCGCGAGACGTTCAACAACCTTGATCGCTACAGGATCAAGCTCAATCCAGAAAAGTGCACCTTCGGCGTACCCTCGGGTCAGCTGCTTGGTTACTTCATCTCTCAACGAGGGATTGAGGCGAACCCGAAGAAAATCAGAGCCATTATGACAATGGAGAAGCCGAAAAACCTCAAGGGCGTTCAGCAGCTCGCAGGACGAGTAGCGGCACTAAGCAGGTTCATCAGCCGCATGGGCGAGAAGGCCCTACCATTCTACCAGCTGCTGCTTAAGGCAGACAAGTTCGAGTGGACACCAGAGGCCAACGACGCATTCGAAAGCCTCAAGCGGCTCCTCTCCACCTCGCCAATTTTGGTCACGCCAAAGGAGCGCGAACCCCTGCTGCTGTACATAGCAGCCACACACCAGGTGGTCAGCACCGTACTCGTGGTAGAACGACCCGGAGAAGGCAAGACCCACGGGGTCCAGCGCCCAATTTACTACCTCAGCGAGGTTCTCACTCCAACAAAACAGCGGTACCCACACTACCAGAAGCTAGCCTACGGCGTGTTCATGATGGCTCGACGGCTGAGCCACTACTTCCAGGAGCATCAGGTGATGGTCGTCAACGAGGCACCCTTGAACAGCATCCTGAATAACCCGGAGGCCACATGACGCGTGGCCCTGTGGGGCATCGAACTGTCACCCTTAGACATCGTCTACGAGAAGCGACACGCAATAAAATCTCAAGTCCTTCCAGACTTCCTGGTACATTGGATGGAGCTGCAGCTGCCAGATACCCCGGACATGTCGCAATCATGGACGATGCACTTCGACGGCTCCAAGAGAGAAGCTGGGGCAGGCAGGGTCATCTTGACCTCCCGCAAGGAGACAAGATGAAATCGTTCTCGGATGAAATTGAGCCTCCAATAACGAGGCGAATCTGAAGCCCTCATCCATGGCATGAGGATGGCAAAGATATGCGGTACGCGCCTGGTCATCTATGGTGACTCCAACCTCATCGTCAGCGGGGCGATGAATGAGTCGATGCACCGCCGAAAACATGATAGCGTGCATCGCGCTCTACGCACTCGAAGGAGAATTCGACGGCTGCGAGCTTCGACACGTTGGAAGAGAAAGCAACGAGGAAGCCGACAGACTCGCCAACATCGGCTCCACCTGCGCAAAGGTGCCACCAGGTGTGTTCCTCGAACAGATCTGCGTGCCATCCATCAAGCGGAAATTCCCCAAGGGATCATCCGAAGAAGCAGAACACTCGGGGGCTATGCTACCCGAAGGTCATGAAGGACCCGAAAAGTTGGATACCGAAGTTGCCATGGTCAAACATAATGCAGGTCATGGCAGTCGAAGAAACCTGGACACGCCCATACCTCAAGTTCCTGATAAACGGAGAACTACCTGACAGCCCGACAGATGCCCGGCGCATATCTCGTCGGTCAAAAGCCTTCACCATCATCAATGGCGAACTGTACAAACGCAGCATCACGGGTGTACTACAACGGTGCGTCACCATCGACAACGGCAAAACCATACTCCAGGACATCCATGAGGGCATCTGCGGACACCACGCAGGCAGCCGCTCCCTTGTCGCCAAAGCTCTACGAGCAGGATTCTACTGGCCAGCGGCCATGAGCGACGCAAAGGACAACGTCCGAAGATGCAACGGATGCCAGCGGTTCACCGACAAACCGCACGCACCTGGGTCCGAGCTCAGACCCATACCCATAGCCTGGCCTTTTGCTCAATGGGGCCTTGACATGATCGGCAAACTGCCAAAATCCTCGAAAGGGGGACACGTCTTCCTCCGGTCGCGATCGACAAATTCACCAAGTGGATCGAGGCCATGCGATCACCAACGGAAGGGCAAAACCGTCGTCAAATTCTTGAGTCCATTGTCTCAGGTTCGGCGTACGCCGCGACATCATCACCGACAACGGATCGAACTTCATCTCGAAGAATTCCGGGACTTCTGCGAAGGCCTCGGGATCAACATCACGTATGCCTCGGTGGCACACCCAAACAAGCGGGCAAGTGGAAAAGGCCAACAGCCTAATCGGCGCGGCATCAAGAAGCGCCTCATGAGCTCACTCGAGCAAAAGTTGGAAGCGGACGAAAGAGCTACCGTCATCTGTGGAGCTTACGGACTACGCCAAACAGCTCCACCGGCTACACACCATTCTTCATGGTGCATGGAGCTGAGGCCGTGCTACCAGCCGAAGTACGCCACCAGGCCCCACGAGTTGTCGCTTACAGCGAAGCCGAGTCCACGACTGCACTCGAAGACGCCGTCGACACACTCAACGAAGCGCGGGATATAGCAGCAGCTCGATCAGCGGTGTACCAGTGAAGTCTCCATAACTATCACAGCCGCCCGTCTGCGCCCAAAGGTCCTTCGTCGAAGGAGACCTCGTTTTGCGACTCAAGCAAAAGCGACCGAATAAATTCAGTCACCATGGGAAGGACCCTCGTCATCACGAAGTCATCCCGGTGGCGCCTATCGCCTCAAGCACGTGGAGTGCAGGTCGCATACTCCAACC
The DNA here is from genome assembly GCA_023614405.1 of Avena insularis. NCBI lineage: Eukaryota > Viridiplantae > Streptophyta > Magnoliopsida > Poales > Poaceae > Avena > Avena insularis. Next base: position 296,243,731 of record CM042689.1, on the reverse strand, counting down.
CATGGAATATCTACTTTTCGACGATTCTACCCGTAGCAACCTACCCCCCTTTTTACCTTCAATAAGGCTTTCAGCCAAGGCTACTCAGCTGAACAATGTACCTCCTCCATTACGATATAAATAAAGCTAAGTGTCTTGCCCCCAAACTTCGGTTGACTATTTTTCCGCAACTTTATTACATGCTACAAACGCACTCGGGGGCTCCCCCCACCTCACGATTTTATCGACTGAGGACCAAACGTGTACACCTGAGTAGCTGACAACGTCAGGCAAACAAAAAGGACACGTACTCAATCACAGCACTGTGTGCTCACAAACAAGCAAATCTTTACAACAAATGGCACAAAAGCGCCGAAATATACAAATTTTACATCTATACATTTATTTTCAGGTCCTACCTATTCTGAAGAATAACCTGAGCACGCTGCTCAAACAAATCTACAATCTGTTCGGCATACTGCCTTACAGCCGCGTAATGCGGACGCATGTTCCACTCGCCACCATCCGGTCGAAGAGGTGGCCCAGCTGCCACAGCAGCCAATTCTACGTCAGGGCGGTGCACCCTCACAAGAGACAAAGCAGCCTTCACTCCTGCGACGAGCTGCTGCCGCACCAGCTCCTTGACATTGCTGGCACTCCGAAACTTCGACAGAAGACCTGCAAGGGTCGTCGGCACGGCATCCAAAGGAAACATGACGTGCAGCACCGAGGAAAGTGATGTCTGCACCTGGCGGAGCACCCGCGAAACATGATAAACACGATCCTGCACTGTCGCCAGAACCATGGCGCGATCGCGATCCATCCAGAAGAAGCCGCCGGCCTCCATGTCCTGTTGAGTCAAGCAATTGACCCGAACAGCGACACGCTCCTTTTCTTCCCTCGGAGCAAGATTGACACCTGCGACAATCACGCAAAACAAGAATAAGGCCAGCAGGCTCATCCGAAGAACTGATCTACAGCCCGAAAGAAGGATCAACTTACATTGCAGCTGCTCGGACAACCGACCCAGCTCCGCCATCAAGTACTCCTCTCTGGCTGCACCACGATCTGCCTTGGACTTCCAAACGTCGGCAGGACCACGTAACCCGAGCAATTCCCTCTCCAAACTGCGCACGCGATCTCGAAGGAAAGCGAGCTGCGAAGAATCATCCAACGATGGTCGCAAGGGCTTTGCGGATGAAGTGTCAATGGTCGACACCGAAGGAACCTATAGCAGCAGAAAAAAGAAGGCACACAGACATTCAGCCAAGGATAGAGCACAACTCGGAGGAATTCATTAAATATATAAGGCCACTACATGGCACAAGGATGGTACTCCTCAATATATTTACAACAAAAGTAGACTACACACTACCCTACGTCTACTATGCCTAAGACGCAGGACACTGAGTCGCCTCGGAGCCAGACTGCCTAGCTTTGGCCTCGCCCTTTGCGCATGATGCGTACTCGACAACAAGTCAATGAGCTTGGGCCCATATCGCTGCGGCGGCCGGAGTAGGCAGCGAGGCTACCTCAGATCCATCGCGATCGTCGGCATCCGAGAGGTGATCTGGGCAAGTCCAGCTCCGCTCCAGCCGCCAAGGCCGCCAGCCCGACCAGACGCGCCGATGCCCTTACGCTGCGCTTATGCGCAGGGCGCCGGTGACAGAGCCTCTGCCAGAGCATCCACATCATCAAGGGCTGCGCCCTTCGGGAATAGCTCCTGGTAGAAGCGACCAAGGACCTCTTTCGCCTTGGCAAGGGAGTTGACGATGGTGCCGCAGCGGTCTTCGACCGCCACAGTGGCATCATCTAGAGCACTCCCGTGCTCCAGAGCACCGCGGTCGAACTCGATGCCTGTGGCATCTGAGACAAAAACGAAGAAAAGCATGAGGAAAGGCAGCATAGAAGAAGACCCGTAGAAAAATAAACAAGTACAAAAACTAGCACTCACCCGAAATAGCCTTGGCAGCAGCCATGAGCTTTGCCGCCACCCCTCTTTCACGAGCAGCCGCAATGGTGGCCAGCTGCTCCTCACGATCTGCGGCCTCCTGCTGCAGACGCTCCTTCGCTTCGGCTGCCTTCGTTAGCTCTAGCTCAAGGCGCTCTTTCGCACCGACGGCGGCTTCGCCTTTCTGCTCCGATTGACCAAGGCTCTTTTTAAGAGCGTCGACCTCATGGAGAGAGTCGTTATGCTCCTCTGCATTTAAGACAACCAAGTGTCAAAGAAAAGGACCAGGATAAACAAGAGAGGTATTAAAAGGCAGACGAATACCTTGAAGCTGCCAAAGTTTCGCCTCCAGCGCCAGGCGCGCCCCCACCAGCCGCTTGGCCTCCTGTACAAAAGGCTGCAGAAAAAGAAAATAGCAGTAAGAAAAGGACTTGGGGGCTACGCCCAACACAAAGGAGTAAAAACAACATCAGCACACGAAGACACTCGGGGGCTTTCCCCGTGACATGAAGCAGAAAACTTACATGCTCCGATGGCGACCCCGAAGCTCCGCCTGCGAAATTTTGAGGCGCAACCACCAGCACCTCCCGCACAGGAGGATCTGGAGCGGCGCCACCCGAAGTCGCCACCATCTGAGGAGGAGGCGACGCAATGTTCGACTCCCCCATCATCTCCCGCGCAGCATCACTAGAGTCGTGGGAGGATTGCCTGCATACGAACCAATCAACACAGGTGCAAAAATCATGAAGGAAAAAGGACAATAGTACAACAAGAAAACTTACGAGCCCAATGCGCTCAGGTCGAAGATAGGAGAAGCCCTTCGGGCCCTCTTGTCCTCTTTCTTATCTTCCTTCTTCTCCTCCTTCTTTTCTTCCTTCTTCCGCTTTGCTGGCGGGTGCGGCGCAACAGCCCGCACAGGAATGGCAGGAAGGGGAGAGGAAGAACCTCCATGACCATCACTATGACGCTCAAGGCCCAGAGGATTTCTGGGAGTCGGAGGAGTCGAGGCATCCGAAGACTCGCTGGAGCTCCGTGATCGCTTGCGCGTATGGTCCTCACTCGACTCGTTGGCATCCTCCGCCGGAGATCGCGCTGACGGCAGCTCGGACACAGACTCAACCACTTCATTATCCGGGGCATTCGGATACTTTTCGGGCAATGGTGGCACCATGCCCGGTACTTTGAAGCTCTGCAAAAACAAAAGGAACTTTGTTAGCAAACAAAGGAACTAAAGACACAGCCGACAAAAGCACTGCGTGCACAAATCTACACCTGCGGTACGGCCAATGCCGAAGAAAATGGAGGAGTTAGTGACTTCCCCGGAATTTCTTCTACGGCCTTGAACTTCAGCAGCGCGCGAAGAGCCCTGTCAAGATCCCCCTCGAACATTTTCTCAGCCGAAACCCTCGTCGGATCACGGCGCCCAGAATAAAGAAACATCGGATGCGCCCTCGCTTGGAGAGGCTGCACCCGACGCTCAAGAAAAGTCCGGATGATGTCCACGCCGTTCACCTCTTTCTCCGGAATCAGCTGGAGATCCTCCACCCGGCGGTAAAGGGCCTCTATCTCCTCCACCTCACCGTCCAAGATTTGGTTTTTCCAAGACCTTTTTCGCTCAATAATTTGGGAGGGGTCAAAAGGAACAAGACCAAAATCTTGCCCGGGCACTACGGAGTCGCGGATATAAAACCATCGCCTCCGCCAGTACTGGACAGATTCGGACATGGAAAAGGAAAAGAATTGCAGATTGGGACTGAGGGAGATGATGAAACCCCCAATGGGATACACACCATCCGAACCAGATTGCCTCTTCACGGAGTAAAGCTTCCGGAAGAGGCCAAAGTGCGGCTCAATGCCAAGCCAACAATCGCAAAATGTGATAAAGCATGCAACATGGAGAAGAGAATTGGGAGACAGATGATGAAGCTGAATCCCATAGAAGAAGAGCAGTCCACGGAGGAAGTCGTGGACCGAAAAAGAACCAGCGCTGTGAAGGCAAGAAACATAACCCGGTACCCAGATGGGGGACGGGGGATTACCTCATTTCCGGGGAGTTTGACGGCCTCCCTATCCTGCGGGATGAGGCTCCGTTCGCGCAGCTTGCGGAGATCACTCTCCCGCGTCTCTGACTGCCGCCAGCCACCATCGGTGACGCGAGCAGCGGTGGTTCCCTTCTTGCCTCCGGCGGCGCTGGTCCCAACCGCAGATGAGGACTTCTTTGCTTTCCCCATTGTGCTACGGCGGTGGTGGCGATGACAACGCAGAAAGAACGAAGGAAATGTGGAAGGAAATCTCAGCGCGCAGCAAGAATCGCTCAAGAACAAGGAGGCAGTGAACACAGGAACTGGTGCGGTGAAAACAAACCACGATTTCACCCAAGGATTATAACAGTGAAGACGACGCATGACAGCCGTCCATCGGGAAGACCTAACGCCAACGGTAGATCTGGCCGTACACGTGTCAGCATTACAACAAACCGTCGTTACCACGCCGTCCACTACGCGCGGAAATCGAGGAGACGCCGTAATTATCTCCACGACGCGCGTGACCGGTCAATTCAAAGTCAGCAAGTGGGACCCACGCTTCGTCTAGTCAAGTCATCTCTGGCATAGCAGACGCTTGAGGTCATCAATCGTCAGCAATGACGTCATCAAAAGCTATACTAGCACCAACTTCGGCTCCACAGCTAAGAGTACTCACTCGAATCTTCGATTCGACTAAATACTCGGGGGCTACTCCTATCAGGAGCGCTGGCCGCGCACCCGACAAACAAATGAGGACAAATTTCTTCTTTGAGTCCTACGTCGAGTCTACGACTCCACTACGGACTCGGGGGCTACTCCCATAGGGAGGATGGATTTAAGCATCCGAAAATTTTAGAGTCCTGCGGACTTAACGACTGAAACAATGCTTGAACTAAAGTCTCCGTTCGAGTCTACGACTCGAACAGACACTTGGGGGCTACTCCCATAGGGAGCGCTGGTCGCGCACCCTATGAAATCTTCGACTACGATCTTCCGGATCAGCACGCAAAAACTTTTTGGCAACTTTGCCCCAACAAAACGGCCGAGTGAGCGACAATCTCCTAGGCCACCCGAAGCACCTCCGTGGTGATAAATGTTCGGATGCTGCGTCTGCGACGCAAAGATAAGACCTACAGATATCATCGGTGGCCCGCAACACTTTTGCGCTCTGCTAGTATGAATCCGTACCAGCAGGTACGATGAAAAATCCTGACGGACGCGTTGGGTACACCAATTAAAAATCACTGGAATTCCACTCCTGTAAGTCCTCCGCGGCCTGAGTCGAATTACGCCAGCATATGTTCCAGGTTCGGGTTGAGGGACTCGAACCTGAAGAAGATCATGTCGTTTCATCCTAAGACAGTTAACTGACCCTGATCCGTCAGGTGAGTCAGGCACATGCATCAACAATCCCTACACACATATACTATTAATGTATAGTTGCACCCGAAGGATGGAAGAGTCCTCAGCCGAATCTACGATTATTTGATCACTCGAGACTCTTGACATGGTTATACCCTCGGATGCGTGACTTGACATACCGTCCAGCCAAGGAAGGCCCACAGCAGATATACACTGGCCCATGAAGATTTTCGGGTGGCCAAGGCCCATGACGCCTTCGGATCCTTGGAGAGCATGACTAGCGGAGATAGGAAATTCAAAGGGGTAAAACCCTAGAACTTGTAACCGACTAGGACTATGCCCGAGACCTGCCTAAGTTTATATAAAGGCCAGGAGGGCACGTCCTAGATCTATCGACTCATACTCTCGCACACGCATCCACGCCGATCGAATCTGCGCACCATGTAACCTTCGGTTCTGCCGTAATCAAGAGCAGACAAGCAGGAGTAGGGTTTTCCCTCCGGAGGCCTGAACCTGGGTAAATCTCGTGTCCCCTGGTTGCTTGTCTGTTAACCGTGCCACGATCTCCAGCATCCCCATCTTCTCCAAAACCCAAGTCCATAACAATGGGCATTGATGAGATTAAACCTCGTCATTGAGCCTATAATTGGTTTTCCATGTAGATATGACCTAAGAAACCTAAACCACCAAGAGAGTGCATTGTTCAACCCTCGTACAGAGAATGCTACGGGGGTAGACCCGCGGGGCCCTCGGATTAGGGTTTCATCGGAAAAGGACCGCTCGAGTGTCGGGATGCCACGAGAACATGCATGTGGCCCTATCATACATGCACAAGGGTGGTGGAATGCCCCTAGATGTAAAACCTAGCTCCCGGGTGTGACCGTCCATGTTGCATGCGATAACACTTATAGAAGTGTGCTGGACATGTAGGAGGAGGCTCCCGTCGCGGATCAGACGAGGGTAAACCGGTGGAACCTTGGGCCTATCCTTGGTTTTCCCTGTAGATATGACCTAAACAAACCTAAACCACCAAGAGAGTACATTGTTCAACCCTCGTACGGAGAATGCTATGGGGGTCGACCCGCGGGGCCCTCGGATTAGGGTTTCGTTGGAAAAGGAAAGCCCGAGTGCCGGGATGCCACGAGAACATGCGTGTGGCCCTAGCATACATACACAAGGGTCGTGGATTGCCCCTAGATGGAAAACCTAGCTCTCGGGTGTGACCGTCCACGTTGCATGCGATAACCCTTATAGAAGTGTGCTGGACATGTAGGAGGAGGCTCCCGCCGCGGAACAAACGAGGGTAAACCGGTGGAACCTTGGGCCTATCCTTGGTTTTCCATGTAGATATACCTAAACAAACCTAAACCACCAAGAGAGTGCATTGTTAAACCCTCGTACGGAGAATGCTACGGGGGTAGACCCGCGGGGCCCTCGGATTAGGGTTTCGTCGGAAAAGGACCGCCCGAGTGCCGGGATGCCATGGGAACATGTGTGTGGCCCTATCATACATGCACAAGGGTGGTGGAATGCCCCTAGATGTAAAACCTAGCTCCCGGGTGTGACCGTCCATGTTGCATGTGATAACACTTGTAGAAGTGTGATCGACATGTAGGAGGAGGCTCCCGCCGCGGATCAGACGAGGGTAAACCGGTGGAACCTTGGGCCTATACTTGGTTTTCCATGCAGATATGACCTAAACAAACCTAAACCACCGAGAGAGTGCATTGTTCAACCCTCGTACGGATAATGCTACGGGGATAGACCCGCGGGGCCCTCGGATTAGGGTTTCATCGGAAAAGGACCGCCCGAGTGCCGGGATGCCATGGGAACATGTGTGTGGCCCTATAATACATGCACAAGGGTGGTGGAATGCCCCTAGATGTAAAATCTAGCTCCCGGGTGTGACCGTCCATGTTGCATGTGATAACACTTGTAGAAGTGTGTTGGACATGTAGGAGGAGGCTCCCGCTGCGGATCAGACGAGGGTAAACCGGTGGAACCTTGGGCCTCTACTTGGTTTTCCATGCATATATGACCTAAACAAACCTAAACCATCGAGAGTGTGCATTGTTCAACCCTCGTACGGAGAATGTTACGGGGGTAGACCAGCGGGGCCCTCGGATTAGGGTTTCGTCGGAAAATGACCGCCCTAGTGCCGGGATGCCACGGGAACATGTGTGTGGACCTATCATACATGCACAAGGGTGGTGGAATGCCCCTATATGGAAAACGTAGCTCCCGGGTGTGACCGTCCATGTTGCATGCGATAACACATATAGAAGTGTGTCGGACATGTAGGAGGAGGCTCCCGCCTCGGATCAAACGAGGGTAAACCGGTGAAACCTTGGGCCTATCCTTGGTTTTCCATGTATATATGACCTAAACAAACCTAAACCACCAAGAGAGTGCATTGTTCATCCCTCGTACGGAGAATGCTACGGGGGTAGACCCGCGGGGCCCTCGGATTAGGGTTTCGTCGGAAAAGGACCGCCCGAGTGCCGAGATGCCACGGGAACATGCGTGTGGCCCTATAATACATGCACAAGGGTGGTGTAATGACCCTAGATGTAAAACCTAGCTCACGGGTGTGACCGTCCATGTTGCATGCGATAACACTTATAGAAGTGTGTTGGACATGTAGGAGGAGGCTCGCGCCGCGGATCAAACGAGGGTTAACCGGTGGAACCATGGGCCTATCCTTGGTTTTCCATGTGGATATGACCTAAACAAACCTAAACCACCAATAGAGTGCATTGTTCAACCCTCGTACGGAGAATGCTACGGGGGTAGACCCGGGGGGCCCTCGGATTAGGGTTTCATCGGAAAACGACCGCCCAAGTGCCGGGATGCCACGGTAACATGCGTGTGGCCCTAGCATACATGCACAAGGGTGGTGGAATGCCCCTAGATGGAAAACCTAGCTCCCGGGTGTGACCGTCCATGTTGCATGCGATAACACTTATAGAAGTGAGCTGGACATGTAGGAGGAGGCTCCCGTCGCGGATCAGACGAGGGTAAACCGGTGGAACCTTGGGCCTATCCTTGGTTTTCCCTGTAGATATGACCTAAACAAACCTAAACCACCAAGAGAGTGCATTGTTTAACCCCCGTACGGAAATGCTACGGGGGTAGACCCGCGGGGCACTCGGATTAGGGTTTCGTCGGAAAAGGACAGCCCGAGTGCCGGGATGCCACGAGAACATGCGTGTGGCCCTAGCTTACATGCAAAAGGGTCTTTGATTTCCCCTAGATGGAAAACCTAGCTCCCGGGTGTGACCGTCCACGTTGCATGCGATAACCCTTATAGAAGTGTGCTGGGCATGTAGGAGGAGGCTCCCGCCGCGGATCAGACGAGGGTAAATCGGTGGAACCTTGGGCCTATCCTTGTTTTTCCATGTAGATATAACCTAAACAAACCTAAACCACCAAGAGAGTGTATTGTTCAACGCTCGTACGGATAATGCTACGGGGGTATACCCGCGGGGCCCTCGGATTAGGGTTTCGTCGGAAAAGGACCGCCCGAGTGCCGGGATGCCATGGGAACATGCGTGTGGCCCTATCATACATGCACAAGGGTGGTGGAATGTCCCTAGATGTAAAACCTAGCTCCCGGGTGTGACCTTCCACGTTGCATATGATAACACTTATAGAAGTGTGTTGGACATGTAGGAGGAGGCTCCCGCCACGGATCAGACGAGGGTAAACCGGTGGAACCTTGGGCCTATCCTTGGTTTTCCATGAATATATGACCTAAACAAACCTAAACCACCAAGAGAGTGCATTGTTCAACCCTCGTACGGAGAATGCTACGGGGGTAGACCCGCGGGGCCCTCGGATTAGGGTTTCGTCGGAAAAGGACCGCCCGAGTGCCGGGATGCCACGGGAACATGCGTGTGGCCCTAGAATACATGCACAAGGGTGGTGGAATGCCCCTAGATGCAAAACCTAGCTCACGGGTGTGACCGTCCATGTTGCATGCGATAACACTTATAGAAGTGTGTTGGACATGTAGGAGGAGGCTCACGCCGCGGATCAAACGAGGGTAAACCGGTGGAACCTTGGGCCTATCCATGGTTTTCCATGTGGATATGACCTAAACAAACCTAAACCACCAAGAGAGTTCATTGTTCAACCCTCGTACGAAGAATGCAACGGGGGTAGACCCGCGGGGCCCTCGGATTAGGGTTTCGTCAGAAAAGGACCGCCTGAGTGCCGGGATGCCACGGGAACAAGAGTGTGGCCCTAGCATACATGCACAAGGGTGGTGGATTTCCCCTAGATGGAAAAACTAGCTCCCGGGTGTGACCGTCCATGTTGCATGCGATAACACATATAGAAGTGTGCTGGACATGTAGGAGGAGGCTTCCGCCGCGGATCAGACGAGGGTAAACCGGTGGAACCTTGGGCCTATCCTTGGTTTTGCATGTAGATATGATCTAAACAAACCTAAACCACCAAGAGAGTGCATTGTTCAACCCTCGTACGTAGAATGTTACGGGGGTAGACCCGCGAGGCCCTCGGATTAGGGTTTTGTCGGAAAAGGACCGCCCAAGTGCAGGGATGCCACAGGAACATGCGTGTGGCCCTATAATACATGCACAAGGGTGGTGGAATGCCCCTAGATGTAAAACCTAGCTCCTGGGTGTGAACGTCCATGTTGCATGCGATAACACTTATAGAAGTGTGCTGGACATGAAGGAGGAGGCTCCTTGCCATGGATCGAGCGAGGGTAAACCGGTGGAACCTTGGGCCTATCCTTGGTTTTCCATGTAGATATGACCTAAACAAACCTAAACCACCAATATAGTGCATTGTTCAACCCTCGAACGGAGAATGCTATGGTGGTAGACCCGAAGGGCCCTCGGATTAGGGTTTCATCGGAAAAGGACCGCCCGAGTACCGGGATGCCACGGGAACATGCGTGTGGACCTATCATACATGCACAAGGGTGGTGGAATGCCCCTATATGTAAAACCTAGCTCATGGGTTTGACCGTTCAGGTTGCATGCGATAACACTTATAGAAGTGTGCTGGACATGTAGGAGGAGGCTCCCGCCCCGGATCAAATAAGGGTAAACCGGTGGAACCTTGGGCCTATCCTTGGTTTTCCCTATAGATATGACCTAAACAAACCTAAACCACCAAGAGAGTGCATTGTTAAACCCTCGTATGGAGAATGCTACGGGGGTAGACCCGCGAGGCCCTCGGACTAGGGGTTCGTCAGAAAAAGATAGCCCGAGTGCCGGGATGCCACGAGAAAATGCGTGTGGCCCTATCATACATGCACAAGGGTGGTGGATTGCCCCTAGATGGAAAACCTAGCTCCCGGGTGTGACCGTCCATGTTGCATGCGATAACCCTTATAGAAGTGTGTTGGACATGTAGGAGGAGGCTCCCGCCGCGGATCAAACGAGGGTAAACCGGTGGAAACTTGGGCCTATACTTGGTTTTCCATGTAGATATGACCTAAACAAACCTAAACCACCAAGAGAGTGCATTGTTCAACCCTCGTACGGAGAATGCTATGGGGGTAGACCCGCGGGGCCCTCGGATTAGGGTTTCGTCGAAAAAGGACCGCCTGAGTGTCGAGATGCCACGGGAACATGCGTGTGGCCCTATCATACATGCACAAGGGTGGTGGAATACCCCTAGATGTAAAACCTAGCTCCCGGGTGTGACCGTCCATGTTGCATGCGATAACACTTATAGAAGTGTGCTGGACATGTAGGAGGAGGCTCCCGCCGCGGATCAGACGATGGTAAACCGGTGGAACCTTGGGCCTATCCTTGGTTTTCCATGTAGATATGACCTAAACAAACCTAAACCACCGAGAGAGTGCATTGTTCAAACCTCGCAGAGAATGCTACGAGGTTAGACCCGGGCCCTCGGATTAGGGTTTCGTCGGGAAAAGGACCGCCCGAGTGCCGGGATGCCACGGGAACATGCGTGTGGCCCTATAATACATGCACAAGGGTGGTGGAATGCCCCTAGATGGAAAACCTATCTCCCGGGTGTGACCGTCCACGTTGCATGCGATAACACTTATAGAAGTGTGTTGGACATGTAGGAGGAGGCTCCATGTGATCAAACGACGGTAAACCGGTGGATACTTGGGCCTATCCTTGGTTTTCCATGTAGATATGACCTAAACAAACCTAAACCACCAAGAGAGTGCATTGTTCAACCCTCGTACGGAGAATGCTATGGGGGTAGACCCGCGGGGCCCTCGGATTAGGGTTTCGTCGGAAAAGGACCGCCCGAGTGCCGGGATGCCACGGGAACATGCGTGTGGCCCTAGAATACATGCAAAAGGGTGGTGGAATGCCCCTAGATGTAAAACCTAGCTCACGAGTGTGACCGTCCACGTTGCATGCGATAACACTTATAGAAGTGTGTTGGACATGTAGGAGGAGGCTCGCGCCGCGGATGAAACGAGGGTAAACCGGTGGAACCTTGGGCCTATCCTTGGTTTTCCATGTGGATAGGACCTAAAAAAACCTAAACCACCAAGAGAGTGCATTGTTCAACCCTCGTACGAAGAATGCTACGGGGGTAGACCCGCGGGGCCCTCGGATTAGGGTTTCGTCAGAAAAGGACCACCCGAGTGTCGGGATGCCACGGGAACATGCGTGTGGCCCTAGCATACATGCACAAGGGTGGTGGATTGCCCCTAGATGGAAAATCTAGCTCCCGGGTGTGACCGTCCATGTTGCATGCGATAACACTTATAGAAGTGAGCTGGACATGTAGGAGGAGGCTCCCGTCGCGGATCAGACGAGGGTAAACCGGTGGAACCTTGGGCCTATCCTTGGTTTTCCCTGTAGATATGACCTAAACAAACCTAAACCACCAAGAGAGTGCATTGTTTAACCCCCGTACGGAGAATGCTACGGGGGTAGACCCGCGGGGCACTCGGATTAGGGTTTCGTCGGAAAAGGACAGCCCGAGTGCCGGGATGCCACGAGAACATGCGTGTGGCCCTAGCTTACATGCAAAAGGGTCTTTGATTTCCCCTAGATGGAAAACCTAGCTCCCGGGTGTGACCGTCCACGTTGCATGCGATAACCCTTATAGAAGTGTGCTGGGCATGTAGGAGGAGGCTCCCGCCGCGGATCAGACGAGGGTAAATCGGTGGAACCTTGGGCCTATCCTTGTTTTTCCATATAGATATAACCTAAACAAACCTAAACCACCAAGAGAGTGTATTGTTCAACGCTCGTACGGATAATGCTACGGGGGTATACCCGCGGGGCCCTCGGATTAGGGTTTCGTCGGAAAAGGACCGCCCGAGTGCCGGGATGCCATGGGAACATGCGTGTGGCCCTATCATACATGCACAAGGGTGGTGGAATGTCCCTAGATGTAAAACCTAGCTCCCGGGTGTGACCTTCCACGTTGCATGGGATAACACTTATAGAAGTGTGCTGGGCATGTAGGAGGAGGCTCCCGCCGCGGATCAGACGAGGGTAAACCGGTGGAACCTTGGGCCTATCCTTGGTTTTCCATTAATATATCACCTAAACAAACCTAAACCACCAAGAGAGTGCATTGTTCAACCCTCGTACGGAGAATGCTACGGGGTAGACCCGCGGGGCCCTCGGATTAGGGTTTCGTCGGAAAAGGACCGCCCGAGTGCCGGGATGCCACGGGAACATGCGTGTGGCCCTAGAATACATGCACAAGGGTGGTGGAATGCCCCTAGATGCAAAACCTAGCTCACGGGTGTGACCGTCCATGTTGCATGCGATAACACTTATAGAAGTGTGTTGGACATGTAGGAGGAGGCTCCCGCCGCGGATCAGACGAGGGTAAACCGGTGGAACCTTGGGCCTATCCATGGTTTTCCATGTGGATATGACCTAAACAAACCTAAACCACCAAGAGAGTTCATTGTTCAACCCTCGTACGAAGAATGCTGGGGGTAGACCATGGGCCCTCGGATTAGGGTTTTCGAGAAAAGGACACTTTGAGTGCCGGGATGCCACGGGAACAAGAGTGTGGCCCTAGCATACATGCACAAGGGTGGTGGATTTCCCCTAGATGGAAAAACTAGCTCCCGGGTGTGACCGTCCATGTTGCATGCGATAACACATATAGAAGTGTGCTGGACATGTAGGAGGAGGCTTCCGCCGCGGATCAGACGAGGGTAAACCGGTGGAACCTTGGGCCTATCCTTGGTTTTGCATGTAGATATGATCTAAACAAACCTAAACCACCAAGAGAGTGCATTGTTCAACCCTCGTACGTAGAATGTTACGGGGGTAGACCCGCGAGGCCCTCGGATTAGGGTTTTGTCGGAAAAGGACCGCCCAAGTGCAGGGATGCCACAGGAACATGCGTGTGGCCCTATAATACATGCACAAGGGTGGTGGAATGCCCCTAGATGTAAAACCTAGCTCCTGGGTGTGAACGTCCATGTTGCATGCGATAACACTTATAGAAGTGTGCTGGACATGAAGGAGGAGGCTCCCGCCGCGGATCAGACGAGGGTAAACCGGTGGAACCTTGGGCCTATCCTTGGTTTTCCATGTAGATATGACCTAAACAAACCTAAACCACCAATATAGTGCATTGTTCAACCCTCGAACGGAGAATGCTATGGTGGTAGACCCGCAGGGCCCTCGGATTAGGGTTTCATCGGAAAAGGACCGCCCGAGTACCGGGATGCCACGGGAACATGCGTGTGGACCTATCATACATGCACAAGGGTGGTGGAATGCCCCTATATGTAAAACCTAGCTCATGGGTTTGACCGTTCAGGTTGCATGCGATAACACTTATAGAAGTGTGCTGGACATGTAGGAGGAGGCTCCCGCCCCGGATCAAATAAGGGTAAACCGGTGGAACCTTGGGCCTATCCTTGGTTTTCCCTATAGATATGACCTAAACAAACCTAAACCACCAAGAGAGTGCATTGTTAAACCCTCGTATGGAGAATGCTACGGGGGTAGACCCGCGAGGCCCTCGGACTAGGGGTTCGTCAGAAAAAGATAGCCCGAGTGCCGGGATGCCACGAGAAAATGCGTGTGGCCCTATCATACATGCACAAGGGTGGTGGATTGCCCCTAGATGGAAAACCTAGCTCCCGGGTGTGACCGTCCATGTTGCATGCGATAACCCTTATAGAAGTGTGTTGGACATGTAGGAGGAGGCTCCCGCCGCGGATCAAACGAGGGTAAACCGGTGGAAACTTGGGCCTATCCTTGGTTTTCCATGTAGATATGACCTAAACAAACCTAAACCACCAAGAGAGTGCATTGTTCAACCCTCGTACGGAGAATGCTATGGGGGTAGACCCGCGGGGCCCTCGGATTAGGGTTTCGTCGAAAAAGGACCGCCTGAGTGTCGAGATGCCACGGGAACATGCGTGTGGCCCTATCATACATGCACAAGGGTGGTGGAATACCCCTAGATGTAAAACCTAGCTCCCGGGTGTGACCGTCCATGTTGCATGCGATAACACTTATAGAAGTGTGCTGGACATGTAGGAGGAGGCTCCCGCCGCGGATCAGACGATGGTAAACCGGTGGAACCTTGGGCCTATCCTTGGTTTTCCATGTAGATATGACCTAAACAAACCTAAACCACCGAGAGAGTGCATTGTTCAAACCTCGTACAGAGAATGCTACGGGGTTAGACCAGCGGGGCCCTCGGATTAGGGTTTCGTCGGAAAAGGACCGCCCGAGTGCCGGGATGCCACGGGAACATGCGTGTGGCCCTATAATACATGCACAAGGGTGGTGGAATGCCCCTAGATGGAAAACCTATCTCCCGGGTGTGACCGTCCACGTTGCATGCGATAACACTTATAGAAGTGTGTTGGACATGTAGGAGGAGGCTCCCGCCGCGGATCAAACGAGGGTAAACCGGTGGATACTTGGGCCTATCCTTGGTTTTCCATGTAGATATGACCTAAACAAACCTAAACCACCAAGAGAGTGCATTGTTCAACCCTCGTACGGAGAATGCTATGGGGGTAGACCCGCGGGGCCCTCGGATTAGGGTTTCGTCGGAAAAGGACCGCCCGAGTGCCGGGATGCCACGGGAACATGCGTGTGGCCCTAGAATACATGCACAAGGGTGGTGGAATGCCCCTAGATGTAAAACCTAGCTCACGAGTGTGACCGTCCACGTTGCATGCGATAACACTTATAGAAGTGTGTTGGACATGTAGGAGGAGGCTCGCGCCGCGGATGAAACGAGGGTAAACCGGTGGAACCTTGGGCCTATCCTTGGTTTTCCATGTGGATAGGACCTAAAAAAACCTAAACCACCAAGAGAGTGCATTGTTCAACCCTCGTACGAAGAATGCTACGGGGGTAGACCCGCGGGGCCCTCGGATTAGGGTTTCGTCAGAAAAGGACCACCCGAGTGTCGGGATGCCACGGGAACATGCGTGTGGCCCTAGCATACATGCACAAGGGTGGTGGATTGCCCCTAGATGGAAAATCTAGCTCCCGGGTGTGACCGTCCATGTTGCATGCGATAACACTTATAGAAGTGTGCTGGATATGTAGGAGGAGGCTCCCGCCGCGGATCAAACGAGGGTAAACCGGTGGAACCTTGGGCCTATCCTTGGTTTTCCATGTAGATATGACCTAAACAAACCTAAACCACCAAGAGAGTGCATTGTTCAACCCTCGTACGGAGAATGCTACGGGGGTAGACCCGTGGGGCCCTCGGATTAGGGTTTCGTCGGAAAAGAACCGCCCGAGTGTCGGGATGCCGCGGGAACATGCGTGTGTCCCTAGAATACATGCACAAGGGTGGTGGAAAAAATAATCATTTTAGAATATTATATTTTTTAGAATGTAATAAAAATAATCATTTTTAATAGTTTAGCTACGTCGATGGAAAACTTGCGTAATATAACCACACAAAAATGTAGATAGAAGTTTAATAAAAAATTAATCATTTTTTAGAATATTATATTTTTTAAAATATAATAAAAAATAACATTTTTTATAATGTAAGGATTTTTTTCAGACTAGACCAGTTTTTTTCAGAGAGGCTACGCCGACTGCCTTGCCGTCGGCCTCGCTGGCTCCCTTCCCTTCCACACGCATCCGACCCCGCGCGCGAGTTCTCTCCCACCACCCCGCCGCCAAGCGGAGCTTGCCGCCACCCCACCGCCGTGTCGCCACCGCTGCCCCTCCTCCTCATTCCCCCGCTCACCCGCCCACCACCGAGCTCCTCCTCCCCTCCTTGTCCCCTGCCTCCCCTCTCCAGCCTCCGGCCCCTCCCCCTCCCTCGCCTCCCTTCCTCCTCCCCTGCCTCCCCTCTCCCTGCCCCCGAGCTCCTCCTCCTCTGCCTCCCCTCCTCTCCTACCTCCCGAGCCTCCCCTCCTCACCTAAGTCCCTTCCCCCGAGCTCCTCCTCCCATGCCTCCCCTCCTCCTCGTCGGTGCCTCCCCCTCCCTGCCGGCCCCTTCCCCTCTACCTCCCCTCCTCCCCCTCGGCTTCCCTTGCTCCCCGCAAGCCCCTTCCCCCTCTACCTCCCCTCCTCCTACATGTATTTTGCTAATTATTCTAGTTGTTAATTATTGTATGTTGCTAGTTGCTAATTATTGTATGTTGCTAGTTGCTAGTTGCTGTAACTAACTCGGTGAATTACGCTCCTAGTTACAAGCCTGGACGAGCGGAAATGGTTAAAATAGTACGGTGGGGCCCAAATGCCACTCACAGGTAGACCTTTCGGCCGTCCTAACCATTTCCGAACATCGGGACAAGAACGGGCGGCGTAATCGGCAGGCGAAGGGATCAACTACATACACAAATGAGTATGTATGCAAGCCACCATACAATGGTTCTCAGAGTCATTCCATCTAAAAAGAAAGGAAATATTGCAACGCCATACGGCAAGATCCAAATATCCTAGATAGATATAATAGTTTAGGATACCTCCTCATACACCAAACATCAGAGTATCAAGCGGAAGCGGAAAACAAGATCCGAGTACGGATAAGACGCAAATCGGCATAAGATGCCCCATAAATAAACACATCCCGCCCACAGATCTCACGGATCCCCGTTCCCGGAATCTCTACACCGAATGATCGTTGCCCACATCATCCGTCTCCTCCACCCAGTATCCATCTTGCGAGTTTACCTGTTCATCTGAATCAAACAATTTATCGTGTGAGACCCTAGGGGTACTCAGCAAGTCTTTATGCCTCTAAAGGGGACACAAAATGTTGTGACGCAATTGCAGCAAAAGATAAACCCTAACCATTCTATAGATACTCGCTAACCATCCGCCTAACCAGAGATAGACGGATGTCCGTGAATTAATAACATCAGTTATAACGGTAATATTAACAGATCCATCCTCCTCCTCGCTTACCGACGAGGAAGCGGACGAACAACCCCCCCCCCCATCCGTTGGCAGTTTTATTATCCATTCCATGAGAGTTGCACTATTTACTAGTCAGGTACTTAGTCAAATTAAAAGCGGTACTTTAGTTATACTTGTCTATGATCGAGAAACTGTGCTCCAAGTCGTCCATAACCACGGACACGGCTTTCAGAAAGTTTTACCCTGCAGGGGTGCACAAATAGCAACACACACTCGATCAACCTCGGAAAAACCAAATCAAAACCCAACGAGGCATTCACGACAAAGCGATCACAGATTCAGAAATATTTCAGGCCACCCCATTAAGCTACCATAGCGAAGTTAGCCGACTCGAGACGGACTCAAGGTTTGCGTCGGTGGTAAAGCGACTAGGAACCGAAAATGTGACTGGGCTTGTCGATACCGCGAAAACACTCCGCTTCCCTAAACAGTACAGGTGCAGTACCTCGCACAATTTTAAATAAAGCAGTAAAGCATGGCATAAGTACAGGATAGTAAATAAAACCTCAAACTAGTTTGTGGCCCCAAGAAATAAGAATGAATCAAGCTCTGGGGGGTTCATAAACCTCCGGATGTGGATAGCGCGAATATTCAAGGAACAGGAATCAAGTACTCGGGGTCCTACGGGACACAAGTGAGCATGAAAAACCAAATAGCAGATATTGCTCACCGATGCCACTTTCATTAGTTATCCCATTACTACTCAGGTTAAGTTGTTTAGGTACCTCGTTATCCATCAGACACTCACATACCCTACACATGCTGTTCTACGACTCGCATGGCTCAAACAACTCCTGTAGTAATGGCTCATGGGATGGAGGAACAAGCTTCGGTGGGGTTTAAAAGTAAAGGCTATGCAGTACTTGGGATTCAGTTTAATGCAATCGCGACTCAATGATGCAAGAATAAGATAGAGGCAATAGGTACTGTATGTATGCAAGCATGTGGTAGTGCTTGCCTGGCATCTCAGTTGAAGCGAGAGAAGGATCTGGGTAGTGCTCCTGGGTTTCTTGATATATCCCCTTTCAAATCTATTCAAGAAGAACCAAACAAACAAGGGCCAACATAAATAAAGTGCACAAGCATATGAATAAAATGCGACAAGCAAACAATCATGCCATGATGAATGATGCACAATTTGCATGGCAATAAAGTAGCATGGCATGGGTGAGGTGTAGAATACAAGAAATAAACATTTTATTGAGTTTTAATCATATTTATACTCAAATAAGTTGCTGTAATCTTTATATTTATATGATGCATGCTGCAATTCAGAACATGGAATGCATAAACAGAAAGGTCTCGTCGAGCTAATCATTTTAGACATATTATTTGTTAAATTTGGAGTTATAAATCAAAAGTTATTAATTAATTAAGGAAAAAGGGCATTTTATTGTAATTTTAATCAACTTGAGATTTTAAGTGTTCAAAATATATTTTGGAGGGCATATTTGAATTCCTCACATTTTTCTGATTTGAAAACATATATTATTTGTATTATTTGGAATTATAATTTAAAAGTTATTTGGAAACAGATTTAAATTTGAATTTGAATTAATTTGAAAAAGGTTTAAATTAAAACTGATATAAACAGAAACTTTTTGTACTCAGGCAGACCCAGACCCAGCCGCTGACGGGTGGGCCTGCTGCTGACTGGGCAACATGCGTGTAGAAAAACTTTTCTCACCGCAGCTTGATCTAGCCACAACAAGTGATGTGGTGGTCGGAGCGCGACCCACTGTGGCGCCCGGCGGACGCGACACGTGGGGCATCCGTGGGAGCGCGGGTTAAGATTGAAAAAGTCTAGGGGGTGTCCTGCAAAACGTACAGAGAGGCTGACGGGTGGGCTCTGCGTACTGCGGATTAAGCATAAAAACTAGGGGGGGTTTTATGCAAAAACGGCGACGCGTACTGTGCTTCTTCTTCGTCACCACGACGCGGTCGGGTGAGTGCGGCGCGGTGAGGATCGATCCTGGACTGGGCTGGCTGGAGGCGGTTACCGTTGGGCTAGGGAGAGGTCGGTGTCAGGAGGGCGGACGGGGCCTAGATAGGGTTTTTGCGCGACTGGAGCGCGAGACGACGCGCTTGCCGGCAATACGAGGTGTCTGACAGAAAAGATCAACGACAGGGGACGATGACGCCAACGCGGATGTCTAGGAGGGTCGGGTGCTCACCGAGAGGTTGTTGGAGGTGGTGGTTCGGCCGAAGGGGTAACGGATCGACGACGGCGAGACCGTGAAGCTAGGGTTTTGGCGTCGGGCGTCGGCTGGTGGCTCTGGTCCTCCTCCTCCTCTGGCTGGTACTGAGACGATGTAGGGAGGGCCCTTGGTCTTCCATGGCACCAGGCGCCACGCCACGGCTGGTAAGAGGAGGGAAGGTGGAGGCCGATGGTGGGCTGCGATGGTGTAGACGGAGGCGGTGGAGGACAGGAGGGGAGAGGCAGGACTGGGTGGATCTGGGGGAGGCAGCAGGCGAGAGAGGGGGTAGAAAGGGACGGGAGGGGAGAGGGGGTGTCGTGGGGGAGTGGGGCAGAGAAAGGTGGCTTCGGCCACTTTTCCTCCTCCTCCTTCAAGTGCTCGGGTCAGGGAGGCGAGCAGGGCGCGCATGGGGCCGGGCAGGGGTCAGGCTGGGCCAGTAAGGCAGAGAGAGGGCTAGAGAGAGAGAGGGGAGGCTCGGCTAGGTTGGGGAGCCTCGGTTAGGGTTTGGTACTAGGGTTGGGGAGGGGTAGGTAGCTGGGGTGTGGCCAGGGAGAGAGGATGGCCAGGTGGGTCCTGCAGGGTGAGACTCGGCATAGATGAAGAGGAGAGGGTGAGGTAGGTTTTGCGTTTAGCTTAGGTATAAGATGGTGGTAGAGGTGTAGGTGGTTAGGGTAGGATCTTAGATAGAGGATTAGGGGGAGAGGTAGAGGGAGAGAGGATGGCTTAGGTTTTTAGATGATTGCATGCTCCAAACTAGATCAAGCAAGAATAGGTGGGAAAAGTGTAGGGTTTGGGTTTTAGAAAAGATCCACTTGACCATGCTTAAATGGAAGTGAAAAGGGAGGGGAAGATGAGGATTAGAGAGAGGGATATGAAGATGAGGTAGGGTGGAAGATGATCCACTCAAAAGACCAAATAAAAACCAAGGAGGGCAAAAAATATGGAGAGGGTAGCATGGCCCATGCATAATATTAATGCTAGGTTTCATCTTGTGAAAACAACATAAATATCCATGGCATTTATACCTATGCATTCCAAAAATATGGAATAAGCCAAACTAGAAGAAGTGGAAGGATGCCCCATGTGGAGTAGTTGGAGATGACCACATTTGAATAGAAATGGGACTTGCTAGTGTGTATGTGCCACTAGGTATTTAATAAGCCCAAGAATATCCCAACATGACAATAACCCCAAAACAACCCATATGGAAGCTAGGAAAAGGTTCCACTCACAAGGCATGCAAAGGTGGCCATGTGGCTCTCATAACCCAATAATGTGGAAACAATATGGTGCAAATATGAGAGCATGTGGAGATAGAATTGGATCCATCCCAACCCACATGAGCTAGAGGTAAACCCAATAAAGTGCAAAGCTCATATTTAGTTGGATGGTGGAATGATGGGTGATGACAAGAAAGGTGGTGGAGTTAACAAAAGATATGCCCCCAACTCAACTTGGGCATTTAAACAATATATCAAGAACCAAATACAATATCAGAGGCAAATACAATTAATGATGCATATGAGAGAAGAACCAAAACAAAAAGGGTTTTATATGATGCTCAAATGCAAGGTGGCATGATGACATGAGCATGATATATGATGATGCAACAATTATATATATGAAGTAGCCATTATATTACTAGACCAAGTAGCATTACAATTGTTAGACAATTGGGATGCTACAGTTCCTAAGTATTCTAGTTGCTAATTATCCTCCTATATTATGCTTAATATCTTTATTATGCTTAGTATCTTTATTATGCTTAGTATTTATGCTTAGTATCTTTATTATGCTTAGTATCTTTATTATGCTTAGTATCTTTATTATGCTTAATATCTTTATTATGCTTAATTGGATCATGTATTCATACTAAATTGTTTACCTCTTCTCAATGCAGGTGATTGACCAATATGAGCCAATGCAAGGAATCAACGTCCTCTATCCTTAAGTGTTTGAAGAAGAAGAAGGTTACCAAAAGTGGAAGAGCACCCATGCCCAACTCGCGTTACAATGACGACAATGCGAGAGGAGGAGGACGAGGTGAGGGAGGAGGAGGTGGACTTCCTCCGAGGCCAGGACGAGGTGCAGGACGAGGTGAGGTAGGAGGCGGACTTCCCCCGAGGCCAGGACGAGGCGCGGGATGAGGTGAGGGAGGAGGCGAACTTCCCCCGAGGGCAGGACGAGGCGCATGACGAGGTGGAGGACGAGGACGAGGTGGAGTACGAAGTTTACGCCTTCTGAGTGACCTACCCTCCGCTTCTGGCGACGTGGCTTTCGAGTCTGCTTACTCGGAGTCTCCTGACAAGGAGGAGGAGTCTCGAGACTTGGAGGAGGAGTCTCAATACCAGGAGGGGGAGCCTCGAGACCAGGAGTCGGGGCCGTCGACGCAGCTGAAGAAGCCAAAGATTCGTGGGGAATCGGGTATCCCAGTGGATGAACCTACTTCTGAGGAGGAGAAACCCATCATTACGCCTAACGGCATTGAGTAAGTGGCTATACTAATTTTGAACATTTAATTTCATTTTGGTCATAAC
This sequence comes from Avena insularis, assembly GCA_023614405.1. Classification (NCBI taxonomy): domain Eukaryota; kingdom Viridiplantae; phylum Streptophyta; class Magnoliopsida; order Poales; family Poaceae; genus Avena; species Avena insularis. Next base: position 296,221,324 of record CM042689.1, on the reverse strand, counting down.
AATTTGGCATGTACTAATGTTTTACTATTGTGCAGCAATTGGACATTTCCTCCAGGTACCCGTGCGCCTAACACCTTGGTTGGAGCTCTGATTAGGAAATTTTGGCCAGGCTTTTACACTCCCGTCCCCAACAGCGAGAGGAAGCTAGCCACCAGTTGGGCGCACTATGAGGCCGCCTAAAACTCGGGCTATGCTAGGAAAGCTTCTAATGTCGTGATCACCAAGTTTTGGCTAAGGCAAAGTTTTTGAGTTTCGTTCATAGTTGATGACCCCACCATGCTAACTTATGAGCCTCACAATATTTTTTATGTATGATTACAGAGATTCTATAGGGTGCTTCCGGAGGACCAGGAGAAGGCGGACAAGACTTTGCGGGGGGCTTGTCAGAGATTGACACGGCAGCAGTTTTACAATCAAAAGCATACCACCACCAGTCTATACAGCTCCGAGAAGTTGGGAAAGAGGGCGCCGAAGCATTTGAATGTGAAGGACCAACCAAAAATGACCGAGGAAGATTATGCCGGGGTAAGTAAATTGTCAATCAGATTCTATGTTGTTGCTAATTGCATTATCCATTCTTCAAATGAGTATTGTTTTTTCAGGTTATGCCCACGTGGGATGATGGTAAGGAGGACGCATGGCTGGCGTTGTCGGCGAGGTGGCGCGGGGAAGACGCCGAGTTCAACGCCTTGAGCGAGCGGAACAAGGCAAACTGTGGCTCCGGGGGGACACACTGTGCGAGAAACCGCAACCATGGTCGCTTCAAGGCTCATATGGTATGTACATGTGTACATGGAACAATCTATATTTATTTCCCCTCGTGATCCTACTTGATATGCATAACATTTCTTTGGCGATGAAGGAGACACATCTAGAGAGGCCTTGTTCTAACTATGAAGTATGTGAGAGGATGAAGCAGAAGAGGCCCGATCTGTCCCTGCCTCAGCCCTCGCTCCCGGAGTTCTATGACACTGCCAAGGAGGATGGTGCTAACTACCTCGAGGTATTCACTGGTTTTCATCTGGAGGTGGAAGATCCTAGAGAAGAGGAGATCGACGAGAGAGCGGTGGTCGTGGCGGGGCGCGGCCAGGAGCACGACCGTTTCAAGATTCTCGATAGGGTGATCCCGCGAACTCCTGCTTTGAGCCTCACGCGGATCAAGGCTACCCTCACCACCGATGACCCCGCTATCCCGCCTCGACGGCCTTCCCGAGAGAACGACGATGTAAGTTTTTCTCATTTCCATCATCTTTTCAAAAATCATTCATGAGTGGCTAAGTTGATGAGATTCATTGTTTTTGAAATTGTAGCCTGCTTTGGACGCAGCCTACAAGGCCGCTTTTGTGGAACACTTGGTGACGCTCGAGACGTGGTCCCAGACCCAAGCGGCCTACGAGGAGTGGGCAGAGTTACGCGATGTTGTAAGTTTCCACCTTTATTTTTGCAAAATATGACAAGTCTCGCATTCCCTAGTTTGAATCTTTATTTCTGCAACGCCTCACATCTAAAATATCTTGCAGCTTTTGGAGAGGTTTTATGGCACTGGAGAGCGAGCCACTCTACCGCCACGGCCACCTAGGCCAGGGCCGCAGCCAATCTTCCCATAAAAGGACGAATATGCTTTGACCTTCTACTCAGGGACCCCGGTAAGTTATTTGCCAAACCGGTTGTTACAACAAACCTGTGCCTTGGTGGTTGCTAACTCTGCCTCAAACATGTAGGGACCGGGATGCTCCGGCAATCCACACTTTGGTCGCCCTGATGCCTCGCCGACTATCTCGCGCGCGAGGTGGCTTCATCAACAGAATGGTGCGACCACTGCACCTTGCAGAACTTGATGGACTTGTTGCGAGTCCTTCTTTCTGCGACTTCCAGGATTTTTGTGGGGTGTTCTTGATAAGACAGGTCTTCTTGGAGATTGATAAGCTCATGATCCACGGTCCTGCCGGGATCCTTGAAGCACTTCTTGAGTTGAGAGATGTGGAAAACATCATGGACCTTGAGTTTTTCCGGGAGCTCAAGAGCATAAGCAACTTCTCCTCTTCTGCCACGAATTTTGAATGGACCGATGTATCTAGGAGCCAGCTTTCCTTTGATACCAAAACGGTGCGTGCCTCTCATGGGAGTGCCACGAAGGTAAACGAGATCACCAGGGACATACTCCATGTCCGTGTGCTTCCTGTCATAATTTCTCTTCTGGCGACTTTGAGCAATCTTCAGATTTTCAAGAATGATATGAACTTTCTCCTCCGCTTGAGTTACAATGTCAGGGCCAAACAATGTTCTTTCTCCTGCACCTGACCAACCAATCGGAGTTCTGCATTTGCGACCATAGAGAGCCTCAAATGGTGCCATCTGACTTTTCTGGAAGCTATTGTTGTAAGAGAATTCAGCATAAGGAAGACATTCTTCCCACTTCATGCCAAACGAGATGACGCAAGCACGGAGCATATCCTCCAGAATCTGATTGATCCTTTCAACTTGTCCTTGCGACTGAGGGTGGTAAGTTGTGCTGAAGTTCAACTTTGTTCCCAAAGCATTTTGGAAACTTTCCCAGAACTTGGAAGTGAAGATGCTTCCACGGTCTGAACTGATCTCAAGCGGAACCCCATACAAAGAGACAATTCTGTTGATATAGAGCTCAGCCAACTGAATTGCAGAAATTGTTTCCTTGACGGGGAAGAAGTGAGCCACTTTAGAAAGCCTGTCAATGACAACAAAGATTGCATTGTTGCCCTTCTGCGACCTAGGAAACACAGTGATGAAGTCCATCTCTACTTTCTCCCATTTCCATTCTGGGGGTTTCAATGGCTGTAAAGACCGGAAGGTTTCTGATGGACAGCTTTAACTCTGCGGCAGACATCACACTCCGAGACATACTTGGCACAATATCGTTTCAATCCCGGCCACCAATATTGTGTTTTCAAGTCCATGTACATCTTTGTGCTGCCAGGGTGGATAGAAAGAACAGAATCATGCGCCTCCTTGAGAACTTGCTCTCTCAAACCCGGGTAGTTCGGAAAAAACATCCGGTGTTCAAAGAAAAGCGTGCCTTGATCATCGACGTGGAAGGACTCATACTTCGGGAGCTGAAGTTGGAGATGATCTTTCTTGTGTACGGATCACCAAGCTGAAAGGAGCGAACCTTTTCTTCCAAGAGAGGAGTAGCCAGAAGGTTCAGGAGATACCCTTGTTCCACAATTTCAAGGTTGAGCTGACGGAATTCCTCGCACAAGAGAGGTTGTTGCTCTTCCATCATGAGGTTGTTGACATAAGCTTTGCGGCTGAGAGCATCGGCCATGACATTAGCTTTGCCCGGAGTGTAGTTGATGGTCAAATCAAAATCATTGATTGCTTCAATCCATCTCCTCTGCCGAAGGTTGAGATCAGGCTGAGTGAAGATATACTTCAAACTCTTGTGATCGGAAAAGATTTCTAGCAGTTGCCAAGCAAGTAGTGGCTCCATACTTTCAAAGCAAAGACAAGCTCTGCGAGCTCGAGGTCATGTGTAGGATAGTTGATCTCATGCGTCTTCAAGTCGAGAGGCATAAGCAACAACTTGTTTTTCTTGCATAAGGACCGCACCCAATCCTTGCAAAGGCGTCCAGAATATCTGGAAAGGCTTGGATGTATCCGGAGGAACCAAGACTGGTGTGGAAGTGAGCTTCTCTTTGAGTGTCTCAAAGCTTGCTTGACATGCAGGAGTCCAAAGGTATTTCTTGCCTTTCTTGAGGAGATCGGTAAGAGGCTTCGCTATCTTCGAAAAGTTCTGAACGAAGCGACGGCAATAACTAGCCAAACCAAGGAAACTCCGCACTTCTTTGACATTCACAGGAGGAAGCCAGTCAACAATTGTCTTCACAGTTTCCGGGTTGACTGCAATGCCCTTGGCAGAGATGACGTGACCAAGATAGGTTACTTGAGGCAGCCAAAACTCACACTTGGAGAACTTTGCATACAAGCGGTTCTCACGAAGCTTGTTTAGGACACACCGAAGGTGTTCTTCATGTTCTTTCTGTGACTTAGAATAGACTAGGATGTCATCCAGGTAGACCACAACGAACTTATCAAGATACTCCATGAAAACCGAGTTCATGAGCCTCGAGAAGGTGGCAGGTGCGTTGGTGAGACCGAAAGACATGACCGTGTACTCATACAGGCCATAGCGGGTGGTGAAAGCTGTTTTAGGAACATCTTCCTTGCGAATCTTGATTTGGTGATAACCACTTCTCAAGTCCAGCTTAGAGAATACCACAGCTCCAGCTAGCTGATCAAAGAGATCATTAATCCGCGGAAGGGGATATTTATTCTTGATGGTTTTAGCATTGAGAGCCCGATAGTCAACACAAAGTCTATCAGTCTTGTCTCGCTTCTTCACAAAGATTGTTGGGCTACCCCAAGAAGAAGTACTGTGTTGAATGAAACCCAACTTCTCTTGTTCATCAAGTTGACGTTTGAGTTCAGCCAACTCAGCAGGACCCATTTTATAAGGCCGCTTGGAGATAGGAGCCATTCCAGGTTCAAGCTCAATTGCAAACTCAACCTCACGATGCGAGGCATACAGAAACTCTTGGGAAAGACATGGGAACTCACAGACCACGGAACACTCTGAATAGCTTCCATAGCATCATCATTCAGAGCGCCAAAGAGAAAAGCTGGATAGCAGGAGTCAGACTTGGAGAATAGACTATATGGCCTTCAGGAATCTTCAGAGAAACCGAGCGTTCAGCACAATCAATCACAGCTGCATTTGCTGTCAACCAATCCATGCCCAAGATGACATCAATGTCAGAATTGCCCAGAACAATTAAGGAAGCCGTGAACGAAGAGCCACCAATCTCAATTTGATTGCCATGGCTGATTTTAGAAGCTGCCATCTTTGCTCTAGGAGAAAGGACCATTAACCGCTTAAGGAGAGGATCCAACGCTAACTCATTCTCATGTGCAAACTTGTGAGAAACAAAAGAATGCGATGCACCAGAATCAAACAAAACTCGTGCAGGGACTGAGTTAACGGATAGCATACCCATCACAACTCCAGGTGCATGCTCAGCTTGAGCGGCGTTGACACAGTTGGCACGAGCAGCGAGAGACCAGGCTTGGTGTTGATGTTGAGAGCCCGAGGTGGTGGTGCACGAACCAAAGGAGAGCTTGCCGCAGATCTTGGAGGTGGTGGAGGAAGAGCTTTGTTTTTCATCGGACAGCTCCAGTGTTGATGCCCAGTGTCTCCACAAGTGTAACAAGCACCAGGTGGACGTGGGGCAACATAGCCAGGGACTCCGCCAGGCGCTCCAGGGTAGTGGTGGTTGTAGCCCCTGGGAGCAGCAGTGAGGAAGTTTGGTGGCCTTGCCGTGTAGCTTGAAGGTCTTGGTGGAGCCGGGAGCGACGGTGGGGTGTTAGGAACCCAGACACGACGCTTAGAAGGAGTTGACATAGCTGAAGCGCTTGCTGCATCGCGGTTGTGTTTCTTTGACTCCTCAAACACTTGCCGACTTGCTTCTTCCTGCAGAGCTGTATGTTGAAGTTCCAGAAAAGACGCCGGCCTTGCAAGTGTGATTGCATATTTAATCGATGCATTGAGCCCTTGCCGGAACCTCTTTTGCTTCTTCTTGTCATCAGAGATCTCATCGCCACCATAACGAGAAAGGTTCATGAAGTTTCTGATGTAGGTATTGACATTGTCATTGCCCTGCTTGAGGTTGAGAAACACTTCCTTCATCCTCTCCATGACAATTTCTGACAGATACTGCTCTTTGAAAGCTCCAGTGAACTGTCCCCAAGTAGGCTGAAAACCAGTGCAGTTTGCCTTCAGGTAATTCTCCCACCAGAGAGCTGCATCTCCCTTCAGAAGGTGAGTAGCACACTTTACCCATTCTTGCTCAGGAACATCAGCAGTCATCAGCAACCTTGACATCTCACGCAACCAATCATCAGCATCAAGTGGTTGATCAGAAACATCAAATTGGCGTGGGTTGAACTTCAGAAAGCTTTTGATGTCTCCTCGCTTGGGAGGTGGAGGTAGCGGAACAAACTCATTCCTCCTGACACTTTCTTCGAAACGCTGCTGGTTCTGCTGCATTGCTGCCAAGGCATTGGTGATGCTTGACAACGCCCCGATTCAGGTTGTATGTCCTCCTCGAGCAGGCGTGGTGGTGCCATCCTGTGATTGATATAAAACACAAGTCAGTACTATGATGGAGAATAATAATAATCCAAAATAGTACCAAGATGGAATTAATCAAGATTAAAGGATACAATTTACTAAGATGATATTAAAATATCAACAAAGTTCAAAGCACCTAGAAGATATTAAGCATATCGCACACGACTGAAAAGGAGTGTGGTACACAGATATATCAAAGAAAAAATTTCCGCAAATTTCGGCATTAAAATACCAATAGATGCGCAAAATCACTTAACGAATCAAGATTAGTGACTCTACCAATTCAATATACAAGAGCGAATGATAAAAGTAGTGGTATGGTCGCGACTCCATCCCGCACTCAAATCATTACTCCGTACATGAATAAGTAAAACACATATCCCAACACCTTCTTCTCACGATGAACCTAAAGATTAGTAACTACGGAAACGAACCCCCAAACAAGATAACGTCGGATAACAAAGAGTAAGACAGATCGCGGCGGTATACAACGAGTCAGATAGATCGCGTCGGTTTGCAAAAGCCTGTCGGTATGGAATGTACCAACAGTTGATAACCAAAGGCAGATTGTGATAACAAGTTGGATGCAACAGATAGACAAAGAGTTACACACACACAACCTATGGTACTACGGAACCCAGAACATGTGAATCCTAGTTTGAATTTTAAGAAGAGGATTGAAAACGTTACACTTCCTTACCAGAAAAGGGTGGGTGGGTGGGTAAGAAGAAAAGTGGAAGCAGTCCTACTCTCGCGTTTTGTTTTTCCCTAGTATACATAACTACCAAAATATTTGCTAGACTGACAACGACCATTTGGCTGAGACCCTGAAGGGCGGGATGGCTCTGATACCAATTGTAACTACCTCGGTGAATTACGCTCCTAGTTACAAGTCTGGACGAGCGGAAATGGTTAAAATAGTACGGTGGGGCCCAAATGCCACTCACAGGTAGACCTTTCGGCCGTCCTAACCATTTCCGAACATCAGGACAAGAACGTGCAGCGTAATCGGCAGGCGAAGGGATCAACTACATACACAAATGAGTATGTATGCAAGCCACCATACAATGGTTCTCAGAGTCATTCCATCTAAAAGAAAGGAAATATTGCAACGCCATACGGCAAGATCCAAATATCCTAGATAGATATAATAGTTTAGGATACCTCCTCATACACCAAACATCAGAGTATCAAGCGGAAGCGGAAAACAAGATCCGAGTACGGATAAGACGCAAATCGGCATAAGATGCCCCATAAATAAACACATCCCGCCCACAGATCTCATGGATCCCCGTTCCCGGAATCTCTACACCGAATGATCGTTGCCCACATCGTCCGTCTCCTCCACCCAGTATCCATCTTGCGAGTTTACCTGTTCATCTGAATCAAACAATTTATCGTGTGAGACCCTAGGGGTACTCAGCAAGTCTTTATGCCTCTAAAGGGGACACAACCTGGGGTGACGCAATTGCAGCAAAAGATAAACCCTAACCATTCTATAGATACTCGCTAACCATCCGCCTAACCAGAGATAGACGGATGTCCGTGAATTAATAACATCAGTTATAACGGTAATATTAACAGATCCATCCTCCTCCTCGCTTACCGACGAGGAAGCGGACGAACAAACCCCCCCATCCGTTGGCAGTTTTATTATCCATTCCATGAGAGTTGCACTATTTACTAGTCAGGTACTTAGTCAAATTAAAAGCGGTACTTTAGTTATACTTGTCTATGATCGAGAAACTGTGCTCCAAGTCGTCCATAACCGCGGACACGGCTTTCAGAAAGTTTTACCCTGCAGGGGTGCACAAATAGCAACACACACTCGATCAACCTCGGAAAAACCAAATCAAAACCCAACGAGGCATTCACGACAAAGTGATCACAGGATTCAGAAATATTTCAGGGGGCCACCCCATTAAGCTACCCGCAACGAAGTTAGCCGACTCCGAGACGGACTCAAGGTTTGCGTCAGTGGCTGTAAACGACTGGGAACCCGAAAGTGTTAGACAAGTGAGCATGAAAAACCAAATAGCAGATATTGCTCACAGATGCCACTTTCTTTAGTTATCCCATTACTACTCAGGTTAAGTTGTTTAGGTACCTCGTTATCCATCAGACACTCACATACTGTAGCATCCCAATTGTCTAACAATTGCAATGCTACTAGCCTAGTCTAGACATATGCTACTTCAAATATATATTTGTTGCATCATCATTATATCATGCTCATGTCATCATGTCTCCTTGCATTTGAGCATCATATAAAACCCTTTTTGTTTTGGTTCTTATCTCATATGCATTATTAATTGTATTTGCCTCTTGATATTGTATTTGTTTCTTGATATATTGTTTAAATGCCCAAGTTGAGTTGGGGCATATCTTTTGTTAACTCCACCACCTTTCTTTCACCACCTTATAATTCCACCATCCAACTAAATATGAGCTTGGCACTTAATGGTTTTACCTCTAGCTCATGTGGGTTGGGATGGATCCAATTCTTTTCCACATGCTCTCATATGTCAATAATGTTGTTTTCACAATAGGGATATGTGGAGAGCCACATGGCCACCTTTGCATGCCTTGTGAGTGGGACCTTTTTCCTAGCTTCCATATGTGTGATTTTGGGGTTATTCTCATGTTGTGATATTTTTGTGGGCTTATTAAATACCTAGTGGCATATACACACTAGCAAGTCCCAAATATATTCCAATGTGATCATCTCCATATACTCCACTTGGAATTCTTTCTAAATTCCTTTGCTTGGGCCTTACTCCAATTTTTGGAATGCATAATAATAATGCCATGTATTAATATTGTTTTCACAATAATCAACATGGCCATAAATGTTTTGCATGGGCCATGCAAGCCCCACCTTTTGCTTGTTCTTTGGATCTTATTTGAATTTTGAGTGAATTTAAACCACATCTCTCTCTACCCCTTAGGCTTGGTCTTGTGTGATCATGCCTAAACCTCATCACCATGCCATCCTTACCATCATCACCTTTTCCTCTCTTTTCTAGTCTTGATCTTGTTGGGGTTTGGTTTGTGCTTGGCTTGATCTTGGCAAAAGAACACCCTAGCATCTAACCTTCCCCCCCTCTCTAAACCTAAACCCTAAGCCACCCCCTCTCTCCTTTAATCCCACCATGACCAAACCCTAGCTAACATGTCCCCCTCTCTCTTACCTCCCTCTCTCACCTAGGCCCCACTGCCACCCTCTCTCCCTGGCCCCACCTAGCTGCCATCCTAACCAAACCCTAGCTACACCCGAGCCACACCCCCTCTCTAACCGAGCCTAGCTCCAAACCCTAACCCAACCCGAGCCTCACCTCTCTCTCCCTAGCTCTCTCTCTGCCCTAGGGGCCCCACCCCGAACCACCCCGACCCTGGCCTGCCCTACCCCACCTGGCAGCTCCCCTACACCGCCCCTGCCACCTGGCCTCCCAGCCGAGCACGTGAGGAGGAGGACAAAAGGTGGCCGAGCCACCTTTATCGTCCACCACCTCCCCACGGCACCCCGCTTCCTCTCCGTCCCTATCCACCCACTCTGCCTTGCCCAGCTACCCCAGATCCACCCCGTAGGCGCCACGCCTCTCCCCTCTCTTCTCCATCGCCATGCCAGCTACGCCATCGGCAACCCTCGGCCCCCTCGCGACTACACCCGTTCAGACGACAAGCACGTCGGGGAGGTGATCGAGAGACCAAGCGAGCCCTACACTGCCTTTGACACGCCGTCGAGAAGGAGACGGACCGGAGCCACCAGAACCTGCCGCGCCCGAGCCGAAACCCTAGCCGGCTGTCCGCCTGCTTCACCGACGACCTACCACCCCTCTGCTCGATCCGACCACGCCAACGCCACCTCGGTGAGCTCCCTAACCCCTTGGACATGGTCGCCTGCTCGCTTCCGTGCTAGGTCCGCCGGACGATTCGGCGTGCACCCTCGGTGCACCGACGAGCGCGCGCGCCTGCTCGCTTCCGCGCCGCGCAAACCCTACCTAGGCCCCGTCCACCCTCCTAGCAGCAACCCCGCCCTAGCGCAGTGGCTCAACCCTCTGACCGCGCGTCCAGATCGCGTGTTCGATTCCCCGCGCCGCACGCTCGGTCGCGAGCACCGATCTGTCCATGCCAGCAGAGAAGAACAACAGTAGCAGTGGCTACTTCGCACAAACCCCCCCTTTTTCTTTTCCGCAACCCGCGATCCCTCCAGCCCCACCTGTCTGCCTCGTTGTCGTTTTGCAGAGAGGCCCCTCTGTTTCTCCGGCCTTAACCTGCGCCACCACGGATGCCACACGTGTCACGCCCCGGCTGGCGCGCCCGCGAGTGGGTCCGCATGTGCCGTGGCCCCACCTGTCAATCGCTTAGGCTAGGTTTGCTGCGGTGAGAAAAGGTTTTCTGCGTGCGTGTGTTGCTGAGTCAGCTGCTGGGCCCACCCGTCAGCGTCTGTGTCTAGCTAATCCTGAGTAACAAAAGTATTGCCTGTTTCTGTTTTAAATTCAAATCTTTTTCTAATTATTTCAAATTCAAATATATTTTCTGTTTTTAATTATCTTTTCAAATAATAATCCAAATAATATATGTTTTCAAATCAGAAAAATGTGAGGATTTCAAATATGCAATCCAAAATATATTTTGAACACTTAAATTTCCAAGTTTATTTAAATTACAATAAAATGCCCCTTGGACTTAAATAATTAATAACTTTTGTTTTATAAGTCCAAATTTAACAAATGATATGTCTAAAATGATTAGCTCGACGAGACTTTTCTGTTTATGCATTCCATGGTTTGTTTTGCAGCATGCATCATATAAATATAAAGTGAACAGCAACTTAATTGTGAATAAAATGGGGCCAAAACTTAATAAAATGATTTAATCTTGTACTTCACACCTCACCCATGCCATGCTACCTTATTGCCATGCAAATTGTGCATCATTCATCATGGCATGATTGTTTGTTTGTCGCATTTATTCATATGCTTGTGCACTTTATTTATGTTGGCCCTTGTTTGTTTGGTTCTTCTTCGAATAGACGCTGAGCAGGGGATATATCAAGAGGACCAGGAACACTACCCAGATCCATTCCTTGCTTCAACTGAGCTGCCAGGCAAGCACTACCACATGCTTGCATATATATAGTACCTATTGCCTCTGTCTTATTCTTGCATCATCGAGTCGCGATTGCGTTAAACTGAATCCCAAGTATTGCATAGCCTTTACTTTTAAACCCCACCGAAGCTTGTTCCTCCATCCCATGAGCCATTACTACAGGAGTTGTTTGAGCCATGCGAGTCGTAGAACAGCATGTGTAGGGTATGTGAGTGTCTGATGGAGAACGAGGTACCTAAATAACTTAACCTGAGTAGTAATGGGATAACTAATGAAAGTGGCATCGGTGAGCCATATTCGCTATTTGGTTTTTCAGGCTCACTTGTGTCCCGTAAGACCCCGAGTACTTGATTCCTGTTCCAAGATTATTCGCGCTATCCACATCCGGGAGGCTTATGGACCCCCCTGAGCCAGAGCTTGATTCATTCTTATTTCTTGGGGCCACAAACTAGTTTGAGGATTTATTTACTATCCTGTACTTATGCCATGCTTTTATCGCTTTATTTAAATTGTGCAGTCTTCGCATCTTTATTTAGGGCGGGACACGATTTCGCTGATCGACAAGCCCAGTCACATTTTCGGTTCCCATCGTTTACGTCCACCCAAACCTTGAGTCCGTCTCGTGGCCGGCCGTCATGGGTAGCTTAATGGGGTGGCCCCAAATATTTCTGAATCCTGTAATTGCTTTGTCGTGGCCTCGTTGGGTTTTGATTTGGTTTTCGAGGCACCTCGTGTGTGTTGCTATTTGTGCACCTGCAGGGTAAAACTTCTCAAAGCCGTGTCATGTTATGGATGACTTGGAGCACAGTTTCGATCATAGACAAGCATAACTAAAGTACCTTTTTAAATTGACTAGACTAGGTACCGACTAGTAAATAGTGCAACACTCATGGAATGGATAATAAAACCGCCAGCGGATGGGGTTGTTCGTCCGCTTCCTCGTCGGTAAGCGAGGAGGAGGATGGATCTGTTAAGAATACCGTTACAACTGTTACAACTGTTGTTATTAATTCACGGACATCCGTCTATCTCTGGTTAGGCGGATGGTTAGCGAGTATCTATAGAATTGTTAGGGTTTATCTTTTGCTGCAATTGCGTCACCCCAGGTTGTGTCCCCTTTAGAGGCATAAAGACTTGCTGAGTACCCCTAGGGTCTCACACGATAAATTATTGGTTCAGATGAGCAGTACACTGCAAGATGGATCTGGGTGGAAGAGACAGACGATGTGGGCAACGATCATTCGGTGTAGAGATTAGGAACGGGGATCCGTGAGATCTGTGGGCGGGATGTGCTTATTTATGGGGCATCTTATGCCGATTTGCTTCTTATCCGTACTCGGATTTTTGTCTTCCGCTTCCGCTTGATACTCTGTTGATTGATGTATGAGGAGATATCCTAAACTATTATATCTATCTAGGATATTTGGATCATGCCGTATGGCGTTGCTATATTTCCTTTCTTTTAGATGGAATGGCTCTGATGTACTATTGTATAGTGGCTTGCATACATACTCATTTGTGTATGTAGTTGATCCCTTCTTTCGATTACGCCGCCCGTTCTTGTCCCGATGTTTGGAAATGGTTGGGACGGCCGAAAGGTCTACTGTGAGTGGCATTTGGGCCCACCGTACTATTTCAACCATTTCGATCATCCGAGCTTGTACTAGGGCGTAATTCACCGAGGTAGTTACAATTGGTATCGAGCCATCCCGCCCTTGGTCTCAGCCAAATGGTTGTTGTCACATCTAGCAAATATTTTTGGTAGCTATGTATACTAAGGAAAAACAAAACGCGAGAGTAGGACTGCTTCCACTTTTCTTCTTACCCACCCACCACCCTTTTCTGGTAAGGAAGTGCAACGTTTTCAATCCTCTTCTAAAAATTCAAACTAGGATTCACGTGTTCTGGGTTTCCGTAGTACCATAGGAAGTGTGTGTGTGTGTGTAAATCCTTGTCTATCTGTTGCATCCAGTTTGTTATCACAATCTGCCTTTGGTTATCAACTGTTGGTACATTCCATCTTGTAAAGCTTTTGCAAACCGACGAGATCTATCTGATTAGTTGTATCCGCCGATTTATCTGACTCCTTGTTAACCGGTGCCATCTTCTTAAGGGCGTTCTTCCTTCCAGCAACTCCACCTTCCGTGCAAAATCACTTATCAGGTAGAGAGGTAGAGTCGCTAATCTTGTTTCGTTATCTGATTTTGCGCATCTATTGGTATTTTAATGCTAAAAATTTCGGAAAATTTTTATTTTATACATCAGTTTTTACACACTCCATTCCAGTTGTGTGAAACATTATCTATCTCCCTTTTATCAGCATGTCCATGCTAACTCATTCTTTTGTCACCGGCGCTTAATCCTGGAGTTTCTTTTCATCTCCTTTTCTCTTGGGCTAATTACATTACGTGTGTCGATTCGATGCTGGTGATTGTAATTTGGCTCTCGGCATAGCTATATTCCACTCATGATAAGTGTCGTTTGGAATATGGAAATGCTATCAACCGTCACCATCTGGAGGATACGGTTATCTCCTGTGATTTTGAGTACACCGTGATCATATCTATGCATATTCAAGTATCTTTGGCAATCCGAGTTTCCCAAAGCACTACGGTGTCTATCATCATCCATCATGCTGCACATCTTTTTCAACTCCATATCTGCACATCTTTTTCGTCTCTGATAGCTCATACCATAGGCAAAGCTATATCATCGGTTCTTATCCAAGATCTCTTTATCTTTGTAACCGGTGTTCCGATCGACGATGTGAACCAGGTGACATCTCTTCTTCTTCCGAAGGACCAGATAATCTATTCTGCCAGTGCATCTTCTTCAACACGAACCCGTGCTCTTAATGTTGATCTTTCAAAAGAGCGTTGAGTTCAGAAAGTGTTTCGAGCATTTGTTCGTTTCTCCCGCCTCTTGAACTTGATATTCTGGGAATATCCTGTTAATCCATGGTGGTATATGTTGATAATATGTTTGCCGATTCGATATCAATGGAAGAACATGGAAGATCATCTGTGTCTCTTTCTCTCAAGCTTCGTGAGCACTGCCTGTGTGCAAAGTTCTCAAAGCGTGAATTCTGGTTTCTTGAAGTCACCTATCTCGACCACGTCCTTCTGCTAAAGAGATCGCTCCAATTCTGGAATCAGCAAGTCCATTGTTAATTCCATCCTCCATCTTCAACCAATCCGGAGTTGTTCCTTGTTGGCAAGTTATCATCGTCGTTCCGCTAAAGATTTCCTCAAGACAGCTAAATCTCTCTCAATCATTTCAAGAACAACATGGAGTTCTTTCACCTCTATCTCGTTAAGTGATCTCTTGAAACCCTCTCGCTCTATCATCTATGCTCAATCCACCGGAGGCCATGAAGACTTTTCAGATCTTTCATAATCCTTAGGTGCAAGTGGTGCTATCTTTTTCTTTAACTGTGGAATCTTGCAGTTGTCTCCGTGATCTTCCTTCATATCTTTCCGGTGGCTTGGTACTTACGTTATGACGACAACATCATCACCATTATCTGTCTTGGATCCGGTGAATCGTTTGCATCTATCCTTGTTTTCTAACGGAGTTCCAGGAGCTCTTCTTGTCAATACCTTCAGTCTGTTTCGGTAGTTGGATTGCATGGTTTTCTTATTCATGTGCGGAGTAATGCTTTGAGTGCGGGATGGAGTAGCTACCATACCACTACTCTTATCATTCGCTCTCGTACATTGAATTGGTGAACTAATGTGATTTCACTCATTCCACGGAAGTTATAAGTGGCCTTTATCCCTTGGTACTTTTACTTCCGTCCTTGTTTTCCGGAGTGCTCTCTCGAAGAAAGTAATCAATAATCTCTTGTTGGTGTTCTCGTCTTTTCTACACGGAGCAAAATCTACAATTATCTGGTGGAAACAAACGCAAACTCCTTCGGTCCTCGTCTTTCTACCGGTGCTCGACATCCCCAAACAAGATGAAAGGAAAATATCTCTCCCTTTGTTTCATCAATTCTTTTGCTGTGGTAAAGCCAATTATGGTTGATGCCATCAGCTGCAAATCTATTGCGTTAGCCTCAAGGCTAAAGAAAGCAATAAGTATCTCTACAATAAACTCTAGATCCTCCATATTCTTTGCTTCTCGGGATTCCACCGTGATCTGGCTTCACATCAATCTCTGGAAGTTATATCTGCGCACCTCAATTGCGTGATCCTTTGGTTCTTACCGGCGCAACAAGAATCTAATCCGACGATGTCTAACTAAATCTTTCTGCTGATATCAAGGGACTCTATTGTTTGAAGGCAATATTGTTTCCGAACTTCCTTTCTCAAAATCTGAGAGCAGGTACGATGCTATTGTCATAGTGCTTCAAAACCTCTCCAATCTAGATCTTTTCTTCCGGCGAGACAAAGATTCATCCTCTCTAGTATCAGTAAATCTTTAATCTTAACGGTGTCTCTTTCCTTATCCAGGATACATCATCTTGTCCTGTCGTTCTCAAGTGGTTCGATCCTTTTATCATGTTTCTTGAGAAAACCGGAGCTATGTCCATCCTATCCTGCTTGTCTCACGACAACCCTTCAATTATTCTAATCCGTTGTTCTTGAAGCAAAACGCAAGACTCGCAACAAGTCTAGCAAGTTTGCAAGGTGTAGTGGTTGCACCATTCCGTGGTTCATCATCTTGGGAACGTGAGGGTCACCTTCGTTCGAACACCCGTCTCCTTGTGTTGTTTTTTCCTAGGAATCTCAAGCAGATTCTTGTTTAGTGGGGGAGAGTTGTAGCATCCCAATTGTCTAACAATTGCAATGCTACTAGCCTAGTCTAGACATATGCTACTTCAAATATATATTTGTTGCATCATCATTATATCATGCTCATGTCATCATGTCTCCTTGCATTTGAGCATCATATAAAACCCTTTTTGTTTTGGTTCTTATCTCATATGCATTATTAATTGTATTTGCCTCTTGATATTGTATTTGTTTCTTGATATATTGTTTAAATGCCCAAGTTGAGTTGGGGGCATATCTTTTGTTAACTCCACCACCTTTCTTTCACCACCTTATAATTCCACCATCCAACTAAATATGAGCTTGGCACTTATTGGTTTTACCTCTAGCTCATGTGGGTTGGGATGGATCCAATTCTTTTCCACATGCTCTCATATGTCAATAATGTTGTTTTCACAATAGGGATATGTGGAGAGCCACATGGCCACCTTTGCATGCCTTGTGAGTGGGACCTTTTTCCTAGCTTCCATATGTGTGATTTTGGGGTTATTCTCATGTTGTGATATTTTTGTGGGCTTATTAAATACCTAGTGGCATATACACACTAGCAAGTCCCAAATATATTCCAATGTGATCATCTCCATATACTCCACTTGGAATTCTTTCTAAATTCCTTTGCTTGGGCCTTACTCCAATTTTTGGAATGCATAATAATAATGTCATGTATTAATATTGTTTTCACAATAATCAACATGGCCATAAATGTTTTGCATGGGCCATGCAAGCCCCACCTTTTGCTTGTTCTTTGGATCTTATTTGAATTTTGAGTGAATTTAAACCACATCTCTCTCTACCCCTTAGGCTTGGTCTTGTGTGATCATGCCTAAACCTCATCACCATGCCCATCCTTACCATCATCACCTTTTCCTCTCTTTTCTAGTCTTGATCTTGTTGGGGTTTGGTTTGTGCTTGGCTTGATCTTGGCAAAAGAACACCCTAGCATCTAACCTTCCCCCCTCTCTAAACCTAAACCCTAAGCCACCCCCTCTCTCCTTTAATCCCACCATGACCAAACCCTAGCTAACATGTCCCCCTCTCTCTCGGCCTTACCTCCCTCTCTCACCTAGCTGGCCCCACCGGCCACCCTCTCTCCCTGGCCCCACCTAGCTGCCACCCTAACCAAACCCTAGCTACACCCGAGCCACACCCCCTCTCTAACCGAGCCTAGCTCCAAACCCTAACCCAACCCGAGCCTCACCTCTCTCTCCCTAGCTCTCTCTCTGCCCTAGGGGCCCCACCAACCACCCCGACTGGCTCGCCTTACCCCACTGGCAGCCTCCCCACTGCCTCGCCTCGCTCGCCTCCCACCGAAAGCACGTGAGGAGGAGGAAAAAAGGTCGAGCCACCTTTATCGCCCACCACCTCCCCACGGCACCCCGCCTTCTCCGTCCCTATCCACCCACTCGCCGCCTACCCCAGATCCACCCGTAGGCGCCTCGCCTCTCCTCCTCTCTTCTCCATCGCCATCGCCCACTTATCGCCAAGAACCCTCGCGACTACACTGCTCTGCATTTACAAGCACGTCGGGAGGTGATCGAGGAGACCAAGGCGAGCCTACACCACGCCTGCAGACACGCCGAGAAGGAGACGGACCGAGCCACTGAACTCGCTGCTACCGAGAAACCCTAGTCGGCCGTCCGCCTGCTTCACCGACGACCTACCACCCCTCTGCTCGATCCGACCACGCCAACGCCACCTCGGTGAGCTCCCTAACCCCCTGGACATGGTCGCCTGCTCGCTTCCGCGCTAGGTCCGCCGGACGATTCGTCGTGCACCCTCGGTGCACCGACGAAGGCCAGCGCCGCTTCGCTCAAGGCCAAGCAAACCCTACCTAGGCCCTGGCCCACCCTCCTAGCAGCAACCCGCCCTAAGCGCGATGGCTCCGCCCTCGACCAAGGCCCAGATCGCGTGTTCGATTCCCCGTGCCGGGCGCTCGGTCGCGAGCACCGATCTGTCCACGCCAGCAGAGAAGAACAACAGTAGCAGTGGCTACTTCGCACAAAACCCCCCCTTTTTCTTTTCCGCAACCCGCGATCCCTCCAGCCCCACCGTTTTGCGAGAGGCCCTCTGCTTCTCGGCCTTAACCCGCACCACGGATGCCACACGTGTCACGCCTTTGGCGCGCCATGAGTGGGTCCAAGATGCCGTGGCCCCACTCACAATCGCTTAGGCTAGGTTTGCTGCGTGAGAAAAGGTTTTCTGCAGCGTGTGTTCTGAGTCAGCTGCTGGGCCCACCCGCCGTCGTGTCTAGCTAATCCTGAGTAACAAAAGTATTGCCTGTTTCTGTTTTAAATTCAAATCTTTTTCTAATTATTTCAAATTCAAATATATTTTCTGTTTTTAATTATCTTTTCAAATAATAATCTAAATAATATATGTTTTCAAATCAGAAAAATGTGAGGATTTCAAATATGCAATCCAAAATATATTTTGAACACTTAAATTTCCAAGTTTATTTAAATTACAATAAAATGCCCCTTGGACTTAAATAATTAATAACTTTTGTTTTATAAGTCCAAATTTAACAAATGATATGTCTAAAATGATTAGCTCGACGAGACTTTTCTGTTTATGCATTCCATGGTTTGTTTTTCAGCATGCATCATATAAATATAAAGTGAACAGCAACTTAATTGTGAATAAAATGGGGCCAAAACTTAATAAAATGATTTAATCTTGTACTTCACACCTCACCCATGCCATGCTACCTTATTGCCATGCAAATTGTGCATCATTCATCATGGCATGATTGTTTGTTTGTCGCATTTATTCATATGCTTGTGCACTTTATTTATGTTGGCCCTTGTTTGTTTGGTTCTTCTTCGAATAGACGCCGTGGGATATATCAAGAGGACCAGGAACACTACCCAGATCCATTCCTTGCTTCAACTGAGCTGCCAGGCAAGCACTACCACATGCTTGCATACATATAGTACCTATTGCCTCTGTCTTATTCTTGCATCGTCGAGTCGCGATTGCGTTAAACTGAATCCCAAGTATTGCATAGCCTTTACTTTTAAACCCCACCGAAGCTTGTTCCTCCATCCCATGAGCCATTACTACAGGAGTTGTTTGAGCCATGCGAGTCGTAGAACAGCATGTGTAGGGTATGTGAGTGTCTGATGGAGAACGAGGTACCTAAATAACTTAACCTGAGTAGTAATGGGATAACTAATGAAAGTGGCATCGGTGAGCCATATTTGCTATTTGGTTTTTCAGGCTCACTTGTGTCCCGTAAGACCCCGAGTACTTGATTCCTGTTCCAAGATTATTCGCGCTATCCACATCCGGGAGGCTTATGGACCCCCCTGAGCCAGAGCTTGATTCATTCTTATTTCTTGGGGCCACAAACTAGTTTGAGGATTTATTTACTATCCTGTACTTATGCCATGCTTTACTGCTTTATTTAAATTGTGCGAGGTAATCACATCGCATTTAGGTAGGGACACGATTTCATGTGTCGACAAGCCCAGTCACATTTTCGGGTTCCCAGTCGTTCTCCGCCCACCCAAACCTTGAGTCCGTCTCAGTGGCCAGCCAGCTTCGTCGCGGGTAGCTTAATGGGGTGGCCCCCTGAAATATTTCTGAATCCTGTAATTGCTTTGTCGTGACTGCCTCGTTGGGTTTTGATTTGGTTTTTCCGAGGCACCTCGAGTGTGTGTTGCTATTTGTGCACCCCTGCAGGGTAAAACTTTCTGAAAGCCGTGTCCGCGGTTATGGACGACTTGGAGCACAGTTTCTCAATCATAGACAAGCATAACTAAAGTACCGCTTTTAAATTGACTAGACTAGGTACCTGACTAGTAAATAGTGCAACACTCATGGAATGGATAATAAAACCGCCAGCGGATGGGGGTTGTTATCCGCTTCCTCGTAATGGCGAGGAGGAGGATGGATCTGTTAAGAATACCGTTACAAGCTATTACACTGTTGTTATTAATTCACGGACATCCGCTCTATCTCTGGTTAGGCGGATGGTTAGTAGTATCTATAGAATTGTTAGGGTTTATCTTTTGCTGCAATTCGCCACCCAGGTTGTGTCCCTTTAGAGGCATAAAGACTTGGAGTACCCCTAGGGTCTCACACGATAAATTATTGGTTCGGATGAATGGTACACTCGCAAGATGGATACTGGGTGGAAGAGACGGACGATGTGGGCAACGATCATTCGGTGTAGAGATTCCGGGAACGGGGATCCGTGAGATCTGTGGGCGGGATGTGCTTATTTATGGGGCATCTTATGCCGATTTGCTTCTTATCCGTACTCGGATTTTTGTCTTCCGCTTCCGCTTGATACTCTGTTGATTGATGTATGAGGAGATATCCTAAACTATTATATCTATCTAGGATATTTGGATCATGCCGTATGGCGTTGCTATATTTCCTTTCTTTTAGATGGAATGGCTCTGATGTACTATTGTATAGTGGCTTGCATACATACTCATTTGTGTATGTAGTTGATCCCTTCGCCTGCCGATTACGCCGCCCGTTCTTGTCCCGATGTTTGGAAATGGTTGGGACGGCCGAAAGGTCTACCTGTGAGTGGCATTTGGGTGAGGTGTAGAATACAAGAAATAAACATTTTATTGAGTTTTAATCATATTTATACTCAAATAAGTTGCTGTAATCTTTATATTTATATGATGCATGCTGCAATTCAGAACATGGAATGCATAAACAGAAAGGTCTCGTCGAGCTAATCATTTTAGACATATTATTTGTTAAATTTGGAGTTATAAATCAAAAGTTATTAATTAATTAAGGAAAAAGGATATTTTATTGTAATTTTAATCAACTTGAGATTTTAAGTGTTCAAAATATATTTTGGAGGGCATATTTGAATTCCTCACATTTTTCTAATTTGAAAACATATATTATTTGTATTATTTGGAATTATAATTTAAAAGTTATTTGAAAACAGATTTAAATTTGAATTTGAATTAATTTGAAAAAGGTTTAAATTAAAACAGATATAAACAGAAACTTTTTGTACTCAGGCAGACCCAGCAGCTGACGGTGGGCCTGTGTTGAGGGCAACATGCGTGTAGAAAAACTTTTCTCACCGCAGCTTGATCTAGCCACAGCAAGTGACAGTGGGTGAGCACACGCGACCCACTCAAGGCGCCAATGGGACGCGACACGTGGGGCATTCGTGGGAGCGCGGGTTAAGATTGAAAAAGTCTAGGGGGTGTCCTGCAAAACGTACAGAGAGGCTGACGGGTGGGCTCTGCGTACTGCGGATTAAGCATAAAAACTAGGGGGGGTTTATGCAAAAACGGCGACGCGTACTGTGCTTCTTCTCTGCTCGCTGACGACGGGTCTTGTGGCGCGGGGGATCGATCCTGGACTGGGCACAAGGCTGAGGCGGCTACCGTTGGGATAGGGAGAGGTCGGTGTCAGGAGGGCGGACGGGGCCTAGATAGGGTTTTGCGCGACGTGGGAGCGAGCAGACGCGCGCGCTCGTCGGTGCACCGAGGGTGTACGACGGAAAGATCAACGCATACAGGGGACGATGACGACAACGCGGATGTCTAGGAGGGTCGGGTGCTCACCGAGAGGTTGTTGGAGGTGGTGGTTCGGCCGGAGGGGTAACGGATCGACGACGGCGAGACCGTGGCTTAGGGTTTTCTTGTCGGAGCGGCCGGCCTGGTGGCTCTGGTCCTCCTCCTCCTGGGTACGTCTGGCAGACGATGGGGAGGGCCCTTGGTCTTCCAAGGCACCAGAGCGCCACGCCACCGGCTGGTAAGAGGAGGGAAGGTGGAGGCCGACGGTGGGCGGCGATGGTGTAGACGGTGGCGGTGGAGGAAAGGAGGGGGAGAGGCAGGGACCTGGGATGGATCTGGGGGAGGCAGCAGGTGAGAGAGGGGGTGGAAAGGGATGGGAGGGGAGAGGGGGTGCCGTGGGGGAGTAGGGCAGAGAAAGGTGGCTTCGGCCACTTTTCCTCCTCCTCCTTCACGTGCTCGGGTCGGGGCAGGAGCAGGGCAGGCGCATGGGGCTGCAGGTGGGGTCAGGGCGTGGCCAGGTAGGCAGGGGAGGCTCGGGCTGGTAAGGCAGGCTCGGCAGAGAGATAGGGCTAGAGAGAGAGAGGGGAGGCTCGGCTAGGTTGGGGAGCCTCGGTTAGGGTTTGGTACTAGGGTTGGGGAGGGGTAGGTAGCTGGGGTGTGGCCAGGGAGAGAGGATGGCCAGGTGGGTCCTGCAGGGTGAGACTCGGCATAGATGAAGAGGAGAGGGTGAGGTAGGTTTTGCGTTTAGCTTAGGTATAAGATGGTGGTAGAGGTGTAGGTGGTTAGGGTAGGATCTTAGATAGAGGATTAGGGGGAGAGGTAGAGGGAGAGAGGATGGCTTAGGTTTTTAGATGCTTGCATGCTCCAAACTAGATCAAGCAAGAATAGGTGGGAAAAGTGTAGGGTTTGGGTTTTAGAAAAGATCCACTTGACCATGCTTAAATGGAAGTGAAAAGGGAGGGGAAGATGAGGATTAGAGAGAGGGAGATGAAGATGAGGTAGGGTGGAAGATGATCCACTCAAAAGACCAAATAAAAACCAAGGAGGGCAAAAAATATGGAGAGGGTAGCATGGCCCATGCATAATATTAATGCTAGGTTTCATCTTGTGAAAACAACATAAATATCCATGGCATTTATACCTATGCATTCCAAAAATATGGAATAAGCCAAACTAGAAGAAGTGGAAGGATGCCCCATGTGGAGTAGTTGGAGATGACCACATTTGAATAGAAATGGGACTTGCTAGTGTGTATGTGCCACTAGGTATTTAATAAGCCCAAGAATATCCCAACATGACAATAACCCCAAAACAACCCATATGGAAGCTAGGAAAAGGTTCCACTCACAAGGCATGCAAAGGTGGCCATGTGGCTCTCATAACCCAATAATGTGGAAACAATATGGTGCAAATATGAGAGCATGTGGAGATAGAATTGGATCCATCCCAACCCACATGAGCTAGAGGTAAACCCAATAAAGTGCAAAGCTCATATTTAGTTGGATGGTGGAATGATGGGTGATGACAAGAAAGGTGGTGGAGTTAACAAAAGATATGCCCCCAACTCAACTTGGGCATTTAAACAATATATCAAGAACCAAATACAATATCAGAGGCAAATACAATTAATGATGCATATGAGAGAAGAACCAAAAAAAAAAGGGTTTTATATGATGCTCAAATGCAAGGTGGCATGATGACATGAGCATGATATATGATGATGCAACAATTATATATATGAAGTAGCCATTATATTATTAGACCAAGTAGCATTACAATTGTTAGACAATTGGGATGCTACAGTTGCTAATTATTCTAGTTGCTAATTATCCTCCTATATTATGCTTAATATCTTTATTATGCTTAGTATCTTTATTATGCTTAGTATTTATGCTTAGTATCTTTATTATGCTTAGTATCTTTATTATGCTTAGTATCTTTATTGTGCTTAATATCTTTATTATGCTTAATTGGATCATGTATTCATACTAAATTGTTTACCTCTTCTCAATGTAGGTGATTGACCAATATGAGCCAATGCAAGGAATCAACGTCCTCTATCCTTAAGTGTTTGAAGAAGAAGAAGGTTACCAAAAGTGGAAGAGCACCCATGCCCAACTCGCGTTACAATGACGACAATGCGAGAGGAGGAGGACGAGGTGAGGGAGGAGGAGGTGGACTTCCTCCGAGGCCAGGACGAGGTGCAGGACGAGGTGAGGTAGGAGGCGGACTTCCCCCGAGGCCAGGACGAGGCGCGGGATGAGGTGAGGGAGGAGGCGAACTTCCCCCGAGGGCAGGACGAGGCGCATGACGAGGTGGAGGACGAGGACGAGGTGGAGTACGAAGTTTACGCCTTCTGAGTGACCTACCCTCCGCTTCTGGCGACGTGGCTGAGTCTGCACTCGAGTCTCCCCGACAAGGAGGAGGAGTCTCGAGACTTGGAGGAGGAGTCTCAATACCAGGAGGGGAGCCTCGAGACCAGGAGTCGGGGCCGACGCAGCTGAAGAAGCCAAAGATTCGTGGGGAATCGGGTATCGTGGATGAACCTACTTCTCAGGAGGAGAAACCCATCATTACGCCTAACGGCATTGAGTAAGTGGCTATACTAATTTTGAACATGTAATTTCATTTTGGTCATAACAATTTGGCATGTACTAATGTTTTACTATTGTGCAGCAACTGGACATTTCCTCCAGGTACCCGTGCGCCTAACACCTTGGTTGGAGCTCTGATTAGGAAATTTTGGCCAGGCTTTTACACTCCCGTCCCCAACAGCGAGAGGAAGCTAGCCACCAGTTGGGCGCATTATGAGGCCGCCTAAAACTCGGGCTATGCTAGGAAAGCTTCTAATGTCGTGATCACCAAGTTTTGGGTAAGGCAAAGTTTTCGAGTTTCGTTCATAGTTGATGACCCCACCATGCTAACTTATGAGCCTCACAATATTTTTTATGTATGATTACAGAGATTCTATAGGGTGCTTCCGGAGGACCAGGAGAAGGCGGACAAGACTTTGCGGGGGGCTTGTCAGAGATTGACACGGCAGCAGTTTTACAATCAAAAGCATACCACCACTAGTCTATACAGCTCCGAGAAGTTGGGAAAGAGGGCGCCGAAGCATTTGAATGTGAAGGACCAACCAAAAATGACCGAGGAAGATTATGCCGGGGTAAGTAAATTGTCAATCAGATTCTATGTTGTTGCTAATTGCATTATCCATTCTTCAAATGAGTATTGTTTTTTCAGGTTATGCCCACGTGGGACAATGGTAAGGAGGACGCATGGCTGGCGTTGTCGGCGAGGTGGCGCGGGGAAGACGCCGAGTTCAACGCCTTGAGCGAGCGGAACAAGGCAAACTGTGGCTCCGGGGGGACACACTGTGCGGGAAACCGCAACCATGGTCACTTCAAGGCTCATATGGTATGTACATGTATACATGGAACAATCTATATTTATTTCCCCTCGTGATCCTACTTGATATGCATAACATTTCTTTGGGATGAAGGAGACACATCTAGAGAGGCCTTGTTCTGACTATGAAGTATGTGAGAGGATGAAGCAGAAGAGGCCCGATCTGTCCCTGCCTCAGCCCTCGCTCCCGGAGTTCTATGACACTGCCAAGTAGGATGGTGCTAACTACCTCGAGGTATTCACTGGTTTTCATCCGGAGGTGGAAGATCCTAGAGAAGAGGAGATCGACGAGAGAGCGGTGGTCGTGGCGAGGCGACCGACTGCCGTTCAAGATTCTCGATAGGGTGATCCCGCGAACTCCTGCTTTGAGCCTCACGCGGATCAAGGCTACCCTCACCACCGATGACCCCGCTATCCCGCCTCGACGGCCTTCCCGAGAGAACGACGATGTAAGTTTTTCTCATTTACATCATCTTTTCAAAAATCATTCATGAGTGGCTAAGTTGATGAGATTCATTGTTTTTGAAATTGTAGCCTGCTTTGGACGCGGCCTACAAGGCCGCTTTTGTGGAACACTTGGTGACGCTCGAGACGTGGTCCCAGACCCGAGCGGCCTACGAGGAGTGGGCAGAGTTATGCGATGTTGTAAGTTTCCACCTTTATTTTTGCAAAATATGACAAGTCTCGCATTCCCTAGTTTGAATCTTTATTTCTGCAACGCCTCACATCTAAACTATCTTGCAGCTTTTGGAGAGGTTTTATGGCTGGAGGCGAGCCACTCTACCGCCACGGCCACCTAGGCCAGGGCATGACCAATCTTCCCATCAAAGGACGAATATGCTTTGACCTTCTACTCAGGGACCCCGGTAAGTTATTTGCCAAACCGGTTGTTACAACAAACATGTGCCTTGGTGGTTGCTAACTCTGCCTCAAACATGTAGGGACCGGGATGCTCCGGCAATCCACACTTTGGTCGCCCTGATGCCTCGCCGACTATCTCGCGCGCGATGACACCAGTTTATACCGGTCGTCCTTCTCCTAGTGCTTCCATGGTCGGTGGCGGTGGTGGTGGCGGTGATTCTCCTTCTTCCCATCGTGCTGAGGGTGGCGGTGCTTCTCCTTCTACCGGTGGTGGTGGTACTCCTTCCGGTGTTGGTTCGACAGCGGCTACTCGACATCAAGCTTCACCTTTCTTCACGCGGGGAGACATGGGTCTCTCGAGCAGATCTCCGAAGGTGTAGGGATGTGCATGTGTCAGAGGTGTAGGGATGCGCATGTGTTAGGATGCACTTAGAGATGTATCTATGTAGGGATGCTATGTTGTTTGGATGAGGATGTACCTATGTATGGATGATCTAGTTATGTTCGTTTGATGATGACGATCTTATGTTTGTGTCGATGTGCATGTGTTGTATACTGTGCCTGATGATGATCTTATGACTGTGGGAATTTGAAATGTTGTATACTGTGCCTGATGTGCGTACGAGAAATAATGAACAAACTCCCAAAAATGTTGCCGGCGTAGACATTACCATATGGCACTGTTGGGTTTCGTAGCATGGAAAACAAAAAATTTCTACCGCATACAAACAAACAAGCCAAGATCTATCTACTAGATTGTAGCAACGAGTCGATGGAATAACTCACCCTCAAAGATTCCAAAGTGTTTAACGAGAGCGGATTCTCGTGGGTGATGTAGTCGTACTCTTCCCGATCTCAAGATCGCGTAGACGATCCTTCCGGCGCTGCGTTCCGGCAGCGCTCCTTGATCGGTCACACGTTCGATTTTCGTGAAGACCTTCCTCTCCCTTGTTCCAGCAGGCGGAGATTGTAGCACTCTCCTCGCGATTCCGGCAAGACAACGCCAGTGGTCCACAAGTAGAGGGAGATCTCGCAGGCTTCTTTAAGCCGGAGCGAGTATGGTGGACTATGAGCGAGCCCTCGACGATCTAGGGTTTAGACACGCCAAGGAGGAGGCTTGGCCGGCGGCTAGGGTTTGACCTAGGCGGCGGCGAGATGCCCTAGGCCGGCGGCGGCTATGGAGGGCGGCGGCGGCTAGGGTTAGGGTTTAGAGGTAGGGAACTTGTGTGTTAGGAGGGGCAGCCCTGCCCCTCCCTTTATAGGTGGGAGGTGCGACCAAGGGGAGGGGAGTCCCTCCCCAACTCGGCTTGGAGGTGGGCCGGCGGTGGAGGGGAGGAACTCCTCCCCAACTCGGTTTCCACCTCCCTCTCCACTTCCCAAAATAGCCGTTTGACTTTCAAATTGGCGTTTGACTTTTTCAAACTAGGATTTGATTAAACCCTTTATTTTGTTCAGCGATGACACCTAGTACATGATGCAATCATACCAACATGATATAACACATTCATGTACTCTTCCCCTCGAGTCTTAGGACATTCCGGAACCTTCTAGAACATTCCCGATGAAAACACCGGAACCATTCTCCAACTCCGAAACAAGACTTTCCTTATATGAATCTTATTCTCCGGACCATTTCGGATCTCCTCGTGATATCCCGGATCCCATCCGAGACTCCGAACAACATTCGGTCTCTTTCTCATCATTCCATAACTACTCAAACAACGTCGAATCCTTAAGTGTGTCTCCCTACGGTTCGTGAATTATGCGGACATGATCGAGACACTTCTCCGAACAATAACCAATAGAGGAATCTGGAAATTCATATGGCTCCCACATATTTCTATGATTACCTTGCGATCGAATGAACCACTTACATACGATACCAATTTCCCTTTGTCTCACGATAGTTTACTTATCCGAGGTTATGATCGTCGGTATCTCTGCATACCTAGTTCAACCTCGTTACCGATAAGTAATCTTTTCTCGTTCCCGTGATATGTGATCCCTTGTGAGCCAGTCACATGCTTGCAAGCTAATTGGATGACATTTCACCAAGAGGGCCCAGAGTATATCTATCCGTCATATGGATGGACAAATCCCACTCTTGATCCATGTGTCTCAACCAATACTTTCCGAACACTCAATGCCACCTTTATAGCCACCCAGTTACGGTGTGGTGTTTGATGTCATCAAAGCATCCATCCGGTAAAGGTGATATGCATGATCTCATGGTCGAAGGAATTAGGTTACTATGTATCAGAAAGCATATAGCAATTGAACTACTAAATGACTTGATCTTTATGCTACGCTTATCTATAGGAGTATGTCCACCATATCATTCTCCTAACGATATGATCTTGTTGTTAATAACATCTCAATGTTCATGATAGGGAAACCACAATCATTTATTAACCAACAAGCTAGTATTATAAAGAGGCTTTACTAGGGACTTCAATTTAAGTTTACAAATCACACAAGTATTAATGTTTCCTTGTTAATACTATTATAGCATGAATGTAAACATTTATCATAAACACAAAGATATAATAATAACTACATTTATTATTGCCTCTAGGGCATATCTCCAACAGGCACGGTTTGTACTTGGCCCGACGAAGTCTTGGCGTCGGCGTCACGGTCTGCGGCGCGTGGCGGTTAGCGAGTAGCAGGTGGCAGCATAGCCGTCGGCGTATAGTACTCATAGGGCAGCGCCACAGGGTGGCACGTGGCATCTTAGGCCGACGGCTATGCCGTCGGCGTATAGCTTCCAGAGCTAACGGTTGTTAGCTGCTCTAGGTGGGCCCCGCGGTTCCTAGGCCGACGGCGTGTACGCCGACGACTTCGTATAACCGTCGGGCCAGTCTATACGCTGACGGGATTGTGGCATACGCCTACGGCCTGGTACGCCGACGCGACTACGCCGACGGCCACCATCGGGCCAGCCTATGCCGACGGGTAAGTGTGGCTACGCCGATGGGCCCTAGCCGTCGGCCTAATCGGCATTTCCTGTAGTGCCTGCTGTTCTTCGCGCTGAACAAATGAGATTTCTTTCTCCCATGGTTGCAAAAAATGTAAAGTTAAAATATTTTTTTTTATGTTTTTATGTGTATAAGGAAAAGGTAAATCAAAACTGAAAAGTAGCACACAGAAAGATCGAGAAAAAGACAAAAGCAAAAGAAAAGTTGATTTATAGATCGAAAGGACAAAAGAATCTTGCAGTGGTGCAACTTCTTCAAGCTTAGGTGATTGTACAAGTTGATGATGGCATGAAAAATGGTCTAACAGTTACTGTTGAAGATATCCAGACACTACTCCGTTAGGGTTTATAAGGCTTAAGAGTTTTTTTAAAATGTTAGGAATTACAAGTCCTTTCTCATTTATTACCATCTCTGATCCAATGTATGATCTTCTTTTTCTTTCTCTTATCTCATGCATGTATAACTACTGGTGCATGTAGTAATCAAGAAGGTGAGTTATTAATTTTCTTAATCCTATCAAACTGGTCCATAAGCCTTATAATCCCTAACAGAGGTACTATGAAATTGTTGATTAATTCTCTGACAATGGTGCTAGAAAATGTTCTTGATGTCAATAACTCTATGTGTACCAACTCATTAGGACTCCAAGTGTAAAGTGTTGTAGCAATCGTTTTTTTCCCACAAAGGTGGCTCGAATGTTTATATCGAACTCTCAGAGAATTGTCAGAACTTCGTATTTTGTTCTATTGTAGCAACATGCAAAACAAAAAATTGCCTTTTGTCCTCAACTCAACCATGTGATTGTCAAACACAGGGTTTCGTATTACTAAAACTTAAATAAAACAAGGAGGTAAAGAAACAGTAAAGTAAACTATAAGTAGAACAAAAAAGTAAAAACAAATAAATAAAGTTTTATTTGGTAACAAGACTACCGTTGTTCAAACACTCCAACTTTACCCTTCTCTCTCTCTCTCGCAAATTTTTGCGATCTGCCAGATCCTATTCAATCTCGAAAGGACTATTATTTCGGCAGGCGAGGAACGTGGCGAGGAGGTTTAAGAAAGGAACCTCTGGCTTGCTTGATATGTGCAGGACTGCGGAGACATGTGCTTCGTTCTAGGCAACCGAACCTTGATTAACGGTTATCGTCGCTCGAGGCTACCGAACCACTGCACTTTTTTGACCAAACTGTCGTTCCCACCATCCTCCCAACTGCCTTCTCAACCCATAGACAAAGCGGCAAAATTTGAAAGCAGCAGGGAAGCGTGTATGGTAGGCCTGCACGCCCTGCTGTATCCGCCAGTTCGGCTCCAGCCAGCCCGTGGCGGACGGAGTCCAGCGGTAGCACTCGAGAGAGGAGAGAACCATATACTCCGGCCGTGTGTGACCTGCCGCTGCCGGCCTTTCCAAGTTCAGATACGCCCTGCCCAAGTGTCCTTGTACACCTGCTGGCGAATGATCCATCGATCCACCGATTCTAGAAGGTCTGTGAAGGAGAATAATCTGGTTAAATTGGAGACGTTTTGTTGCAACTTGACATCACAATCATCGTACTACTCAGTGCTCCTACCTACCATCTCGATGTATATATCGCGTCTATATACGTATGTATATACAGCTGATACGGTCTATAAACGGATCAAGAGAAACATATACGGTCTACTACCAGCTGCTGAGTTTGCCGTTGCGAATCAAATAAGCAGCAACGGCCTTTACAGCACGAGGTGAGCTGTAGTGGATGGATGCCTTACACACAAAGCAGCCAGGCTCAACGGCGACTCCACAAATTATCTTTTTTCCTTTCCCTTAAAAAAGAAATCTTTTTTCCTTTCCCTAAAAAAAGCACCAAACTGCGAGGTTTCTCGTCACGTCCCGAGATAAGAACCGCCTTCCTTCTTTTATAGGCTCGGTCTCCACCCGGCCATACCCTGCACGTCGCCCCCCACGTCTCCGCTCCATTACCAATTTACCGTATCTTCTCGAATCTTCTGCGCCTAGGTCTCTCTCTCCTCCTCCCACTCTGTCATGGCCACGATGGGCGTAGCGACGGCGCACGAGTCGGGGGCCATGTCTCCGGCCACGGACGGCTCCCGCTGGGGTGCGCCGCGGGTCCGGGGTTTGCTCCGGCGGATGATGCCTCGGGGGCATTACTCGCCGCTGGGCGCCGATCAAGGGACAGCGCCGGGAAGGGCTCACGCGATGCCACCGGCCGCTGCCGACGACGCGGAGAAGCCGCGTCGCGGGTGGCTGCGCCGGCTGGTACTGCAGGACGGCGCGCATCAGCGACGATCATGGAAGAATCTTGGCGGCTCCAGGCGGCTGGCCGCGCTGTCGCGATCGCTGCGCTGGAAGCGACTCTCGGGGCTCTCCGTGAACCTGAGGGGCAGCTGGGCGTCCGCGCTGCTCGACACCGTCGCGTTCCGCGTCGTGTACGTGCTGGAGGCCGTCGTGCTCGGCCTTGCGCTCTCCTGCTTCTTCTGCTGCTGCGGCTGCCAGATATGACGGTTTTCTTAGCCTGCCCCTGGCAACTGGCATGGCCCTTCCGGTGATCCCTGCTGGCACCTCTGCCTGCCATTTGGGCGTGTAATCTTGTAGTTTTTCCTGGCTTATTTTTCTCGCTGTTGTTTAATTTTATCTTGTAAATTAAGATGCGTAAGATAATTCTGTTCCTGTTGATCTGAGAGTGTTCGACTTCGTTGCATGTTGCCATAGAAGGCAATGGGCGGGTTTCCTGTTGATAAAACAAGCTATAAAACAAGCTATGAAACTGTTCCTGTTGATCAAACGAGATGTAAAGGATTGGATGGGTCTCCATATGATACATCCAAGACAATGGGCGGGTTTCAATATCAAAAGTTAGTGGTTCATGGTGGAGGAAAACCCCATCCCAAGCCACAAAGTCATCGCTTCCCTAACCTTGCTAACATCATGCGAAGTTTGGAACGAGAGGAATGCTCGTTTTAGCGGGTACGGAATAGTTGTGTGTCTCTAATGCAGGACCTTTAGTTAGACCGTCATTGCCTCGAATGCGGATTTGTTATTGACCTTGGTCGTGAGTCTCTAGTGCCATAGAGAAAACATTTGGTCTGAAAATAGTGTCATGTGGGTGTTTTTGGAAACTTACCTTCGACAATAAACTTGTTGCCGCATGAGTCTTTTATTTACGTATTTTCTAACATTTGTATTTCTCTCCAATTTTTTGAGATACCAACATGTATGCACTTTTTATAGTTTTGCTCGAATGACCACCGGTGTCATCTTTACCCTTTTCAGGTCTTAATTTGTTGGCATCACCAGGTCAAAGTTCTTCACTCACGTTGGAGGCCTTAGCTTAGATGAGTGGTTGAGGTACAATGTACCAACTTGGTAGTAGCGTCATGAGAGAAGACCAGCTGGTGAAATGAGAATGAGATGCGCAAAGGCGGTGGCATATCGAGCGGCAATATCTATATAATACCATGCCATCCATACCATGAAGGAACGCAGTGACATTACATAAAGGGATGGTGTGTTGTTGTGCACATGTTTGAGTCTTTGTATAGTTTATGAGGGACTTAAAAACCTATCTAGAATCGAAGGTTCTTACAAGTTTTTGCTAGGATTCCACTCAACAATATTAGATCATAGAATCATGGTAAGAGGTAAGATCTCTTAATTATTTGGGTGTATGATAATCATGGCACACACACACCTAATCCTTATGAGATCATTAATAATTCATATATTATCGAGTTATGTAACGTTAAAATATCATAACATTTCTTTATGTGTTTTACTATTATCGTAGTAGGAGTCAGCACATTGTGTCCATCAAAGAATAAGGATGTGCATATTTATTGACCCATAATCTTACCAAAATCTAGTCTAAGTTTTTTGACATATCTCAGTGATTCTTTGTAAATGGTTCTCTCGTTCTTATAGTTGTTCTATTTTCTCTATTTTGTCCTACAAACTAATCGGTGATTAAGAACACATAACAAAAAAATGTATCTATTGTAGTTTCACAGTTGTGGTATCACTTACTGTTACAAATAGTATCTTAGATGAACTAAAATAAGAAGTGATGGAGCTTGGATGAACTAACTACAAGTATTAGATGTATAACTAGTTTACTACTTCTATATGTAATATGCTTACTTCTCTCGCTTTGGTGTGTGCGTGAGAAAATATTTGGATGAACGATGCATTTCTCAGTTATTTTCTCCCTATCTTTATTATCTATCTATTTGTCTATCTTTAAAAGGTAGTTCTTTTTCAAGTATTTGAGGACAGACCTTGCCCTGCCCAAAATTCAAAATACATGACATGATAATGCTAACATCCACTAGTTCAAAAGTTGAGATAGTACACACTCCATTTTCCAATGGCATAAACAAAGTTAACATATATTTTCTGCCAGATGTTTGCACACCATGACTCGCAAATCTTCTAGTGTAGCTTTTCCAAAAATAAAGCATCGCCACTTTTGATACATGTTCGTAACATTCTGCAAAACACTCTTTTAGAGAAAAATATCTTCACAAGAGCACCAAAATATCCCTAAAGGAAACATATTTGTAGTGAAACAAGCCAGCTTGAAAAATCATACCTAGTGATGCAAATGTGTCCATTTTTAGTACTACAAAATATGTGTATGTTGTACATGATTACTCTTATTCTTCAAACTTTATTCACTAGGTTTTTTCAAACACTTTATAGCTTATTCTCTCCTTATGAAAAAAATTAAACATTAATTTTGTTAAGGATAAAATAATAATGTTTAGTCTAAGCTCTAGCATTCTTTACAAAAGCAAGGAAGCAAAACATAAACATAATAAGGTTTCGATCACTCAAATAAGAAATGAATATTTATTCGCTGAGTTTTGCAGACGGATCATGGCTGAGGACCACAGATACTATTACATCCTTAAAAAGTAAACACTAAATTTGATAATAAAGTGATAATACATTTAGTCTAAACTATGAAATTTTAATAAATTGTCTTAGCTCATATTGAAGATTTTGTACATAAATATGTACATCAATCAATATATGGATAGCTTTCTATATACATCAATACTTCAATCTTATAGGGATAGATTTCTAAATACAATCGATCTTATATGAATGGAACTAGTACAGAACAAAAATTGTCTGCCATGGTAACCAGGAAACAACAAGATGTTAACTAAACCGCCTTGTTGCTCTCACCAGATACAAATGTCACATATATTTTTTTTTGTGAAAAAACCCCGATCTATTAATTATCATCAACATCGGTACAAATAGCCCTAAAAGTAATAAGAAGTACTAAATAGATCACTGGACCAGCTAGCGATGACTATAAACACTAGCACGAGCCGAAGGCACGCCGCCATTCTCGCCCCTCCATCACCGTAGCCGGCAAAGCTTGTTGTAGTAGACAGACGGAAAGTCGCCGTGCTAAATCCCTAAAAGACCAGTACACCAGAGCAATAACCATTGGCAAAGATGACAATCGTACACACCAACAAACACGAAAAATGACTAGATCACAGGAGATCCATCGGACAAAACGACTCCACACACCCTCTGTCGATGTTAAAAGCACCAGCGGAGCGAGCATGTGTCAGGGAGAATCTTATTCCAACTTAAAGATGTAGCCACCGCCTCACCACCATGAACAACACACTGAAAAATGACTTGAACCAAAAACGAGGCCGCTGGAGAGAGGCCATGATCAACCACACCTCCAAGGTCCCAAGGCCAACGGATGCCAAGCGGACCAGCAGCATCGCCGGCTAGGAGGGCGGAACCTAGATGGGTTTACAGCAGTCTCCTCCTGATCGGTGTTTCCTGGCCATGCCATATATATCTTTAATTGTGTAAAGACATGTACTAGATCGTTATACAATTTTGAAAATAACATCTCGTTTGATGCACATGTAGAACTGAAGTTTTTTCGTTTCCCCATTTTTTTGATCGCCTATTTTTTTATGGCGTGATATAAGGGGTTTGGATCTTTATGGTTTCCAGTATCACTACATTCCAAAACATACTGTTTGCTGCCGTAGTGTGGTCAATTTACTGTCATCGTACAGGGTCCTACCTCAGTGGATTATCTTCCGCGATCAGCTAGTCAAGAATATCTTCTACTACAGACTAGAGTCCACATCGCTCCAGCTGAAAAGTGAAAGTGCAACATTACATTAGCAGCAGAATTTACAAAAGTATCGATACATCCCATACAGTCATACATGCATATATGACCTCTCCTAGCGAGCGGTTCAGTGCGGTATCCAAGTGGAACAGCCTTATCTACAGCTTCGATCTTGTATGTATGCATGGTGAGGCATGCAGAAAGACAAAAGAGTTGGTAGAAAGGATTTCATCAAGTCAAGTGGATGTTTGCGAAGTGTCAGCGAGAGCTTGGCGGCGAGCAGGGTGACTCAGGCTGGCTGGTTCCCCGTGCCCCCCGGCTGCTGCCGCCACCCGAAGGCAGGATCACGACGACGAAGCTTCAGGCCTCTGCGTCGTCTCGTCATGCCATCATTCGCGCACTCGCTATTATGTGTCGGGATGGTGGTTTCCTGGTTGGGACTTGGCCACTTGGGATAGGGCAGTAATGCCTAGTATGTGTCCGCTGTTCAGTAATCAGCCCTTTAGAGAAACATTCTGTTGTTCAGTAATCGCTCCGTTAAAAAGAATTATCTTCAGTAATCAGTGTTCACTCCATACCTACCTACTAGGGTTACAGACTCTGTTTACAACTAGTAGCTTTTATGTACTGCCTGCAGTCTCTCGGGTCAGGAGTCTTAAACGAATAGTATGTTATCACCCTGTTTGCTTTAAGTCTTGTGATTAAAATACAGAAGCAATTAACCAGTACGTCGAGAGGTCCTCAGTGCGATTTTGCTTCAGAAAAGTACGGTTAGACTAGACCATGACTGGGAAATAATATCAACCATAGAAAAGAGAACGAAATATATACACATTGGAGGCATAATAAAGTATATATACACAGGGAGATGCATTGACATTTCCAACCCTACTACTACTAGTACCCTACACATTGGAAGACACATCCAACGCACCGGACTCCATTGCGTCCAACCTTCGGCTCATGTTTGCCGTCGTCTGATCTTGCCGGACGACAATTGCCGTTGTTGACTCAGTGTTACTCATTTCGGTAGCGCACACCGTTCTGTCCGCGTCTTCCCTCTCCCTGATGTACCTCAAGTGCGCGTGAGGCCAGAACCCTGCAGTGTCATTCCGTCGATAGTGTGTTAGCATTCACTAAATCAAGGCCAAAATACATGCATCATTATTAGCTTAGAAAACGAATGCTAAAATTGCATATGGTTCTGTAGTTAAGTTAGTCGACAGTTTACTGCATTGCACTAGTCACGGGACATATTAGCAGGAGTACTCGGAATACACATGATTCAGCCTACCCTTTTCGTCAGAAGGCGGTGGAAAGAACTGCAGGTAGCAAACAGAGGCAACCGCCATTCCTACATGAGGACATGGCAAACCACATCAGCACCAAAGAGGCAAAGACAGTTCACAATAACAACAGAATTCATGAAGCAAACATACCGAGGACGCCGCCCGCGCACACGTCCTGCCAATGGTGCCAGTAGTCATCCACCCGCGACACCGCGACCATCGCCGCGACCAGCAGAGGCAGGACCACGACGCACAGCTTGCCGACGTGCCCTCGTCGATCGAAGACGGCGATCTTCCCGGCGAGGTACCACGACAGGAACCCCAGCCCAGCAAAAGACCCTGCCACGGCACAGACACAAAGCTCATTAGCTAGGCATCGAACAGTAACACACATATACCGTTGCTTCCGTCAGTTTGTGACAGTAACAGTTCAAGTGCAACTGAATCTACTGTAGTAATCGAGTCTCACACGAAGCGTGGCCACTTGGGAAGCTCTTGTATCCTTCTTTAATCACGCTCGCGATCCCGTTGCATATCACCCCTGTGGTGACCTTGTCGTACACCTGGACATCAAGTGAACACAGCTAAGTTCTGGTACAAGCAAAGTCGCTCCTGACGTTCTGTCTGACTTGACAATTAGGCTGCAAAATGCAGAGGGATTTACAGCTGAGAAATCATTCTCAAACTTGACTGAGAAGACATATGATAGGGTGGATCGGGGGTTCAAACTTCTGGAGGGGTGAAGCAGGGTGACCCTCTTTGCCCTATCATGTTTTATTTTTTATTGCAGTTATGATTGATTTTGCAAAATCTGTTAGTCGTATTACTGATTTGTGATTTGGTGTGCCGTTTGATTCAACATGGCTTTAATTTATTATACTATTTTTATGATAATGTAATTCTGAAGGAAGAAACTGACATCAATATTCTTCGTTTGAAATTCTTGTTATATAGTTTTTGAAGCATGTCAGGGATGAAAATCAGTTACCACAAGAATGGGTTTTTTGTTTTGCAACGTGATAGCGAGGAACAGGAGAGGGTGGCCACTCTTTTCAATTCTGAGTTAGGAGAGCTACCTACTCCCTCCGTCCCAGTTGATGCGTGAGGAGAAGAAAAGCCAGGAAGATTGTTTCACATGCCATGCAAAGCGTCCACATTTGTTCACACATGTGCATGTAAGTATTTTGTTTTTTCACATTGGAGTAATTACAAAGATTAAATGTTTTTGTGCCTAAATATTTTGGGATTGCATGATTTGCAAATTGTGTCATTTAAATCGGGATGGAGGGAGTATGATTTAGTAGGGAGTGCCATTTGGTGATCATAGGCTCATAATGAGCAATTCAGGATTCTGGTGGAGAAAGATTACCATGAGAATGGATCCACCTCAGGAAGTCAGGAGCTAGACTGATTCTATTCAATGCTTGTTTTGTCAACAAGCCTCCGTTCCAAATGGCTTTTTATTATTGGGAGAGGGGGTGCACAAAGAAATGGATACAATTATATGCATACAAAATTATTATGTAATAAAATTTAGTTTAAACTTTTTATGTCTATAGTGATTACCTACAGTAATTAAATTATAATACATAATAGGATACTTAAGCTACAGTACCCTGACTTTGCTCCTTGGTTTTTTCTGACTTTGCTCCTCTACGTTAGAGGATCCAGTTCCGTCCAAATTACAGGCCTTCTTCCTCTGTACTAACAGTATTGCGGGTCAATTTGGACATGTTGAGCTGTTCGGGATTATAGGGTGTTTTTGTTATGGCTGAGGTGGATTTGTGAAACTGGGTGGAACACCGGTTCTTAGTAACCGGACAAACAGAACTTTGGTTTCACTGTAAAGCAGGACCAGGTGCCGTTATTCTTCAAAAATTCAGAGAAGTTAGAGTGGGAGTTGTTACAGCGATTCCATCAGGGAAGCAGCGCCAGAAGAAGTCGGGGCGCGGGCGGCCGACGGCGTCCTTGATCGCGTCGGTCAGGACGCCGGTGATCAGCACAGAAAACAGAATGCCTGTACGTTTGAACGAAACCATGAGAAAAGACTGAATTCGTCTTCTTTTTTCTTTCGAGCATTGCCTTCTTAGTAATAAGAACTTATAAAAAGTAAAAGTACCGAGTATAGCATGGTGCAGATCATACACGTTCCTCCTCTGGACGTAGCCGGCGGTGAAAATAATCATAGGTCCAATGACAGCAATGAACTGTGTATTAGGAGGGCAACAATTTAAAATCTCGAAACTCGATGAACGAAGATAAAAACTCGCAAAGCGACAGATAGGGCGGTGGACGCACCGGCATGGCCCAGAACGGGACCGTGTTGCTCTTCAAGGGGTATCTGAGATCAGCCACCATGCCGGCGCCGACGAAGCGGTGGAACGGCTCGATGGCGTTGAGGATGCCTTCGACGGCGGCCAGGAGGAGCAGCGCCAGCCAGTCGTAGGCGTGGGACCTTAGGACCCCGACGCCATGCGACCGTATCGTGGGGTGCGCACACGCCGGTGCCGAGCAGTCCTGCATCTCTCTCCTCTGTGCAGTGTCGAGTGTCGACCTAAGGCTAGATGAAGTTACTATACTTCGCTCTGATGAACTGCAGTGAGGATAATACGTTGGCAGCCAAGACACAGGTAGAGACAATGCCGTTGGATCGGCCTATTGTTTTAACTTCGCTCTAGGTCGCTTTGTTGTGTCTTTTGTTTCGTTGCGACCGAGGATGTGGAAGTGGAACCATTGTTTATACTACTCCCTCGGTTTTAAAATATAAGATATTTTAGGTTTATGAATAGATTATATCTAGACTTATTTTAGTGTGTAGATTCACTCCAATGAGTAATGAATCTACACACTAAAACAAGTCTAGATACCTTCTTTTTACAAACCTAGAACATCTTATATTTTAAAACGGAGGGAGTAGATCGCAACAACGGTAAGTTTCTGGGTAGCTTCTCGTTAATTTTGTTTTTTGAGACCGACATATTTTAAAGGACGACAGGGGCGAGTTGACTGACTGTTGCCTCACCGCGTCGTAGGTCGTCGTTACCGCGTGAAAAGATTCTGTGGGCACTGACCAGAGTGTAGCTCACCTTTCAGTGTAATTGCAGCATCTACTCAGGTTCAACATCAGTACAAACAGCAGCAGCAGTACTTAATTTCTGTTTCTGAACCAGATTTAATACGTACAATTTTATTGCTTAGATTTGTAGAGCTTTACCCTCTCCGAAGGAGGGAGCCCTTTCAGATATTCTCGATGACCCGTGAGGGCCAAAGAGGAGGTTTGGAAATAGTTTTCAACCAGCAATTGACGCGCCTCGGTGTAACCTCACTAGCTGCGTCATTGCCCCAAGCGCAAAGATGGTTTTTCAAGCAGCCCGGCCACCCCTCTTTATACCCCTGTCACGCTTCTCGCTCTCTCCTCCGTAACCGAGGTGGTACTAAAACAATCAAACCCAGCACGGAGACCTGAAAAACATATAGACCGTCTCGATGAATCAGGTAGACTCGTTCGGCCGCACACCGTCTAGCAGCCCACCAAAAATAAGGACAAGAGCCCAGCAGCCTGGTGAACCTGTCACCGTGTCCGAGAAAAGCGGCCGCCTGCGGGATGAGAACGAGGTCGATCGCGGACGACTCCAAAGCCCCCTCTGTCATCGTGCATGCATACTATGGCTACGTTTGGATGGCAGCCAGGTGCCGTCCCACCAATTTTTTGGCGTTGACTGAGGGCGTTGGCGGTGGTTTGGATGGAAGCCAAAACTTTGTAACTCGGCCAATTGTTTGGTCACCGTGTTCAGTATTTACGCCAACGCTTTTTTTTTTGCGAAAACAGGAATATATTAAATAGCAACAGGATTACAATCAAATGCCAAGGCTTCAACAATCTCCGGGGGAGCATGCCTTAGCCAAACAGCAGTTCGGCGATTAACTTTCCCTAACTTAGCCAACTCATGGCTCACCTTATTTTTTTTTTTGAACAGAGGATGGGTGCTGACGCACCCAAATATATTGCAGCTCAAAAACATTGTACATCAAGTATTACAAACCCAATTTGCCGTATCGTACCGATAGCAGCCAAGATTGGGCATAGCTGGTTGTTATGAGCTGGGTTCCTGCAGGAACAGATAGGCTCAGATCCTATTGATCTTCTTGCCTGTTGAGCACAATTGTGAGCTACCCCATTAACTTCCCTTTTGATATGGTAGATGGATCCAAGAAGAGGGTGAGCAAGCTTCTGGTATTCTATTGCTTGTCTTCTAATTTCCCAGATCATGTTATTATCAGATGCCCCTTGAGCTGTAGCCGCCTTTGCCAATGAAAGATTGTCTGTGAAGAATATGGGTCTTGTGAGTTTTAGAGCATCCGCAACATTTGCAGCAAGGACTGGCACAGGCTTCACCGCAAAGGGAAGGCACATCTTCTTTGGATGCAAGAATGAAAACATCAGTTCTTTCTTCACCCTGTAAAGTTTCAGAAAAGTAAATGCCAATTCCAGTCGAGACAGCTGAAGATCCATTTTGCTTCCTCCAAGCTGCATCAAAGTAGACCTTTGGACCTGTAAAATAGAAATCAGTTGGAACAGAAACCCCCAACAGTTCTTTTGGAGGGTGAGAGGATTTTATCAGCTCTTCAGTCTCCAGATCCTTAAGAAGAGCTGCAGTGTGCATTGGCACCTGTTGAGGGTTGGTCTTTTTCCTGCAAAACAGTTGATCGTTCCTGGCTTTCCAGACACACCAAAGAAAAGTAAAGACATAATTTAAATCAGCGGTTGGGTGGTTCTGTCTAAGCAGGTTCACAATGATTTGGGAAATATCTGCAGTATTGTTTGATAAGATCTCACTTTTAATAAAACAGGGGGGAAGCAACCAAGCAGCTTTTGCAAAAGGACAAAGAAAAAACAGATGAGCATCAGTTTCAGGGATATTGCACCTGCAACAGTCTCTGTCAATGTGAGTAGAGAATTGGGAGCCTCTAGCACCAGTGGTTAGCGTCCCTCTTAGCAATCTCCAAGCAAAGGTTTTAACTCTGGGTATCATCTTGTTGCATTTCCAGACTTTCCTAAGAATCTCCTTAGTTGAATCTTGAACCTGTTCTGGCTTAGGAGTTCCTGAAATAAAAAGCCAAGACAAGCAAGTTTTGTATGTAGATTTGGGATTGCATTTTCCATTTGGGGTTGGCTTCCAGCAGAGGATGTCATCTTCCTCAGAAGGAATGATATTAGTGCTTTTGATAGCCTGAACAACCTCACCAGAGAAAAGACTGTCAATGAGATTAGTGTTCCAAGTCTGAGAGTTGGGAAGCCAAAGTTGATTGATAGTAGAAGGATAATTGAAACCTTTTTGTTGAATAATGAGGCTGTCATAGATAGTTTCCCAACCAGAAAACCAGGGAGAGCTCCAGATTGATGAATTGCCTCTACATATTTGATAGTAGGAGTTATTGATAAGAAGATGTCTTACTTTTAAGATTGAGGACCAGAAAGCAGACTTAGGAACATTCCTGTTGGCCCTCCAGATGGAAGAGTCTGGAAAATATTTCGATTTGAGCACACTTTGCATGAAAGAGTTTGGTTTCTCAGCAATTCTCCAAGCAGCTGAAAGGATGAGGCTCATGTTAGTGGCTTGGAGATTTCTGACCCCCAGCCCCCCTTCAGATTTGGGAGCACAAATGTTATTCCAAGCAGTTAAGCAGAGGGCTTTTTTTGAGGGTTCTGAGGAAGAACCAGTCCACCAGAAAACTCTCATAATGGCCTGAAGTTTCTTGAGGAGGTTTTTTGAAAACAGAAGGTTTGACATGTAATAGACAGGTATAGAGGATAGTACAGATTTGATTAGTTCCAACCTGGCAGCATGGGAAAGAGAATTTGCCTTGTAAGTAGAGAGTTTTGATTTAAATTTTTGGATTATAAAGCTGTAGGCTTCACTCCTATTCCTAGAAGGCAAAATGAGAGGGTGACCCAGATGGGTGAAATTTTGATCAACGGTTGCAACAGGAAAGATGGAGTCTCTATGAATTTTAAACAAACAACTATCTCTCTTCCTGAGGCAGTCACGAATAACATTGATACGGAAAGCACATGCTGACAGGTTCGAAGCTCTGTCATTTATGAGGTTTAGAGCTTCCACACAGTCTGTTTCAACAGAAAACTTTAGGTTTGTCCAGGCCAAACCGAGCTGCACCCCCTCCTCAATTGCAGCGAGTTCTGCTTCAGTAGCACTTGAACACTGCAGCAACTGCCTCGACGCCGCAAAGATGACCTGGCCTAAGTGGTCGCGCATAATCATACCGGTGCCTGCTCTTCCATCCGATGAGAAGGCACCATCAATATTTAGCTTGGCCTCTCCTGGTTCCGGTGGGCACCATCTCTTCTGGGGCTTTTGTCTGCTGTCATCCTCTTTCTGTTTCTTGAAAAGGCCCTGTTCCAGGTTGATCACCATCTTGCCCTTCCCTACATCAGTATTCGGGTGTTGCTTATACACAATTAGGAGTTCAGATAACTTACCAGAAAGAGGCGTGATCCTTCGATTGGGGGACACTGTTTCCCGTGGGTCATCTCATTGTGGCTATACCATATCCTCCATATAATAAGCATGGTCCAAGCTCTCTGGTCCTCGGACATATCTTGGAGCCAATGCAGCAGCCATTCTGGGCTCGTCAGGTGTCTCCATGGGGTGTCAGGGATGTTCCATACCTCCTTCATCGCCTGCCAGAGGGCAGCTGCGTGCGGGCATTTCAGGAAAATATGGCCGGTGTCCTCATCCTCTTGGCCACAGATTTGGCATAATCCTGTGTGTACCAAGCCTCGATACCTCATATTTGCTTGTGAAGGCACAACATTACGGCAAACACGCCAAGTAAGAAGTTTAACTTTAGGGGGAACAGGGCATTTCCATATTGCTTTCCAACATGGTCTTTCTCCATCTGGTCTAGCACTTATGGCGCCTCGATCATGCTCTTGCATCGCCTGACTAGAGGCTAGTCTGTATGCACTCTTAACCGTGAAAATACCGTTTTTCTCAGGAAACCATGCCAGGAAGTCAGGGCCATTTCTCTTTGATGGCACAATATGATTAATGAAGGAGATATCATCCTGGGAGAAGGCCTGGTGGAGGCGCTGGTGATTCCAGGAACCATCAGGTAGCAGGAAGTCTGCAACCCACTTAAACCTACATCTCCCACGGACAGACCTTGGCAGGTGGTTTGTTTCTCTCGGAATCCATGGGTCTCTCCACACCCGTATTGAAGTTCCATTCCCAACTCGCCAAATCATGCCTTTCTTCAGGAGGTCTAATCCGTGTTCTATTGCATGCCAGGTCGTGGAGCCATTACCGGTGAACACCGTGTCCATAAGAAAGCCATTGGGGTAGTATTTGGCTTTTAGGAGTCGTGCACATAGGGTATCTGGGAACTGTAAGAGTCTCCAGGCCTGGCGGGCCAGGAGTGCCTGATTAAACAGTCTCATATCGCGAAAACTAATTCCACCGTGTGTTCTTGGCCTTAGAAGAATATCCCAAGCGACCTAGTGTGTTTTTCTATGCCCATTTGATCCTCCCCACCAGTAGCTTCTTATCATCTTTGTCAGCTCATCGCAAAGACCCAGCGGCAACTTGAACACGCTCATAACATAGACTGGTATAGATTGTGTGACTGCCTTAATCAATACTTCTTTTGCTGCTTGTGACTTGTGATCATCATCCCACTCAACCAGGCATCTGGCGAGTCTAGATTGGAGGCTCTGGAATTTATCCTTGTTCATAATCCCGTCCGGGGTTGGGAGGCCCAAGTATTTTTGTTCGAATGCTTCCTGTTGAATGCCAAGACAAGCCTTTACCTCCTCTTTACTAACATTCGGGCACGCCTTGCCAAAGAAAATGGAGCACTTTGAGGGATTGATGAGCTGGCCCGTACTCGTCGCGTAAATATTGAGGACCTCTTTGATTCGGGTGGCCTGTGTTTCCTTTGCCTTGAAGAAGAGCAAACTATTGTCTGCAAAAAGCAGGTGGGAAATATCAGGGGCACTCCTACACACTTTGAGGGCTTCAATCGCTTGTATGCTCACTTCGTTCTGTAATAAAGTAGATAACCCATCAGCAACAAAAAGGAACAGAAATGGAGAGAGAGGATCACCTTGTCGGAGGCCCCGAGAAGGAGAGAATGAATCCAGGAGGTTTCTATTAAACTTGACTTTGTAATTCACCAATGTGACACATGACATTATCCAGTCAACCCATCGATGAGAAAAACCCATCCTTTGCATCACTTTCTTTAGAAAGTCCCAATCCACCCTGTCGTATGCTTTTGAGAGATCCAGTTTGTAGGCACAGAAATCC
The DNA here is from genome assembly GCA_023614405.1 of Avena insularis. Classification (NCBI taxonomy): domain Eukaryota; kingdom Viridiplantae; phylum Streptophyta; class Magnoliopsida; order Poales; family Poaceae; genus Avena; species Avena insularis. The sequence goes on along the minus strand of CM042689.1, from coordinate 296,176,789 downwards.
TTTGACGGGTTAGAATTATGCTCAATGAAATGAAGGCATTCGAAGGCTACTAGAGCATTATCCGTAATAAGGCGGCCTGGAACAAAGGCGCTTTGGTTAAGGAAGACGATGTCACCCAACAATGGTCGAACTCTCTTCACTAGGCATTTTGCAATTACTTTATACAGGACCGTGCACAGGCTGATAGGTCTAAAGTCCTTAAGCGTTTCAGGCTGAGCCATTTTTGGTATCACGACAATGAAGGTATCATTTACACCTTCTGGCAATCGCCCTATAACAAAGAATAACGTGACAGCGTGAGTTACCTCAGTCTTGAGTGTGTCCCAGTTTCGCTGATAAAAACGTGCCGGGAAACCATCTATGTCAGGTGCCTTGAGAGGCCCAATCTGAAATAAGGCATCGCTGATCTCATCATCAGAGAATTCCCTACACATATCATTATTCATTTCGTCTGTGATCTTTTCCTGTGTCATACTAATTAAGGTGTCCGAGTTGAGCGATGGATCCCTAGTAAACAGTTCTTTGAAGTAGGAGGAGGCCATTCTTTCCATGTCAGAGGGGGCATCATACCAGGTACCATCCATCTCCTTGAGCTTTTTAATTTTGTTTCTACGGGCTCTCCACTTTGCTTTTTGATGGAAAAACCTTGTATTGGAGTCACCTTTCTTGAGCCAGGTAACCCTGGAACGTTGCAGCCAGAGGAGTTCTTCCTTATACAGAAGTTCCTGCATATGATCACAGGCTTGCCGTATTTCTCTTTGAGTTTCATCATTTACCATAAGTAATTCCAGTTTTTGTCTAGCCTTGTTAAGCTCTTTAAGGATATTCCCAAACTTCTTCTTGCTCCATCCTTGTAGCGTAGACATGACTTGATCCAACCCTTTCATAATGTCCGACAGGTCGTGTTTGTGGCCTACATTATTCCAGGCTGCAGCCACCCTCTCAGCCAGGTCCGACTCACGTTCCCAAAGGACTGCCTTCTCGGTTGTCTAGGCGCCGTACGTACTTCCTGCTTCATCTACACCAGGATCGGACAATGGTCTGAGACAGGTGTAACCAGATGTTGAACCCTCGTGTCCGAAAAGAGATCATGCCAGGCCGGTATGCCACCGCACGGTCCAAGCGAACCCGGACGTTTGCCAAGCCAACGCGCCTGTTGTCGTAAGTGTAGGGAACACCTGCAAAGCCAAGGTCAGTAAGATTACAGTCGCTAAGGACTTCCCGAAATGCTTCCATCTGTCCCACCGGCCGCGGCGTGTTAGATAGATGTTCCTTCCGCCACAAGGCCTCATTGAAATCACCTACAACCAACCAAGGTAGGTTAGACTGAGAGTGTAAATTACGTAATTTGTCTCACATACTAGGACGATCTTCCGTCCTCGATTCGCCATACACGCAGGTTATACGCCATTGTGGAGCACCCGGGGACAACCGCACATACGCATCGATATATCTTTTATTCGAAGATTGAATTTCAACACAAAGGAACACATGCCAAAATAAAGCTAGACCACCACTATTACCATCACTACTGACACCTTCAAACCCCTTAAGACCTAACCTATGACGCAAACGACGCATCTTATTTTTATTTTGCCGAGTTTCACACAAGAAAACTAAGCGAGGACTCCAAACTTGGAAAATCGTGGCAAGCTGTCGAACCGTCGCAGCATTCCCGGCACCGCAATAGTTCAACGATATACAATTCATTGATCCTGGCGAAACCACTTGTGTGGCTTCGGCTGATAACCGGAGGATCCAGGTCCGGTGGCCGGGTGCTTTCTTCCGCCTCTATTGCCGCCGCGTCCTCTTCCAAAGCCCCGTCCAGTGCTAGGGCCTCTGCCCCGCAGATCACCCTCGCCTCTGCCTCTCTTCTGTTATCCATCCAGTGCTTGTGCACCGCCAGGAACCAGTGCCAGGTTGTCCCTCCCCTGCACCACAGCTTCCTCAGCAGCACGCTTCCCAAGCACCGAGTCCGCATTTGTCATCAGGGTGTCCTCCACGCTACTCAGGGAGAGGGACTTAGTTGAGAGGTTGCGTAAGACGGGGACCATGTCACAGCTATGAGGGCCATGCTCGTGCTGGTTTTTGTCGGACAGACTATCGCTCATATTCATATCAAACATGAGGCCCTAACGCCTACAAGACTTGACATGCAGCGCCTCGGTAGCCTTGTCCCCCACGCACATCCCGCCTTGGTTTACCTGCCTCTCAGACAGCCCTGCAAGAAGATTTTGGCACCCAGCCATGTCCTGATGCCCCTCATCTACTAGTTGTGGTTTTGGAACGATGTTGACCTCCTGAATACCTTCCGCCTTTTGCATGGCATTTACCTGCAAAGCAGTCACCTGTGCTGATAGCTCTTGTTCCACTTCCTCCGCGAGTGGCGGCATAGCCTCTTCTTCAAACTCATCGCGCTCCCCACATGTTCAGCCATCATTGCATGTGGTTGCACTGTATGCACCAGCGCTGAGGTCCTCCCACTGGTCGATTTTTGTGATTCAGTCGTGCCGAAGCTCGCAAAGCTAAGCCCTCTACGTGCAGTAGCCTGTCCTGGTGGTGGAATAAAGTGTGCCCTGCATTCAAACTTTTTGAAAGGGCTACAACGTAGCTCATATACCCTATAGTCTAGTGACGGTACTCCGAGTCTCTTCTTCTCGCACTCATTCATGCGGTGCCCCATAAAGCCACAATGCGAGCAATAGTGAGGAATACGCTCGTACTTCATCTTATACACTTTGGTAGCCTCTGGTTTCCCTTTCACAGCCCCAGTAATTTGGGTTTGAAGCCTGCGATCATAGGGCAACTCCACACGGACACGTAGAAACTCCTTTTTTTCCTGCTCAGTTTTGGGGACATCCACCTCTATCGCCCTACCCAGTCCATTGCCAAATTTCATGCCCACGGCTTCAGTTTGTTTATCCCAGGCTACATCATAAACACGCACCCAGATCGGCACTGAATTCAGTATTGTCTCTGATGACCGGGCAGATGCATCCAAGGCCTTAACCAACATGGCATTCTTATTTACGCCAACACCTTGGCTAGTCAGCGGCAGCAAAAACCTGTATCAAAAAATTGGCACGCCCCGATTTGGCGGGACTTGCATGGACGTAATCCAAACAAGCCCTATATGCACTCGCGTCTCTATATTTGGATGCGCCTAACTGAATCTTATGGGAACGTGAGTGCATCTTCATCGAACCGACGCATCCCTACCGAGTGTGTCTGAACTGATTCACGCGGACGCGTGGGACATGTACGACGCCCCAGCGGGTCGATTCATCCGGACAAACACGTCTGGCTCGATCCATCCGTGCATCTAATCTGGGCAACGGTTGCGTCAGCCCGGACGCGCGTCGATAACTCGGGTGTCCTGCCTGTTGGTGCCGCTGGCCTATCTGTCACCCATCGCGGCGTTGATTCAGACGCGCGCGGACAGCTCGGGTGTCCTGCTCGTTGGTGCCGTTGGACTATCCGTCACCCATCGCGGCGTTGATTCAGACGCGCACAGTGGCACCGATTCAGACACAACCGCGATAGCGATTCAGAGACGCTGCGCGAAAGGCTGATCGACGACAGCCGACGAGACGGCGCACTGACTGGCTAGACACTTCAATGCCGTCTCTTCGTCCTTCGCACCGGCATCCGATGCCGGCCCTTTTTAACTGGCCAGCCGCGGCCATCTTCTCCCCACAGAACACCATCCTCTCCCCTTCTCCTTTTCGTTCTCCACTACATGTAACTAGCCATGGCCGGCAGCGCTGGATCGAGGGGAGGGCGCGACGGCCGTGGACTACGAGGGAGGCGTGGAGGACGCGGCCAAATCACCATGCCACCACACACTCTCTCTCTGTCGTCGTCGCCCGAATATTTCGACCCAAGCACCCAGTTCGCCATGGCCATCCACCTCGGCATGCCGCGCAATAGGATGCTCCTCACCCGCGGGTTCGTGACGCTGATCAGCGACGAGCCGCCGCTGCTTGTCATGCTGCGGGCGAATGACTTTAGGACCACCAGGTACCCGGTCGATCTGCAGTCCGACCACCTCGGTCAGATGTACCTCGGTAACGGCTGGGAGTGCTTTACCCGCTTGCATCAGATCGAGGCGGGCAACATCCTCATCTTCAAGTACGACGACGAAGGAAAGTTTGGCATCAGTGTCTTCGAACACACCATGTGTCGCCGCTGCTACCACTCTGACTCCTCCTCCGACTTGGACGAGTAGGCTAGGCTTTGCGCGCGCCATGTATGATCTATCGATATAGGCATTGGCCATTTGCAATAAAAAACTTTATTAAACAGGCAACTATATTACAAACACGAGTACAACGGGTCGCCTATGGGTCGACCTGCATTGTCCATTCTAGCTAGGCTCCGCCTACGGGTTGGCAAGGCCCCATTCTACGCTGAGAGAGCGGTAGATCGCTCCCTACGTCTGCAGCTCTTCTTCGGCTTGGGGGAGGCGGGCATGCAGGTACGCATCGTCGGGATTGGCCCGCAATGCTTCGCGGAGCTCGTCACGCACTCCCATGAGTGCTACACGCCGTCGGTGCTCCAGTAGAAAGACGCGCTCCATCACCTCCAACGAAAAACGCTCGTCGGTGGTCCTATTGTAGTTATAGTGAGATCACCATGGCAACGGCGGGTACGGCAACCACCACAACCGCTCGGGCCCCTCTTCTCTACCGGCGTCGGGGTTGCCACAGACCATGTCGGGTCGATGCCGGCGGCCAGGCATGGTGTTTTTTGTGTTGTGGGTGGTACGGGTCTAGGCGTAGATATCTCGACAGGCTCCCCTTTTTATGGCTGCGCCTGGATATGACGGGAAATGCCCAGAACCCGCGGGAAGTGGCGGGAAAGAAAGATGGGAGACGGCGTGGCGGCGGGAAGCCACTGGAAATATGCCAACGTTGGCGATGGCCAGGCGGGGACAAATGGGTCGCACCGCTAGGCGCAGTCGGCCGGACAGGCCAGACCACAGCCCCGAATCGACCGCGGCCCGACCCAAACAGACAGAAACGGACCATTTGGGGTGACCGGATGGGTCGGCCCGGTGGAGATGCCCTAAGGAATGGCGTAAGGAACGGTCCCTCTGTCCTCATGTAAGGAACGGCGTGAGGAATGGTCCCTCTATCCTCATGTCGTTTTGGTCGACGTAAGAGCATCTCCACCCGCATTTTCAGGATGGTGTTCCTTTTCGCCCAGTCGCGCTCCCAGTACGCCGGTTTTGTCCGGATCCGGCCCAAATTTCGTCCGGACTTCCTAGGCCGATCCTGGGGTCCTGGGAACGCCCTAGGAACGCCGTACGAAACGAAAACGCTGGTGGGCCAACCTTGTCGGTGAGAGGAGGTCGAGCTCCCACCCTTTTATTCTTCCCCCTCCCGCCTTTCCTCCCCATTCCCCCCAACTCCCGCCAGTTTGCTGAGCTCCCGCCCGCCATGCCGCCCAAGGGTTTCATCAGACCCCGATCCAACCTTGGCAAACCGGAGGAGAGAAAGGCGAGGAAACTGAGAGCGCTGACAAAGAGGCCGGGTGGCTTGACCAACGCCGAGTGGCTTGCCCTTGTCCATAAGAGGAAGTTCACGTTGGACGAACGAAGGAAGAGGAAGGAGAGGGTGAACGCGGCGAAGGAGCTCGCCGAGGCCCAGGCCTCGCCGAAGAGCAGATGATGAGGGCAAAGTAGGCAGCGATGTTGCGTTGCACGTGGCGATGTTGCACCCGAGGCCAGTCATCCCCCCACAGTACGGCACCCACAGGGGGAGCCAACCAAGCGTCGGCTCGGCGGCCAGGTGATACGTCAGAAACGTATCTATAATTTTTGATGTTCCATGCTTGTTTAGTATCTACTTTGCTTTGCTTTGTCTACACTTTGAGGTGTTTTTATATCTTTTCTGGAACTAACCTATTAACAAGTTGTCACACTGCTAGTTGCCTATTTTCTTCTGTTTTTGGTTCCAAAAAGGCAAAAAATCAATATTCTTGGAATTGGACGGGACAAAAGCCAAAGTCAATATTTTACCGTGGGTGAAACGAATCCAGAAGACGAGACGGAGGGGATCCACGGGGTGGCCACAAACCCTCAGCGGCCAAGCTCGCCCAACTGGCAGGTGTGGGCCCTGGCACCCCCCTGCCTCGCTTCCTCGCCTATAAGAAGCCCCCGATGCAGAAACCCTAGGCACCCGATCAATACTCCACGAAACCGTATGTAGCCTCCGCCACCATCGTACCTAGATCGGGGGGATCTGAATTTCTTCCCGGCACCCTGTTGGAGGGGAGATCATCCCGGAGGCCTTCTTCTCCGGTATGATGCGTGAGTAGTTCCACCTTTGACTACGGGTCCATGTAGTAGCTAGATGGTTGTATATCCTCCTTGTGCTTTCATGTATAGATCTTGTGAGCTCTGTTCATGATCAATATCTAATCTATTTGTAATCATTCCTGTTGTGTTTGCAGGGATCTGATGGATATTGAGATTACTATGTCAGATGGATTAATGGTTTTGTATTTATGATTCTATCATGTCTGTGTTGTTTGTGATCTTGCATGCTCTCCGTGTAGGGGTTCATAGCATGGAAAACAAAAAAATTCTACCGCATGCAAACAAACAAGCCAAGATCTATCTACTAGATTGTAGCAACGAGTCGATGGAGGAACTCACCCTCGAAGATTCCAAAGTGTTTAACGAGAGCAGATTCTCGTGGGTGATGTAGTCGTACTCTTGCCGATCTCAAGATCGCGTAGACGATCCTTCCAACGCTGCGTTCCGGCAGCGCTTCCATAGTCGGTCACACGTTCGGTACTCGATGAAGCCCTTCCTCTCCCTTGTTCTAGCAGGCAGCAGAGGTTGTAGCACTCTCCTCGTGATTACGGCAGCACGACGGCGTGGTACCGGAAGTAGAGGGGAGATCTTGCAGGGCTTTGCCTTAAGCCGGAGTGAGCATGGTGGACTATGAGAGAGGCCTTGGCGATCTAGGGTTTAGAGGCACCAAGGGAGGAGGCTTGGCTGGAGGCTAGGGCTTGGGGAGAGTCCCAACTCGACGGCTAAGAGGAAACCCTAGGGAGGCGGCGACTGCAGGAGGCCTGCGGCTAGGGTTAGGGTTTTGGGTGGTGTTGGGTGTAGGGAAGAGGGGCAGCCCTGCCCCTCCATTTATAGGTGGGAGGGCACGACCAAGGGTGAGGGAGTCCTCCCCCAAGTCGGCCTCCTTGGCCGGTGGGTGGAGGGAGAGGAACTCCTCCCCAAGTAGGTTTCCTACTCTCCCTCCACCAAGCAAAACTGCCGTTTGACTTTTCAAATTGGCGTTTGACTTTTCAAACTAGGATTTGATTTCTCCCTTTATTTTGCCCAGCCATGATACCTAGTACATGATGCAATCATTCCACATTGTCATGAAACATTCATGTACCCTTCCCCTCCGGAGTGTCGGACCTTCCGGAACCTTCTAGAACATTCCCGATGAAAACACCGGAATCATTCCCCAACTCCGAAACAGGACTTTCCTTATATGAATCTTATTATCAGGACCATTCCGGATCTCCTCGTGATATCCCGGATCCCATCCGAGACTCCGAACAACATTCAATCTCTTACTCATCATTCCATAACTACTCAACAACATCGAATCCTTAAGTGTGTCTCCCTACGGTTCATGAATTATGCGGACATGATCGAGACACTTCTCCGAACAAATAACCAATAGAGGAATCTAGAAATTCATATGTCTCCCACATATTTCTACGATTACTTTGTGATCGAATGAACCACTTACATATGATACCAATTTCCCATTGTCTCATGATAGTTTACTTATCCGAGGTTTTGATCGTCGGTATCTCTGCATACCTAGTTCAACCTCGTTACCGATAAGTACTCTTTTCTTGTTCCCATGATATGTGATCCCTTATGATCCAGTCACATGCTTACAAGCTAATTGGATGACATTCCACCGAGAGGGCCCAGAGTATATCTATCCGTCATATAGATGGACAAATCCCACTCTTGATCCATGTGTCTCAACCCATACTTTCCGAATACTCAATGCCACCTTTATAGCCACCCAGTTACGGTGTGGTGTTTGATGTCATCAAAGCATCCTTCCGGTGATGGTGATAAGCATGATCTCATGGTCGAAATAATTAGGTTACTATGTATCAGAAAGCTTATAGCAATTGAATTATTAAAATGACTTGATCTTTATGCTACGCTTATCTATAGGAGTATGTCCACCATACCATTCTCCTAATGATATGATCTTGTTATTAACAACATCTCAAATGTTCATGATCAAGAAACCATGATCATCTATTAATCAACAAGCTAGTATTAAGAAGAGGCTTTACTAGGTACTCTAATTTAGTTTACAAATCACACAAGTATTAATGTTTCTTGTTAATACTATTATAGCATGAATGTAAACATTTATCATAAACACAAAGATATAATAATAACTACATTTATTATTGCCTCTAGGGCATATCTCCAACAGTCTCCCACTTGCACTAGAGTCAACTAATCTAGATTACATGGTAATATACCGAACACCCATGGCAGTTTGGTGTTGGTCATGTTTTGCCCTCGGGAGAGGTTTAGTCAACGGATCCGCCACATTCAGATATGTGTGTACTTTGCAAATCTTTATGTCACCATCTTGGACATGTTATCGAATAGCGTGAAAACGTAGCTTGATGTGCTTCAGCTTCTTGTGTGACCTTGGTTCTTGCGCATTGGCTATGGCGCCCATGTTATCACAAAGAGATAGACATTGGGTCCAGCGACTTGGAACCACACCGAGCTCGTAATGAACTCCTTCATCCATATCGCTTCGTGAAGCCTCAAGCAGCTATGTATTCCAATTCAGTTGAAGATCTCGCCACAACGCTTTGCTTTGCACTCCTCCAGCTAATCGCTGCACCATTCAAAGTAAATACGATCCATTGTGATTTAGAATCATCCGGATCGGTGTTCCAACTAGCATCGGTGTAACCATTAACAACGAGTTGTTCATCACCTCCATCGAAAGAACCATATCCTTAGTTCTTCTCGGCATCAAGGATGTTTTTGATCATGTCCAATGATCCACTCGATCACTTTGATATCTGCTAGTCAAACTAACAACATATGCAATGTCGGGTCTAGTACATAGCATGGCATACATTAGAGATCCTATGGCTGAGGCATAGGGAGTCTTACTCATCCTTTCTCTATCTTCTGCCATTGCTGGACTTTGAGTTTTACTCAAGGTCGTATTGGGCAACATGGGCAAGAACCCTTTCTTGCTATCTTCCATTCCAAACCTCTTTAGAACTTTGTCCAAATATGTACTTTGTGACAATGATATTAGGCGTCTCGATCTATCTCTATAAATATTTATGCCTAATATGTAAGCTGCTTCGCCAAGATCTTTCATTGAAATATTCTTTGACACTATTAAGAAGGTCTACATCATTCCCAATCAACAATATGTCATCTACATATAGTATTAAGAATGCTACAGAGCTCCCACTCACTTTCTTGTAAATACAAGCTTCTCCATAAGTTTGTATAAAACCAAAACTTTTGATTACCTTATCAAAACGTTGATTCCAACTGCGGGATGCTTGCTTCAACCCATATATGGACCATTGAAGTTTGCATACCTTGTTAGCATCTTTAGGATCGACAAAACCTTTGGGTTGCATCATATACAACTCTTCATCAATGTCTCCATTGAGGAACACTGTTTTGACATCCATCTGCCATATCTCATAATCATAATATGCAGCGATTGCTAACATAATCCTCACAGACTTTAGCTTCGCATCGTGAGAAAGTCTCATCGTAGTCAACTCCTTGAATTTGTCGAAACCCTTTTGCGACAAGTCGATCTTTATAGACAGTAACATTACCATCAGCATCTATTTTCTTCTTGAAAATCCATTTGTTCTCGACAGCCTTCCGGCCATCCGGTAAGTCCACCAAAGTCCATACTTGGTTTTCGTACATGGATCCAATTTTGCATTTCATGGCATCTTGCCATTTATTGGAATCTGGTCTCATCATCGCTTCCTCATATGTCGCAGGGTCATCGGTGTTGTCCACCAACATGACACTCATAATGGGATCATACCAATCAGGAGTAGTACGAGTTCTCGTTGACCTTCGAGGCTATGTAGCAACTTCAACCGAAGTTTCATGATCATCATCATTAGCTTCCTCTCTTATTGGTGTAGGCACCACAGGAACTTCTTCCGGTGCTGCGCTACTCGCAAGTTCGAGAGAAGGTTCAACAACCTCGTCGAGTTCTACTTTCCTTCCAGTCACTTCTTTTGAGAGAAATTCTTTCTCTACAAAGGATCCATTCTTGGCAATGAAGATTTTGCCCTCGGATCTATGATAGAAGGTATACCCAATAGTTTCCTTCGGGTATCCTATGAAGACGCATTTTTCCACTTTGGGTTCAAGCTTGTCCGGTTGTAACTTCTTTACATAGGCTTCACAACCCCAAACTTTAAGGAACGACAATTTAGGTTTCTTCCCAAACCATAATTCATACGGTGTCGTTTCAACGGATTTAGATGGTGCCCTATTTAAAGTGAATGCAGCTGTTTCTAATGCATAACCCCAAAATGATAGCGGTAAATCTGTAAGTGACATCATAGAACGAACCATATCTAAGAGAGTTCGATTACAACGTTCGGACACACCATTATGCTGTGGTGTTCCCGACAGTGTCAATTGTGAAAGTATTCCACATTTCTTCAAATGCTCGCCAAACTCGTAACTTAGATATTCACCTCCACGATCAGAACATAGAAATTTAATCTTCTTGTTACGTTGATTCTCTACCTCACTTTGAAATTCCTTAAACTTCTCGAAAGTTTCGGACTTATGTTTCATGAAATAGATATACCCATATCTACTCAAGTCATCCGTGAAGGTAAGAACATAACGATAACCATCATGATGCTACACTCATTGGACCACACATATCGGTATGTATGATTTCCAATAAGTCCATAGCTCGCTCCATCATACCAGAAAATGGAGTCTTAGTCATTTTACCCATCAGACATGCTTCGCATCTTTCAAGTGATTCAAGAAGTCCATCAGAATGGAGTTTCTTCATACGCTTCACTCCAATATGACCAAGACGACAATGCCACATATAGGTCGAGTTATCGCTCAATTTCAAACGTTTAACTTCAATGTTATTAATAGTGTATTTCCACTATCGAGATTCAATAAGAATAGACCATCTATCAAAGGTGCATGTGCATAAAACATATTAATCATATAAATCGAACAACCATTATTCTCGGACTTAAACAAGTAACCGTCTCGCAATAAACATGATCCTGATATAATGTTCATGCTCAACGCATGCACCGAATAACAATTATTTAAGTATAAAACTAATCCCGATGGTAGATGAAGAGGTAGCGTGCCGACCGCGATCACATCAACCTTTGATCCATTTCCAACGCGCATCGTCACCTCGTTCTTCGCTAGCTTCCGTTTATTCTGCTGCACTTGTTTCGAGTTACAAATATGAGCAACCGAACCAGTATCAAATACCCAGGCACTACTACGAGTACTAGTGAGATACACATCAATAACATGTATATCGGATATACCTTTCGTCTTGATGTTGCCGTTCTTCAAATCCGCCAAGTACTTTGGGCAATTCCGCTTCCAGTGACCCTCTTGCTTGCAGTAAAAGCACTCAGTATCAGGCTTAGGTCCAGCCTTGGTCTTCTTCGTCGGTGCGGCAACTTTCTTACCGCCCTTCTTGAAGTTTCCCTTTTTCTTAGACTTGCCTTTCTTGAATTTGGTGGTCTTATTGACCAACAACACTTGATTCTCTTTCTTGATCTCCACTTCTGCAGATTTCAACATGGAGAAGAGTTCTGGCAACGTCTTATTCATGCTTTGCATATTGTAGTTCATCATAAAGTTCTTGTAACTTGGTGGCAGTGATTGGAGGACACGGTAAATCCCCAAAGCATTAGGAATCACTATACCCAAGCTTTGGAGTTTGTCATGCCTGCACATCTTAAGCACATGCTCACTGACGGAGCTGCCCTCTTCCATCTTGCAGTTAAAGAACTTTTCAGAAGTCTCATAACTCTCAACTGCCGCGTGAGTCTCAAATATCAGTTTGAGTTCACGGACAATATCATGTGGGTCATGGTTATCAAACCTTTTCTGAAGCTCATATTCCAAACCATACAAGATAGCACATCGAATCGTGGAGTCTTGATTCTTCCGAGGTAAACATTCTTTACTTCATCGGTAGCATCAACAGAAGTGGGTCACCTAGCGTGAATCCAGCACATAGGTCAAATTACCAGATTGAGGACAATCCTCAAATTGCGAACCAATCCGAAGTTGCTTCCATTGTTTTCAACTTTTCTTTCTAGGAACGCATTAAAATTGATGGTAGGGGCCGCCATTGATCTACAACATATTTGCAATAGTTTAGACTAAGTTTATGACAAATTGAGTTCTAATTAATAGTTAAATTAATCTAGGTGAACTCCCACTCAAAACAATATCCCTCATATTGTTTTAGTGATCACACGAACCAAATCCACCACATCAAAACCGATCATCACGAGAGTTGATGTAGCTTCAATGGCGAACAATCGACATGTTCATCATATCTACTATATGACTCATGCTTTACCTTTCGGTGATCCGTGTTCCGAGACCATGTCTGTACATGCTAGGCTCATCAAGATCAAACCTTAGCTTCCGCATGAGCAAATCTGGCTTGCTCACATTGTATACACTTGCAGAATCTAACACACCCGATCATCACGTGGTGCTTCGAAACAACAAGCTTTAACAACAATGCTTACTAAGGATGAACACTTTAAAACTTGAAATTAATGTGCATGAGGGATCATCCTATAATGCTACCATCGTTAACTAAGCAATACAAGATGCATAAAGGATTAACATCACATGCAATTCATAATATGTGATATGATATGGACTTTCTTCTTGTGCTTCCGATCTCCATCTTCAAGCACGAACATGATCTCCATCATCACCGTTATGGCGTCAAGGTCAATGGCGCCGCTTCATGGTTGTCATCCACCAGCTTCAACTATTACAACTACTTTGAATAGACACGCGGGTCTTAACAGAAATTAAAGACAACCATATGGCTCCTGCTGGTTGCCAACTTACAATAAGGATCATTGCATACATCAAATATAATCACAATCATGGCCATATCACATCACAACACACCCCTGCAAAACAAAGTTAGACGCCTCTAATTTTCTTTGCATATTTTACGTGGTTTGGGGCTTTCAATAAGTGTCGATCTAACTTACGAACAAGAACCACAACGTTGATGTTTGAACTATCAAGTGCCCGTTGTAAGTTGGCCCCAAGATATGTTGGACCGTTCAAGATTCAGAGTCGTAAGGGAGAAGTCGCTTATGAGATTGAATTGCCAGAGTCTTTGTTAGCTGTTCATAATGTGTTTCATGTAAGTCAGCTTAAGAAATGTCATCCAGAAATGGAAGAAACTTCTTTGAAGGATACTATACCTTTGGAAGAGGTCCAATTGGAAAGTGATCTCACCTATGAAGAGAAACCTATAAATATTCTTGAGACCACAGAAAGAGTTACTCGGACTAAGACTATCAAATTCTAGAAAGTTCAATGGAACCATCATTCTGAAGAAGAAGCAACTTGGGAAAGAGAAGATGATCTTCGGAAAGACCACCCTCACCTATTTGCTAGCCAACCCGAATCTCGAGGGCGAGATTCACCTTAAGGGGGTTAGATTTGTAACATCCCAAAAATCATGTTTCAAAACTCATGCATATCATCCATGCATCCATGATCATGTAGAGTTTCAGTTCAAAAATCAATTCAAAAACAGGAGCATATGAGCTCATTATTTTATGTAATCAACATTAAATCAAATGCTACTCTCCAATGAGAGATTGTTGTTCATGAATCAAACCTTGTTACTCTCAGATTGTTTTGCTTGCTTGCTATTTGCTTAAACCAAAAATTTGAAAAACAAAAGTGAATTTAAAACCATTTTCAAAACTTGATCAAATCTAGTTCCATATCACTATTTATTTTGTTTGATCAAAAGGACCAAGCTAATACAGAGAGTCCATATGTTTTTACACTCAGAATTATGATTGTTACACTCTACAAAAACCTAGAACAAATTTGAATTCAATTGGCATTTGAATTTGTTTGAAAATGGTTTCAGAAAATCAAAACAGAAATAGAAAATGAATTAAGAAAAGGAAAAAGGCCGGTGCCAGTTATTTAGCCCAACAGCAGAACCAGCCCAGTAAGCCCACCCGGGTTTCCCCTTCTCTCTCTCTCACTCGAAGACAAACCCACTGAGTCACTGATCGCTTGGGCCCATTCCCTCTTTCTTTCTCACGCTGGCAAGTGGACCCTGTGACCACGTCAGCGTCGTCCCCAAATCAGCGCGTGGCCGAGGCGCTCCGCCGTTACCTCGCCACAGTCACTGCCTGCGTTATTGCCATTGATACAGTGCGTAATCACCGCCCCCTCCTGGCTATTTAACCCCCTCTGCACCGCGAGCATTTCCCCTCACCTAGCGCCACCACTCCGCCACCAGGCTGCACGTATTCGAGCTCACTCCACCGCTGCACAGACGAGCTCCGGCGACCAATCCCGGTGAGCTCCGACCGCCCCCTGTCTCTGGTTCAAACCAACGTGACCAGCGTGTACTTGCGCATTCACTGATTCCTTCTGTTTGCTTTCTCGTGACCCAGGACAACGTCTTCGTTCACGCCCGCGAACACCTGAGCCGCCGCTTGACTCCAACGTGCAATCCAGGTAAAACACGACCGCCCCTTGTCTTCCCTTCGATGCTATCATGATCGCCGAGACCTTGCACACCTCCTAACCCATCTGGCTCGTGCTAGGCCGATGCAGAACCTCGGCAACATCTTTGTCCATAAGCACCTGACACCGCCAAAGAATCTGACGAGACCTCGCCGCAGACCAGGCGCTTCTTGACCAGCCACCGCCACGTTGAGCTTTAGCACACCGCCGTGAGTCTGGTAAGCATCTCCGACGACCCCAAAACCCCCTATAGCCACCACGCCGCCGTGGACAGAGCCGCCGCCGCCAATCACCATCGCTAGCGCCGCCAGAGTTTGGTCGCTTGATCGCGAACCGTTGGATCTAGATCCGATGGGCTAGATAGATCACTTACGCGAAGGGGTACGAACAGATCTGGGCCGTGCAGATTAAGTTAGATCTAACGGCTCACATGTGTGATCCGGTGCGAACCGGTATCAATCAATAGGAACATGCCGCGTGGCTAGGATTTGAATTTAAAAACTGGAATTAGATCTATTAGATATTAAAACTTGTTTAATTCATAACTTTTGATTCCCACATCCAAATTTGATGAATTTTATATCAATGGAATCAGGAGAGAAAGACCTTTCCAAATATGCAATGTGTTTAATGTTTTGTTTTTGTTAAAATGGTTTTATTTACATAAACATGTGTAGACCTATTTTGTGTATATTAATTATTTGAGAAATGTATTAGTGTTCAAATAAAGATTGTTTGGCAAGTTTTGAACTTGTTTATGAACCAGTACTGTGCACTTGTCTTGTTGAGTTTATAAAATCATCACATATCATATTGCATGCATCCATATATTTTTGCTTGTATTTATTTTGTATGTGATTTGGTGCTTACATTATATGTGTAGATTTTGGTGCAAATAGTGATTGTGATTGTGAGGATTGTAGCTACTCTCCAAACTACCAAGGCAAGTGGTGCTTCATGATTTTTATCCCTATGTTTTTCAACTATGCATTAGAAATATTTTGCTAGTCTTGCATGGTTATATTTTTCTTATATGCTATGCTTGGGAAATCCTAGTAGTTGTAGAATTGCTAGAAATTTCTAAGTTAAGATGCTTATCCATGCCATGCTTAGCCTAGCTAGTAGCAACCAAGGGTGGCTATATGTTCATGCTATGAATAAATATTTCTAAGTCTTTGGACTATGTTTTTGCTTAATAAAACAACTAAGTGAATGAATCACCTGGGTGGAATGGTTGTGAATGGGTTATGTTGAGTGGTTACACAAGGCCCATTTCTATGGTTTACCTTGTGTATCTCACTTGTGGAAAGCCACCCAGGAACAAAGGGATTTGAGAGGCCAAATGTTAAGAAGCTTCTAGTGCAGCCACTTGGCAATATGGGCTCTGCCTGGATCATATAGGTTGCAATAACTTAGCCATTTGGACAGTTGGTGGTAGTGGGATGATAGGTTGGAGAGCGTCCATTTGGTCTAAGGGAAGGCTTCTGAAAGGTCCTGTCTTGGTGAAAATCAAGTCTTGTGGGGAAAGTGCACAACCTCTGCAGATGGAAGAATCTAAGTACTTAGCCATGTCCCTGATATTGGACAATTTGAGCATCAAGACATGGAAGCTATCAATAATCTCCTCATCCCAATTTCTAAGTAAAACTTGTGGTTGAACAAGGGTGAAGGACCCCAATGTCTATTGGTGGTTCCTTGGGAAAAGTTTTTGACAAAGAAAAATTAGTGTTTTCAACTAATAGGCAAAAACCTATTTTGAGCAAAGCAAGCCTAAGCTACACTTAGCCAAATTGCATATAGTATCTAGTCCACAAATATTATACTAAGGTATCACTTGCCAATACTATTCCAATGTATTGACCCACTGTGGCTATAACTTGTGATGTTGCAGGATATTCTGATGATGATTAGGAGTCATGAGTCTACACTCAACATGCTTGCCTGTGGCACATGAAGATGAAGACTTATTTATCTATTTACTTATTTAAACTCTTGTACTAGGCCTGTGGCCATGGAGTTGTAAAAGACTATGTTTGTCTCTGGAATGACTGTAATAATGACCTTTGTTTCTGTGTACTTCATCTTAAACTATGGATGCTAGCATTGATCCAGGGACTAGCATTGCAATCATAGGGATCCTTTTCCTTTATAAAGGAGGGATCTTACAGATGGTATCAGAGCACTGTGTTGCCTGTAGGATTATGACCCTAGGATTGGAAACCACTAAGGAAAAAAATTCAACAACTTCCACACTTGTCTTTTCTTATCGTAAACTTTTCTAATCTTCTTCCTCATCTCTATTTGTAGATGAACTCCATCAACGAAGCCGTAAAGAAGGGACCACTCATGACAATGACTTTGGAATGTGAGACAGAATTTCCCAAGGCTCTCAAGGACCTCATGGTTGCAATGGGAATACATGGTGCAGTTGTGTACAAAGGTTTTCCTGTGATGGATGAAGTAGTTGAGTACTGGTGGGTGCAACTTCACTTGTATAAAAACAAGGAAGACAACCACAAGGAATCAGGATTCTGCATGGTCACCAATTTAGTAGTGCACACTACATTCTTTGATTCAGCAAGGGATGCAACTTGGAAAGCCATCAAAGAACTTGGTGATAGAGTCAAGTGCAGAATGCTTAACACCCAGAATGACCTTAGGGAAGAAAAGAAGCATACCCAAGAGTTGGAGGCTACCAACCAAACCTTAAGAGGAGACATTATAGACTTAGTAATGGAGTCATGTGGTCTAGATAGACAGATTTCTTCTAGAAACATCCTGTTAACCAACTTAGCAAGTGAGTTGGGATTGTAACGTACTTCGTTAGTTGGACCACCACTTATCATTTTATTTTCCAAATGTTGTTTAAAATAAGTTGAACCTTGGTTGTTGTAATGAATCCATGTATGCTATGACTTGTGTGTTTTGATTTCCAAAATTATGCATGTGATGCCTTGTATTGTGATTTGTCTTAAAAATTGTGTTGATTCTAACTTTTTCTATCTTATTAAATAGATGCCTAATGTTATTATCAGCACGGTTGATGAGTTCAAGGGAACTCGCTTTGGCCCTCGTATTATTGAGCTCACTAGCCTGCTCAATCTCCCTCTTCCTACTATCATGATGCTTCCCCTCACCAAGTTTGAGAGGAAAGACCTTTGGGGCTTCAAGGTCAATCAGCCAGGACGCCAGACTGAGCCATCCACGGAGGCCATCATCTTCAATGTAAGATCCCTCCTTTGTAAAGGAAAGGATCCCTGTGATTGCAATGCTAGTCCCTGGATCAATGCTAGCATCCACAGTTTAAGATGAAGTACACAGAAACAAAGGTCGTTTATTACAGTCATTCCAGAGATAAAACATAGTCTTTTACAACTCAGGGCCAAAGGCCTAATACAAGAGTTTATGGAATAAGTAAATAAACATAAGTCTTCATCTTCATGTGCCACAGGCAAGCATGTTGAGTGTAGACTCATGACTCCTATTCATCATCGGAGTAACCTGCAACATTACAAGTTACAGCCACAGAGGGTCAATACTTTGGAATAGTATTGGTAAGTGATACCTTAGTATATATTAAGTGGACTATAATACTATATGCATTTGTCTAGGTGGAGCTTAGGCTTGCATTGCTTAAAATAGATTTTTCCCTAACATTTGAAAAACACTAAGTTTTTGCTTAACAAAAACCCTCCCAAGGCATCTACCAATCAAAGACTGAAGATCCTTTCCAAGGCATCTACCAATCAAAGACTGAAGATCCTTTACCCTTGTTCACCCACAAATTTTATTCAGAAATTGGAGTGATGAGATTCTTGAAGCTTCCATGTCTTGATGCTCAAATTGTCCTTTACCAGGGACACGGCTAAGTACTTAGGTTTTACACTCTGCAGAGGTGGTGCACTTTCCCCACAAGACTTGGTTTCCCAAGACAAGATCCTTCAGAAGCCTTTCCTTAGTCAAATGGACGCGTTCCAACCTATCATTCCCTCTACCACCAACTGTCCAAGAGACTAAGTTCTAGCAACCTAAGATCATGGCAGAGCCCATAATGCCAAGTGGTTGCACTTGAAGCTTCTCAACATTTGACATCTCAAATCTCTTTGTTTCCTGGGTGGCCATCCACAAGTGAGATACACTAAGGTAAACCATAAACATGGGCCTTGTGAACCACTCAACCAAAAACCACCAAGCAAGTCCCATTCCACCCAGGAGATTCATTAACTTAGTTGTTTTGTTAAATAAAACACAAGTCCTCAGACTTAGAATATTTTTCCATAGTGTGAATATATAAACCACCCTTGTTTTCTAGTAGCTAAGCTAAGCAAGGCATGGCAACTTATCCTTAGGGAATTTTCCTAGCAACTCTACCATTCTAATCTACATAGGATTTCCCATCATCATTTGACAAAAGTAGCATGCAAGTCTTAGCAAAATATATCTAATGTAGTATAAAATATAGGAATGGAATATTCATGAAGATATCACTTGCCTTGGTAATATGGAGAGTAGCACTCGTCACAATCACAATCACTAGCAAAATCTACACACAAAGTTGTAGCACACAATTACACACAAATATATACAAACAAAAATAATGTGAATGCATGCATGCATGAATTTACTAAGTGGTGATTTTTGAAAACACTACCAATCATGTGCAAGTTTACAGAAACTTAACAAGTCACAAGTTTGCCCACCAAACATATTTAACCCTAAAACAAATTACTAAACTAAAACTATTCTCAAACTAGCCTTAAACAAGTTTCTACAAAAAAGTCATTCTAATGGTTACTATTTGCTAAACACATTGGATATTCAGAAAGGTCTTGTCTCACTGAATCCAACGGTATAAAGTTTGCAAAATTCTAACGTGGCATTCAAAAGTTATAAGCATTTGAAAATTGGATCAAAATCTGTTTTAAATTCTGTTTTCAGATCAGCTCCTAGCCACGCGTCATGTCGTGATTGGCGCGTACCATTTCGCACTGGATCGAGCTCCGCAGCCACAGGATCTAAATGAGATCTGGCGGCTTAGACACGCGCATACCGCTTCGCTTAAAATTCTATCCTAGCCCTACGATACAGATCCAACGATCTAAAACAACAAGCCAAAATCTGGCGGCGCTTAACGGCTGTGCGCGGCGGCGACGGTCGGACGATGGCGGCGCCGGCGATACAGATCGCTAGGAGGATGGGGAGGATACTCACCGAGACTGCAAGGACGTGGGGATGCTCGACGTGTGGTCAGCTCGGCAAGGGGCGCTCAGGGTTGCGGTAGATTTCTCGCCGGAGTTGGATCTGGCAACGGTGGTTCTGCTCGATATCGGAGGCGACGTTGTAGATCACTAGGATGCAAACGGGAGGTGTGGTCAGATGCAGAAGATCACGGAGAACATGCGAGTGTGAACGACAAGGCTTAGGGCGGTCTGGACTTACCACTAGAGCTCGCCGGAGTTCGTGCAGAAGACGGTGGCGGCCAGTCGTCGATGTTGCCGGAGCTACGGTTCATACGAGGGCAAACGAAGTGTGTTAAAAGAAGCGCAGAGGCTCACTGAACCAGATAGCAAGAACGAGAGGCAGAGGGGAGCTCGGAACTCACCGGAATCGTGGCTGCAGCTCGTCGGAGACGACGGGGCTATAGGAAGCAATGCTCACAGCCTGGTGGCGCTCTGGGTTCGGGGTTTGAGGGAGAAGGGAGAGGGGCAGAGGGGGTTTATATAGCCTGGTCATGAGCGAGAATCACTCGGGCATTGAATCGAATTGACGCCGCGAATTAAACACAGAAAACGGCCGCGTTGATTTGGGGATGAACTGGTCGTGCGGGTGGAGACGATCTTGGCGACGGAGGAGGCCCGCTCGTCAAGTGGCGCGAGGTGGAAGTGGGTCCGTCTGTCGTCAATGATCAACGCAAGGCCGCTGCGTGTGAGAGAAGTAAATAAAGGTCCCCGGGTGGGCTTGATGGGCCTGTTTCACTACTGGGCTGAAATGGTGGCGCGTGGCCCTTTTCATTTGATTAATCCTTTTCTTTTTCTAATTCCCTTTTCTGAATAGATTTTGATATGAATTCAAATCCTTTTTGAATTCAAACAATTCTGGGAATTTTTGCAGGGTTCTGTGGTTTCAAATACAGTCAATTAACCATGTGGTTACCTTGCAAGGGCTTGGTCAAGCTTGGGCTTAATTCAAACAGAGACTTTGCCTCTAGTTTGCAAATGTTTGAAAAGGGGTTTTGAAATATTCCCAAGTTGAAAACTTTGGTTAAATTGCTACACCTAAACTTTCCAACAATGGAGGTAAGCAAACAAGTTCCTAAACAATCAATTCTCAAAGGGTGGTGGCCAACTAAGATAAATTTGCTCACATGAAATCATAGCACAAGCTTATGCATCTAAATGATTTTGAGAAAAACCCTAAATGAATGAAGAATGCAATGATGATATGAATGAGTTTTGAAATATGATTTTTGGGATGTTACATTCAAGCTCATGCATGATGACCAGGAGAGAGGCCTTGAGGTAGTCATGCAGGATTTGATAGGACGTCTACTAGGGAGACACTCTCGAGAGGTTAGAGGTACTCACTTCCACACCTTCGGTAGACGTGATGAGGATGGTGAGGCCATTGACTTCGAGGACACTTCGAGGGAGACAGCAGAGCCGATTCGTCTATACCTCCAGGACTTAGAGGTACTTCTTAGGCACGTGGACACTGATAGGACCAACGTCATGCTCAGCAATGACGAACTCCAGGTGCAGCTTTGTGAGAAGGACAAGCTCTTCGCAGAGCAAGATGAGATAGTCAAGGAGATGGAGGCCAAGTTCGAGAGTCAGGACAGAAAGTTCAAGAGTCAAGAGAAGCGAGTCCAAGATAGGAACAAGAGGATTCGAGACATGACTGCAGAACTGGAGGCCAAGGACTTCGAGCTCGAGCATCAGCAGACTGTGATTGAGAGGCTTCGTTCTCAGAAGAGGGCTCTCAAAGCCAAAGTAGAGACCTTAACCACCAATGTCGAGGAATACAAGACCTCTATGGAGAATGCAGGTCTTACCTTTGTTGAGGAGGAGGTTGATGCCGAGGAGTAGTGATGACTACTCATTTATCATTTATTTATCATGCTTTTTATTGAGTCGCAATGACCATCCAACATGTGGATGGCTTGCTATTGGTGTGTTTACTTTGCAAACTTGTCATTTATGTTGTTGAACTATTATTATTATGATGCATGTTTGGTGATTGCTTATGTAATGTATTGTGCATGTTAGCATCTATGGGTATCTCATTCTTATCTCTATTGAACAAACCACAGATGCCTCCCCGTCGTGCCAATCCCAACCCCAACAACAACAACATCACCCCTGAGATGCAGCAAATGATGACAGCTCAGACTCAGCTGATGCAGATGATGACTACGTTCATCCAGAATCAGAATAACAACAACAACAATAACAATAACAAGAACAACAATCAGAACAACCCACCGGGTTTTGACATGCTTACCAGGTTCTTGAGATTGAGGCCAGCAAAGTTCTCAGGGACAACTGATCCTATGGTGGACAATGATTGTCTACGCTCTGTGAACAAGGACTTGGTAACAGTTGGCTGTACTGATGAGGAGAAGGTCAGATTTGCAGCTCACTTGTTGGAAGGACCAGCAGCTACTTGGTGGATAACTTCCAGATCACCACTCCCATTGCAGATGTGACATGGGCTATCTTTGAAGATGGTTTCCGTACTGCTCACATCTCATCCGGAGTGATGAGTTTGAAGAAGAAAGAGTTCCATAACTTCAAGGTAAGCGTGGCTGAATATATTGAAGAGTTCAACAATCTGGCGCGTTATACACCGGATGAAGTTGACATTAATGCTAAGAGGAAGGAAAAATTCCTTGAAGGGTTGAGTGATGAACTGAACCTGCAGTTAGCTGTGGCCTATGTTCCCACATACCAGTCTCTTTGTGACAAGGCTGCTATTTTGGAGAACAAGATGAAGCAAGTTGAAAGTAGGAAGAGAAAGCACTCAGACAAGCACAACTCGGGATCGTCTCACAAGCGTTCCCATTATGATGATAGTGGGAGTTCATGATCCCACAAGCATGGGAAATTCAACAAGCACCACAACCACAACCACAACCGTCATCATGACAACAAGCATCATCGTAGTCATGACAATGACAAGTACAAGAATCACAAGGGTGGATACAAGAGCCACCACAGTGGTAGTGGAAGTGGCAGTGGAAGCCAGCCTGTCAAGAAGGATCTTAGTTAGGTTGAGTGTTTCAAGTGCAAGAAGATGGGGCATTATGCAAATGAAAGCCCAGAAAAGAAAGTTGAAGGACCCAACAAGCCCAACCCTTTTCAGAAGGGACAAGTGAACCACATCAATGTGGAGGAAATCTATGAGGAGCCAGATGCTGTTGCTGGTAAGTTCAAACTCAATTCTATTCCAGCACTTGTTCTTTTTGATACTGGAGCATCGCATTCATTCATATCAAAAGCATTTGTTGATAGAAATGGGTTTCCAACTGAAAACATTGGGTGTCCAATAAAAGTTAGTTTTCCAAGTGGAGATATGATAGTAAGTCTTGGATGCCGGGATCTAGTGATAGAGTTTGGAAAGCATAAGTTTCCAGTGAGTCTGATAATCCTAGATTCTCAAGGACTGGATGTAATATTGGGAATGGATTGGATGGCTAAGTATGAAGGAGTAATAGATTGTGCTAATCGTACTGTTGCACTCACAACCCCAGAAAAGAAACGGATTAGATTCAAGTCTAACTTTGAATCAAAAGAGAGTAAGCTAAATTCTCTTAAGGGGGTTAGCATAGACAGCGTGCCTATTGTGAGTGAGTATCCAGATGTGTTTCCGAAAGAATTGCCGGGAATGCCACCAGATAGAGATGTGGAGTTTCTTATTGATTTGCTACCAGGATCTGGACCAATAGCAAAAAGACCATACAAGATGTCAGTTGATGAGTTGAAAGAACTCAAGAAGCAGCTTGGAGAACAGTTGCAGAAAGGTTTTATCCAACCAAGTTCCTCATCTTGGGGAGCACCAGTTTTGTTTGTAGAAAAGAAAGATAGAAGTCAAAGGTTATGCATAGATTACCATTCACTCAACGAGGTGACTATCAAGAACAAATACCCTTTTCCTAGAATCAATGACTTGTTTGATCAGCTAGAGGGAGCTTGTGTGTTCTCAAAGATTGATCTCCGGTCAGGTTATTTCCAGCTTAAGATAAGGGAACAAGACATACCTAAGACAGCTTTCACCACAAGGTATGGGTTGTATGAGTATACCGTGATGCCATTTGGTTTGACCAATGCACCAACATACTTCATGAATATGATGAACAAGGTCTTCATGGAATTTCTTGATAAGTTTGTTGTCGTTTTCATCGATGACATTTTGATCTATTCCAAGAGTAAGGAAGAGCATGAAGGACATCTACGTTTGATACTTGAGAAGCTTAGAGAGCATAAACTGTATGCCAAATTCAGCAAGTGTGAATTTTGGTTGAATGAAGTTGTTTCATACCCGTGAAGACAACCTATACAAGTGCTAAGTTAGCCAAGATTTATATGAGTAGAATTGTGTGTCTACATGGTGTACCCAAAAGTATTGTGTCAGATAGAGGAACACAATTCACTTCTCATTTTTGGAGATAATTACATGAGTCATTGGGAACGAGGTTGGAATTCAGCACCGCTTTTCATCCTCAGACTGATGGACAGACAGAAAGGACTAATTAGATTCTTGAAGACATGTTGAGGGCATGTGCCCTAGACTATGGATCCAGTTGGGATGAAAGTCTGCCTTACGCAGAATTCTCTTATAATAATAGCTATCAAGCCAGTATTGAGATGGCACCATTTGAGTTTCTCTATGGGAGAAAGTGTACCACCCCATTGCTATGGAATGGTGTGGGAGAAAGAAGTTTGTTCAGACCAGAACTAATCAAAGAGGCTGAAGAGAAAGTCAAACTGGTTAAGGACAGATTGAAGATAGCACAGTCCCTGTAAGAGCTACGCAGATCCTAAGCGTAGAGAAGTCACCTATGAAGTCGGTGATAGAGCTTATCTTAGAGTGTCACCACTTCGTGGAGTGAAGAGGTTTGGAGTCAAAGGAAAGTTGGCCCCAAGATATGTTGGAACGTTCAAGATTCAGAGTCGTAAGGGAGAAGTGGCTTATGAGATTGAATTGCCAGAGTCTTTGTCAGCTGTTCATAATGTGTTTCATGTAAGTCAGCTTAAGAAATGTCATCCAGAAATGGAAGAAACTTCTTTGAAGGATATTATACCTTTGGAAGAGGTCCAATTGGAAAGTGATCTCACCTATGAAGAGAAACCTATAAATATTCTTGAGACCGCAGAAAGATTTACTCGGACTAAGACTATCAAATTCTAGAAAGTTCAATGGAACCATCATTCTGAAGAAGAAGCAACTTGGGAAAGAGAAGATGATCTTCGGAAAGACCACCCTCACCTATTTGCTAGCCAACCCGAATCTCGAGGGCGAGATTCACCTTAAGGGGGTTAGATTTGTAACATCCCAAAAATCATGTTTCAAAACTCATGCATATCATCCATGCATCCATGATCATGTAGAGTTTCAGTTCAAAAATCAATTCAAAAACAGGAGCATATGAGCTCATTATTTTATGTAATCAACATTAAATCAAATGCTACTCTCCAATAAGAGATTGTTGTTCATGAATCAAACCTTGTTACTCTCAGATTGTTTTGCTTGCTTGCTATTTGCTTAAACCAAAAATTTGAAAAACAAAAGTGAATTTAAAACCATTTTCAAAACTTGATCAAATCTAGTTCCATATCACTATTTATTTTGTTTGATCAAAAGGACCAAGCTAATACAGAGAGTCCATATGTTTTTACACTCAGAATTATGATTGTTACACTCTACAAAAACCTAGAACAAATTTGAATTCAATTGGCATTTGAATTTGTTTGAAAATGGTTTCAGAAAATCAAAACAGAAATAGAAAATGAATTAAGAAAAGGAAAAAGGCCGGCGCCAGTTATTTAGCCCAACAGCAGAACCAGCCCACTAAGCCCACCCGGGTTTCCCCTTCTCTCTCTCTCACTCGCAGACAAACCCACTGAGTCACTGACCGCTTGGGCCCATTCCCTCTTTCTTTCTCACGCTGGCAAGTGGACCCTGTGACCACGTCAGCGTCCTCCCCAAATCAGCGCGCGGCCCAGGCGCTCCGCCGTTACCTCGCCGTAGTCACTGCCTGCGTTATTGCCATTGATACAACGCATAATCGCCGCCCCCCTCCTGGCTATTTAACCCCCTCTGCACCGCGAGCATTTCCCCTCACCTAGCGCCACCACTCCGCCACCAGGCTGCACGTATTCGAGCTTAGTCCGCCGCTGCACAGACGAGCTCCGGCGACCAATCCCGGTGACCTCCGACCGCCCTGTCTCTGGTTCAAACCAACATGACCAGCGTGTCCTTGCGCGTTCACTGATTCCTTCTGTTTGCTTTCTCGTGACCCAGGACGACGTCTTCGTTCACGCCCGCGAACACCTGAGCCGCCGCTCGACTCCGACGTGCAATCCAGGTAAAACGCGACCGCCCCTTGTCTTCCCTTTGATGCTATCATGATCGCCGAGACCTTGCGCACCTCCTAACCCATCTGGCTCGTGCTAGGCCGACGCAGAACCTCGGCAACATCTTCGTCCACAAGCACCTAACGCCGCCAGCAACGCCGACGAGACCCTGCCGCTGCATCTGTGCGCCCCTTGACCAACCACCGCCACGTTGAGCTTCAGCACACCGCCGCGAGTCTGGTAAGCATCTCCGACGACCCCAAAACCCACTGTAGCCACCGCGCCGCCGTGGACAGAGCCGCTGCCGCCATGGACAGAGCCGCTGCCGCCAGTCACCACCTCTAGCGCCGCCAGAGTTTGGTCGCTTGATCGTGAACCGTTGGATCTAGATCCGATGGGCTAGATAGATCACTTACACGAAGGGGTACGAACAGATCTGGGCCGTGCATATTAAGTTAGATCTAACGGCTCACGTGTGTGATCCGGTGCGAAACGGTATCAATCAATAGGAACACGCCGCGTGGCTAGGATTTGAATTTAAAAACTGGAATTAGATCTATTAGATATTAAAACTTGTTTAATTCATAACTTTTGATTCCCACGTCCAAATTTAATGAATTTTATATCAATGGAATCAGGAGAGAAAGCCCTTTCCATATATGCAATGTGTTTAATGTTTTGTTTCTGTTAAAATGGTTTTATTTACAGAAACATGTGTAGACCTATTTTGTGTATATTAATTATTTGAGAAATGTATTAGTGTTCAAATAAAGATTGTTTGGCAAGTTTTGAACTTGTTTATGAACCAGTACTGTGCACTTGTCTTGTTGAGTTTAGAAAATCATCACATATCATATTGCATGCATCCATATATTTTTGCTTGTATTTATTTTGTATGTGATTTGGTGCTATCATTATATGTGTAGATTTTGGTGCAAATAGTGATTGTGATTGTGAGGATTGTAGCTACTCTCCAAACTACCAAGGCAAGTGGTGCTTCATGATTTTTATCCCTATGTTTTTCAAATATGCATTAGAAATATTTTGCTAGTCTTGCATGGTTATATTTTGCTTATATGCTATGCTTGGGAAATCCTAGTAGTTGTAGAATTGCTAGAAATTTCTAAGTTAAGATGCTTATCCATGCCATGCTTAGCCTAGCTAGTAGCAACCAAGGGTAGCTATATGTTCATGCTATGAATAAATATTTCTAAGTCTTTGGACTATGTTTTTGCTTAATAAAACAACTAAGTGAATGAATCACCTGGGTGGAATGGTTGTGAATGGGTTATGTTGAGTGGTTACACAAGGCCCATTTCTATGGTTTACCTTGTGTATCTCACTTGTGGAAAGCCACCCAGGAACAAAGGGATTTGAGAGGCCAAATGTTAAGAAGCTTCTAGTGCAGCCGCTTGGCAATATGGGCTCTGGCTGGATCATATAGGTTGCAATAACTTAGCAATTTGGACAGTTGGTGGTAGTGGGATGATAGGTTGGAGCGCGTCCATTTGGTCTAAGGGAAGGCTTCTGAAAGGTCCTGTCTTGGTGAAAATCAAGTCTTGTGGGGAAAGTGCACAACCTCTGCAGATGGAAGAATCTAAGTACTTAGCCTTGTCCCTGGTATTGGACAATTTGAGCATCAAGACATGGAAGCTATCAAGAATCTCCTCATCCCAATTTCTAAGTAAAACTTGTGGTTGAACAAGGGTGAAGGACCCCAATGTCTATTGGTGGTTCCTTGGGAAAAGTTTTTGACAAAGAAAAACTTAGTGTTTCCAACTAATAGGCAAAAACCTATTTTGAGCAAAGAAAGCCTAAGCTACACTTAGCCAAATTGCATATAGTATCTAGTCCACAAATATTATACTAAGGTATCACTTTCCAATACTATTCCAATGTATTGACCCACTGTGGCTGTAACTTATGATGTTGCAGGATATTCTGATGATGATTAGGAGTCATGAGTCTACACTCAACATGCTTGCCTGTGGCACATGAAGATGAAGACTTATTTATCTATTTACTTATTTAAACTCTTGTACTAGGCCTGTGGCCATGGAGTTGTAAAAGACTATGTTTGTCTCTGGAATGACTGTAATAATGACCTTTGTTTCTGTGTACTTCATCTTAAACTGTGGATGCTAGCATTGATCCAGGGACTAGCATTGCAATCACAGGGATCCTTTTCCTTTATAAAGGAGGGATCTTACAGAGTCGATGGAGGAACTCACCCTCGAAGATTCCAAAGTGTTTAACGAGAGCAGATTCTCGTGGGTGATGTAGTCGTACTCTTGCCGATTTCAAGATCGCATAGACGATCCTTCCGGCGCTGCGTTTCGGCAGCGCTTCCGCAGTCGGTCACACGTTTGGTACTCGATGAAGACCTTCCTCTCCCTTGTTCCATCAGGCCGTGGAGGTTGTAGCACTCTCCTCGTGATTCCGGCAGCACGACGGCATGGTACAGGAAGTAGAGGGGAGATCTTGCTGGGCTTCGCCTTAAGCCGGAGCGAGTATGGTGGACTATGAGAGAGGCCTTGGCGATATAGGGTTTAGAGGCACCAAGGGAGGAGGCTTGGCTGGCCGCTAGGGCTTGGGGAGAGTCCCAACTCGGCGGCTAAGAGGAAACCCTAGGGCGGCGGCGACTGCAGGAGGCCGGCGACTAGGGTTAGGGTTTTGGGTGGTGTTGGGTGTAGGGAAGAGGGGCAGCCCTGCCCCTCCTTTTATAGGTGGGTGGGCGCGGCCAAGAGGGAGGAGTACTACCCCAAGTCGGCCTCCTTGGCCGGCGGGTGGAGGGAGAGGAAATCCTCCCAAAGTAGGTTTCCTACTCTCCCTCCACCAAGCAAAACTGCCATTTGAATTTTCAAATTGGCGTTTGACTTTTCAAACTAGGATTTGATTTCTCCCTTTATTTTGCCCAGCCATGATACCTAGTACATGATGCAACCATTCCACATTGTCATGACACATTCATGTACCCTTCCCCTCCAGAGTGCCGGACCTTCCGGAACCTTCTAGAACATTCCCGATGAAAACACCGGAATCATTCCCCAACTCCGAAACAGGACTTTCCTTATATGAATCTTATTATACGGACCATTACGGATATCCTCGTGATATCCCGGATCCGATCCGAGACTCCGAACAACATTCAGTCTCTTACTCATCATTCCATAACTACTCAACAACATCGAATCCTTAAGTGTGTCTCCCTACGGTTCGTGAATTATGCGGACATGATCGAGACACTTCTCCGAACAATAACCAATAGAGGAATCTGGAAATTCATATGGCTCTCACATATTTCTACGATTACTTTGCGATCGAATGAACCACTTACATACGATACCAATTTCCCTTTGTCTCACGATAGTTTACTTATCCGAGGTTTTAATCGTCGGTATCTCTGCATACCTAGTTCAACCTCGCTACCAATAAGTACTATTTTCTTGTTCCCGTGATATGTGATCCCTTGTGATCCAATCACATGCTTGCAAGCTAATTGGATGACATTCCACCGAGAGGGCCTAGAGTATATCTATCTGTCATATGGATGGACAAATCCCACTCTTGATCCATGTGTCTCAACCCATACTTTCCGAATACTCAATGCCACCTTTATAGCCACCCAGTTACGGTGTGGTGTTTGATGTCATCAAAGCATCCTTCCGGTGATGGTGATAAGCATGATCTCATGGTCGAAGGAATTAGGTTACAATGTATCAGAAAGCTTATAGCAATTGAACTATTAAAATGACTTGATCTTTATGCTACGCTTATCTATAGGAGTATGTCCACCATACCATTCTCCTAATGATATGATCTTGTTATTAACAACATCTCAAATGTTCATGATCAAGAAACTATGATCATCTATTAATCAACAAGCTAGTATTAAGAAGAGGCTTTACTAGGGACTCTAATTTAGTTTACAAATCACACAAGTATTAATGTTTCTTGTTAATACTATTATAGCATGAATGTAAAAATTTATCATAAACACAAAGATATAATAATAACTACATTTATTATTGACTCTAGGGCATATCTCCAACACTCTGTTGTTAGTAGCTATCTTGGCCAAGTAGTTGCTAGTGACTCCAAGAGGGGGTATTTATGCTCAATAGTGGGTTCATGCCTCTAGTTTCCAAGGGAAGTGACAGAAATCTCTTTGGTTGTAGATGTGTTGTTGCTACTAGGGAGAAAACAACGGTCTCTTGTTCATGAAACTAGTGATTACACACTTTGCTTAAAGCAGTTGTCTGTTGCTTGCAACTTAATACCGAAGGGGGTTCGGATGATAACCCAAAGGTGGACTTCTAGTCATAGATGTAGTTGGATGGCGGTCTATGTATCTTGTTGTATTGCCCAATCGAATCTCATAGGATCTTTTTGTCTAGTATTGCATTGATTGCCTTGCTTAGTTCCTGTCAATTGCCCTGCTGTAATTTGTTTACCCTTCATGCCATGTTGTTTATTTAAGGAGAGCACCTCTAGTGAACTATGGACCCCGGTCCAATCTTTACCATTGATACATCCCCCACTATTACATGTTTACTTGCTGAAAACTATTACCTTCCACACCATATGTTTAATCCTTTGTTACAGCAAATCGGTGAGCTTGACAACCTCACTGATTAGTTGGGGCAAAGTCTTGAGTTTGTGTTGTGCAGGTCTCCGTGTTGCTTGCAACACCTGTGTGACGTTTCCTTCCTCATACTGGTTCGATAACCTTGGTTTCTTACCGAGGAAAAACTTGCTGTTGTGCTGCTTCACACCTTGCTCTTGGGGTTCCCAACGAAGTGCTTCCCAGCACCATCAAGCTTTTCTGGCACCATTGCCGGGGAGGCTAAGGACGTCTTCATAAGGGGAGTCCTCCACTTCCTTTCTCTTTACTTTGTTTTTAGTTTGCTTAGTTTCTTTTGCTTGGTTTTGTTTGCCTCTTTTCAAAAACTCCAAAAAAAATTAGTCTAGTTTGGTTTGCTTTCTTTATTCAAAAAAAATTCCTACTCCAGTTGCTGGTCTGTTATTGCCTTGCTTGGTCATGCTTTCTATCAATGGTTGAAACTAGTTCTTATTGGCAAGGTGGGTTCACGGAAGAACAAAAGTATTATTATAAGGAGCACCGTTTGTCACAAAAAGGGAAACACTTACGGGAACAAATTGATAAGTTGAATACTATTGCTAGAGACGTGTGTTCTACTTATAATGTTACTTATTTCTTTGATAAATCTTGTTGATGTAGGAGGTATAAACACTTGCCTTTTCAATGTGAGTATAATGATAATGTTACCATATCTTCTAATGTTAAAAGAAATTATGACCTTTATGATGTGGAACAAATTGAAGAATTTATTGCTTTCAAGGGTGCATTTGAACTTGCCAGTTTGCTTGAAAATACTGATGATGCACCTTATGAATATGAGGTTTATGAGATACTTAAATATTGCTTTAATAATTACAAGGAATAAAATGGCTATATTCTTGAATATTTTAATATGTGCTTTCCATAAACGGAAGAGACTAATGCTTTGCAGGAGCCAATGGAAGAAGAAATTGCTGAAACAGGAAGCTTATTAGATGAAAAAGAGAAGGATGAATGTTATGCTCCTGTAGATTCTTTTGAAATATCTACTATGGGTAAAAATTGTGATGATGTCCCTATGCATGTTACCTATAGTAGTGATCATGATTGGGAAAAGCACACTACTTTTGATATTGAAAATCTCTTTGGTACCAATTCTGGAAATTCTATTGCCTATGATGATACTTTACCTCCAATTTATGATGATTTTGATATTTTCGGTCCACCTAATATTGAGGAGAAAATTAATTGTGATTACAATATGCCTCCTATATTTGATGATTATGGTGATGAGAATAATAATGATAGCTATTTTATTGAATTTGCTCTCACTATAATTAATAAGAATGACTATGCTTATGTGGAGAGTAATAATCATTTTATGCATGTGGCTCATGATAAGCATGCTTTATGTGATAGTTATATTGTTGAGTTTATTCATGATGCTACTGAAATTTATATGAGAGAGGGAAACATGGTCTTACGTATCTCAACAATATTAAGTTTCCCCTCTTTATGTTGAAAATCTTGAAGTTGCACTTGTTTTGCTTTCCTATGCTTGTTGCTTTGTGCTTCTTTGATTTATTTTATTACAATATTCCTATGCATAGGAAGTGGGTTAGACTTAAATGTGTTTTGAATTTGCTTCTTGATGCTCTCTTTTACTTCAGTTCATATTTCTTATGTGAGCATCTTTTCAAACTATCAAGCCTAACTTAAAGGCGTTAAAGAAAAGTACTTGTTGGGAGAGAACCCAAGAGTTTTCTTGAATCTTGGAAGTTATTACTCCAGTAATGACCTCTCATTATCCTTTTTGTTTGCTTTTTGTGCCAAGAATGACCTCTAATAAGAGGGACGTAAGATTTGGGGAGTTGTTGTCCCGAGACAGATTTCTGACGTCCACCATAAAAATTCGTGAGGAGTCTCTGTAACTCGTATTGAGCTGATAATTTACTAATAAATTCCCCAGTATGTTAGATAACTTTAGTTAGTTCAACACTTTTTGATTTGAGCAACAGAAGATTTTCTAAAAAATAGGTTTTTGCCTGCTGGTCTATTTTGACAGATTTCTGCCATTATTTGCATTTGCTTCTTATTGATTCCTTTTTGAGTTTTCTTTTGGGGAATTGAGCTTTTTGAAGGAGTTGCTACAGTAGCTTGTGTTTTTATTGAAAAGTTTTGCTGTTCCAAAGCTTTGCCTAAGGTCTAATATCTTTTGAATAAACTAATGTTGCTAATGAAGATTGTGTGAAGTTTTGTATGAAGGAAAAACTTTCAGGTGTAGAGAGAGAATGATGCAATGAGATGAAGAATGGACAAAATCTCAAGCTTGGGGACGCCACCATGGTGTCACCCCAAAAAATATCCAAGAGGTACAAGCGTCAAAGCTTGGGGATGCCCAAGGCATCCCCTTCTTCATCAATAAAAGGCTCAGGTCTGTGTAGACACTTCGTTTTTATTGTTTCATGCACAGTTGTGTTGTTCTTGGAGCGTCTTAGTTTTCATTTGCTTTGCTTAGGTTGTTTAGTTTGCTTGAATAAAGTAGTTTGGACCCCCATTCTCGCTGTGTTGTTTCAAATAAGTTGCTTGGTGTTGGACAGGAGTAGGAAGTTCCTGCTTGAAAGTGCAAGAGGAGCTTGCATTGACTGTGACTTAGACTTTAGCATGACATGCTCGGTGTTGTTTTGACCTTATGCTTAGTGATTATTGATATAGCATGTATTGTTACAAACAATTGGGATTGCTTAGTGTGCCTTGAAGAAATTATGTGTTGTTTCAGCATGCAAAAGCATAGTGTTGTGGTATTCTCCTTTGATGCTTTGTTTGGGTTGACTTGGCACATGCTCACACCATGTTATGACTATGACAAGTCACCATAGCCTCTATGATCATTTAGTTCTTGACTTGTAGTACCACTCTATGCTTTGATTAGTAATGTTTTGTCGCTCTGCCGGATTATGGCCACTACTGCTCTCTTAGTTGGTTGCTCCCAGTCTTTTGCTAGCCTCCACTTGTATGAGTAAGCTCTACTCATGCTTCCACCTCCCAATAAACCAAGTTATTCCAAAGTGTCCACTATAAATTCCTACGAATGGTGTGTTATACCATTCCAAATATATTCTTGTTTTCAGCTATCTTCCAATTAAAACTATTTTGTTATGTGAAAACTTAGTGATTAAAGCCCCCACGAACTTGATGGCACACCTTATATTATTTGCCCCTAATAAACTTGAACCATTGTGTCGTCTATGTTGTATATGCTTGCACTCATACATTGGAATTAGCAGAACCATGCTGTCATGGGAAACGTTTTCAACATTGCACTTGTACTTTGTACTTAGTTGATATCATGCTCTTTTGTCTATGGATGTCACCGGTGTGAAATAAAGAGGGAACTTGTAAGTCCATGGAGTTTGTATTTTGTGTTAGAGAAACACCTGGGCCGCTAGCCTAAGCCATGCCTAATCATGGTGGAAACTTGCAGCATCACCATAGTGAGCTATGAAGCATCCTCAATAAAAAGCTAT
The DNA here is from genome assembly GCA_023614405.1 of Avena insularis. NCBI lineage: Eukaryota > Viridiplantae > Streptophyta > Magnoliopsida > Poales > Poaceae > Avena > Avena insularis. The sequence goes on along the minus strand of CM042689.1, from coordinate 296,142,271 downwards.
GCACATAGTAAATAAAAAAGATCGCTGAGATGCTCATTGTCTGCTTGCCTTGTCATTTTGGTTATGGGATAGCTCCTGTACCATGTGCAAGGGGTACCCCATTGGCGGTTCTCTATGACACGCATGTACTTACAATGACAAGAACTTACAGGTGACTGAAGTTGAGTAGCATGAGGTGTGGCCCTCGTATTCAAGGGACTTGAGATTGCCAACTTATACTTTGTCAAGCATATACTCCATAGTTTGTTCACTTTAACCTTAATCACTTCAATATGCTTATGATAGGGGCAATGAGGGCTGAAAGCTAACAAGTACCATAATTTTTGGAAGCTCGTTTTGAAACTTGAAATCCCTACTTCCCTTATGAAGGGGCCTTTCTTCCACTATTATTGAGTCTCCACCTTCTACCTTTAGGCACCATTAAGAGATCATAGTTGTCATTCTTAGTTCTATGTGCAGTGTCCCAAAACTTATTGATTGATGCATATTGTGATACTACTTGTTCTTGTGCTATTTGTATCTAGTCACCCTTGTAAACTTTGAAGGTGTCCTATGTATCTATTTGCTACTCTATGAGGGACAAGCTGATTGCCACTATGCTATGTTTTTGTATGTGAAACAAACAAATGTTTTCCAATGCATGTTATTCATGATCTTTGTTTGTAGCCTTTCATGTTGCATGCATAGTTACTTTGTCTTATTGTTAGAACTCCATCTTTCATGCACATGTTTAGAGTTCTTTGATCCCATCTTTGAATGCTTGCAAATGGTTTGATCTTGGTTTGATGGTGCATGTCACCTCAAAAATTATTCTTTTTATCACTTACCTACTCGAGGACGAGAAGGAGGTAAGCTTGGGGATGCTTAATACGTCGGAAATGTATCTATAATTTTTGATGTTCCATGCTTGTTTAGTATCTACTTTGATTTGCTTTGTCTACACTTTGAGGTGTTTTTATATCTTTTTTGGAACTAACCTATTAACAAGTTGCCAGAGTGCGAGTTGCATGTTTTCTTCTATTTTTGGTTCCAGAAAGGCAGAAAATCAATATTCTCGGAATTGGACGGGACAAAAGCCAAAGTCAATATTTTGCTGTGGGCGACACGAATCCAGAAGACGAGACAGTGGGGAGCCACTGGGTGGCCACACCCACCAGGCGCGGCCAAGCCTGGTCCGCGCCTAGGCAGGGTGTGGGCCCCCCGGGCACCCCCTGCCTCGCCTCCTCACCTATAAGAAGCCCCCGATGCAGAAACCCTAGGCACCCGATCAAAACTCCACAAAACCGTTTGTAGCCGCCGCCACCATCGTCCCTAGATCGGGGGATCTGAAGTTCTTCCTGGCACCCTGCCAGAGGGGAGATCATCCCGAAGGCCTTCTTCTCCGGTATGATGCGTGAGTATTTCCACCTTGGACTACGGGTCCATGTAGTAGCTAGATGGTTGTATCTCCTCCTTGTGCTTTCATGTATTGTAACATCCCAAAAATATTAAACTAGAATCATCAAATCCTAATCATCAAAATTAGGGTTAACAAAAACTTTTCAAATTAAAAATATGAAAGCATGCATGTGTGTATGCATCCCATTTTGAATTCTTTTGAATTGCCTTGTTTAGGTGTTTCTTTGCTTGTAGAATGTTTCTTAGGTGAAATAAACATCATCTAAACAATCCCCACACTTTTCCCAAAGACAAATAAATCAAAACAAACCAAATTGGGTCTTTACACCCCTTGATTGTACTCATAACAAAGTATCAAGGCCCACTTTGTGATCATCCAGAAACTTTCAAATGCATAGTTTAAAGGATAGTTCAAAATTGAATCTTTATCATATGGGAAGATCCCACTTTTTCAAAAACCACTCAAACAAGCTCCACTTTCAAAACCCAAGCATCTGCAGACTCACCAGCACCAACCTAGCACACCACCAAAAATCTTTTCAAAATTCAAAACTTGAATTCTTGCGGCCATTTCATCAAACACCTTGCAGATTCAAATCTTCTAAAATCCAAACACTATTGTGAGTAGTGATTGGAGCCTAACTTGTTCCCTCTCTGGTTGCAACTAGGCTGTAGTAGATCATCTAGCTCAAGTGCAAACCTCTAGCATCACTGTAAGCTTGGCAATGCCATCAATGGTGAGCAGGCCGAGTGCACCCTTGTCACCCCCATGTCGACAGCAAGCTAGGAGAAGAACCAAGCCTAGACAACATGTCTGGGAGCAAGCCAACACCCCACCGCTACTCCCTGTCCAGTGCTTGAACCTTGCCAACCCCTGGACCACACGCACGAACCATGCCAAGCTCGCCAGCAACCATGCCGAGAGCGCGCCCCGTGCGCCACGCTCGACAGACGCCCACAGACCGCGCGCCAGCGCCTGCGCATACGTGATCACCACCATCCCAGCAACCCCGCAGACACGCTCGTTCGCCGCCGCGCGGACCACGCACGCTGTGCGCATTAAAAACCTCCGTCGGGCATGCACAGAGCACCGCCGCGTTCCGACCAAACCGCACCGCCCCACGCCTCGCCACCGCGTCGTTGAGCATCGCCAGGGAGCACCGCCCCTTCATCGCCCACGCCGCTAGCCTTCTGTGCCGTCGACCACGACAAGCTCAGCTTGCGCCCGTCGGTTCCCTCTCGCCAATATAAATACAGGCCACCCCCAGCCGAATTGAGCACACCACCTGACTCCCCTCTCACCCAGAACCCCCTCGCCTTAGTCCCGAAGCAAGGCGAGCAACGCTTCGCCGGAATTGCACCGGAGCCCGCCGCTACTGGAGAAGAAGGGGCCAGCGATTGGAGCCGCCCCAGGAGAAGCTGCCGGTACCAGGAGGTTCGCCCGCCTCGCCGACCCTCTCCTGAGCCCCGGTGAGCCCCCAACGACCCTCACCTGCCGCGTTAGGTTTCAGTCTCGCCGGAGTTGCCCGACGTGGACGACGACCCTCAGCCGTTAGATTAGAACAAGATCCCACGGCTCACATTGCCCCATACCGCTTCGCACCCCCTCGTCTCACTGACGCGTGGGGACAGCGACTTAACCAACCCGTGTAAGCGCTGTGCTTAGCAGGCCAGCCCAGTATCGCTTCCCGCGCAGCCCAGTCGTTTGAAATTAACCTTTTCCATTTCATTTCAAACACACTTCTACACCTAGATTCAAAAATCAACCCAGATCGATTCAGTGAACCAAATTGAATGAAACCAATTTTGTTAGAAAGGTCTTGAAATGCTGAATCCAAGCCTGTTGGATTCAAGTCATTTGGATCTGTAGATCATCCTTGGTAAAAAGAACAAGGCAGAAGCTTTTCTGCATTCAAACATTTTTCAAATTAAAACCATAATAGCTTTTGAGTTGATTCCAACTCTCAAAAATCACATTTAACCATACCTTTCAGAATATATAAAAATATATAGGTTTACTTACAGAAATAATGTTCAAGTAATAAAAGAATGCCACATAGGCATTTCTAGTCACTTGTTTAATTAAAATAAAAGGGTAAAACCTTATTAAATTGTGACACCACTTTAAATCACATTCCCATGAACTAAAATATGTGGTGATGACATGTGTCAACATGATCCCATGTTTGGTTTGGAGAATATTAAATCTTAAGTAGTTTTTCAATGAGTAGAAATTACTTTTCTAAAAATAAAAGGAATTAAACCAAGCTTTAATCTTGTAATGTTAGAGATGATTCTAGATCATCTATAGGACCCCTTTTGTGTGATGATTGAAAGTAGTTAAGTATTGTTTGGTGATTGTGTACCTCGTATTTATTTATAGACGCTAGTACCAACCAAGGATATGAGGAGGAAGGAGGATACTACGAAGAAGAAGCCGAGGAGAACTTCAACCACTGCTCTGCACGAGGCAAGCCTAATGATACTAGTTGAATGTGCAAGCTAACACTTGCAAGATACTCTACTGATGCAAACAAACCCTTACTTGTTACCATATGCCCTAAGCATATGTGATCATACCCACTTGATACCCCCTCCTAGTTTTATTTGCAAGCTTTCTATTATATTTCTTTATCAAAGCTACTTCCTTAGGGTTTACTTAAGTGACTTGTAGATACTAGAAAGATATTTGAAAGTTGCATAAAGAGCATTAAATTTGGCCTAAGCTAGATAATCTTGATGTCATCCTAAGGCATGAGATTGAACTTAGTTAAACTCCACTTGTTTACCACCCCTCATTAGTACTGACCCCCACTTATAGATGCTAGTGCTAAGCATAAAACTTGATCAACTTTAGATGGGAAGACTTGGTGGAAAAATGGTTATGAAAACCTTAGAATGATGGATCATTCTACTGAGATGTTTTGACATGTGTTTCCGAACACCAAATGATTTTGGGTGATGAAAATGTTGAGGCATGAGCCTTAGCCCTTTATAAAACTGATGGTTGTCTGGATGCGATACCATTCCAATTTTACCGTACAACCACAATACCCAAAGATTGGGTAGGGCTTGACTGGAAACTTATATACCTTAGTATTAGTTCCCTCCCGGCCAAGGTCTGAGCTGAGGCTACCTTGTGAAGATTGTCCACCTATGCAGTACCCAAGATGACAATTGGTCATGGTTGGGAGGCCAAACTCACAGGAGAGGTGCTTATACTAGGGCGTGTAATTGAAAGGTTAGGATTGATTATCCGCATACTGAGTATGGTGAATTCAGGATTTGTTCCTGACGGATGTATCGAATGTTGTGGTGAAAGTGTACAATCTCTGTAGAGTGTCAAACTATTCGAATAGCCGCGTCCGCGGTTATGGACAGTTGGAGTGGCCATACTGTTCCCCCGTCAGATGTTTTCAAAATGACTTGTGAAATGGATTGAGATTTTGAATTGACCACAATAGAGTTGTGATATGAAATACAAGTTCCCACTTAGGTGTTATAAAATTTCAACTAGCTTTTCTTACTTCTGAACTTAGTAGCAGTAAATCTGGCTTCTTGCAAAACAACCCTAGAGCCTAGTGTCCGATTATCAAAAACCCCTCTCACTTGTTAGTATTAGTTTGCGAGTACTTAAAGAGTACTCATGGCTTTGTCCCTGGCTATTCCCATGGCCAGACTATGAAGAGGAGTACCTGGAGGATGGACCCCAGGAAGGTTACGACAACTAGGATCATCTCCCATTGTCAGCATTGCTTGTGACCCCGAAGATGGAGCTTCGCCTACGCTACCGTTGTTATTACGTATTCCGCTGCTTGAAGTTGTATTAAGAACTGGATCATGAGATCCTTATTTGTGTAAGACCTCATGTATGGTTTGTAATGGATGATGTACTGTGGTATCCAATTCTGTTATGTCTCGCAAAAATGGTAATCCTGGGATTGCGATGTATGGCATAATAGGCATCTGGGATTAAAAAACCGGGTGTTGACAAGTTGGTATTAGAGCCATCCTGACCATAAGAGACCCTAGTTAGACTGGACATTTGAATCAAAAACTTAGTTTCAAAACCAAAGGAAGCAAATATTTACAAAAACTTATTCCCATTCTTATCACTTTGATTATTTCACAAAAATTCATGTTCCCTAAAAACTCTTGCAAAATACATAAAATTTGACACACTTGATCACTCTACTAACTTACTCATCTTATATTCTTTTAGATGGACATGAAGTACAACAAGTTTTACCAATTGGGAAATGGAGGAGACCTTATCTTTGAGAGGGATTTGGACCAGCTTTCGGAACTTCTGGAGCGTCCTCACCCCGATTTCTTCGGAGCTCGGCTCAATGATCAAGGAGGATAAGATCTGCAGTGGCTAATCGTTGCAAGTCTCCGAGGAAAAATTGAACCTCCCACTGCGGAAGGAATTCAGTTTACCTTAAGAGAGAACAACTGGCTCGATGGACTTGCCAGGGCCATGCAGGAAGCTCTTGCCCGTCTATGTGGGCAGAGTATCAACTAGATCAAGGGAACTCGCTTTGAGTTTTGCCCAAGGTGTGATGCCAATGGACAACCACTAGAAGCCCCATACCATCACGAGCTGAAAACCCAATTGGACCACCTTAGCTTCATGATGTACAATTGTCAACAAGAATTGGACAACTGCCGTGACTACTCTAACCACAAGTCCGCCATCATCAAGACGAAGGATCAAACCATCGCCATGCTAGCGAAAGATCACAAGTCTCGCCGCCGTTAGCTCGATAATAAGGAGCGCATCATTGCCCGTCTTCGCCACCGTATCTCGTCTTTGGAGGAGACCATCCACGAGAGAGACATGCAATTGGAGGAAAGGGAGAATGCCAGAGAGGATCTTCGTGGAGACCCCTACTCCTATCTCAGCGATGACGATGATTTTCTGGAGGATCAGGCTATAGATTTCTTCACCGATGAGGATGATTACGCCTTCATAGATGATGACGAGGATGATGAGGATAACGACTACACTGACTCCAAGGAGTAGTAGCACTTGGGCACTAGCGTAGTGAGCAGTATTTGGTCCCACTGTATCGTAGTTTCTAGAATGGTTCTTAAAACCATCTGTTTTTCTTGTGTTGTGGTGTGTGTTTGTATCGTGTGCTATGAATGAATGAATGAAAAGCAAGTTGCTAGAAAATCTGAGTCAAACTTTAAACCCTTTTCAAAGTCCCTGAACCTTAGAAATTTCCCTCTTTTCTCATGATCTATCTCAGTCTTCAGATGCCACGCGGAGGAAGTGGTTCATCCCTGGACCCGATGTTGCAGATACTGCAAATGTTGAATTCTGACCATGAAGCTGAAAGAGCGGAACGTCAAGCCAACCTAGCCACCCTGAAACAGATAGCTCAGCTTGCCCACAACAATCAAGGCCACGAAAATCAGGACAACCATGGATCTAAGCTCAAGAATTTCCAGAACACCAACCCACCTGTTTTCACTAAGTCTGAAGAGCCCCTAGATGCCGACGATTGGCTGCAAACCATGGAAAATAACCTGGAAGTCGCTGGAGTGGAAGCCAACGAGAAAGTTCTGTTCGCCACCCACTATCTAGCCGGAGATGCCAGAGCATGGTGGAATAGTGTTCGTGCAATGACCGGAGGCCAGATGATGACCTGGGCGGAATTCAAGGTCAAGTTTAGCAGAACCCATGTGCCACCAGGTTTAATCAAGAGGATGAGAGACGAGTTCAGAGAACTGAAGCAAGGAAGGATGACTATAGTGGAATACCGTGACAAATTCTTGTCATTAGCTAGCTATGCCCCGGATGAGATTGACACCGAAGCCAAGAAGAAAGAGAGATTCCTGAATGGTCTGCATGATGAGATGCAGACTGTGTTAGTCAATATCCCCTTTGCTGATATTGAAGCCCTTGTCGACTCTGCTATCCAGATGGAAGGAAAGATCAACCAAGCCAATGAGAACCGCAAGCGCCGCATGATGCATCAGCCAGGAACCCATCAGACCCGAAAGTATCGCCCTAACCCATCTCCAGGATTTGCCCCAAGAACAAACAGACCCCCGATGAACCGTCCCACCTACCCCAACCGTGGAAACCCTAGACCCGAAGGAAATAACAACAACCCCGACAACTCTAGCAATTTCAACCGTGACCCACCCAAATTCAACAACAACAATGCTGCCACCAACACCAACACTGCCTCGAGGACTAGAAGTAATGCGGTGCCTGTAGCAGCCAAGGACAAGTCGCAGGTGACTTGCTATGACTGTGGAAATAAGGGTCACTACTCCAATGAGTGCCCCAACAAGAAGAATGCCGCAGCCCCCAATACCAATGCCCCAGCTCAGCAGCAGCGTCGTGTTCAGCTCGGAAGAAGATTTTCCCCAAGGAATTCACTCAACTGCAACGGCCGTCTTTTCCTCATGCATGCTGAAGAAGCTCATGAAGCGCCAGACGTCGTGCTGGGTATGTTTTCTGTTAATTCAGTACTTGCAAGAGTGTTGTTTGATTCTGGTGCATCGCATTCATTTGTCACCGAGGAATTTGCATGCACTAGTAAAATTCAACCAACCAAACTGAAGCATGTTATGATTGTTCAAATTCCCGGATCAACCACCAAGGCTAGGCAAATTTGCAAAGCCATCCCTATCCGAATCCATGGCATAGATTTTTATGCTAATCTGATAGTACTCAGAACTAAAGGTTTGGAAGTAGTACTAGGAATGGATTGAATGTCCAAACATAAATGATTGATTGACTATGCCAAGAAATCCATCACCATGACCAGTATAGCCAGAATATAAGTCGAGCATATATCTGAAACCTTACCTCGCCAATTCAAGTGCAACAAGAGTATAGCCCAACCTACCATTGACCAAGTCCGGATAGTCTGTGAATACCCCGATGTATTTCCAGATGTTTTGCCCGGTATGCCCCTAGATCGGGATATCGAGTTTATCATTGAACTAATCCCAGGAACAGGACCCATAGCCCAGAGACCATATAGTATGAACCCATCGGAACTAGCAGAACTGAAGAAGCAACTGGATTCCATGTTGGAAATTGGATTGATTCAACCAAGTGCGTCACCTTGGAGGTCACCTGTTTTGTTCGTGGATAAGAAGGATGGAGGTAACCGTTTTTGTACGGATTACCAGAAGTTGAATGATGTCACCATCAAGAACAAGTACCCCTTGCCCAAGATAGAAGATTTGTTTGATCAGTTGACCGGTGCCAAAGTGTTTTCTAAGATTGATCTTAGGACTGGCTATCATCAACTCAAGATTCGTGCAGAAGATATTCCCAAGACTGCCTTTACCACCCGATATGGATTATACGAGTATACCGTTATGTCCTTTGGATTAACCAATTCCCCTGCTTATTTCATGAATCTCATGAATAAGATTTTTATGGACTTCCTGGATAAGTTTGTCGTTATTTTTATCGATGAGATCCTGATTTATTCCAAATCAGAAGAAGAACATGAGCTACACCTAAGGACCATTCTTGGAACCCTTAGAGAGCATCAGTTGTATGCCAAGTTTAGCAAATGTGAATTCTGGTTACAGGAGGTAGGATTCCTCGGTCACATTGTATCAGCCGGAGGAATTGCCGTTGATCCCGCAAAAGTGAAAGATGTAGAAGATTGGCAAGCCCCAACCACTCAAACCCAAGTCTGTGCATTTCTCGGATTGATGGGATATTACCGCAAGTTCGTAGAAGGATTCTCGAGTATCGCCAGACCCATGAACCAATTGCTGAAGAAGGACAAGAAGTTTGAATGGACCGACAAATGTGAAGCGAGTTTTCAAGAACTCAAGAGGAGATTGATTTCAGCCCCAATCTTGATCATGCCGGATATCACGAAGCCCTTCGACGTGTATTGTGATGCATCCTGTTGGGCCACACAGAGATAAAACAAAACTTTTTCCTCTAACGTGGTGATCCCAAGATCTAGCTGAGGTAGAAGGCCACGGGGTTTACCACTAGACGCGCGGTTGCGGATTACTGATGAAGCGCGTCAGTTGATGCAGTGCAGTCCTAACGATCCGATCGTCCTAGTGCTGATCGCACAGCACCTCTGCTGGTATCCACACGCATAGGAGGAGCGCCCGGCCGAATCGCTAGGTTAAACGGCGGCGGACTGCTGTGGAGCTAGGGTTTCCAACACATGGAATGACCTAACTGAACAACGATTAACCTTTCTGGGTTACGGTGCTCCACTATATATAGGGAGTGAACGTGGGCTCTGCTCGCGCGACCCATTCACTAAAGCCCATATAACACTAGTCACCGTGAGTCCAACTCACTAACTCAGTCCTAATCTGGTTTAGGTCCAACCCAACCAGATTACAGATTCGGATCCAATCCGAACTTGCTCCCGCTCTTAAGTGTGTGACCCCGCAGGCTCATGGCTACTTGGACACGATTAGAGTCCGACTCACAATCGATCAGTCGGCAGCGGCTCCTAGCAGAACGTGCCAACTCCCAAGTGCTAAAGAGTCATGACGACTTGCCTTTTCCAATGCGACTTACGTCCGAGTCCCTTTTGCCTCACGATATACCTTGTCAGACTATAGGCGAATATATGTCATCCCTTAAATAGTCCGACTCTCTTCTCGATCCGAGATAAGTGATTCACCCGACTAACTCTTAGTCGATCACCTCGGTTAACACTTAACCGAGTCGTGCATGGCCATGCTTTCCGAATCATATCTCACGAGAGGGCCCAGAGAATATCTCTCCGAGTGGAGGGGAAAAATCCCATCTTGGTTATTCACATCACGTAGCTTGATTCTCAGTCGACCCGATCCCTGCCTTTATAACTTCCCAGTTACGGATCAGCGTTTGACAGAACCTAAGTCGGTGATCCTCAACTCGGACTATGAAACAACCTCAGGTCTAAGGATTACATTGATTGAGATATACAAATGACAACTTGTTCGTTGTACCTCAATATGGGTCAATCCGACTCGCTAAACTCTTTAGCCGAATCTGTGTAAGTTGGAATAGCATCTCCATGCTCATGACAAGTGGAACCGAGTCATCAAGCCAACTTTCACATTGGTCTAAGTTGTGTGTCTAGCACAACCTCAATGACCAAGGATATTTAGTATAAACAACATGAATGCACAGTTCCACAACCGAATCACATATTCAATGATACACATCAGATGTTCATACAAGGACTACTTAATAACTTTATGAATATAATGGGAAATCTCATCATACATGATTGCCTCTAGGGCATATTCCCAACACATCCAAGATCGGTCTCGGATGTGTGCTAATGCAGGAAGGCAAAGCTATATCTTATCTATCTTGACAACTGAAACAACATGAGCAAAATTACCCAACCCATGACCTCGAACTCGCAGCCGTAGTTCTAGCCCTGAAGACGTGGAGGCATTACCTGATGGGAAACCGTTGTGAGATTTATTCAGATCACAAGAGTCTGAAGTATATATTCACTCAGAAGGAGCTGAATATGAGACAGAGAAGATGGATTGAGCTAATCAAGAATTACGATCTGGACATTCACTATCACCCTGGTAAAGCCATGGTGGTAGCAGATGCCCTTAGCAGATTGCCGTGCCGCTTGAACTCCATGATTTTGAAGGAGCAACCAAGTTTGCACAAAGAGATGGAAGATTTTCGAATGGAATTAGTGAGTGAAGGATTTTTGGCTAGCATAGAACTTCAACCCACTTTGATCAGCCAGATCAAAGAGGCGCAGAAAGGAAATGCTAGTATTGACGGAATCAAGCGTCGCATTGGTATAGGCAAAGTATAGGGATTCACCGAAGACGAATAAGGAGTTCTGTGGTACAAAGGACGCCTTTATGTACCAGCAGATTCTGAGTTGAAAGAAGTTATTCTCAAGGAAGCTCATGATACTCTTTATTCTATCCATCCCGGAGGAACTAAGATGTATCAAGATTTGAAAGAACAATTTTGGTGGCATAATATGAAGAGAGAAATCGGAAGCTATATCGCCAAGTGTGCTATATGTCAGCGAGTCAAGGCAGGACATCAAAGACCCGCCGGATTGTTACAGCCATTACAGATTCTGAAATGGAAACGGGATTCCGTTGGAATGGACTTTATCACCGGATTGCCTACCTCTAGTAGGGGAAATGACTCTATCTGGGTCATAGTGGACCGATTGTCCAAAGTCACCCATTTCTTACCTGTCAAGACCACATATCAAAGTTCGAAGCTAGCGGAGTTGTACATCGCTAGAATAGTTAGTTTACATGGAGTCCCCAAGAACATCGTATCGGATCGAGGAACTCAGTTTACCTCGAGATTCTGGAAGAAAGTTCAAGAAGGTTTAGGAACCCGCCTAGATTTCAGCACCGCGTATCACCCTCAGACCGATGGACAAATAGAGCGAGTAAATTAAATACTCGAAGATATGTTGAGAGCATGTGTGTTAGAATATGGATCTAAGTGGGAAGACTGTCTGCCGTTTGCAGAATTTTCGTACAACAATAGTTATCAATCTGGTTTGCAAATGGCCCCATTTGAATTCATGTACGGAAGGAAGTGTCGCACCCCTTTGAACTGGTCGGACGTAGGAGAGAGTCAGATTTTCGGACCTTACATCCTACGAGAAGCGGAAGAGAAGGTTCACAAGGTTCGTGAGCACCTTAAGACAGCCCAGTCCAGACAGAAGAGTTACGCCGACAAGAGACGTCGAGACCTCGCCTTCAACATAGGAGATTTTGTATATTTGAAAGTGTCGCCATTGAAGGGAATGCAGCGTTTCCAACTCAAAGGAAAGTTAGCCCCCAGATATATCAAACCCTTCAAGATTCTGAACCGTCGAGGAGAAGTGTCGTATCAATTGGAACTACCTAAAGATATATCAGCCGTGCATAATGTGTTCCATATCTCATTACTTCGCAAGTGTCTCAAAGTCCCCGAGAAGACCGAAGTGTTCAAGAATATCGATCATCAGACCATAGAGATCAACGATGACCTGACCTAGAGTGTACTTACAATGACAAGAACTTACAGGTGACTGAAGTTGAGTAGCATGAGGTGTGGCTCTCGTATTGAAGGGACTTGAGATTGCCAACTTATACTTTGTCAAGCATATACTCCATAGTTTGTTCACTTTAACCTTAATCACTTCAATATGCTTATGATAGGGGAAATGAGGGCTGAAAGCTAACAAGTACCATAATTTTTGGAAGCTCGTTTTGAAACTTGAAATCCCTACTTCCCTTATGAAGGGGCCTTTCTTCCACTATTATTGAGTCTCCACCTTCTACCTTTAGGCACCATTAAGAGAGCATAGTTGTCATTCTTAGTTCTATGTGCAGTGTCCCAAAACTTATTGATTGATGCATATTGTGATATTACTTGTTCTTGTGCTATTTGTATCTAGTCACCCTTGTGAACTTTGAAGGTGTCCTATGTATCTATTTGCTACTCTATGAGGGACAAGCTGATTGCCACTATGCTATGTTTTTGTATGTGAAACAAACAAATGTTTTCCAATGCATGTTATTCATGATCTTTGTTTGTAGCCTTTCATGTTGCATGCATAGTTACTTTGTCTTATTGTTAGAACTCCATCTTTCATGCACATGTTTAGAGTTCTTTGATCTCATCTTTCAATGCTTGCAAATGGTTTGATCTTGGTTTGATGGTGCATGTCACCTCAAAAATTATTCTTTTTATCACTTACCTACTCGAGGACGAGAAGGAGGTAAGCTTGGGGATGCTTAATACGTCGGAAATGTATCTATAATTTTTGATGTTCCATGCTTGTTTAGTATCTACTTTGATTTGCTTTGTCTACACTTTGAGGTGTTTTTATATCTTTTCTGGAACTAACCTATTAACAAGTTGCCACAGTGCGAGTTGCATGTTTTCTTCTATTTTTGGTTCCAGAAAGGTAGAAAATCAATATTCTCGGAATTGGACGGGACAAAAGCCAAAGTCAATATTTTGCTGTGGGCGACACGAATCCAGAAGACGATACATGGGGAGCCACTAGGTGGCCACACCCCCCAGGCGCGACCAAGCCTGGTCCACGCCTAGGCAGGGTGTGGGCCCCCCGGGCACCCCCTGCCTCGCCTCCTCGCCTATAAGAAGCCCCCGATGCAGAAACCCTAGGCACCCGATCAAAACTCCACGAAACCGTTTGTAGCCGCCGCCACCATCGTCCCTAGATAGGGGGATCTGAAGTTCTTCCTGGCACCTTGCCGGAGGGGAGATCATCCCGGAGGCCTTCTTCTCCGGTATGATGCGTGAGTAGTTCCACCTTGGACTACGGGTCCATGTAGTATCTAGATGGTTGTATCTCCTCCTTGTGCTTTCATGTATTGTAACATTCCAAAAATATTAAACTAGAATCATCAAATCCTAATCATCAAAATTAGGGTTAACAAAAAAATTTCAAATTAAAAATATGAAAGCATGCATGTGTGTATGCATCCCATTTTGAATTCTTTTGAATTGCCTTGTTTAGGTGTTTCTTTGCTTGTAGAATGTTTCTTAGGTGAAATAAACATCATCTAAACAATCCCCACACTTTTCCCAAAGACAAATAAATCAAAACAAACCAAATTGGGTGAATGGTCATTTTGACCAATTTAACTCCCATGCCTACTTTGGTTGTCCCAAACTTTTAGAACTTAACAGAAACTTGTTTGTATCTTTACACCCCTTGATTGTACTCATAACAAAGTATCAAGTCCCACTTTGTGATCATCCAGAAACTTTCAAATGCATAGTTTAAAGGACAGTTCAAAATTGAATCTTTATCATATGGGAAGATCCCACTTTTTCAAAAACCACTCAAACAAGCTCCACTTTCAAAACCCAAGCATCTGCAGACTCACCAGCACCAAGCTAGCACACCCACCAAAAATGTTTTCAAAATTCAAAACTTGAATTCTTGCGGCCATTTCATCAAACACCTTGCAGATTCAAATCTTCTAAAATCCAAACACTATTGTGAGAAGTGATTGGAGCCTCACTTTTTCCCTCTCTGGTTGCAACTAGGCTTTAGTAGATCATCTAGCTCAAGTGCAAACCTCTAGCATCACTGTAAGCTTGGCAATGCCATCCATGGTGAGCAGGCCGAGTGCACCCTTGTCACCCCCATGTCGACAGCAAGCTAGGAGAAGAACCAAGCCTAGCCAACATGTCTAGGAGCAAGCCAACACCCCACCGCCACTCCCTGTCCAGCGCTTGAACCTTGCCAACCCCTGGACCACATGCACGAACCATGCCAAGCTCGCCAGCAACCATGCCGAGAGCGTGCCTCGTGCGCCACGCTCGACCGACGCCCACAGACCGCGCGCCGCCCTTGCCGCGTGCATACATGATCACCACCGTCCCAGCAACCCCGCAGACACGCTCGTTCGCCGCCGCGCGGACCATGCACGTTGTGCGCATTAAAAACCTCCGTCGGGCACATGCAGAGCACCGCCGCGTTCTGACCAAACCGCACCGCCCCATGCCTCTCCACCGCGTCGTTGAGCATCGCCAGGGAGCACCGCACCACCCCCTACCGTCGCCCACGCCGCTAGCCTTCTGTGCCGTCGACCACAACGAGCTCAGCTTGCGCCCGTCGGTTCCCTCTCGCCACTATAAATAGAGGCCACCCCCAGCTGAATTAATCACACCACATCACTCCCCTCTCACCCAAAACCACCTCGCCTCAGTCCCGAAGCAAGGCGAGCAGCACTTCGCCGGAATTGCACCGGAGCCCACCGCTACTGGAGAAGAAGGGGGCCAGCGATTGGAGCCGCCCCAGGAGAAGCTGCCGGTACCAGGAGGTTCGCTCGTCTCGCCAACCCTCGCCTGAGCCCTGGTGAGCCCCCAACGACCCTCACCTGCCGCGTTAGGTTTCAGTCTCCCCGGAGTTTCCCGACGTGGACGATGACCCTCAGCCGTTAGATTAGAACAAGATCCCACGGCTCACATCGCCCCATACCGCTTCGCACCCCCTCGTCTCACTGATGCGTGGGGACAGCGACTTAACCAGCCCGTGTAAGCGCTGTGCTTAGCAGGCCGGCCCAGTATCGCTTCCCGCGCAGCCCAGTCGTTTGAAATTAACCTTTTCCATTTCATTTCAAACACACTTCTACACCTAGATTCAAAAATCAACCCAGATCACTTCAGTGAACCAAATTGAATGAAACCAATTTTGTTAGAAAGGTCTTGAAATGCTGAATCCAAGCCTGTTGGATTCAAGTCATTTGGATCTGTAGATCATCCTTGGTAAAAAGAACAAGGCAGAAGATTTTCTGCATTGAAACATTTTTCAAATTAAAACCATAATAGCTTTTGAGTTTATTCCAACTCTGAAAAATCACATTTAACCATACCTTTTAGAATATATAAAAATATATAGGTTTACTTACAGAAATAATGTTCAAGTAATAAAAGAATGCCACATAGGCATTTCTAGTCACTTGTTTAATTAAAATAAAAGGGTAAAACCTTATTAAATTGTGACACCACTTTAAATCACATTCCCATGAACTAAAATATGTGGTGATGACATGTGTTAACATGATCCCATGTTTGGTTTGGAGAATATTAAATCTTAAGTAGTTTTTCAGTGAGTAGAAATTACTTTTCTAAAAATAAAAGGAATTAAACCAAACTTTAATCTTGTAATGTTAGAGATGATTCTAGATCATCTATAGGACCCCTTTTGTGTGATGATTGAAAGTAGTTAAGTATTGTTTGGTGATTGTGTACCTCGTATTTATTTATAGATGCTAGTACCGACCAAGGATACGAGGAGGAAGGAGGATACTACGAAGAAGAAGCCGAGGAGAACTTCAACCACTGCTCTGCACGAGGCAAGCCTAATTCTACTAGTTGAATGTGCAAGCTAACACTTGCAAGATACTCTACTGATGCAAACAAACCCTTACTTGTTACCATATGCCCTAAGCATATGTGATCATACCCACTTGATACCCCCTCCTAGTTTTATTTGCAAGCTTTCTATTTTATTTCTTTATCAAAGCTACTTCCTTAGGGTTTACTTAAGTGACTTGTAGATACTAGAAAGATATTTGAAAGTTGCATAAAGAGCATTAAATTTGGCCTAAGCTAGATAATCTTGATGTCATCCTAAGGCATGAGATTGAACTTAGTTAAACTCCACTTGTTTACCACCCCTCATTAGTACTGACCCCCACTTATAGATGCTAGTGCTAAGCATAAAACTTGATCAACTTTAGATGGGAAGACTTGGTGGAAAAATGGTTATGAAAACCTTAGAATGATGGATCATTCTACTGAGATGTTTTGACATGTGTTTCCGAACACCAAATGATTTTGGGTGATGAAAATGTTGAGGCATGAGCCTTAGCCCTTTATAAAACTGATGGTTGTCTGGATGCGATACCATTCCAATTTTACCGTACAACCACAATACCCAAAGATTGGGTAGGGCTTGACTGGAAACTTATATACCTTAGTATTAGTTCCCTCCCGGCCAAGGTCTGAGCTGAGGCTACCTTGTGAAGATTGTCCACCTGTGCAGTACCCAAGATGACAGTTGGTAATGGTTGGGAGGCCAAACTCACAGGAGAGGTGATTATACTAGGGCGTGTAATTGAAAGGTTAGGATTGATTATCCGCATACCGAGTATGGTGAATTCAGGATTTTTTTCTGACGGATGTATCGAATGTTGTGGTGAAAGTGTACAATCTCTACAGAGTGTCAAACTATTCGAATAGCCGCGTCCGCGGTTATGGACAGTTGGAGTGGCCATACTGTTCCCCCGTCAGATGTTTTTGTAACATCCCTAAAATCATGATTTCAAAGATTGCATATCATTCATGCATATAGAATTGAGATCAATTTCAAACTCTTTTTCAGAAAAACAGAAGCACATAGTGCTATCATTTTATGTGAGCAAACTTAATCAAATGGCCATCCCCATTTGAGAGTTTGAATGTTTTAAACCTAGATTGTTTGTTTCCTTGTTGAAAGGATTGAGTGTGGAATTTGAACCAAGCTTTACAAAATGGAAATGGTTTCAAAAACCATTTTTCAAACATTTGCAAATCAAGTGCAAAGCTCCTGTTATTTTGTTTCTCCAAAAGTGACCAAGCGTTTGCAAAGTAACCACATGATTTTAGGCCTATATTTGAGACTATTGCACACTGCAAAAATCTCAAATTGTTTTGAATTCAAATGGGACTTGAATTCATTTGAAAACCATTCCTGAAAATCAAAACAGAAAAAGAAAAGGGTAAAAGAAAAGAAAAAGGCCAGGCGCTCCTAATCTAGCCCAGCAGCAGAACCGGCCCAGCTAGCCCACCCGGCCACTCTCTCGCTCGCTTGACGCCTGCCAGACGCTAACAGCCTTCTTTTCGGACCCCAGCCCCTCTCCGTAGCACTCGCTGACTGGTGGCCCTCTCCACGTCACACCTTCTTCCCCAAAACACGCCCGCAGACCACGTCGCCGCTGCTGTTGATGCCAGTAATGGCGCGGCGTAATTAGCCTTGATACCGCAAGCGTTTCCTGTCGCGCTTGAGCCTATTTAAACCACACCCCGCCGCGATCATTTTCCCCCACTCTCCTCGCTCACTCCGCCACCAGGCTGCGCGCATTTGACCTCGAAGCCCCGCAGTACCGACGACTCCGGCGACTAATTCCAATGAGCCTCGACTGCCCCCCTCTCTCTGGTTCAAACAATCGTGCTCAGCTTGATCTTGCGCACCTCCTGACACCCTTCGTTTGCATTCTCGTGACCCAGGTCGTCGTCCCCGTTCGTGCCTGCAACCGACTGCGCCGCTGCTTGACTTCGGCGATCAATTGAGGTAAAACCCGAGCTCCCCTTGCCCCCTCTTTCATACGAGAATGTTCGCCTGCGTCTTGTGCATCTCCTGACCCCTCTGGTTCGTGCTAGGGCGACGCCACACCTCGGCAACAACCTCGACTGCAAGCGACAGACGCCGTGCGCCCGTTCCCAAGCCATTGCCACCTTGAGCATCAGCAGCCCCCTGCGGTTCTGGTAAGCACACCCTTTCTTCCCCGGGCAACCTAGAACGCCAGCGCCGCATTGACAGACGCGCCAAGAGTCGCTAAGCGCCAGTGTTGGTCAAAGCGATTAGGATCGTTAGATGCAGATCCTGCGGCTGAAATTAGAACTTAAGCGAAGAGGTAAGCGCGCATCTGAGCCACCAGATCTGACTTAGATCCTACAGCCTGCAGAGCTCGATCCGTCCGAACGATGTACGCCAAGAGGGTTAAGACACGTGGCTAGGGTTTGATTCAAAAACAGATTTCAAATCAGATTTAGATCCAAAATTGAAATGGCTATAACTTTTGATTTCCACGTTAGATTTTTACAAATTTTATATCGTTGGAATCAGGGAGACAAGCCCTTTCTGTTTATGCATTGTGTTTAGTGAAAAGTTTCTGTTAAAATGACTTTTTATGCAGAAACTTGTTTAGGACTATTTTGAGTATAGAATTTGTTTAGTAAATTGTTTTAGTGCTAAATAAGTATAATTAGCAAGTTTTTGACTTGGTTATGTTTCTGTATCATGCACTTGCTTGGTGGAATTTTAAAAATCATCACTTAGCATTTTTGCATTGCATGCATATATGTTTATGTTTGTATATGAATTGTGTGTAATTTTGTGCTACCATTTTTTGTGTAGATTTTGCTAGTGACTGTGATTGTGAAGAGTGCTACTCTCCCCACTACCAAGGCAAGTGGTACTTCATGAATAATTCCATCCCTATATTTTGTACAAGAATTAGAAATATTTTGCTAAGTCTTGCATGTTACTTTTTGCCAAATGCTATGTTGGGAAATCCTAAGTAGTTGTAGAATTGCTAGGAAATTTCCTAAGTTAAGTTACTATGCCATGCTTAGCCTAGCTAGTAGCAAACAAGGGTTGGCAAAGTACATACATGCTATGATGAAAATATTTCTAAGTCTTTGGACTTATGTTTTTCTTAATAAAACAACTAAGTCAATGAACCTCCTGGGTGGAATGGGACTTGAATGGTGGTTTTTGGTTGAGTGGTTACACAAGGCCCATGGACATGGTTTACCTTGTGTATCTCACTTGTGGTATGCCACCCACGCACAAAGGGATTTTAGAGGCCAAGTGTTGAGAAGCTTATAGTGCAGCCACTTGGCAATATGGGCTCTGCCTAGATCACATAAGTTGCTAGAACTTAGCCATTTGGACAGTTGGTGGTAGTGGGAATGATAGGTTGGAGCGCGTCCATTTGGTCTAAGGAAAGGCTTCTGAAAGGTCCTGTCTTGGGAAACCAAGTCTGGTGGGGAAAGTGCACAACCTCTGCAGATGGAAAAATCTAAGTACTTAGCCATGTCCATGGCAATGGACAACTTGAGCATCAAGACATGGAAGCTATCAAGAATCTCATCACTCCAACTTCTAAGTAAAAATTTGTGGGTGAACAAGGGTGAAGGACCTCAATGTCTATTGATGGTTTCTTGGGAAAGTTTTTGACAAAGAAAAACTTAGTGATTTCAACTAATAGGAAAAAACTATTTTGAGCAAAGCAAGCCAAGCTACACTTAGCCGAAATGCATATAGTAATATAGTCCACTTAAAAATTTACTAAGGTATCACTTGCCAATACTATTCCAAAGTATTGACCCACTGTGGCTGTAACTTGTGATGTTGCAGGTTACTCCGATGATGATTAGGTGTCATGAGTCTACACTCAACATGCTTGCCTGTGGCACATGAAGATGAAGACTTATGTTTATTTACTTATTCCAAAAACTCTTGTATTAGGCCTGTGGCCTTGAGTTGTAAAAGACTATGTTTTATCTCTCGAATGGATGTAATAAATGACCTTTGTATCTGTGTACTTCATCTTAAACTGTGGATGCTAGCATTGATCCAGGGACTAGCATTGCAATCACAGGGATCCTTTTCCTTTACAAAGGAGGGATCTTACAGTTTTCAAAATGACTTGTGAAATGGATTGAGATTTTGACTTGACCACAACAGAGTTGTGATATGAAATACAAGTTCCCACTTAGGTGTTATAAAATTTCAACTAGCTTTTCTTACTTCAGAACTTAGTAGCCGTAAATCTGGCTTCTTGCAAAACAACCCTAGAGCCTAGTGTCCGATTATCAAAAACCCCTCTCACTTGTTAGTATTAGTTTGCGAGTACTTAAAGAGTACTCATGGCTTTGTCCCTGGCTATTCCCATGGCCAAACTATGAAGAGGAGTACATGTAGGATGGACCCCAGGAAGGTTACGACAACTAGGATCATCTCCCATTGTCAGCATTGCCTGTGACCCCGAAGATGGAGCTTCGCCTACGCTACCGTTGTTATTACATATTCCGCTGCTTGAAGTTGTATTAAGAACTGGATCATGAGATCCTTATTTGTGTAAGACCTTATGTATGGTTTGTAATGGATGATGTACTATGGTATCCAATTCTGTTATGTCTCGCAAAAATGGTAATCCTGGGATTGCGATGTATGGCATAACAGGCATCTGGGATTAAAAAATCGGGTGTTGACATGTATAGATCTTGTGAGCTTCGTTCATGATCAAGATCTAATCTATTTGTAATCATGCATGTTGTGTTTGCAGGGATCCGATGGATATTGAGATTACTATGTCAGCTTGATTAATGGTTTTGTCTTTATGATTCTACCATGTCTGTGTTGTTTGTGATCTTGCATGCTCTCCGTTGTTAGTAGCTATCTTGGCCAAGTAGTTGCTAGTGACTCCAAGAGGGGGTATTTATGCTCGATAGTGGGTTCATGCCTCTAGTTTCCAAGGGAAGTGATGAAATCTCTTGATTTGTAGATGTGTTGTTGCTACTAGGGAGAAAACAACGGTCTCTTGTTCATGGAACAAGTGGATTGTTTACCTTACACACTTTGCTTAAAGCAGTTGTTTGTTGCTTGTAACTTAATACTAGAGGGGGTTCGGATGATAACCCAAAGGTGGACTTCTAGTCATAGATGCAGTTGGATTGCGGTCTATGTATCTTGTTGTATTGCCCAATCGAATCTCATAGGATCTTTTTGTCTAGTATTGCATTGATTGCCTTGCTTAGTTCCTGTCAATTGCCCTGTTGTAATTTGTTTACCCTTCATGCCACGTTGTTTATTTAAGGAGATCACCTCTAGTCAACTATGGACCCCGGTCCAATCTTTACCATTGATACATCCTCCACTGTTACATGTTTACATGCTGAAAACCATTACCTTCCACACCATACGTTTAATCCTTTGTGACAGCAAATCGGTGAGCTTGACAACCTCACTGATTAGTTGGGGCAATGTCTTGAGTTTGTGTTGTGCAGGTCTCCATGTTGCTTGCAACACCTGTGTGACGTTTCCTTCCTCATACTGGTTTGATAACCTTGGTTTCTCACTGAGGAAAAAGTTGTTGTTGTGCTGCTTCACACCTTGCTCTTGGGGGGTCTCAACGAAGTGCTTCCTAGCACCATCACCTGGTTCTCGCTGGCCGACTTTGAGGAGATCCAGGCGAACCCGCACTAGAGGTATTCCTCCTCCCCCGAGTTCAACGGCGGGTTCAACCCGAATGTGCTCTTCCCCTGCCCCGCGTCTCGCCCTACTTTGTCCTTCAACGTTGACATCAACATCTCCTACTCCACCTCTCCGGCGTAAGTAGGCCCTTCGTCGTCCATGCACCGCAGACCACTTCCCTTTGCTGGCAGCTCATCGCCAGCAACCTTCGGCGAGGTGGACGCCCACAAAATGTTCGGCGGAATGTCGACCGAGGTGTACATGCAGGACATGATCGCCTCAAGTTCGGCGATGGCCGGCAACACCTCTTTCTTCACTCAAGAACAGTCCCGGGACGATGCCGAACACGCATCGAGTCTCAGGATTTCGCCGAGGGACAGGACGAGCAGACACAGGCCGAGGACGTGGAGGATGCCTGATATGGCTCGATTACTGTAGAGCCTATTGGGAGACCCCAAGAACAAGGTGTGATGAGCACAGCATCAAGTTTTCCCTCAGTTATGAAACCAAGGTTATCGAACCAGTAGGATTAAGGAAACAACTTCCTAGGTATTGCTAACAACTTGGAACCTGCACAACACAACCACAGAACTTTGCCCCAACTTACATTGAGATTATCAATCTCACCGGTTTGCTGAAAACAAAGGATTAAACGTATAATGTGGAAGATAGCAATTGCAGAAAGTAAACAGTAAACAATAAATGGAATATCAATGATAAATGAATGGACTGTTGGAGATATGCCCTAGAGGCAATAATAAATATAGTTATTATTATATCTTTGTGTTTATGATAAATGTTTATATTCATGCTATAATAGTATTAACAAGGAAACATTAATACTTGTGTGATTTGTAAACTTAAATTGAAGTCCCTAGTAAAGCCTCTATACATCACTAGCTTGTTGGTTAATAAATGATTGTGGTTTCCCTATCATGAACATTGAGATGTTATTAACAACAAGATCGTATCATTAGGAAAATGATATGGTGGACATACTCCTATAGATAAGCATAGCATAAAGATCAAGTCATTTTAATAGTTCAATTGCTATATGCTTTCTGATACATAGTAACCTAATTCCTTCGACCATGAGATCATGCATATCACCTTTACCGGATGGATGCTTTGATGACATCAAACACCACACCGTAACTGGGTGGCTATAAAGGTGGCATTGAGTGTTCGGAAAGTATTGGTTGAGACACATGGATCAAGAGTGGGATTTGTCCATCCATATGACGGATAGATATACTCTGGGCCCTCTCGGTGAAATGTCATCCAATTAGCTTGCAAGCATGTGACTGGCTCACAAGGGATCACATATCACGGGAACGAGAAAAGAGTACTTATCAGTAACGAGGTTGAACTAGGTATGCAGAGATACCGACGATCATAACCTCGGATAAGTAAACTATCGTGAGACAAAGGGAAATTGGTATCGTATGTAAGTGGTTCATTCGATCGCAAAGTAATCGTAGAAATATGTGGGAGCCATATGAATTTCCAGATTCCTCTATTGGTTATTGTTCGGAGAAGTGTCTCGATCATGTCCGCATAATTCACGAACCGTAGGGAGACACACTTAAGGATTCGACGTTGTTTGAGTAGTTATGGAATGATGAGAAAGAGACCGAATGTTGTTCGGAGTCTCGAATGGGATTCGGGATATCACGAGGAGATCCGGAATGGTCCGGAGAATAAGATTTATATAAGGAAAGTCTTGTTTCTGAGTTGGGGAATGGTTCCGGTGTTTTCATCGGGAATGTTCTAGAAAGTTCCGGAATGTCCGACACTCCGGAGGGGAAGGGTACATGAATGTGTTATATCAAGTTGGTATGATTGCATCATGTACTTGGTGTCATCGCTGAACAAAATAGAGGGTTTATTCAAATCCTAGTTTGAAAAGTCAAACGCCAAGTTTGAAAGTCAAACGGCTATTTTGGGAAGTGGAGGGGAGGTGGAATCCGAGTTGGGGAGGAGTCCCACCTCCACCGCCGGCCCACCTTGGGTCCGAGTTGGGGAGGGACTCCCCTCCCCTGGCGCGCCTCCCTCCACCTATATAAGGAGGGGCAGGGCTCCCCTCCTAGACACACAAGTTCCTACCTCTAAACCCTAGCCCCAAGCCGCCGCCGCCTCCATAGCCGCCGCCTGCCCTAGGGCACTCGCCGCCGCCGCCTAGGCCAAACCCTAGCCGCCGGCCTTGCCCCCTCCTCGGCGTGTCTAAACCCTAGATCGTCGAGGGCTCTCTCATCGTCCACCATACTCGCTCCGGCTTAAGGCGAAGCCCTGCGAGATCTCCCCTCTACTTCCGGTACCACGCCGTTGTGCTGCCGGAATCGCGAGGAGAGTGCTACAACCTCCGCTGCCTGCTAGAACAAGGGAGAGGAAGGTCTTCGTCGAAGTGCGAACGTGTGACCGATCTGAGCTGCCGGAACGCAGCGCCGGAAGGATCGTCTACGCGATCTTGATATCGGGAAGAGTACGACTACATCACCCACGAGAATCCGCTCTCGTTAAACACTTTGGAATCTTCGAGGGTGAGTTATTCCATCGACTCGTTGCTACAATCTAGTAGATAGATCTTGGCTTGTTTGTTTGTATGCGGTAGAAATTTTTTGTTTTCCATGCTACGAAACCCTACAGTGGTATCAGAGCCGTGTCTATATGTAGATATGTTGCACGAGTAGAACACAATGGTCATTGTGGGTGTTGATGCTTTTATTGTCGATTGCTTCTTGTGTACTTTGCATCTTGCGGGATGTTGGGATGAAGCGGCCCGGGCTAACCTTACATGACATCGTTCATGAGACTTGCTCCACGCTTGACATGCAACTTGTATTGCATAAGTGGCTTTGCGGGTGCCTGTTTCTCCTAGCATAGTTAAGATTCAATTTACAACGGGTGATTAACAATGCTAGTATCAATGTTGTGGTTCTTGTTCGTAAGTTAGAACGACACTTATTGAAAGCCCCAAACCACGTAAAACATGCAAAGGAAGTAGAGGCGTCTAACTTTGTTTTGCGAGGTGTCTTGATGATGTGATATGGCCATGATTGTGATTATATTTGATGTATGCAAAGTTCCTTATTGTAAGTTGGCAACCGGCAGGAGCCATATGGTTGTCTTTTATTTATGTTAAGACCCGCGTGTCTATTCAAAGTAGTTGTAATAGTTGAAGCTGGTGGACGACAATCATGAAGAAGCGTCATTGACCTTGATGCAATGCCGGTGATGATGGAGATCATGTTCGTGCTTGAATATGGAGATCGGAAGCACAAAGATGAAAAGGCCATATCATATCACATATTATGAATTGCATGTGATGTTAATCCTTTTTGCATCTTGTATTGCTTAGTAGAGGACGGTAGCATTATAAGATGATCCCTCATGCACATGAATTTCAAGTCATAAAGTGTTCACCCTTAGTTAGCACCGTTGCTAAAGCTTGTTGTTTCGAAGCACCACGTGATGATCGGGTGTGTTAGATTCCGCAAGTGTATACAACGTGAGCAAGCCAGATTTGCTCATGCGAAAACTAAGGTTTGATCTTGACGAGCCTAGCATGTACAGACATGGTCTCGGAACATGGATCACCGAAAGGTAAAGCATGAATCATATAGTAGATATGATGAACATGTCGATTGTTCGCCATTGAAACTATATCAACTCTCGTGATGATCGGTGTTGATGTGGTGGATTTGATTCGTGTGATCACTAAAACAATGGGAGGGATATTGTTTTGAGTGGGAGTTCACCTAGATTAATTTTATTATTAATTTGAACTCAATTTGTCATAAACTTGGTCTAAACTATTGCAAATATGTTGTAGATCAATGGCAGCCCCTACCATCAATTTTAATGCGTTCCTAGAGAAAGAAAAGTTGAAAAACAATGGAAGCAACTTCGCGGATTGGTTCCACAATTTGAGGATTGTGCTCACAGCTGGTAATTTGACCTATGTGCTGGATGCACCGCTGGGTGACCCACCTGCAGCTGATGCTGCCGATGAAGTAAAGAATGTTTACCTCACTCGGAAGACTCAGTAATCCACAGTTCAGTGTGCTATCTTGTATGGTTTAGAATCGGAGCTTCAGAAAAGGTTTGAGAATTTAGACCCATATGATAGTGTCGAGGATCTCAAATTGATCTTTGAGACTCATGCGGCAATTGAAAGCTATGAGGCTTCTGAAAAGTTCTTTAACTGCAAGATGGAAGAGGGCAGCTCCGTCAGTGAGCATGTGCTTAAGATATGCAGGCACGCAAACAAACTTCAAAGCTTGGGTATAGTGATTCCTAATGCTTTGGGGATTTACCGCGTCCTCCAATCACTACCACCAAGTTACAAGAACTTTGTGATGAACTACAACATGCAGAACATGAACAAGATGTTGCCAGAACTCTTTGCCATGTTAAAATCTGCAGAAGTGGAGATCAAGAAAGAGCACCAAGTGTTGTTGGTCAATAAGACCACCAAATTCAAGAAAGGCAAGTCTAAGCAGAAGGGACACTTCAAGAAGGGTGGTAAGAAAGTTACCACGCCGACGAAGAAGACCAAAGCTGGACCTAAGCACGATCTTGAGTGCTTTTCTTGCAAGGAGAAGGTCCTTTGGGCGGAATTGCCCAAAGTACTTGGCGGATTTGAAGAACGGCAACATCAAGAAGAAAGGTATATCCGATATACATGTTATTGATGTGTATCTCACTAGTACTCGTAGTAGTGCACAGGTATTTGATCTTTGGTTCGGTTGCTCATATTTGTAACTCGAAACAGGTGCTGCAGAATAAACGGAAGCTAGCGAAGAACAAGGTGACGATGCGCGTTGGAAACGGATCAAAGGTTGATGTGATCGCGGTCCGCACGCTACCCCTTCATCTACCATCGGGATTAGTTTTATACTTAAATAATTGTTATTTGGTGCCTGCGTTAAGCATGAACATTATATCGGGATCTTGTTTATTGCGAGACGGTTACTTGTTTAAGTCCGAGAATAATGGTTGTTCGATTTATATGAATAATATGTTTTACGCACATGCACCTTTGATAGATGGTCTATTCTTGTTGAATCTCGATAGTGGAAATACACATATTAATAACATTGAGGCTAAACGTTTGAAATCGAGCGATAACTCGACATATATGTGGCACTGTCGTCTTGGTCACATTGGAGTGAAGCGCATGAAGAAACTCCATTCCAATGGACTTCTTGAATCACTTGATTTCGAATCACTTGAAAGATGCGAAGCATGTCTGATGGGTAAAATGACTAAGACTCCATTTTCTGGTATGATGGAGCGAGCTACGGACTTATTGGAAATCATACATACCGATGTGTGTGGTCCAATGAGTGTAGAATCGCGCGGTGGTTATCGTTATGTTCTTACCTTCACTGATGACTTGAGTAGATATGGGTATATCTATTTCATGAAACATAAGTCCGAAACTTTCGAGAAGTTTAAGGAAATTTAAAGTGAGGTAGAGAATCAACGTAACAAGAAGATTAAATTTCTATGTTCTGATCGTGGAGGTGAATATCTAAGTTACGAGTTTGGCGAGCATTTGAAGAAATGCGGAATACTTTCACAATTGACACCGCCGGGAACACCACAGCGTAATGGTGTGTCCGAACGTCGTAATCGAACTCTCTTAGATATGGTTCGTTCTATGATGTCACTTACAGATTTACCGCTATCATTTTGGGGTTATGCATTAGAAACAGCCGCATTCACTTTAAATAGGGAACCATCTAAATCCTTTGAAATGACACCGTATGAATTATGGTTTGGGAAGAAACCTAGATTGTCGTTCCTTAAAGTTTGGGGGTGCGAAGCCTATGTAAAGAAGTTATAGCCGGACAAGCTTGAACCCAAAGCGAAAAAATGCGTCTTCATAGGATACCCGAAGGAAACTATTGGGTATACCTTCTATCATAGATCCGAAGGCAAAATATTCGTTGCCAAGAATGGATCCTTTCTAGAGAAGGAATTTCTCTCGAAAGAAGTGACTGGAAGGAAATTAGAACTCAACGAGGTTGTCGAACCTTCTCTAGAAATTGCGAGTAGCGCAGCACCGGAAGAAGTTCCTGTGGTGCCTACACCAATAAGAGAGGAAGCTAATGATGATGATCATGAAACTTCGGTTGAAGTTGCTACAGAGCCTCGCAGGTCAACGAGAACTCGTACCACTCCATATTGGTATGATCCCGTTATGAGTGTCATGTTGGTGGACAACACCGATGACCCTGCGACATATGAGGAAGCAATGATGAGCCCAGATTCCAATAAATGGCAAGAAGCCATGAAATCCGAGATTGGATCCATGTACGAAAACCAAGTATGGACTTTGGTGGACTTACCTGATGGCCGGAAGGCTGTCGAGAACAAATGGATTTTCAAGAAGAAAACAGATGTTGATGGTAATGTTACTGTCTATAAAGCTCGACTTGTCGCAAAAGGGTTTCGACAAATTCAAGGAGTTGACTACGATGAGACTTTCTCACCAGTAGCGAAGCTAAAGTCTGTGAGGATTATGTTAGCAATCGCTGCATATTATGATTATGAGATATGGCAGATGGATGTCAAAACAACATTCCTCAATGGAGACATTGATGAAGAGTTGTATATGATGCAACCCAAAGGTTTTGTCGATCCTAAAGATGCTAACAAGGTATGCAAACTTCAACGGTCCATCTATGGATTGAAGCAAGCATCCCGAAGTTGGAATCAACGTTTTGATAAGGTGATCAAAAGTTTTGGTTTTATACAAACTTATGGAGAAGCTTGTATTTACAAGAAAGTGAGTGGGAGCTCTGTAGCATTCTTAATACTATATGTAGATGACATATTGTTGATTGGGAATGATGTAGACCTTCTTAATAGTGTCAAGGAATATTTGAATAATAGTTTTTCAATGAAAGATCTTGGCGAAGCAGCTTACATATTAGGCATAAAGATTTATAGAGATAGATCAAGACGCCAAATATCATTGTCACAAAGTACATATTTGTACAAAGTTCTAAAGAGGTTTGGAATGGAAGATAGCAAGAAAGGGTTCTTGCCCATGTTGCCCAATACGACCTTGAGTAAAACTCAAAGTCCGACATCGGCAGAAGATAGAGAAAGGATGAGTAAGACTCCCTATGCCTCAGCCATAGGATCTCTAATGTATGCCATGCTATGTACTAGACCCGACATTGCATATGTTGTTAGTTTAACTAGCATATATCAAAGTGATCTAGGAGTGGATCATTGGACAGCGGTCAAAAACATCCTTAAGTACTTGAGAAGAACTAAGGATATGGTTCTTTCTTATGGAGGTGATGAACAGCTCGTTGTTAATGGTTACACCGATGCTAGTTGGAACACCGATCCGGATGATTCTAAATCACAATCTGGATACATATTTACTTTGAATGGTGCAGCAGTTAGCTGGAGGAGTGCAAAGCAAAGCGTTGTGGCGAGATCTTCAACTGAATCGGAATACATGGCTGCTTCGGAGGCTTCACAAGAAGCGATATGGATGAAAGAGTTCATTACAGAGCTGGGTGTGGTTCCTAGTGCGCTGGACCCAATGTCTATCTACTGTGATAACATGGGCGCCATAGCCAATGCGCAAGAACCAAGGTCACACAAGAAGCTGAAGCATATCAAGCTACGTTTTCACGCTATTCGAGAACATGTCCAAGATGGGGACATAAAGATTTGCAAAGTACACACAGATCTGAATGTGGCGGATCCGTTGACTAAACCTCTCCCGAGGGCAAAACATGACCAACACCAAACTGCCATGGGTGTTCGGTATATTACCATGTAATCTAGATTAGATGACTCTAGTGCAAGTGGGAGACTGTTGGAGATATGCCCTAGAGGCAATAATAAATATAGTTATTATTATATCTTTGTGTTTATGATAAATGTTTATATTCATGCTATAATAGTATTAACAAGGAAACATTAATACTTGTGTGATTTGTAAACTTAAATTGAAGTCCCTAGTAAAGCCTCTATACATCACTAGCTTGTTGGTTAATAAATGATTGTGGTTTCCTATCATGAACATTGAGATGTTATTAACAACAAGATCGTATCATTAGGAGAATGATATGGTGGACATACTCCTATAGATAAGCATAGCATAAAGATCAAGTCATTTTAATAGTTCAATTGCTATATGCTTTCTGATACATAGTAACCTAATTCCTTCGACCATGAGATCATGCATATCACCTTTACCGGATGGATGCTTTGATGACATCAAACACCACACCGTAACTGGGTGGCTATAAAGGTGGCATTGAGTGTTCGGAAAGTATTGGTTGAGACACATGGATCAAGAGTGGGATTTGTCCATCCATATGACAGATAGATATACTCTGTGCCCTCTCGGTGAAATGTCATCCAATTAGCTTGCAAGCATGTGACTGGCTCACAAGGGATCACATATCACGGGAACGAGAAAAGAGTACTTATTGGTAACAAGGTTGAACTAGGTATGCAGATATACCGACGATCATAACCTCGGATAAGTAAACTATCGTGAGACAAAGGGAAATTGGTATCGTATGTAAGTGGTTCATTCGATCGCAAAGTAATCGTAGAAATATGTGGGAGCCATATGAATTTCCAGATTCCTCTATTGGTTATTGTTCGGAGAAGTGTCTCGATCATGTCCGCATAATTCACGAACCGTAGGAAGACACTCTTAAGGATTCGACGTTGTTTGAGTAGTTATGGAATGATGAGAAAGAGACCGAATGTGTTTTGGAGTCTTGAATGGGATTCGGGATATCACGAGGAGATCCGGAATGGTCCGGAGAATAAGATTCATATAAGGAAAGTCCTGTTTCGGAGTTGGGGAATGGTTCCAGTGTTTTCATCGGGAATGTTCTAGAAAGTTCCGGAATGTCCGGCACTCCGGAGGGGAAGGGTACATGAATGTGTTATATCAAGTTGGTATGATTGCATCATTTACTTGGTGTCATCGCTGAACAAAATAGAGGGTTTATTCAAATCCTAGTTTGAAAAGTCAAACGCCAAGTTTGAAAGTCAAACGGCTAGTTTGGGAAGTGGAGGGGAGGTGGAAACCGAGTTGGGGAGGAGTCCCACCTCCACCGCCGGCCCACCTTGGGTCCGAGTTGGGGAGGGACTCCCCTCCCCTGGCGCGCCTCCCTCCACCTATATAAGGAGGGGCAGGGCTCCCCTCCTAGACACACAAGTTCCTACCTCTAAACCCTAGCCCCAAGCCGCCACCATGCGCTGCCCTAGGCACTACGCGCCGCCTAGGCCAAACCCTAGCCGCCGGCCTTGCCCCCTCCTCGACGTGTCTAAACCCTAGATCGTCGAGGGCTCTCTCGTCGTCCACCGTACTCGCTCCGGCTTAAGGCGAAGCCCTGCGAGATCTCCCCTCTACTTCCGGTACCACGCCGTTGTGCTGCCGGAATCGCGAGGAGAGTGCTACAACCTCCACGCCTCTTTGGAACAAGGAGAGGAAGGTCTTCAGTACCCGTGCGACGATGTGACCAATCTTGGAGCGCTGCCTGAACGCAGCGCCGGAAGGATCGTCTACGCGATCTTGAGATCGGGAAGAGTACGACTACATCACCCACGAGAATCCGCTCCCGTTAAACACTTTGGAATCTTCGAGGGTGAGTTATTCCATCGACTCATTGCTACAATCTAGTAGATAGATCTTGGCTTGTTTGTTTGTATGCGGTAGAAATTTTTTGTTTTCCATGCTACGAAACCCTACATGGACCAATTCCGAGAATATTTCCTTACTAGCTTTTCTGAAACCAAAAACAGTAGAAAACATGCAACTCGCACTACGTCATCTTGTTAATAGGTTAGTCCCAGAAAATGTATAAAAATACCTCAGAGTGTAGAAAAAACATAAGAAAGTCGATACAAAACAAGAATGGAGCATCAAAAATTATAAATACGTTTGCGACATATCAAGCATCCCCAAGCTTAACTCCTGCTCGTCCTCGAGTAAGTAAGTGATAAAAATAATAATTTTTGAGGTGACATGCACCATCACAATCTTGATCAAGGTATTTGTAAAGAATTGATAGCTGGGATCAAAGTACTCTAAACATGTGCATGAAAGATGTATTTCTAACAATAAGACATAGCAACTATGTTGTAACATGAAAAGGTACAAAAAAGATCATGAATAACAATGCATTTAAAGACGTTTGTTTGTTTCACATATATAAAACATAGCAAGAATGGTATTCAACTTGTCCTTCATGGTATAGCAAAACATAAATGCACATGACACCTTCAAAGTTCATAAGGGTGACTAGATACAAATAATTTAAGAACAAGAAATATCAACATTATGAATCAATCAATAAGTTTTGGGACAATGCACATTAAAATAAGAATGACAACTATGCTCTCCTAGTTGGTGCATAAAGATAGAAGATGGAGACTCAACATAAAAGTAAAAGAAAGGCCCTTCACAGAGGGAAGCAGGGATTTCAAGTTTCATAAAGAGCTTCCAAAAATTATGGTACTTATTATCTTTCACCTCTCATTGCCCCTATCATAACCATCTTGAAGTGATTAAGGTTAAAGTGAAACAAATATGAAGTATATGCTTGATAGATCATCAGTTGGCAATCTCATGTCCCTTGAGTACGAGGGTCATTCCTCATGGTACTCAACTTTAGTCACAAGCAAGTTCTTGTCATTGTAAGTATATGTGTATCACATAGAACCGCCAACGGGGTACCCCTTGCCCCATGACACAGGAGCTATCCCATATCAAAATGACAAGGCAACAGACAATGAGAATCTCAGCGATCTTTTGATTTACCATGAGCATGGTATCTCTCCTTTTTCTCTCTCTCTTTTTTTCTTATATTTTTTTCTGAACATGCTTCATAGATTGCTCACTATGGTTATGCTGCAAGTTTACACCATGATTAGGCATGGCTTAGGCTAGCCGCCCAGGTGTTTCTCCAACACATATATAATACTACATGAATTTTGTAAGATCCCTCCTTTATAAAGGAAAAGGATCCCTGTGATTGCAATGCTAGTCCCTGGATCATTGCTAGCATCCACAGTTTAAGATGAAGTACACAGATACAAAGGTCATTTATTACATCCATTCCAGAGATAAAACATAGTCTTTTACAACTCAAGGCCACATGCCTAATACAAGAGTTTTGGAATAAGTAAATAAACATAAGTCTTCATCTTCATGTGCCACAGGCAAGCATGTTGAGTGTAGACTCATGACACCTAATCATCCTCGAAGTAACCTGCAACATCACAAGTTACAGCCACAGTGGGTCAATACTTTGGAATAGTATTGGCAAGTGATACCTTAGTAAATTTTAAGTGGACTATATTACTATATGCATTTTGGTTAAGTGTAGTTTGGCTTGCTTTGCTCAAAATAGGTTTTTCCTATTAGTTGAAAACTCTAAGTTTTTCTTTGTCAAAACTTTTCCCAAGAAACCATCAATAGACATTGAGGTCCTTCACCATTGTTCACCCACAAATTTTACTTAGAAGTTGGAGTGATGAGATTCTTGATAGCTTCCATGTATTGATGCTCAGGTTGTCCATTGCCATGGACTTGGCTAAGTACTTAGATTTTCCATCTGCAGAGGTTGTGCACTTTCCCCACCAGACTTGGTTTCCCAAGACAGGACCTTTCAGAAGCCTTTCCTTAGACCAAATGGATGCGCTCCAACCTATCATTCCCACTACCACCAACTGTCCAAATGGCTAAGTTCTAGCAACTTATATGATCCAGGCAGAGCCCATATTGCCAAGTGGCTGCACTATAAGCTTCTCAACACTTGGCCTCTAAAATCCCTTTGTGCCTGGGTGGCATACCACAAGTGAGATACACAAGGTAAACCATGTCCATGGGCCTTGTGTAACCACTCAACCAAAAACCACCATTCAAGTCCCATTCCACCCAGGAGATTCATTGACTTAGTTGTTTTACTAAGAAATACATAAGTCCAAAGACTTAGAAATATTTTCATCATAGCATGTATATACTTTACCAACCCTTGTTTGCTACTAGCTAGGCTAAGCATGGCATAGTAACTTAACTTAGGAAAATTCCTAGCAATTCTACAACTACTTAGGATTTCCCAACATAGCATTTGGCAAAATAGTAACATGCAAGACTTAGCAAAATTTCTAATGCTTGTACAAAATATAGGGATGGAAATATTCATGAAGTACCACTTGCCTTGGTAATGGGGAGAGTAGCACTCTTCACAATCACAGTCACTAGCAAAGTCTACACAAAAATGGTAGCACAAAATTACACACAATTCATATACAATCATAAACATATATGCATGCAATGCAAAAAAAAATGCTAAGTGATGATTTTGAAAACTCCACCAAGCAAGTGCATGATACTGAAACATAACCAAGTCAAAAACTTGCTAACTAAACTTATTTAACACTAAAACAAATTACTAAACAAATTCTATACTCAAACTAGTCCTAAACAAGTTTCTGCATAAAAACTCATTTTAACAGAAACTTTTCACTAAACACATTGCAGAAACAGAAAGATCTTGTCTCCCTGATTCCAACGATATAAATTTTTTAAAAATCTAACATGGAAATCAAAAGTTATAGCCATTTCAAAATTGGACCTAAATCTGATTTCAAATCTGTTTTTGAATCAAACCCTAGCCACGCGTCATATTCTTACTGGCGCGTACCGCTTCGCTCCGGATCGCGCTTGCTAGCCGTAGGATCTAACTAACGATGCACGGTTCAGATCTAACATACCGCTTCGCTTAGTGGTTCTATCGCACGCGTTGGATCTAGATCCAAGGGCTCTCGATCAAGCGACCACGTTCTGGCGGCGCGCGGCGACGGCGAGCGGCGGAGCGCTCTGTCAGCGGCGGCGCTAGCGTTCTAGATCGCTCGGGGAGGAAAGGTGTGCTTACCAGAACCGCGAGGTCGAGGCGAAGCTCAACGTGTAGGTGGCTGGGCAAGGGGCGCATGGCTGGGGCTGGTGGAGCTCGTCGGAGTCGGGCGGGGCGTCGGGAGGTTGCTGTTGAGTTGGTTGCCGAGGTTTTGCGTTGCCCTAGCACGAACCAGAGGGATTAGGAGATGCACAAGACGAAGGCGAACATCCTTGTATGCAAGAGGGGGCAAGGGGCGCTCGGGACTTACCACGATTTGTCGCCGGAGTCGAGCGGCGGCGCTGGTGGTTGCGGGTGTGAACGGAAACGACGACCTGGGTCACGAGCTAGCAAACCAGAGGCGTCAGCAGATGCACAAGATCATGCTGGACATGGTAGTTTGAACCAGAGAGAGGGGGGCGGTCGAGGCTCACCGGAATTAGTCGCCGGAGTCATCGGTACTGCGGGGTTTCGAGGTCAAATGTGCGCAACCTGGTGGCGGAGTGAGCGAGGAGAGTGGGGGAAAATGACCGCGGTGCAGAGGGGGTTTTGTAGGCGAGAGGGGAGCGGCGATTAAGCGCGGAATCAAGGCAATTAAATGAAGAATCAATCGCGACAGTGATGGGCGGAGGAAACGGCGAAGTCGGGCGCGATTTGGGAAGACGAGGGTGAGTGGCGAGGTCCACAGTCAGCGAGTGAGACGGAGAGGGGTGGGGTCCAGTGTCGGCGAGTGTGGGTCTGGCGCAAGGCGAGCGAGAGTGGCCGGGTGGGCTAGTTGGGCCGGTTCTGCTGCTAGGCTAGAATAGGAGCGCCTGGCCCTTTTCTTTTGTTTATTCCTTTTCTTTTTCTGTTTTGATTTTCAGGAATGGTTTTTAAATGAATTCAAACTCCTTTTGAATTCAAATCTTTCTGGGGTTTTTGTAGTTTGCAACAGTCTCAAATCTAGGCATAACACCATGTGGTTGCTTTGTAAAGGCTTGGTCATTTTTGGAGAAACGAAATAACTGGGACTTTGCACTTGATTTGCAAATGTTTGAAAAATGATTTTTGAAACCATTTCCATTTTGTAAGGCTTGGTTCAAATTCCACACTCAAACCATTCAACAAGGGAGACAAACAATCTAGGTTCAAAACATTCGAACTCTCAAATGGGGATGGCCATTTGATTTAAGTTTGATCACATAAAATGATAGCACTATGTGCTTCTGTTTTTCTGAAATGAGTTTGAAATTGATCTCAATTCTATATGCATGCATGAATGATATGCAATCTTTGAAATCATGATTTTAGGGATGTTACAAATCTAACCCCCTTAAGGTGAATCTCGCCCTCGAGATTCGGATTGGCTAGCAAATAGGTGAGGGTGGTCTTTCCGAAGATCATCTTCTCTTTCCCATGTTGCTTCCTCTTCGGAATGATGATTCCACTGCACTTTGCAAAACTTAATAGTCTTTGTCCTTGTGACTCTTTCTGTAGTCTCAAGAATTTTTATAGGTTTCTCTTCATAAGTGAGATCACTTTCTAGTTGCACTTCCTCCAAAGGTATAGTATATTTCAAGGAAGTTTCTTCCATTTCTGGGTGACATTTCTTAAGCTGACTCACATGAAACACATTATGGACAGCTGATAGAGATTCTGGTAGTTCTATTTCATAGGCAACTTCTCCTTTGCGACTTAGGATCTTGAATGGCCCAACATATCTTGGTGCCAATTTTCCTTTGACCCCGAATCTTTTCACTCCACGAAGTGGTGATACTCTAAGATAAGCTCTATCACCAACTTTGTAGGTGACTTCTCTACGCTTAGGATCTGCGTAGCTTTTCTGTCGGGACTGTGCTATCTTCAACCTGTCCTTAACCAATTTGACTTTCTCTTCGGCTTCTTTGATAAGATCTGGCCCGAATAAACTTCTTTCTCCCACACCATTCCATAATAATGGGGTGGTACACTTTCTTCCGTAGAGAAATTCAAACGGTGCCATCTCAATGCTGGCTTGATAGCTGTTGTTATAAGAAAATTCTGCGTAAGGCAGACTTTCATCCCAACTTGCTCCATAGTCTAGGGCACATGCCTTCAACATATGTTCCAGAATTTGATTAGTCCTTTCTGTTTGTCCGTCGGTTTGAGGATGAAAAGCAGTACTGAATTCCAACCTCGTTCCCAATGACTCATGTAGCTGTCTCCAAAAATGGGAAGTGAATTGAGTTCCCCTATCAGATACAATACTCTTGGGCACTCCATGTAGGCATACAATTCTACTCATGTATATTTTTGCTAACTTAGCACTTGTGTAAGTTGTCTTCACGGGTATAAAATGAGCCACTTTAGTTAGGCCATCCACTACTACCCATATGGAATCATATCCTGATCTGGTCCTTGGTAATCCGGTAATGAAATCCATACCAATCTTGTCCCACTTCCAATCAGGAATAGGTAGTGGTTGAAGCAAACCTGATGGTTTCTGATGCTCCGCTTTTACTCTACTACACACATCACACAAGGCAATATGTTCGGCGATGTCCCTCTTGAGATTGTTCCACCAAAATCTTTCTTTCATGTCCATGTACATTTTGGTGTTACCTGGGTGGATAGAATACGGAGAGTTGTGTGCTTCCTGCAAAATCAGCTTCCGCAACTCCAGATCTTGTGGAACACAGATACGTTTCCCATGCCATAAAGTACCTTGTTCGTCTTCATGGAAATTTTTAGCTTTCCCTTGGCCAATCTTTTCCTTAATCTCTTCAATTTCCTTATCAGTCTTCTGAGCTTCTCGGATCTTGTCCAACAAAGTGGGTTGAACATCCAAAGACATGAGATGTCCTTCGGGCACAACCTCCAATCTGAGTTTTCTGAATTGGGTACACAAATCATCTGGCAGTTCTCCTTTGGTAAGGCCATTCACAAATACCTTACGACTTAGAGCATCTGCTACAACATTTGCTTTACCGGGGTGGTATTGCAAACTTAAGTCATAGTCTTTGATAAGTTCTAGCCATCTTCTTTGTCTCATATTAATTTCCTTTTGGGTGAAAATATACTTCAAACTTTTGTGATCCGTGAACACTTCACAACGCTTTCCCAAAAGGTAATGTCTCCATGTTTTGAGTGCATGGACGACAGAGGCTAACTCTAAATCAT
The DNA here is from genome assembly GCA_023614405.1 of Avena insularis. Lineage (NCBI taxonomy): Eukaryota > Viridiplantae > Streptophyta > Magnoliopsida > Poales > Poaceae > Avena > Avena insularis. The sequence goes on along the minus strand of CM042689.1, from coordinate 296,104,335 downwards.
GAGTGGGATAGTTTACTTCATGAGTTTTGAGTTGTCTCGAGGCATAAGCCACAACTTTACCGTCTTGCATAAGTACGGCTCCCAAACCTTGATGAGACGCATCACAGTATACTTGGAAAACCTTTTCCAAGTCTGGCAGACACAAGACTGGTGCTGTCACAAGTCTCTTCTTCAATTCCTGAAAGATGACTTCACAACCTTCAGACCAAGCAAACTTCTTGTCTTTCTTTAACAATTCAGTCATTGGCTTAGCAACCTTTGAGAAATTCTCAATGAACCTCCTGTAGTAACCTGCTAAGCCAAGAAAACTACGAACTTCTTTTACGGACTTGGGAGATTCCCATTCTGTCATAGCTGAAACCTTAGCAGGATCAACTGCTACACCATCCTTTGTCATAACATGACCAAGAAAACCAACTTCCTCTAACCAGAACTCACACTTGCTGAATTTGGCATAAAGCTTATGTTCTCTTAATTTCTCAAGTATCAAACGCAAGTGTCCTTCATGTTCTTCCTTGCTCTTGGAGTAGATTAAGATGTCATCAATGAAAACGACAACAAACTTGTCAAGGAATTCCATGAACACTTTGTTCATCATATTCATGAAGTATGCTGGAGCATTGGTCAAGCCAAAAGGCATTACGGTATACTCATACAATCCATACCTTGTAGTGAATGCTGTTTTGGGTATGTCTTGTTCTCTTATCTTGAGTTGAAAATAGCCTGACCGGAGATCAATCTTTGAAAATACACATGCTCCTTCTAGCTGATCGAACAAGTCATTGATTCTAGGCAAAGGATATTTGTTCTTGATAGTTACCTCGTTGAGTGAACAGTAATCTATGCATAACCTTTGGCTTCTATCCTTCTTCTCCACAAACAAGACTGGGGCTCCCCAAGATGAAGAACTGGGTTGAATAAATCCTTTCTGCAACTGTTCTCCTAGTTGCTTCTTGAGTTCTTTCAGTTCATCAACCGACATTTTATATGGTCTCTTTGCTATTGGTCCAGAACCTGGTACCAAATCTATCAGAAATTCCACATCTCTATCCGGTGGCATTCCTGGTAATTCTTCCGGAAATACATCCGGATACTCACACATAATTGGCACACTGTCCATGCTAACCCCCTTAAGATAATTTAGCTTACTTCCTTTGGATTGAAAGTTGGACCTGAATTTAATTCTTTTTCTTTCCGGGGTTGTGAGTGCCACAGTACGATTAGCACAATCTAGTACTCCTTCATACTTAGCCATCCAATCCATTCCCAATATTACGTCCAGTCCTTGGGAATCCAGGATTATCAAACTCACTGGAAACCTATGTTTTCCAAATTCTATCACTAGATCCCGGCATCCAAGACTTACTATCATTTCTCCACCCGGAGAACTAACTTTTATTGGACACCCAATGTTTTTAGTTGGAAACCCATTTATATCAACAAATGCTTTTGATATGAATGAATGCGATGCTCGAAAGATCAAAAAAGAACAAATGCTGGAATAGAATTGAGTCTGAACTTACCAGCAACAGCGTCAGGTTCCTCATAGACCTCCTCCACACTGATGTGGTTCACATGTCCTTTCTGGAAAGGATTGGGCTTGACAGGTCCTTCAACTTTCTTTTCGGGGCACTCATTTGCATAGTGTCCCATCTTCTTGCATTTGAAGCATTCAACCTGACTGATGTCTCTCTTAGCAGGCTGACTTCCACTTCCACTACCATTACCACTGTGGTGGCTCTTATGTCCACTCTTGTGGTTCTTGTATTTGTCATTGTCATGACTGCGGTGATGCTTGTTGTCATGACGGTTGTGGTTGTGGTGCTTGTTGAATTTCCCATGCTTGTGGGATCCTGAGCTTCCACTGTCATCATAGTGAGATCGTTTGTGAGACGATCCCGAGCTGTGCTTGTCGGAGTGCTTTCTCTTTCTACTCTCGACTTGCTTCATTTTGTTCTCCAATATAGCAGCCTTGTCACAGAGCGACTGATAAGTGGGAACATATGCCACAGCCAACTGCAGATTCAGCTCATCATTCAAGCCTTCCAGAAATTTTTCCTTTCTTTTGGCATCTGTGTCAACCTCATCTGGTGCATAACGTGCCAGATTGTTGAACTCTTCAATATATTCAGCCACGCTGCGGTGGTGCTGCTTCAGATTGTGAAGCTCTTTCTTTTTCAGGCTCATTATTCCTGACGAGATATGAGCAGTGCGAAAGCCATCCTCAAAGATAGCCCAAGTCACCTCATCTATAGGAGTGTTGATTTGGAAGATGTCCCACCATGTGGCGGCTGGCCCTTCCAGCAGATGTGCTGCAAACGTGACCTTTTCTGCGTCCGTGCAGCCCACGATCACTAAGTCCTTGTTTATAGAACGTAGCCAATCGTTGGCCACCATGGGATCAGTCGTCCCCGAGAACTTAGCTGGCCTCAATCTCAGAAATCTGGTGAGCATAACAAAGCCCGGAGGGTTGTTGTTGTTATTGTTGTTATTGTTGTTGTTATTGGGGTTGTTGTTGTTTTGGTTCTGAATGAATGTTGTCATCATCTGCATCAACTGTGTTTGTGCAGTCATCATTTGTTGCATTTCTGGTGTGATGTTGGTGTTGTTGTTGGGGTTGGGGTTTGCGCGACGGGGAGGCATCTGTGGTTTGTTCAAATAGAGATAAGAATGAGATACCCATAGATGTTTTCATGCACATTACATCACATAAGCAAACACATAGCATGCAACACAAAGATAAAAGTTCAACAACAAGATAACAAGTTCACAAAGTAAAACACACAAGTGGCAAGCCATCCACATGTCGGATGGTCCAATAACAAGTTCACAAATAACAAGTACGATGGTAAAAGATAAACGAGTAGTCAAGTCTACTCATCAACATCAATCTCCTCCTCGACAAAGGTAAGACCTGCGTTCTCCATCGCGGTCTTTTTCTCCTCAATAGTAGTGGTCAAGGACTCAATTTTGGCCTTGAGAGCCCTCTTCTGGGAACGAAGCCTCTCTATCACCGTCTGCTGCTGCTCTAGCTCGAAGTCCTTGGATTGCAGTTCTTCAGTCATATCCCGGATCTTCTTGTTCCTATCCTGGACATGCTTCTCCTGACTCTTGAACTTCCTGTCCTGGGTCTCGAACTTCGCCTCCATTTCCTTGACTATCTCGTCCTGCTGCGCGAAGAGCTTGTCATTCTCGCGTAGATGCACCTGGAGCTCGTCATTACTGAGCATGACATTGGTCCTATCCGTGTCCACGTGCCTAATGAGAGACTCTAAGTCCTGGAGGTACAGACGTATCGGCTCTGCTGCGTCCCTCGAGTCGTCCTCGAAGTCGATGGACTCTCCGTCCTCATCACGTCTTCTGAAGACGTGGAAGTGGGTGCCTCTAACCTGTCGGGAGTGTCGTCCTAGCAGACGTCCTATCAGGTCCTGCATGACTACCTCCATGCCTCTCTCCCTGTCATCGTGCATAAGCTTGAAGACGATGGCCTCCGTAGTAGGCTCTGTCTAGCGTCCGGGCTGGTTCACCTTGAAGCCCCAGAGGTCCTTCCTCTCGAACTTGGTGAGTGGATGCACCATGATGGTGGGAAGAGGGAGATTGAGCAAAGTGGTAAGCTCAACGATACGAGGACCAAAGCGGGTAACCTGGAACTCCTCAACAGTGCTGATGGTAATAGGCATCTATTTATAAGATAGAAAAGTTAGAACAACACAATTCAAGATAAACAAAAGTCATAACACACATACATATCCTTGGAAAGCCAAATCACACAAGTCATGCATACATGAATCCATTACATCAACCAAGGTCCAATCTTATTTTAAGGTAACAATTTGGAAAATAAGGTGATAGGTGGTGGTCAAACTAACGAAGTACGTTTACAATCCTATCTCACTGGATCTGTTGGCTAACACAATGTTCCTAGAAGCAATCAGCCTATCTTGCTCACATGATTCCATCACTAAGTCTATAATATCTCCTCTTAAGGTTTGGTTGGTAGCTTCCAACTCTTGGGTATGTTCCTTCTCTTTCTCTAAGTCTTTTTGGAGGTTCAGCATTCTGCACTTGACTCTAGCACTAAGTTCTTTGATAGTCCTCCAAGCTGCTTCTCTTGTTGACTCAAAGAATGTGGTGTGCACCACAGTGTTGGTGTACATGCAGAATCCTTTTTCTTTGTGGTTGTCTTCCTTGTTTTTGTACAAGTGAAGTTGCACCCACCAGTACTCAACTCCTTCATCCATCACTGGAAAGCCTTTGTACACAGCTGCACCATGTATTTCCATTCCCATCATGTGGTCCTTGAGAATTTTGGGAAACTCAGTCTCACACTCCAAGGTCATGGTCATGAGTGGTCCTTTCCTTACGGCTTCGTTGATGGAGTTCATCTACAAATAGAGATGAGAATGAGAAGATTAGAAAAGTTTACGAGAAGATTAGACAAGTGTAGAAGTAGTTGAAATTTTTTTCCTTAGTGGTTTCCAATCCTAGGGTCATAATCCTACAGGAAACACAGTGCTCTGATACCATCTGTAAGATCCCTCCTTTATAAAGGAAAAGGATCCCTGTGATTGCAATGCTAGTCCCTGGATCATTGCTAGCATCCACAGTTTAAGATGAAGTACACAGAGACAAAGGTCATTTATTACATCCATTCTAGAGATAAAACATAGTCTTTTACAACTCAAGGCCACATGCCTAATACAAGAGTTCTGGAACAAGTAAATAAACATAAGTCTTCATCTTCATGTGCCATAGGCAAGCATGTTGAGTGTAGACTCATGACACCTAATCATCCTCGGAGTAACCTGCAACATCACAAGTTACAGCCACAGTGGGTCAATACTTTGGAATAGTATTGGCAAGTGATACCTTAGTAAATTTTAAGTGGACTATATTACTATATGCATTTTGGTTAAGTGTAGTTTGGCTTGCTTTGCTCAAAATAGGTTTTTCCTATAGTTGAAAACTCTAAGTTTTTCTTTGTCAAAACTTTTCCCAAGAAACCATCAATAGACATTGAGGTCCTTCACCATTGTTCACCCACAAATTTTACTTAGAAGTTGGAGTGATGAGATTCTTGATAGCTTCCATGTCTTGATGCTCAAGTTGTCCATTGCCATGGACTTGGCTAAGTACTTAGATTTTCCATCTGCAGAGGTTGTGCACTTTCCCCACCAGACTTGGTTTTCCAAGACAGGACCTTTCAGAAGCCTTTCCTTAGACCAAATGGACGCGCTCCAACCTATCATTCCCACTACCACCAACTGTCCAAATGGCTAAGTTCTAGCAACTTATATGATCCAGGCAGAGCCCATATTGCCAAGTGGCTGCACTATAAGCTTCTCAACACTTGGCCTCTAAAATCCCTTTGTGCCTGGGTGGCATACCACAAGTGAGATACACAAGGTAAACCATGTCCATGGGCCTTGTGCAACCACTCAACCAAAAACCACCATTCAAGTCCCATTCCACCCAGGAGATTCATTGACTTAGTTGTTTTATTAAGAAATACATAAGTCCAAAGACTTAGAAATATTTTCATCATAGCATGTATATACTTTACCAACCCTTGTTTGCCACTAGCTAGGCTAAGCATGGCATAGTAACTTAACTTAGGAAAATTCCTAGCAATTCTACAACTACTTAGGATTTTCCAACATAGCATTTGGCAAAATAGTAACATGCAAGACTTAGCAAAATTTCTAATGCTAGTACAAAATATAGGGATGGAAATACTCATGAAGTACCACTTGCCTTGGTAATGGGGAGAGTAGCACTCTTCACAATCACAGTCACTAGCAAAGTCTACACAAAAATGGTAGCACAAAATTACACACAATTCATATACAATCATAAACATATATGCATGCAATGCAAAAAAAATTCTAAGTGATGATTTTGAAAACTCCACCAAGCAAGTGCATGATACTGAAACATAACCAAGTCAAAAACTTGCTAACCAAACTTATTTAACACTAAAACAAATTACTAAACAAATTCTATACTCAAACTAGTCCTAAACAAGTTTCTGCATAAAAACTCATTTTAACAGAAACTTTTCACTAAACACATTGCAGAAACAGAAAGAGCTTGTCTCCCTGATTCCAACGATATAAAATTTGTAAAATCTAACGTGGAAATCAAAAGTTATAGCCATTTCAAAATTAGACCTAAATCTGATTTCAAATCTGTTTTTGAATCAAACCCTAGCCACGCGTCATATTCTTACTGGCGCGTACCGCTTCGCTCCGGATCGCGCTTTCTAGCCGTAGGATCTAACTAACGATGCATGGTTCAGATCTAACATACCGCTTCGCTAAGTGGTTCTATCGCACGCGTTGGATCTAGATCCAAGGGCTCTCGATCAAGCGACCACGTTCTGGCGGCGCGCGGCGACGGCGAGCGGCAGAGCGCTCTGTCAGCGGCGGTGCTAGCGTTCTAGATCGCTCGGGGAGGAAAGGGTGTGCTTACCAGAACCGTGAGGTCGAGGCGAAGCTCAACGTGTAGGTGGTTGGGCAAGGGGCGCACGGCTGGGGCTGCTGGAGCTCGTCAGAGTCGGGCGCGGCATCGGGAGGTTGCTGTCGAGTTGATTGCCGAGGTTTTGCGTCGCCCTAGCACGAACCAGAGGGATTAGGAGATGCACAAGACGAAGGCGAACATCCTTGTATGCAAGAGGGGCAAGGGGCGCTCAGGACTTACCACGATTTGTCGCCGGAGTCGAGCGGCGGCGCTGGTGGTTGCGGGTGTGAACGGAAACGACGACCTGGGTCATGAGCAAGCAAACCAGAGGCGTCAGAAGATGCACAAGATCATGCTGGACGTGGTAGTTTGAACCAGAGAGAGGGGGGCGGTCGAGGCTCACCGGAATTAGTCGCCGGAGTCTTCGGTACTGCGGGGTTTGGAGGTCAAATGCGCGCAGCCTGGTGGCGGAGTGAGCGAGGAGAGTGGGGGAAATGACCGCGGTGCAGAGGGGGTTTTGTAGGCGAGAGGGGAGCGGCGATTAAGCGCGGAATCAAGGCAATTAAACGAAGAATCAATCGTGGCAGTGATGGGCGGAGGAAACGGCCGGCGACGGGGTCGGACGCGATTTGGGGAAGACGAGGGTGAGCTGGCGAGGTCCACCATTCAGCGAGTGAGACGGAGAGGGGGTGGGGTCCGAGTGTCAGCGACCGTAAGGTGCGTCAAGGCGAATGAAAGCGAGAGTGGCAGTGGGCTAGTTAGGCCGGTTCTGCTGCTGGGCTAGAATAGGAGCGCCTGGCCCTTTTCTTTTGTTTATTCCTTTTCTTTTTCTGTTTTGATTTTCAGGAATGGTTTTTAAATGAATTCAAACTCCTTTTGAATTCAAATCTTTCTGGGGTTTTTGTAGTTTGCAACAGTCTCAAATCTAGGCATAACACCATGTGGTTGCTTTGTAAAGGCTTGGTCATTTTTGGAGAAACGAAATAACTGGGACTTTGCACTTGATTTGCAAATGTTTGAAAAATGATTTTTGAAACCATTTCCATTTTGTAAGGCTTGGTTCAAATTCCACACTCAAACCATTCAACAAGGGAGACAAACAATCTAGGTTCAAAACATTCAAACTCTCAAATGGGGATGGCCATTTGATTTAAGTTTGATCACATAAAATGATAGCACTATGTGCTTCTGTTTTTCTGAAATGAGTTTGAAATTGATCTCAATTCTATATGCATGCATGAATGATATGCAATCTTTGAAATCATGATTTTAGGGATGTTACAAACTTACAAGCTCCCCTTTTATTTCACACCGCCGACATCCATAAACAAAAGATCATGATATCAACTAGATATTATTAACAAGTGTTGAAAGCATTCCCCATGAAAGCATGGTTCTGCTAACTCCCAACTTATAACTTGCAACCATATAAGCAACATAGATGGACACAATGGTTCAAGTTTATTAAGTGCAAGAAAATAAAGTGTGCCATCAAGTTCGTGAGTGAAGGAAATATGCCCTAGAGGAAATCATAGAGATGATTATATTTCTTATGTATCCATGAGTTATTGTAATGTTCCTTGAATATCCATATCAGGCAACTTGTATTGATTGGCAATTATGTGAATTGTTTATGAAATTCTTTACTTGTATGGTTATCCAAATAGTTGTCCCTAGTCGGAGTTCATGTGAGGACACACATGAATATTAGACTAGCACATCGATTGGTTGATGACTATGTTTCACAAGTCATTGACATGGAGATGTAAAACCAATGATGTGGACACATGTTATGAACATGGGGTTGGACTGACCAAACTTGAGACTGATAATTAGTTGCAGCTCTCTCTCTACACATCGTGTACATTTTGTCCTTAGACCTGAGATTGTCGCATGTTCTTGAGATGTGGATCGACCTACTTTGGGGCTATCATACGCTACTCCGTAACTGGGTAGTTATAAAGGTAGCTTTCGGGTTTGTCCTGAAGCATGGTGCAAGGCATGGTCAATCAAGATGGGATTTGCCCCTCTCTGCTTGAGAGAGATATCTCTGGGCCCCTCGAGTGATCAGATCCAAAAATGCATGGTCGTGCTACATTAGGTTAAGATTTAACCTAGTAAAGGGATTCTGAATCACAGTATCGAGAAAGGGAGGTCAGCTTGGAGCTAGAACAAATATCGTGAGGCAAAGGGAAAGACATGTACTAAACCTTGTGATGGTTCGTCCGATATGATCTTTGTATACGTTTAGGAGTTGGCACATCTTGCTAGGGGCTGCTACCAACTATTGACAGAATAAGTGTATTTGTGTCATGTATACGTATATGAACCTATAGGATCACACACTTAAGGGGCTGGAAGCCTAATGAGGATTAGATCCGAATTAGACCAGGCTTAGGTTACTAATGGGCTGCTAATGTAGAAGCCCACTAGGGACGCCTATATAAGAGAGGGTAGGGCGATCTGACCAGGTTTAGACCATTCTCCCCAGCCGCCACTCCTCACACCTGTGTCGCGCGCGAACCTAGCAGTCCGGCGTCTGACGCTTCCACCCCGCACGTGTGGATACCTCGAAGGTGCTACATCTGTGGCACTTGGACGAGCCGCGCAAGGGGAGCTGCTCGTGGGACGAGGACAAGGAGGAGATGTTGAATGTCTGCACTGCCTCGATGCGCTTCATCAAGTTCCGCAACTACGTTTCTAGTGGTAATCCCGTGATCTATGAAAACAGTAATCCTGGTTTACGTGGTAGAATTTTTTTGATTTGCGCTAGTGTAGCCTACCCGTATCCCTTCAGTGGTATCAGAGCCGATGCTGTTCAGTTATAGGTTCAGGATGTTTGCATATGGTGATATGCAGATTGATATGAATGATGTGATCATTTGTATTGCGGTGGTTCAGGATTGATCTATGATCTTGCTTTCCGTGATCGTGACTCTGAGGTTCTCGAACAACTTACTCTTACCGATCGGTTTCCGCCATCGGGGTAGACAGTGACACATAAATCTCGTCGAATCACGCGAAGATCAATATTATTGATCGAATCGGAACCAAGATCTAAAATCGATGTACCGTGATCAAATGAGTTTGATCGTATCAGAACAATAGTTGGTTTATGGTAAATTTGATTTGCCAATCAAAATCCTTAAAGAAAATTGTGTAGATTCGATCTCTCATTTTTCGCAGTTTTGATACCGCGAGGGGCGCAGCCCCTTCGAACCCCGCAGGAGGAGACCCCTAGACCCCCCTTAATCATAGCCCCTTTTGTATCTCGTTAAGGTAATTAGGTGCTGTGATTTTAGATGATCCGATAGAATGCGATTCTATGCATAACTTGTTTTTGCAGGATGTATATGATCAGTATGGCCCATATATGTATGTGATGCATGTATAAAATTCTATCATGACCTGCGTGTCGTGAGTAAGGCAACACGGCTGGAGCCATATGTGTTGTCGATTATTGTAATGGCCTGCGTGCCAACTTGTGATGATCCCAATACTATGTAATTTTGATTACTAGATGTTAGGAGTAATAGCTTGTATTAGTTCTTGGAGGACTCATCACTTGGAGAATGGCTTGCATGGAACATGAAGATGGAGATCATCATGGTGGACAGGTTCTATGGCGATAGAGATCACCATGAGAAAATGGGTCATACTGTGTCACAACTATGTGAATGCTATTCTTATGTGTTTTACTGCTATGCATGCTTAGATGATAGAAGTAGAACGATCCCTCACAAAGTTTAAGTTAAAACCATGCCCTCCCAACAAAACCTTGCACCATCCTATGACATGTACAATCGTTGGTGGGCCTATGAAATTAGGGTGCCACGGTTTTCCTTGGCTGGATGGGTTTGTATCGGATACCTACACGCATAAGGGTTGGTGAGCTTGACAAGGTCATCTTAACAGTTAAGGGCCTTGGGGCATAAAGGTTGGGCACCTAGTTTAGACATAGAGATGTCACCCAACAACAAGAGTCATATGTGATATGATTAGCAAGTGTTGCTTACCGATTTACCTTGTCTTCTAGCAGTGATGCTAAAGCTCACTAGTCGACTTGTTAATTGTGGATCTTGAATCACTTAGTATCAATAGAGGGATATTGATTTAAGTGGGAGTATATTCTATTAAATTGTTTAATATGTTTTACTCTTTCATGGTTACATGGCTTAGTATTTTGCATGTTTTCTGTTGTAGATCAATGGCACCAGACACTGCATCACCTTTTTCTTTGCGTTCGATTCTTGACAAAGATAAACTAAATGGAACAAACTATTCGGACTAGATCCGTAACCTGAGAATCGTTCTCAGGTCTGATAAAAAGGAAAAGGTTATGGATACCCCCAATCTCCGATGAACCTGCTGATAATGCATCTGCTTCCCTTAAGAATGCCTACAAGAGAGCATGTGATGATTATCTTGAGGTTAGCTGTCTTATGATTGCATGCATGGAACCTGAAATCCAAAAGAAGTTTGAGGATCATGAAGCGTACGATATGATCGTCGCGCTTAGGGACATGTTTCACACTCAGGCAAGGACTGAGAGGTACAATGTCGCCAAGTCCTTTGTGGAATGAAAGTTGGCAGAGGGAGCATGTGTAGGCCCCCGTGTGATCAAAATGGTTGGTTACAGTCAGACTTTGGAAAATCTTGGTTTTCCACTAGGCTAAGAGTTGGCTACCGATTTCATTTTGGCGTCTCTTCCATCTAGCTATGGGCAGTTCATTTCGAACTACCATATGCATGGGCTCGAGAAGGGATTTAATGAGTTATGTGGGATTCTAAAAACAACAAAAAGTGACATGAAGAAGTGTGTAGGGCATAGCGATGTGATGGTTGTGCAGAACAAGCCTAGCTTTAAGAAAAATGGTACTTCTTGGAAGAAGAAGGGCAAGGCTGAGGATATGATCCCTAAGCCTGCACACAAGCAAAAGGCTGGACCTGTAGAATACACTGAGTGCTTATTTTGTCATGAACATGGCCACTGGAAGAGAAACGGTAGCAAGTACCGGGCTTCTTTGAAGAAGAGTGGAAGTAAGAGTACTTCCCACTCAGATACGCTTGTTGTAAATGTTGTGGACATTCTTCTCGCTAATTCCTATGTTAACTCTTGGGTATTTGATACCGGATAGGTTGCTCATATTTGCAATTCAATGTAGGGGCTAATAAGGACTATAGAAGTTCAGAAAGGCTAAGTGGATTTTCGCGTTGGAAATAAAGCAAGGGTTGATGCATTGTTCGTCGGCGTCATGCAACTTCACCTTCCGCCAGGATTTGTTATGGAGTTGAATAATTGTTATTACATTCCAAGTATGGGTCAAAACATTTTATCACCTTCATGTTTGATGAGGGATGGATATTCATTTGCGAGTATGAACAATGGTTGTGTAATCTATAAGAATGATATGTTTATGGCTGATGCTCCCATTGTGAATGGGTTATTTATTTTAAATCTTGATGATGCATCTGTTTACAATGTTAGTGCTAAAAGGATTTGGCCTAATGATTTGAGTCCTACCTACTTATGGCATTGTCGTTTGGGGCATATAAGTGAAAAGTGCATGAAGAAGCTCCATGGTGATGGTCTTCTAACTTCGTTTGATTTTGAATCATACGAGACATGTCAAGCTTGTTTACTTGGAAAGATGACCAAATCGCCCTTTTCGGGTTTACCCGAGAGAGCGACAGACTTGTTGGAACTCATACATAGTGATGTATGTGGACTAATGAGCACGACAGCCAGAGGAGGATATCACTACTTCATTACTTTCACTGATGATTTCAGTAGATATGGTTATGTCTACTTGATGAAGCATAAGTCTAAAACTTTTGAAAGGTTCAAGGAGTTTCAAAGTGAGGTAGAGAATCAACGTGGCAAGAAAATAAAGGCCTTGTGATCTGATCGTGGAGGTGAATATTTGAGTCACGAATTTAACAATCATCTTAAGAGTTGCGGAATTGTTCCACAGCTCACGCCGCCCGGAACGCCTCAAAGAAACGGGGTCTCCGAACGGCGCAATCGAACTTTGTTGGACATGGTTCGATCGATGATGATCCATTCGGATTTACCATTATCATTTTGGGGTTATGCTCTAGAAACGACAACTTTCACACTTAACAGGGTACCATCTAAATCCATAATTAAGACACCATATGAGATGTGGACTGGAAAGAATCCCAGTTTGTCTTTTCTAAAGATTTGGAGTTGTGATGCATTTGTCAAGCGACTTCAGTCGGACAATCTAACACCCAAATCGGATAAGTGCATTTTTGTGGGATATCCGAGGGAAACCTTAGGGTATTACTTCTACAACCGAGAAGAGGGAAAAGTGTTTGTCGCTCATAGCGGTGTTTTCCTAGAGAAAGAGTTTCTCACAAAAGGAACGAGTGGAAGGTCAGTGCGACTTGAAGAAGTTCAAGATGAGCTAGTCGAGGATGCTTCTACAAGTGATGCTATTGTAGCAGAACAAGTTGAGGAACCCGTGGCAATAGAAGCACCACAACCATGAAGGTTGACGAGGCTCCGCAAAACGCGGGAATTGTTATTGTTAGATAATGATGAGCATGCGACCTATGCAGAAGCGATGGTGTACCCAGACTCTGAGAAATGGCTGGTCGCCATGAGATCCGAGATAGAGTCCATGGGAGACAATCAAGTTTGGAACTTGGTTGACCTGCCTGATAGTTTTAAAGCCATCGAGTGCAAATGGATCTATAAGAAGAAGATTGATATGGATGGAAATGTTCACATCCATAAAGCTCGACTTGTTGCAAAAGGTTTTCGACTAGTTCAAGGAGTTGACTACGACGAGACTTTCTCGTTCGTAGCGATGATTAAATCTATATAGATCATTCTAGCCATTGCTGTACATTTCGACTATGAAATATGGCAGATGGATGTCAAGACGGCTTTCCTAAATGGAATCCTAATTGAGGACGTGTATATGATGTAGCCCGAAGGTTTTGTCGATCCAAACAATGCAAACTTCTAAAGTCTATTTATGGGCTGAAGCAAGCATCTCAGAGTTGGAACATTCGATTTGATGAAGTTGTAAAGGAGTTTGGCTTCATCAAAAACAAACAAGAACCTTGTGTTTACAAGAAGGAAAGTGGGAGAGCGCTGGTATTTCTAATATTATATGTAGATGACGTATTGCTGATTGGAAATGACATTCCTATGCTCGAGTTTGTTAAGACCTCATTGAAAAATAGTTTTTCGATGAAGGACTTAGGAGAAGCGGCATATATTCGGGGCATCAAGATCTATAGAGATAGATCAAGGAGGCTAATTGGATTAAGCCAGGGTACATATATTGACAAAGTGTTGAAACGGTTCAGCATGGAAGAGGCTAAGAAGGGGTTCTTGCCCATGTCTCATGACATTAAACTCAGAAAGACTCAGTGTCCTTCGACTTATGATGAGCGTGAGCGCATGAGCAGGATTCCATATGCTTCGGCTATTGGATCCATCATGTATGCAATGATATGTACTCGCCCAGATGTTCCCTATGATCTAAGTGTTACGAGCAGATACTAGGTTGATCCAGGTAAAGGTCACTGGATAGCGGTAAAGAATATCCTTAAGTACTTGAGAAGGACTAAGGATGTGTTCCTAGTTTATGGAGGTGAGGATGAACTCAGTGTAAGGGGTTACACAGATGCGAGTTACCTTAACGACTCAGATGACTCCAGATCGCAATCTGGTTATGTGTTTGTCATGAATGGTGGTGCCATGAGTTGGAAAAGTTCCAAGCAATATACGGTGGCCTCCTCTTCAACAGAAGCTGAATATATTGCCACCTCGGAGGCTGCAAAGGAAGCTGTTTGGATTAGGAATTTCCTGATCGCTCTTGGTGTGGTTTAGGGTGCATCCAATCCTATGGACGTTTATTATGACAACAATGGTGCTATTGTACAAGCCAAGGAACCTAGACATCACCAGAAGAACAAACATATTCGCATGTTACCATCAAATTCGAGAGTTTGTTAAGGATGGTAGTGTCATGATATGCAAAATACATACAGAATCAAATGTTTTTGATCCTTTTACAAAGCCACTCCCGCAGCCTGCACATGAGGCGCACGCAAGAGAAATAGGTATTAGATACAATCTAGATTGACTCTAGTGCAAGTGGGAGACTGAAGGAAATATTCCCTAGAGAAAATCATAGAGATGATTATATTTCTTATGTATCCATGAGTTATTGTAATGTTCCTTGAATATCCATATCAGGCAATTTGTATTGATTGGCAATTATGTGAATTATTTGCGAAACTTTTTACTTGTATGGTTATCCAAATAGTTGTCCCTAGTCGGAGTTCATGTGAGGACACACGTGAATATTAGACTAGCACATCGATTGGTTGATGACTATGTTTTATAAGTCATTGACATAGAGATGTCAAACCAATGATGTGGACACATGTTATGAACATGGGGTTGGACTGACCCAACTTGAGACTAGCAATTAATTGAAACTCTCTCTCTACACATAATGTACGTTTTGTCGTCGCATGTTCTTGAGTTGTGGATCGACCTACTTTGGGGCTATTAGACGCTACTCCGTAACTGGGTAGTTATAAAGGTAGCTTTCGGGTTTGTCCTGAAGCATGCTGCAAGGCATGGTCAATCAAGATGGGATTTGCTCCTCTCTGCTTGAGAGAGATATCTCTGGGCCCCTCGAGTGATCGGATCCAGAAATGCATGGCCGTTCTACATTAGGTTAAGAGTTAACCTAGTAAAGGGATTCCGAATCACAGTATTGATAAAGGGAGGTCAGCTTGGAGCTAGACCAAATATCGTGAGGCAAAGGGAAAGACATGTACTAAACGTTGTGATGGTTCGTCCGATATGATCTTTGTATACATTTAGGAGTTGACACGTATTGCTAGGGTCCGCTACCAACTATTGACAGAATAAGTGTATTCGTGTCATGTCTATACGTATATGAACCTATAGGGTCACACACTTAAGGGTTGGAAGCCTAATGAGGATTAGATCCGGATTAGACCAGGCTTAGGCTACTAATGGGCTGCTAATGTAGAAGCCCACTAGGGATGCCTATATAAGAGAGGGTAGGGCGAACTGACCAGGGTTAGACCATTCTTCCCAGCCGCCACTCCTCACGCATGTGTCACGCGCGCGGACCTAGCAGTCCGGCGTCTGACGCTTCCACCCCGCACGTGTGGATACCTCCGAGGTGCTGCATCTGTGGCACTTGGACGAGCCGCGCAAGAAGAGCTGCTCGTGGGACGAGGATAAGGAGGAGACGTAGAACGTCTGCACTGCCTCGACGCGCTTCATCAAGTTCCACAATTGCACGTCTAGTGGTAATCCCGTGATCTATGACAACAGTAATCCTGGTTAACACGGTAGAATTTTTTTGATTTGCGCTAGTGTAGTCTACCCGTATCCCTTCAGTGAGAGCTTTAATCACTAATTTTCACATAACAAGTTTAATTTGGAAGATAGATAAAAACATGAATATACTCGGAATGGTGTAACACACCATACATAGGAATTTATAGTGGACTCTTTGGAATAACTTGGTTTCTTGGGAGTTGGATGCAGGAGTGGAGCTTACTCAGTACAAGTGGAGGCTAGCAAAAGACTGGGAGCGACCAACCAAGAGAGCAATAATGGCCAGAATCATGCAAAGCGACAAAACATTATTAACTAAAGCATAAAGTGGTATCACAAGTCAAAAACTAAATGATCATAGAGGCTAAGGTGACTGGTTCATAGTCTTAACATGGTGTAAGCATGTGCCAAGTCAACCCAAATAAAGCATCAAAGGAGAATACCACAATATTATGCTTTTGTATGCTAAAACAACGCATGATTCTTTCAAGGCATATTAAGCAATCTCAATTGTTTGTAACGAGTCATGCTACAATAATAATCACTAAGCATAAGGTCAAAGCAACATCTAGCATGTCATGATAAAGTCTAAACCACAATCAAAACAAGCTCCCTTTTGTATCACTTAAGCATGAAACTTTCCTACTCTTCTCCAGCACCAATCAATTAAAACAAAATATGGAAGCGGGGGTCCAACTAATTTATTCAAGAAAACCAAACAAAAGAAAACTAAAAGAAAAAACAAAGACGCTTCAAGAACAACACAAAAGTGCATGAAGCAATAAAAATGAAGTGTCTAGAAAGGGACATGATATTTTTATTGATGAAGAAGGGGATGCCTTAGGCATCGCCAAGCTTTGACGCTTGTACCTCTTGAATATTTCTTGGGGTGACACGGGTGGCATCCTCAAGCTTGAGATTTTGTCCTTTTTTCATCTCATCACATCATTCTTTCCCTACACTTGAAAATTTCCTTCATACAAAACTTCACACAATCTTCATTAGCAACATTAGTGTATTCAAGATAATAAGCCTTTGGGTTTAGTTTCAACACAAGTAAAACTTTCATTAGACCACAATCTACTGTAGCAATTCCTTTTAAAAGCTCAAGTGTTCAAAGAGAACTCAAAAAGAAACCGATAAGAGGCAAATGCAAATAATGGCAGAAATCTGTCAAAACAGATAGGTAAAAACCGATTTTTTCGAAGACCTTCTGTTGCTCAAATAGAAAAGTGTTCAACTAACAAAAGTTAGATAACAACCTGGGGCATATGCTTAGAAAATTACAGCTCAATCCGACGTACTGGGGGTTTTCACGAATTTTTACAGTGAAGCATAGAAATCTGTTTTGGGACAACAACTTTCCAAATCTTACTTCTCTCATTAGAGGTTATTATTGGCACAAAAAACCACACAAAAAGGAGGTTATTATAGAGGCAATAACTTCCAAGACTCAACAAAAGAAAAACTTACTGAAATTTGGGTTAACTCCCAATTAGTACTTTTTTTTAACGCCTTTAAGTTAGGCATAGGAAGCAAGAATCGAGTATTTTCAAATGAATAAGCATTAACATCAAATTTCTTGCCCCTACCTTTCTTACCCTTACTCTTATTTTTAGGGAACGTATGATTGCTTGGTAGAGAAGCAAAATGCATGATGCCTTTTCCCACATCTATTATTGCTCCAAGGAGTTTCAATAGGGATCTTCCAAGTGTAATTTGTCCTTTTCCTACACATTCAATAACAAGATAATCAGTAGACACCACTTTCCCTAACATCTTTGTAAACACTCATTCAATTATTCCAATGGGTAATATAGTGGCATTATTAGTAAGAGATATTTCTCCTCCTCCTTCAGAAAGTCCCCAAAGATTCAAAGATTCATAGATATCTTTAGGCATAAGACAAAATTCAGACATGATATCATAACGAGCATCAAAAGTTTCATTATTTATAACAACTTTTACTATAGGAAACCATTTTGAAAGTTCCAAATTTATTGGAACATAATCATGATGCTCTCTAAGCATGTTATAGCATTCTTTTAAACTAGCTGTATTGGCCTCAAGAGTGTTTAACCTAGCATAAATGTTTATAAAGGATGAATCGGATTTTCTAGGCAAATTATATGTTGCAATCAATTTTTATGGCATTAAAAGCTTCATCCTCATTACACTGGAGAAAATCTCCTCCTACTACAGCATCCAAAGCATATCTATAACAAAGAGCAAGCCCATAGTAGAAACTGCTAAGAAACAAGCCTAGAGTCATTTTAGGCTCGGTCTTTTCATGTGAATCAGAAATTCTAGACCAAGCTTCTTTGAAACTATCTTCACTTCCTTATTTGAAAATAAAGATCATTTCCACATGTAACATAGTGATTGGAGCAACACTAGACATAATAGCAACTTGAAGTAGGAACTAATTTTTTGTGTGTGTTTTATAAGAAAAAGCAAACCAAACAAAACTATTTTTTTGTAATTTTGATAAAAAGACACAAAGCAAAACAAAAATAAAGTAAAGAGATTGGTTGTGAGAGACTCTCCTTGCAAGAATCTTCTTTCTCCCTGAAAGGTGACCGACGAGGCGGAAGAGATTGAAATTGTCCTTATCACCTCGGAAATAGCGCCAGAAAATCTTGATGTGGCTCGGTTACTGTAGAGCCTATTAGGAGACCCCAAGAGCAAGGTGTGATGAGCACAGCAACAAGTTTTCCCTCAGTTATGAAACCAAGGTTATCGAACCAGTAGGAGTAAGGAAACAACTTCCAAGGTGTTGCTAACAACTTGGAACCTGCACAACATAACCACAAAACTTTGCCCCAACTTACAGTGAGATTGTCAACCTCACCGGTTTGCTGAAAACAAAGGATTAAACATATAATGTGGAAGATATCAATTGCAGAAAGTAAACGGTAAACAGTAGATGGCCTATCAATAATAAAGGAATGGACCAGGGTCCATAGTTCACTAGAGGTGTTCTCCTTAAGATAGATAGCATGTTGGGTCAACAAATTATAGCGGGGCAATTGACAGACTGATAAAGCATAACAATGTAGGGTTTCGTAGCATGGAAAACAAAAAATTTCTACCGCATACAAACAAACAAGCCAAGATCTATCTACTAGATTGTAGCAACAAGTCGATGGAATAACTCACCCTCGAAGATTCCAAAGTGTTTAACGAGAGCGGATTCTCGTGGGTGATGTAGTCGTACTCTTGCCGATCTCAAGATCGCGTAGAAGATCCTTCTGGCGCTGCGTTCCGGCAGCGCTCCCGCAGTCGGTCACACGTTTGGTACTCTATGAAGACCTTCCTCTCCCTTGTTCCAGTGACGTGAGGTTGTAGCACTCTCCTCGCGATTCCGGCAACTGGCGTGGTACGGAAGTAGAGGGAGATCTCAGGCTTCGCTAAGCCGGAGCGAGTATGGTGGACTATGAGAGAGCTCCTCGGCGATCTAGGGTTTAGACACACCAAGGAGGAGGTGCTAGGGACGGCGGCTAGGGCTTGGAGGTGCCCAAGTCGGTGGCTAGGGGAGAAACCCTAGGCGGCTAGGGTTTAGGTTTAGAGGGGGCAACTTGTGTGCTAGGAGGGGCAGCCCTGCCCCTCCTTTTATAGGTGGGAGGCGCCAGCCAAGGGGAGGGGAGTCCCTCCCTAACTCGGATCCCAAGTAGGCCGGCGGTGGAGGGGAGGAACTCCTCCCCAAGTAGGTTTCCTACTTCCCCTCCACCTTCCAAAATAGCCGTTTGACTTTTCAAATTGGTGTTTGACTTTTCAAACTAGGATTTGATTAAACCCTTTATTTTGTTCAGCGATGACACCTAGTACATGATGCAAGCATTCCAACTTGGTATGACACATTCATGTACCCTTCCCCTCCGGAGTGCCGGACATTCCGGAACCTTCTAGAACATTCCCGATGAAAACACCGGAACCGTTCTCCAACCCCGAAACAAGACTTTCCTTATATGAATCTTATTCTCCGGACCATTCCGAATCTCCTCGTGATATCCCGGATCCCATCCGAGACTCCGAACAACATTCGATCTCTTACTCATCATTCCATAACTACTCAAACAACGTCAAATCCTTAAGTGTGTCTCCCTACGGTTCGTGAATTATGCGGACATGATCGAGACACTTCTACGAACAATAACCAATAGAGGAATCTGGAAATTCATATGGCTCCCACATATTTCTACGATTACTTTGCGATCGAATGAACCATTTACATACGATACCAATTTCCCTTTGTCTCACGATAGTTTACTTATCCGAGGTTATGATCGTCGGTATCTCTGCATACCTAGTTCAACCTCGTTACTGATAAGTACTCTTTTCTCGTTCCCATGATATGTGATCCCTTGTGAGCCAGTCACATGCTTGCAAGCTAATTGGATGACATTTCACCGAGAGGGCCCAGAGTATATCTATCCGTCATATGGATGGACAAATCCCACTCTTGATCCATGTGTCTCAACCAATACTTTCCGAACACTCAATGCCACCTTTATAGCCACCCCGTTATGGTGTGGTGTTTGATGTCATCAAAGCATCCTTCCGATGAAGGTGATATGCATGATCTCATGGTCGAAGGAATTAGGTTACTATGTATCAGAAAGCATATAGCGATTGAACTATTAAAATGACTTGATCTTTATGCTACGCTTATCTATAGGAGTATGTCCATTATATCATTCTCTCTAATGATATGATCTTGTTGTTAATAACATCTCAATGTTCATGATAGGGAAACCACAATCATTTATTAACCAACAAGCTAGTATTATAAAGAGGCTTTACTAGGGACTTCAATTTAAGTTTACAAATCACACAAGTATTAATGTTTCCTTGTTAATACTATTATATCATGAATGTAAACATTTATCATAAACACAAAGATATAATAATAACTACATTTATTATTTCCTCTAGGGCATATCTCCAACAAACAATGCATATACTAGACATCTTGACTCCTACGAGATTTGATTGGGCATTACAACATAATACATAGACCGTAATCCAACTGCATCTATGACTAATAATCCACCTTCAGGTTATCATCCGAACCCCTTCCAGTATTAAGTTGCAAGAAATAGATAATTGCATTAAGCAATGTGTGTAAAGTAAATAATATAATTGCCCCATGGTCAAAGGATTGTTGTTTTATCCCTAGTAGCAACAGGACATCTACAACCTTAGATATTTATGTCACTTCCCCAGATTACTAGAGGCATGAACCTACTATCGAGCATAAATACTCCCTCTTGGAGTTGCAAGCATCTACTTGGCCAAAGCATCTACGAACAACGGAGAGCATGCAAGATCACGAATAACATAGACATGATAGAATCAATAATCAATCTGACATAGTATCTCATCGGATCCCCGCAAACACATGTATGATTACAAATAGATGATCTTGATCATGAACGGAGCTCACAAGATCTAAACATGATAGCACAAAGGAGGAGAAACAACCATCTACCTACTCTATGGACCCATAGTCCAACGTTGAATTACTCATGCATCACTCTGGAGGCTGGCATGGTGATGAAGAAGGCCTCCGGGATGATCTCTCCCCTCCGGCAGGGTATCGGGAAGAGCTTCGGATCCCCCCGATCTAGGGATGGAGATGGCGGCGGCTACAGACTATTTTGTGGAGATCTGATCGGGTGCTTAGGGTTTCTGCATCGGGGTGCTTTTATAGGCGAATGGGCAAGGTGGTGGGCGCCCGAGGGGCCCACACCTAGGGTTGTCGCGCCCCCAGGCCACGCCGCCACCAGGTGTGACCACCTCATGGCCCCACTTCGGTTTCCCTTCGGACTCCGTGTTCCTTCTGCTAAAATATCAACTTTGGTTTTTGTCCCGTCAAATTCCGAGAATATTTCCTTACTAGCTTTTCTGAAACAAAAAACAGTAGAAAACATGCAACTGACACTGTGTCATCTTGTTAATAGGTTAGTCCCAAAAAATGTATAAAAATACCTCAAAGTGTAGACAAAACATAAGAAAGTCGATACAAAACAAGCATGGAGCATCAAAAATTATAGATACATTTGCGACGTATCAATGCCGAAGGGGATTCCTTGGCTCCGGCGAAAGCCAGAGGCAAAGGCAAGAGGAAGCCATGCACGTCGGCGCAGGAGCCCCGGATCAAGTGGACGACGCTTGAGGACCTTTGCTTCGCCGATGCCTTGAAATCAGCGAGCATGGACCCCATCACCGGTGCCCAACTACTGAAAGCGCGTGAAGCTAGCGTTCGACGAGCGCAGCCTTTGCGACCCAAAGTATAGCAAGATTCACATGGAGCGAGGGGAGAAATCCATGACCAACCATTGTGGCCTCATCCAGCAGACGTGCAACAAGTGGCACATTTGTCTCAAGGAGGTCGACCGCACACCCGTCAGCGGTGAAAGCATGGATAACAAGGTACTTCGCCACACACGCATTCACCATTGGGGACTCATTCATGCTTGTCCTGGCACACTTTGCCTTGCCTTTGCAGCTCCTCTGTGCACTCGGACTCTACAGGGACGACACCAAGATGGAGTTCAAGTTTCACCATGTGTTTTCCGTGATAGATAAAGTGCGAGAAATGGCAGGACACTCGCGTGAGACTCATCAAGACCAAGGACGACGTGTACAACCCGGAGGCTCCTCCCCTGCTGTCGGCGAAGGAAGTTCGGAGCTTGGCCAGAAGAAGGTGAAGATGCTAAAAGCCGCAGGACCTCCCGCCGAGCATCTCCACGCTTCAATCGAGAAGTGCATCACCGACACCAAGGCCCATGCCGAGAAGAGGGAGGAGAAGGCCGACGAGAGGTGGACACAACTACTCCAGAACCAAGACCGCAAGCTCGACCTCCTCAAGGCGAACTACACCGCCAAGAAGAAGAACACAGATCTCTAGTTCCTCATGGGCCGCGAAGACACCTTGGTGATGAGTACGCTGGTCAAGGCCTGATACATGGCGCGCCGCAACACCATTCTCCAGGAGGACAACGCTACCAGCATGCCAAGCTCTACGCTGACCGCTTCCGTCCCCACGGCTACGCCGAGCTCTTCTTCCACCTCTTCCAACCAGTTGCCCGACAACGTCGCCGATGCACCCATCCCCGTCGCACCGGACACGACGAAGGAAGCCATCCCCGTCGATGACTGATCCCGTACCGTCTTACCTAGTTCTGTAATAAATTTGTCGCTGAACTTGCTGGACGTACTTTCGTCGAACACCTTGGGCCAGAGATTTCACCGGCGGGAACAAAAAATATTCAAATATCTCGGCCATTTTTACTTCGCCTGGGAACTCGGCCTGAGAACGCGAGTAGCTGGAAGTTACGTCCGTCCGACGCTATTTTGGTCCAGATTTCAGCCTGGAAACGCCCAACAAGTGGAGATGCTCTAAGGAACGACCCAATAGGAAGACTCATTTCCCCGTTTGTCTTTTTTTTTGTGTGGACCCATTTTTAGCCTAAGACTAGCCCAATGGAAGTATCATAGATGATATTATGTACTATATGCATGCAAATTTTTTATGTATCACTTAAATTAATGATAAGAGAAATGCTAGTACTATCATAGGTAGATATGATATCATAGCACGTAAAAATAGAAAATGTTAGTGTAAAAAAATGTTGTACACAAATTTGCATTTAGATTTTACAAAACAATAAATATTATTAGTCCATGATACTAATACATGATACCATGCATTATAGATATAGTAACATGTACTAGTATGGTATACATGATACTAAACTATGATACTTTCTATTGTGACTAGTTTAAATATGAATTTGAATTTGTGTCCACGTCGGACCAACGGCATGTCCTCCTCTGTTTGACCTGGGCATGCCCGTCAACAGGCCACCAACCGTGCATGATCCTTTTAGATGCACACTGCGACGATCTTGGTCCAGTGTCGTCCCTATCCCCACACTACACTGCCCTCACCCCGCAGGCAACAAATCTTACACTGAGAATTGTTTAATAAGGTATTATGTTATTATAATTCAGTTTCAATTTGCCTAAAAAAAAGTTAAACACCTGTCAAGTTGCCACCCATAAGCACATTGGTCACTAATTAGGAAAACATAAACTATTGGTCACGAAGTTGTGTGGTTGTGTCTCGTTAGTCATTCCATCACGTCCAACGTTAAATCGCTGATGTGGCCATCTATTTTTTGTACATATTCTCTTAAAATTTAGTTTCTTTCTAGGACATTGTCCATTAAACTGCGTAGACCAATCTTTGTTGGCACTCCTGTCGTACTCACGATAGTCCCATCACTTTTGTGGAATAGTCGTGTCACCGGATAGCAGTACAAAGCTGGAATTGCCCCAGCGGCTAAATTCTGCTGAGCCTCTATGCCTTCGTTGTTGCTCCTCTTTTGCCCATGTACGATTCCAAGAAGGCAGGAACAACTTAAGAAGTAATTAATCATGTTTTGTTCTCTCCATAGATAGGAAAAGCTCCATATTGATCTACAAGATTTTAGGATAATTGTTTATGAAGAAGCTCAATAACTTTATCATGCTCAGAAGCGATACTTGTTGCTGGTGTATCATGAGTGGATACATGCGTGTAGTGCTCCTGGCTGCCCTTGATCTCGCCGACCCCGACATTGCTGTTACGTGGCTGGGCTCGCAGCTGACTTGCGCAACTTTACTGGCCACGACGATTGCCGGATGGCTTTCCTGATGCATACGTGCACGAGAGTATTTGATAGAATCTCTAGGAAAGAGTCAGGGGTGAAGAGGCTGGCTGGGCCCTACATCTATTTTGACGGCCCAACCATAGGATAGTGGGAAAAAATACCTAGTAATTAGAGGAAATAATATTGTAAGGAGGTATTTAAAAAAAATAGCCACGTCAGCAACTTAACGGTGAATATGACGGAATGACTAACAGGTCATATTAACATAACTTTGTGAACGATAGTTTGTATTTTTCTAACTGGTGACCAATGCGTTCATACGCGGCGACTTGATAGATCACACAGGTGTTTAACTCAAAAAAATACTTCAAGGACTGTCTTGCATGAACAGAAAACCATGGGTCATTTCTAAAACTTATATAGTTTGGTGTTAAGACTATTTTTCTGATGCTTGGGACGTGATCCTTGTTGTGTGGCTCAGCTCCACCTCTAGGATGGAACATGGAAAACACAGAAATATGCCTCGATACTATATGACCGAGTCCTAAAAAATGGCTGAAGTGGATGTTCAAATTCTTATAAAATTGATGCATATAGTCCAATCTATATGTATATGAAATACATTTCGTAGGAAAAATAAACTATATGTCTTGCATTCATTGAAATGCCAGGCTAATTAACTAGTGAGCCTTGCTTCGGTGTCCCCCTAGGCAAAGAATCCATTTTCAGCGAGTTAGCGGGTTTCTGGATGGAGATCGGCTGGAGATAAAGACCCTATAGGCTACATATACTAGAGCTGGGCATTCATGATCGGTTGCGAGGAGATATAGTTCAATGTTATCAAATGGCCCAGCAGTGACGAACCTAGAAAAAAATCTCACTGGGATCAGCTATGTATTATCTCTATTTTATTAGGGTTATTTTGCTAAAATATACAGTAATTAGTATTAGTTAATGAATAGGTTGCTAACTTTTATTGGGGTCAGCTGACCCCCAAGTACGTATATGCCAGCTCCGTCCCTGGGGCCCAGTTAAGACCGCGATGGTAGGACGTGTGTTTTTTTAGATAGACGTACGGTTGTTTAGTTTTAAATCTAAATACAAAAATGTAAAGATTAAAAATATATATATATTCATTCATAATTAAATATTAGCGTGTAACATAATTTTGAGGTGATTTCGGAAAGGTCTAGAAAATTGAGTTGTTTAAAAAGCTACTCCCTCCAATCCAAATTAGTTAACTTAAATTTGTCTAAATTCAGATGTATCTAGACTTATTTTAGTGCTAGATATATCCGAATCTAGAAAAAACCAAGATAACTAATTTGGATAGGAGGGAGTAGCATAATTGAACTCGAAAGGTGTGTTTGTAATTCTCTTTTTTTCAAACTTCACAAAAACCCCTAAAATTTATAGCACATGTTAGTATCGCTGAGTTAAAGCCATCTTAGGCTGCAAAAAATAACAGCCAGAGCGCAAAAACCCATGAAAACTTGCATCTGACCTTAGGATATATCCACAGCTATGGTGCAATGCCCACGGATGGAATGAGTAGCTCCTGCATGTGACCATCCTCCCGCAATGGTTGCGTCTGCCCAGACGCGGGCGAATTGAGGCGTGTACTGTTTGTGTGTGCCACTGGCTCACCCATCAGTCACTGCTTAGCGAGTCATTGATTTAGACACAGACAACGGCACATATTCAGACGCAATCGCGCCTGCGATTCAGAGGCGTAAGGCTGACCGACGGCAGCCTGCGCCATCAATGGCAACGAGATGATACCTGACTGACTAGACGTCGTCTGTGTTTCCGCGACGGCATTAATGGTGAAGGAGCGGGAACTTACGCGCGTTCGCGGGCGAAAGGGGCTATTTAACCCTGCGGCTGTCAGTGCCGTACTCCCCACCTCTAGCCATCGCAACCCTAGCAGCTGCCGCCGCCAACGATGAAGATGTCGTCATGGATCAAGAAGGGCGGTAACGACCACGAGGCGACCCGCCCGACGGCCTTCCTCCGCGGTACATCCTTGCCGCCTCCGTCACGGCCAGAGGAGTTCAGGAACCGCCCCGTGGGGAACTACCCGCCGGTGCGGGATCGCCGGTGCGGCCGCTCCATCCATGAATACCTACAGGCATGGTAGGTCTACGACATCCCCACCATCGACTCGGACGACGAGGGCGCGTCAACCACTCCGACGACAAGCTCGGCAACGACGACGGCGAGGACGCCGACGTCATCATCAAGCAGGAGACGGTGGACCCAGTCGCGGCCGCCGCCGCAAACCTTCCCCCGGAGTACCTCGAGGTCCTGGCGCGGGGCTACGACGAGGACACCATCACCGAGCAGGCCATTGTGGTCAGCGCGTGGGACGAGGACGCCTTGTGGGGTGGCTACAAAAAGGCCGTCCAGCTCATCGGTCTGGTAGCACAGGCAAATGCCCAGCTGCCTCCACCGTCTCCACTGTCGGCGTGGGCGTCGCGCATCGCTCCGGAGGTGGGGATAAAGCTGGCGCACCTTCATCACCGCACGGGGACACTAGCAGCGTGGCCTGGGCAGGTGATCGACCCGCCTGCTCCCACCCTGCCACCGCCCAAACTTTGGACGCCATTGGAGTACATCGACATTGACCCCTAGATGGACGCGACGGCGCCGACGCACGAATATCGGTAGCTAGAGTTAGGCTAGTTTAATTTCTTTTTAGATTATGAAAGTAAATTATGTATGAACTTTGATGGTTTTTAGCATGAACGATCTATGTTTAAATTGGTAAAAAATGCCTCGTCCTGTTTTTGGCCGCACCGTTGAACGCGGCTGACCAGACATACCAGACCACGACCTAAAAACAACCGCGAACCGACTCGGTGAAGATGCCTTTAAGTTCCGTCACGATTTTCTAGGTGGTTCCAATAGGGGATCGATCATGCACTTGCCGGATCTACTAGTGCACGCAACGCAAGTATGTGTGCAAGTACGTGCGCGCAGGTCTCGTTGATCGATCGATCGACTAGCTCCGTTCGGAACCAGTAGGATCCGGTCGTATGACTCGACCTCCTCGCAACCGATTCCGCCAGATCACGTATGCTCGGTGTCGTATACGTAGCCAGCAATCTCAACCCGATCTCCACCTGGAGCATCCACCCGAAACCCGCTAGCCCAGAATTTCTTTGTCTAGGAGGATACCGAAGCAAGAGTTTTAACTAGTCGAGATGCTCTCGGTTGGATTTACTTCAGAAAGTATGCAAAGACTAGGACCGGGAAATTCATTGTATACACATTGGAAGCAACCCATATATACTTACACATAGATTTATTGATATTTGCAACTCTACACGTTGGAATTCAGTTAGCTGCATGCCTGCATCTCCAAGGCTTAGGTTACGGGCCAAGGGATCGATGCACAATCCCCATATTACATGGGGATATTTCTCATCTCGTGCGTACCGGCTTCCATTGCGTCCAACGTTCGGCATGTATTTGCTTCTGTCTCACCTTGTGAAAGGATAACCTCTCTTGAGTCGCCATTGCTCATTTCGGCAACACGTCTTGTTCGGTTCACGTCTTCCCTCTCGGTGACGTACCTGAAGTGCGCGTGAGGCCAAGAGCCTGCAGCCATTGCATTGATTTGTAGTTGTTTGTTAAATTGACTTCATCGTGCATACATTAGCTTGTAGACAACAAAGCAAGGGAGTTGTAGTTTCAAATTGCACATAATTTTGTTTTTCAGGTAAGTTTCAGTATTAGACTGGAGTTGAAGATTCAGCATGTTTTCAGAGTATAGTTAAACCTCTGATTTTTTGCCAATGTATGTGATATGTGATCCATGTAACTGCAAGTCCGCACTAAAATGAAAGAGAAAATTCAAACACGCCATCCTTGTGGCCCTTTTGAAGTGCGATGATCTAAACCTCAATAACATCCTCTACTATCTTCCCTATTAAGTACCTTGGCCTTCCGCTTTCGGTTTCACAGCTCAAGAGAATCAACTCTTAACATTTGGAGGATAAAGTTACCGGCGAGATTATTCCATGGCTGGGAAAGTACACAACCATTTCCGGCAATACTGGCCTTGCTGAGATGGTTCTCACCAGCATTGTGCTTTACTACCTCACCGTGCTTGATATTAATGGAGGTTCTGATGGAGATTGATTGCATTCAAAGCCTATATTTGGAATGCGTATAAAAAGGTTTTTGATGAAAGTGCAAAGTTGATTGGGAGATGATTTTCAAGCCAAAGAACCTCGGGGGTTCGGGAGTTTGTAATTGCCCCAAATTTGCTACATCCCTTCATACACGATGGTTATGGATTGAGTGGACAGATGACTCAAAACCATGGATATGAGAAGTCCTTGCAACGATCATGACCATGTCATTTTTGTGGCGGCCAGGAAAGTTAGCATCGGCAATGGAATGAAGGCGCTATTCTAGGACTTGCCTTGGCTTGACAGGGTGAGGCCTAAAGATATCTCTCCTCTCATCTATGATCTTTCTGCAAGAAGTGCTCATTTCTAAAAGCCATGGAAACAACTATTGGGTCTTGCAAACCTGCATTCAGAATGGCCCATCCCTTGATTATATCCACCAAAATACAAAATATTCACATGCATGGTTTATCATATAAAATAAAGTTTGGGCAACAAATAGACTTGAGCCATGAGATTGGAAAAGTTGTGGTCTTTGCAAGCTGTGCAACCAAGTTCAGGAATCAACACCTCCATTTCAAGTGCCAGTTGATGGTTAGAGTGTGGTTCAACTGAAGGTTTGGTTGGGTCTTGACGACATCTCCTGCACCGACTTCCATATTGCTCTTTCCGTCAAAGATTGGTGGAAGAATGTGATCCATAAGAGGGGACAGTCGAGGAAGGCCATGTCATCGCTTGTTATGCTTGTTCGTTGCGAGATATGAAATGAGCAGAATGCTATCACTCCGGTTCATATTAATGGCCTCAACTTTATCTAGATTTGTATGTATCTAGTTAAGTATTAGACTAGATAGGTTCGTATCTAAACAAAGTTAAAGCTATTAATATGGACCGGAGGGAGTAGAGTTTTTCAAAACCAATCGGCTACGTCAATGATGCTTGTCACTAAGATTTAAGACGAGGTCGCTATGTCAAGAGAGTAGGCGTGTGTGTTGGGCTTTGACCTTGGCCTTGAGCCCTTGACCCCTTGTTTTTTAACGAATTCTAAATCTTCTTGTTAACCAATGAAAATGATAGATATTTTGCCTTGTTTGGATAGAAGAGGAAGAGAAAAACAGATGCACAAAGAAGTATTCAAATCTACCTTTCTCGTCAGAAGGTGGTGGGAAGAACTGCAGGTAGCAAATAGAGGCGACCACCACCCCTTCATGGACATGGCAAATTAACTTGATCAGCACGAAAGAGAGTTCATAACAGCGATTGATATACAGCTTGGCGACGTGGAGCTCATATATACCAAGAATGCCGCCCGCGAAGACGTCCTGCCAATGGTGCCAGTAGTCATCCACCCGTGAGATGGCAACCATTGCTGCGATGAGGAGAGGCAGGATGACCACGCACAGCTTGGCGACATGGCCCCGTCGATCGAAGACGGTGATCTTCCCGGCGAGGTACCATGAGAGGAACCCCAGGCCAGCAAAAGACCCTGCCATGGCATGACAAAGAGATGTTTTCAGCCATCGCCTATCGAGCACAGCACATACACTGTTGTTGCCTTCCGTTGGTGACAGTAACCGTGCAACTCAATCTAGCTTGCAAGGTGAGTGTGGTATGGGTCTCACATGAAGTGTGGCCACTTGGGAAGCTCTTGTGGCCTTCTTTAATCACGCTCGCGATTCCGTTGCATATGACTTCTGTGGTGACGTTGTCGTACACCTGGACATTAAGTGAACACAACTAAGTTTTTTTTTTGGGTGCAAACAAAGCAGCTTTGGAAGTTCAGTCAGACTTGGTAATTATTAGTTAAGCTGTAAAATTCAGATAATATTAGAGTGAGAGATGTTACAGGGATTCCGTCAGGGAAGCAGCGCCAGAAGAAGTCGGGGCGCGGACGGCCGACGGCGTCCTTGATCGCGTCTGTCAGGACGCCGGTGATGAGCACAGAAAACAGAATGCCTGGTTATGACGACCATGCAATGCGCGTTAGAACACACTAGAATGGTACCAAGAGAAAAGATTTACAGTGGCGGGACATAATCAATACGCATTTGCATTTTTCATAAGAATTAACTCAGAGAAAAAGAACAAAAGTACGTACCGAGTACGGCATGGTGCAAATCATAGACGTTCCTCCTCCGGATGTAGACGACGGTGAAGATAATCATAGGTCCAATGACAGCAACGATCTGGACATGTAATTGCGAGCTAAAGATTTTTAAATTTGAAACTCAACGAAGGGAGCGGCAAAGTGCGTGGAAAGAGGCGGACGCACCGGTACGGCCCAAGCCGGGACAGTGTTGCTCTTCATGGGGTATCTGAGGTCAGTCATCATGCCGGCCCCGACGAAGCGATGGAACGGCTCGATGGCGTTGAGGAGGCCTTCGACGGCGAGCAGGAGGAGCAACGCCAGCCAGTCGTAGGCGTGGGACTTGAAGACCCTGACGCCATGCGACCGTATCGTGGGAAATGCGCACGCCGGAGCGCAGGTACCGGCTGCTGCTGCTGCCGACAGGGCCTGCGGCGTCTCCATATCTCCTCTGTCGATCTACACTAGCTACTTCTCTCCAGTGAACCAACTGCAATTCGGATAATGTAGGCCGCCAAGGCACAGGTAGAGACAATGCTGTTTCAACTTCACTCTGGGTCGTTTTCTTTTGCTTTTGTTTTCTTTGTGATTAAGGATCTGGATCGACTTCTGGGGAAATGCATGAAGCCTTGTTTATATAGTTATATAGTAGTAGATCATAGATGTAAAATTCAGGTAGTCGGAGAAGAGTATGAAAATTGAGGGGACATTGTTTGAGACTACCGAGTACCGAGAATTGCTGGGGAGTTTCTTATCAATTAGAGCCTGTCATTCATGTCCTTGTTTTTGCGATCTGCAAAGTTTAAACGACTGCAGCTCGCAGACTTGCTGTTGGCGAGTTGACTGACTACTGCACCACGTCTGTACCGCGTAAAACGTCACCACGCGGTTTGCAGCACTTCTTCCAAAAAAAAAAAAAACTCAGTAAAGTGTACTGGTGAGTGGTGACCACCTCATGTTTCGAACGTAAGGGCATGTACAGTCTTATCTTATATAGGATATACATAATCTTGATATGATGACAAAACATTATGTAAAACGGGTTATTTTTTAGTCTTATCTTCAGTGATAGATATTCCTAAATATGTTATGAGACATATCGTGCTAAGAGATTATCTCTTGGCTAAGATAAGACATGTGTCTTTTTTCTGTTTCTCTCTCCTCCAACTCAGCAGTTATCATACGTGTCATTGCTAAAATAAGACCATTGTATGTGCCCTAATTACAGCGTCTTATCTCCGCCATGCCAACCAATTCGACCATGGCATGTCTGAAAGAGGCCAAACATACACGTGGACAGGTAAAACCAGCCCAACGGGTAGACCCAAACGACTACATATGTCCGGGTCAACCTATTCTTAACCTAAATTTGGTCTAGAAATACGATCTGGCCGGAAGCATCGAGAACAACGTGCTGAGTCTGACCACATCCTTCTTCGCCCGCACCAGCCCCGCCTGGCAGCGACCCAACAGCCACCTACCTTCTACACTTAGCCTCGCCATTAATGGAAGGCTAACTCTTGCGCTTTTGCGCTGCCTGACGCCTGCGCTGGTCGCTAGGGACCTCAATGTCGGCCTTTCGGCCTCCAGGCGGGGATTAATGTCATGACTGGCTTGCCTTTTTAAGCAGGCCACCCATGTCCCCACACCACAACATTGGCAACCATGGCCGGAGGCATAGGATCAAGAGAAGGGCGCCTAGGCGGCCACCGGGTCCCACACGGAATACCGCATCTCCCATTCGGCTACTAACACTAAATACCGTATCGTCGCACACGTCGTTGCTGACACTATTTGGATTTGACAATTATTAATGGAGCTTCATCGATCTATTCTAGTAGGCAACTATTGTTTACTGTGACAACATATCAAGTGTCTACATGATTGGTAATCATGTGCAACATCGCCGAACTAAACACATCGGGATTGATATTCATTTTGTTCGAGAGAAGGTGGCTCTTGGACAAGTTCGAGTGCTTCATATTCCTACTACTGCACAATTTGTTGATATCTTCACCAAAAGACTTGCTACTACACCATTTACAAACATACAATTCAGTCTCAATGTCGTTGAGCCTCCCGTTGATACTGCGGGGGTGGGTGGGGGGATGTTAGACTAATTCTTGTAGCAAAAGTAGCCCTAGCCGAGTCGGCTTGTACCTCTATATAAACCATGTATTATGTCACAATCAATCGATCAATTATCGTTCTATTCTAGTTTACAACATGAGGGTTGTGTCCTAACCACATGATGATTAATCGTACCTCTCAGCAATGCATGCTATGAATGGTCGATTTGGTTGTTTCCAACTAACTAGATTCGCTCGGGCACATGTGGAAAACGTGGTGCTCGCTGGGGGCCCCCCCCCCCCCCCCCCCGAGATGTTGGCCACCACGTACTGCAGCATGACTTGGATATCCATAGATGGAGGCCCCTCCATGAGCGCTGCTCGACTCCGTCCCGCCTCGCCGAAAGCTAGCACGACATGCGGGAATGAAGCCTTCTACTTTGGCCACCTCGTTCAAGCCTTACCGGCTCATCCATGAGCTCCCGGTCCTCCCTCCTTCCACGTCGACAACCAACACGGGATGAGGAGATAGTACGCCTCAAATTTGGGTATTGAGGGCTTGGATCCCTAGTATCTCCTTGGGTATTCTTTTTCTTGATAGTTTCTTTAGAATTTCTGTGCATGTGGTTATGAATCTGAGAGGGATTTAGTCATATATTCATGAATCTCCAATGAATTGGCCCTAGAGAGACCAGATCTAGGTATCATCTTTGGGGGGCGGGGGGTTGTTTTCATTCAGTTTGTGATGTATCCTGCTGAATTGGATTTCTCTGTTAATACTGATGTGTTTATATTAAAAAATTGAATCAAGTTTTTCTATGAATATTGCAATCTTCACTGAAAGATACTGATGTTCTTGATATATTCCGAAAGAAATGTATGCATAAATTTAGTGATTTTAAAAGGTTCTAGTCAAGAATCGTTCAAAATTCGTTTCAGATTCAGTTAAGTTCGTCAAAATATCTTTCATAAATCCTCTGATCCCTATATGGTTTTGTTTAATCTTCAAGTTGCAGATCTGGAAGGAAAAAGAGTCTAGTACGATCTGATGAATATTGAATGGATCTTGTATAGATCTGTATATGTAACACCCTCGGATCGGTCCTATGCAAGTTACAGCGATTCCCGCCAAACCCGCATAAAACGATTTAAAGGTGTCCACCAGGCACTTTCGTGCGGGTGGAAAACGAAGTAATATCATTACACAATAGTCCATGATGGAACCCATAGAACAGATATATATATATATACAACAACGACTGAAAGAGTCAAGAATAGAGATACACAATACAAAGATCCAAATCACCTTTAAAACGATATAACGCCCTAGTACGGACAAGATGCAAATTGGGCTAGGAGCCCTGAAGAATAACCAATGGCATCCATAACCCTGCCCAGGTCAAGCCGGAAGGTTAACCCTGCTAACGACGTCGATCTTAAAACCTTCTTAAACAAAAAGGGTGCCGGCAAAGGGCAAATGAAAAAGAGAGCGGTCAGTACTGAGGCCAATACACGGCGAGTCTTAGAATTCGGCGGTCCTCGCCTACATAGGTATGGTGGACTTAAGCGGAAGCGAAGCAGGCACTAAACAACCTATAGAGACTCGAAACAACTATCGGCTATCAGAGAGAGATAAGAAATACCTATTCAGATCCAACCTGATTCTAACATCAAACATACCCATCCTGGTATTTCCCCCTCGAGAACAAACGAGGAAGTCAAACCGAGGAACTCACACCGTTGGCATTTTTATTAATTACATTATAGTTGCAGCAATTACTAGTCAGATATAGATAGCATGAGTCATCCTGATAACATAAGCAGTGGGTAGTTTCAGTTAATCATTCCGTTGTAGTTGCAATACTTACTAGTCAGATACATATACCATGAGACATTCAAAAACTCAGCAGTTGTTGGTACTTTTATTTAGCCATTCCGTCGTAGTGAAGCTGACTACTAGTCATTTCAAAGTCAACTTTATAAAACTACTTTAGTTATAATTGTCTATGATTGAGATACTGTGCTCCAAGTCGCCCATAACCGCAGACACGAATTTTAGAAAGTTTTACCCTGCACGGGCGCACAAATAGCAACACACGCACGATCAACCTTGGAAAAACCAAATGAAAATCCAACGAGACATCATGACAAAGAAATCGCAAGATTCATATAATATTTCAGGGGACCATGATGACCCACAAGTGTAGAGGATCGCAACAGTCTTCGCAGGTAGTGTTACCCAATTTATTGATTCGACACAAGGGGAGCCAAAGAATACTTGCAAACCTTAACAACTAAGTTGTCAATTCAGCTGCACCTGGAAATAGTTCTTGCTCACAGAAGTTTATCAATAGCAACAGTTTGATAGTAGCAACAACAAAGCAACACCAACAGCAAAACAGGAGCAATAGTAACAGTAACGGTAATAGTAGGATTCGAGTGTGGTAGGCATAGGGATGGATGGACGGGCGTTGCATCGACGAGTCTAAACATGTAACTTCAAGATCTAAGGCATTGCAGATAAATAATAACAAGCATCTAAGTACTAAACAATCCTAGGCATGTGCTCCATATATAGTCATATGAGCTCGCAATGAGAACTTGCACAACATCTTCTGTCCAGCCAGCCCATGGCAGCGGGCCTCTAGGGAACTACTGGAAATTAAGGTGCTCCTTTTAATAGAGCACTGGAGCAAAGCATTAACACTCTATGAACACATGTGATCCTCACACCACAGCCATCCCCTCCGGTTGTCCCAATTATTGTCACTTCGGGGCCTTTGGATCCGGACAATGATATATGTACACAACTTGCATATAAGATCACAAACAATACTATCATAATGATTTAATAATAAGTTCAGATCTAAGATCATGGCACTCGGGCCCTAGTGACAAGCATTAAGCACAACAAGTTGCAACAAAGTCAAATAGCACTAATAGAGATACTAGGCACTATGCCCTAACAATCTTATTCGATTACATGATAGAACTCATCCAATCCCTTCCATCCCCAAGCCTACAGAGGGGGATTACTCACTCATGGATGAGGGAAACATCGATGGTTGATGGAGAGGCGTTGTTGATGACGATGGCGATGATCCTCTCCAAATTCCCCGTCCCGGCAGGGTGCCAGAACGGAGTTTCTAGATCCGAATCTTGGTTTCTGATGCTGGCAGTGGACCGGAACTCTTCTCTCGAAAATGTCGAATCCCCCTCGGTTTTTAGGCCAAGGGGCAACTTATAGGCGCAGAGGGAGCCGAGGGTGCTGGGTGGCCACCCCCTAGGTGCGGGTGGGCCCACCAGCTGGCAGTGTGGGCCCACCGCGATTGTGGGGGTGTGCCCCCAGGCCTCCACTCTTAGTCTTAAGCTCCGTGGATCTTCTGGCGAAATATAATTTTTGGCATATTTTCAAGGATTTTTCCTGATAGTTGATTTTCTGCACAAAAACTTGACACCAAGGTAATTCTGCTGAAAACAGTGTCAGTCCATGTTAGTTGTATCCAAATCACACAAGTTTAGAGGAGAAACAATAGAAAAAGTGTTCGGGAAAGTAGATACGTTTTGGACGTATCAACTCCCACAAGGTTAGCTTATTGCTTGTCCTCAAGCAATTCAGTTGAAAACTGAGTGCGATAAAAGAACTTTCATGAACACATTTGCTTCATATGATGTATATATTCTCAGCACAAGAGTAGATGCTTAAACCATTCATAATAAGTATGCAACCAGTTCTTCTCAATAGTCATTGCAAGCTATGAAGAGAAACCAACTCAATAATAATAAGTAGCATGGAACATAAACATAAGCAACATTGCAATGCTCATAGTAAGGTATGATAGAGTGGTATCTCGCTTTCCTTTGTTTGTAGAGCACAATACAAAATATCAGAGATACAAGCATCAAAGTCATGACATAATTAACCAAGTTTTGGAACAAACACAAGAATGACAACTATGCTCTCAAGAAGGTGCTCATAGAATAAGTGGTGACTCAACAAGGAGGTGAAAACGGTTTTGAAAAGTTTGAAAGGCTTCCTAATGCTGAAAGGAAGATACTCATTAGCTTTGAGCTCTCATTGCCCCTATCATAGGCATCTTCATATGGTTAAGGTGAAAGTGAGGTCCAATCTGAGTTATATGCTTGACAGACCATAAACTGGAAATCCCAAGTCCCTTGAGTACGAGGGCCGCTCTGCATGCTACTCAACTTTGGTTACCTGCAAGTTCTTGTCATTGTACATACATGCATATCATAGAGAACCGCCAATAGGGTACCCCTTGCACATGATACAAGAGCTATCCCATAATCAAAATGACAAGGCAAGCAGACAATGAGCATCTCAGCGATCTTTTTATTTACTATGTGCATAGCTTTTTATTGAGGATGCTTCATAGAATGCTCATTATGGTGATGCTGCAAGTTTCCATCATGATTAGGCATGGATTAGGCTAGCGGCCCAGGCATTTCTCTAACACATATATATACTCCATGAACTCACAAGCTCCCCTTTTATTTCACATCGTCGACATCCACAAACAAAAGAGCAAAGTATCAACTGGATAGGATATCCAAAAAGTGTTGAAAGCATTCCCCGTGACAGCACGGTTCTGCTGACTCCCAGCATATAATTTGTAAGCATATAACTTTCATGGACAGGTCACAATAGTTCAGGATTATTAAGGACAAGAAATAAAGTGTGCCATCAAGTTCGTGAGAGCTTTACTAACTAACTTTCTCAAAACAGACAAACATTTTATTTGGAAGAAAACAAGGCATATGGAATATGCATTGAAATAGCAAATGATGCTAATAGGTAGGTATGGTGGACACTGTTGGCAATATTGGTTTTAGGGAGATGGAAGCACAGGTAGAGCTCATACTCAGTGCAAGTGAAGGCTAGCAATAGAGAGGGAGCGACAAACGAGAGAGCAATAACTGTCATAATCATGCTTGCAACAAAACAGGACTAATTATGGCATGAAAGTGATATAAGAACTCTGAGGCAAAATAAATCATCAAGACTTACTGACTATTGATTAGTCATATGCATGCGTGAGCATATGCCAAGTCGATTCACATGAAAATTTTAGAGTAGGATACCACAATTTCAGCTAATTTTTTTAAAATAATACATTTTTTTATTGAATTGCACAAATAATACACAAATTGCAAATCATTGCAAATCTGCGACACTTCGACAAATCTATTCAGCAAGCTGGACCTAATCACATTTGTATTGTGAAATTCAATAAAAAATGTATTATTTAAAAAAAATGTATCACACTCCTTACAATGAACAGACTAAGCATGCTCACAATGATGAGTATATATACAAAAATGAAAAACAAATAGAGTTCGTTACCAGCCTCTTACCACTCCTCAAGTTGTCTTAATCTTCATTATTGCCCTTCTTGTGTGACTTGAATAATAACATGAAACCATAATCCACTAAGGACGGCTGAACCCTACAAAGAACCCACAAAACCAGAGAAGAACAACAAATATTTTTGGTGTTTTTTTTTCAAATAAGCCAAGAAAGCAAAAACAAACCAAGCAAAGCAAAATATTTTTGGATTTTTCTTTTAGACAAACCAAAGCATAGAAACAAACTAAGAGAAACAACGAAAATATTTTTGGTATTTTTGTGTTTTAAGAAAGCAACAACAAAAACCAAAAAGAATACGAAACAATGGATATACAAAGAACCGACCGAAC
This sequence comes from Avena insularis, assembly GCA_023614405.1. Classification (NCBI taxonomy): domain Eukaryota; kingdom Viridiplantae; phylum Streptophyta; class Magnoliopsida; order Poales; family Poaceae; genus Avena; species Avena insularis. The sequence continues at coordinate 296,065,837 of CM042689.1, read as the reverse complement.
ATGATATATATATGAGTGTGATGTCGGTATACCTCCCCCCAAGCTTAGGCTTTTGGCCTAAGTGGGGCTCAATCCCATGGTGCCCAAGTAGGTGCACCTCCGTAGTATGACGAGGAGGCTCCCTCGTCCTGGTACGAGCTCGAGGACTCCCCTGTGTAGTGTACGTGGGGTCGTAAGAGGGCGCTTCCTCCTGATAGTGTCCATACAATCTAAGAGAGCGCAGCTTGTCATCCATCTCCTCCTTGGAGCGTGATAAAGGTCCCTGTGAAATACTGAACAAAGTGGTTTGGGGTAGAGGGATCTTTCTCTCTTCCCCGTCAATAAACAACATTTTATAGACCAAGTTCTCAAGGGTAGAGCTAGTGGTGAAAAAGTGGTGCGCCTTCATGGCAGCAAGATCAAGCCTCTGAGGAGCCAAAACCAAGAATCCCAGCAGCCTGCAAGAAGGTTTGGCAAGGAAAGGCGGAGGGGTGTGCATCCCCCTCATCTCCCTCGTCGCCAAATCACGGAGTGATGAGATCCTCATTGTATGAGGGCCTAGCATGGGAGGATGATCTTGAAGGCCTTGTACTTCTAGGTGCATCACTCTCAAATATCTCTCCAAATGTGTGGTTGTCCATGACCACTCTATTCTGAAATTTTTAGACAAACATCAAACCAAGTGATTTCCAAGTTGATAAATGATGAGCAACTACTATAGGAACTTGCTAGAGGTCTACACATGCATCAAAATGAAATATATAAGCATAGAACAAGCATGCAAGCTCACACAACATGTCAACTATAGCAGCAAAATACTGAAGATACAATCTACCAATCACAAATCTAATTGGACAAGTGGAGGAGGCACATACCAAGGAGCAATCCCTCCAAAAATCAGCAACAAAGATGGGCTGAGCAAGGAGATCAAAAATCACGAGCAAGAATAGCAAGAACTCGAGCTTGAACAAGTTTTTCGGTGTTTTTCGCAAGAGAGAAAGAAGATGGCTGTGAGGGGGCACCTTGAAGGGGCCCAGGTGGGCCAGACCCTCCTAGGCGCCACCCATGGGTAGGTCGTGCCTACCAGGGGTGTGGGCGCCTGGGGTGGCCCCCTGGGTAACTCCAGGTGTCCCTCTGCCCTTTTTTCGAGGAAAAATTTATTTTAAATTTTCTGGGATTTTTCGGGAAATTTTATTTTTGGCCAATTTTCAGGGTATGAAAATTGATTTTCTCGCAGAAACAGTTTTTTCAGAAGAAGCAAAGGCAAACCAAAAGCCAAACTACAGAAGTTCTAAGACACTCTAACAAGCAAACAACTAGCAAAATCAAAGCTAGCAAAAGAAAGGCAAAGACTAGGAAGGAGAAAAGTAAAAGAAGGCAAGTATAACCACAGTGGAAACATTATTTTGTTCATTAAAATCCTTTTGTTAACAAGGTTGATCAAGTCTTGTCACCAAAACAATCTTATATGAAACAAAACTTTGCATTCCACAACCTTGATGCTCTCAAAATTTTCAATGGAATTCAGGCAATAGCTCTTAACAACCTTATTGGGGAAATAGATAGTATACTCTTTGTCATTAATATTGAATTTTACTTTTCCTTGATTGCAATTAATAACAGCACCTGTAGTATTAAGAAAAGGTCTCCCAAGAATAATAGACATATTGTCATCTTCAGGCATCTCAAGCACAACAAAATCAGTTAAAACCAAGAAATTATGAGCCACTTGAACAGGCACATCCTCACATATACCAACAAGAATAGTGGTTGACTTATCAACCATTTGCAAAGATATATCAGTTGGTATCAACTTTTCTAGCTGGAGTCTCTTGTAGAGAGAAAAAGGCATAACACTAACTCCAGCTCCCAAATCACATAAAGCAGTTCTAACATAATTATTCTTAATAAAGCAAGGAATAGTTGGTATACCTGGATCACCAAGTTTCTTTGGAACCTTACCATTGACGGAGTAATTAGCAAGCAAAGTAGAAATCTCCTCATTAGGAATCTTCCTTTCATTACACACAATATCCTTCATATACTTTGAATAAGGAGGCAACTTAATAGCATCAGTCAAAGGAATTTGCAAAAATAAAGGTTTCATCCACTCAAAAAACTTGTTGTAGTGTTCTTCCTCGTTTGACTTGTGTTTCTTACCTGGAAAAGGCATAGGTTTCTGCACCCAAGGTTCTCTCTCTTTATAATGTTTCTTAGCAATAAAATCTTCCTTAGTCTACCTAGTGTTCTTAGTGTGCTTCTCAGGTTCTTCCTCAACTTCCTCCTTATCAGGAGCATCATTATTACCATTACCACTCTCAGTTTCAGCATCAGAGACATATATACTATTAGGATCTACAGCAGGTTCAAGTGGTTCCTCGACTAACTTATGTTTCTTTGTCTTTCTCTTACGAGGACTACCACTACTTTCACCTTGTTGAGAATCCTGCTCAATTCTTTTAGGGTGTCCTTTAGGATATAAAGGATCTTGAATAGCTATACCACTCCTAGTTCTAATTCCATAAGCATGTTTATCTCTTGAGGCATTAACTAGAATATCCTTTTGTACCTTAGCAAGTTGATCAAGTTGGGTTTGAACCATTTGAAAGTGTTTACAAAGAATTTTAATATCATTAGAAGTTCTTTCCACAATATATTTCTACTCATTGATAGCTCTAGGGTTTTCCAATAAATGATTCTGAACTTGTTTATTAAAATTACCTTGTTTAACAATAAATGTGTCAAGTTCCGCTAAGCATTGATCAGGAGGCTTACCATAAGGAATATCACCTTCATCAGAGTGTTGGAGAGAGTGTACCTCAATAGTAGATGAGTGGGGAATTGGCTTACATAATTCTTCTATAGGAGGTAGATTCTTCACATCTTCAGCTCTAATACCTTTCTCCTTTAGACATTTCTTAGCTTCCTTCATCACTTCATCATTTAATGCAATAACTCCCGTTTTCTTCGGTGTTGGTGTTGGAACTAGTTCAGGCACAACTGGTTCAGGAGTAATAGGCTCAGGTGTATTTAGCTCAGTTGAAGTCCAATCATCATAATTCTTGCTTATCTTAGCCATTAATTCTTCAGCATCTGTAGGAGTTCTTTTCCTGAAAACACAATCAACAAAGCTATCTAGGTATGTCCTAGAATCATCAGTTAGTCCATTATAATAAATATCAAGAAGCTCATTTTTAGGTAATGGACATCTAGGATGTGCATGAATCAAGGCAAAAAACCTTGTCCATGACTCATGCAATTTCTCTTCTTTTCCCTATTTAAAATCAAAAAGTCTCTACAAAGCAGCATGTCTAGCACTGGGAGGAAAATATTTCTAGAAGAAATAAGCAATCAAGCAATTAGGGCTATCAATGGAACCAGGAGGTAATCTATTAAACCAAGCCCTAGCTTCTCCTTTTAGTGAAAAAGGGAAGATCTTAGTAACAAAGTACTTGCGCATCTTAAAATCATCATAGAATAAAGCACTCATAGTAGAAAGCTCATTCATTTGAGCCACGGCACTCTCATTTTCAGTCCCACAAAAAGGTTCTTTCTCAACAATGTCCAAGTAGGATAAATCAAGAGAGAAATCATAATCTTTATCTTTAATATCTATGGGAGAGGTGGAAAACTTAGGATCAGAGGACAGTTTAGGCATAATAGTACCTCTAGCAAGGAGACACTTAATAGCACTAGTACCATGTGTGTTTCGGCACTCTTCAACAAATTCATCAGTGAACTCAATGTAAGCATCATTAATATCATAACTCTCTCTAGACTCAGGTGAGCTAATAGGTGTAATCGTGTCTTCACTAGGAGTTTTGGTATTTCCTAGACTAGCCATAGTAGCATCTATAAAATGACCTAATAAACCACTCGCATCAAGCACAGTAGAAGTAACATCATGAGCATCAAAAGCAGTTTCAGATTCAGCAGTAGTACCAGTGTGTGTGTAGCATGAGTATGTGTTGGTGGTGGTGGTGGTGTAACAAGCTTACTTATCACAGATGGTGAATCAAGAGCAACAGAGGTGTTTAGGACTGCACCTCTTCTTGTAGTGGATGGTAAAATAGGGAACTTTCCATCACGAGGTTTATCCATGATGAAAGGAGTAGCAATGAACAATAGTAGATCCAAGTGAACTTACAAATAAAGCTATGCTCCCCGGCAACGGCGCCAGAAAAGTCTTGATGACCCACAAGTGTAGGGGATCGCAACAGTCTTCACGGGTAGTATTACCCAATTTATTGATTCGACACAAGGGGAGCCAAAGAATACTTGCAAGCCTTAACAACTGAGCTGTCATATCAGTTGCACCTAGAAATAGTTCTTGCTCACAGAAGTTTATCAGTAGGAACAGTTTGATAGTAGCAACATCAACAACAAAATAGGAGCAATAGTAACAGTAACGGTAATAGTAGGATTAGAGTGCGGTAGGCATAGGGATGGATGGACGGGCGTTGCATGGACGAGTCTAAACATGTAACTTCAAGATCTAGGGGATTGCAGATAAATAATAACAAGCATTCAAGTACTAAACAATCCTAGGGATGTGCTCCATATATAGTCATACGTGCTCGTAATGAGAACTTGCACAACATCTTCTGTCCATCCAGCCCGTGGCAGCGGGGCCTCTAGGGAACTACTGGCTATTAAGGTGCTCCTTTTAATAGAGCACCAGAGCAAAGAATTAACACTTCGTGAACACATGTGATCCTCACACCATAGCCATCCCCTCCGGTTGTCCCAATTATTGTCACTTCGGGGACTTTGGATCCGGACAATGATATGTGTACACAACTTGCAGCTAAGATCACAAACAATACTATCACAATGATTCAATAATAAGTTCAGATCTGAGATCATGGCACTCGGTCCCTAGTGACAAGGATTAAGCACAACAAGTTGCAACAAAGTTAAATAGCACTAATAGAGATACTAGGCACTATGCCATAACAATCTTATTCGATTACATGATAGAACTCATCCAATCCCTACCATCCCCAAGCCTACAATGGGGGATTACTCACTCATGGATGAGGGAAACATCGATGGTTGATGGAGAGGCATTGGTGATGATGATGGCGATGATCCTTTCCAAATTCCCCGTCCCGGCAGGGTGCCAGAACGGAGTTTCTGGATCCGAATATTGGTTTCTGATGGTGGCGGCGGAGCGGAACTCTTCTCTGGAAAACGTCGAACCCTCCTCGGTTTTTAGGTCAAGGGGCAACTTACAGGCGCAGAGGGAGCCCGAGGGGGTGCCTGGGTTGGCCGCACCCCCTAAGCCCACCCGCGCCTGGCAGGGGTGTGGGCCCCCCTAGGCCTCCATTCCATTTTTTCTTCTGGCTCCGTGGGTCTTCTGGTGAAATATAATTTTTGGCATATTTTCCAAGATTTTTCCTGATAGTTGATTTTCTGCACAAAAACTAGACACCAAGGTAATTCTGCTGAAAACAGCGTCGGTCCGTGTTAGTTGTATCCAAATCACACAAGTTTAGAGGAAAAATAATAGCAAAAGTGTTCGAGAAAGTAGATACGTTTTGGACGTATCAGACCACCCCACCAAGCTACCCGCGACGAAGTTGTCCGGATCCGAGACGGACCCAGAAGTTTGTGCCAATGGCTGTAAGCGACTAGGAACCCGAAAGTGTGACTAGGCTCATCGATACCACGAAAACATTCCAAATTTGTTCATAAACAGTACATGCGCTCTACGCGCAATAATAAATAAAGCAGTAAAGCATGGCATAATCATGGCATAAGTATATGATAGTAATAAAGCCCCAAACTAATTTGTTGCGGTGACCCAGCATACCACTGCATGTGTAGTACACTATAGTCATTGACCTGACATCCACAGAACACAGTTCCGTAAATATCACATCCCTCAGAGTGGTACAATAGAAATATTGCGGGTCCATATTACAAACATACACACATTATTATTATTACAATACCAGAAGTTCAAGACTTCTAAAAGATTCAACTCACAAACCAAAATATAAGTGTTTCAGCGGAAGTTTCAAAGTGAAAACTTAACTCCAATTTGATCTCAACAACTTATTGCTATATATTGTTCATGTTGCTCGGCTCAATTGGCTCCTAGACCTATAGTAATTATTCTGACTCTTGGTACTCTCCTCCGTAGACGATATCGTAGTCCTCCCCTTCTACGGCTCCATACAAATTGGGCTCTTCATAGAAGACCTCCTCTTGGCTCTCAGTTGCATACATTGGAATATCTTCGGGATCTTCAGAGTCTAAGCAAGGGATCAAAGGAAAGGGTGAGTAACAGCGTTACCCAGCAAGTTCATTATATGCAAGGTGGGAAGTTTCATGCTCTATCTACCACCTCGGACTATAAGTCCTTGGCACTATGCAGTTTTTGTAATTCTTTCTTCAAAGATTGATTTTATTATGAAAATCTATGACCATCAGCCTTCACAGGTTGACAAGAACTTTCATGGAGTTCCTTTCCTGCCGCGTTCGTAGCTCCTTCCTGGAACAGGGAGTAACAAGTTACAGTTCTTACACTCTGCAGAGGTGCGTTACTTTACCAATGAGAGATCAACTTCCTTGTTGCACAACCAGGCGTACTTTCCCGTCCACAATTCCATGATGTGGGGCCCAGTAGTTGGTCCAAGCCAATCACTGCCCTCTCCGTGACCTCATATGTCTGCACAATCCTTCGGGGCCGGCTCACCTCCGTTAAGCCCCCTTTTGGGTAGGCTAAAACCCTGACGAGTTCCCGAGGACTCTATGACCTGGTGATGCCCTAGCAAGTGCCATATTAAATGGACTATACCACTAAACACCATTCATAGATAATCTAGACACCAAAAGTGTGGGGCGTAAGGGTGCCCACCCATATGTTGGATCCACACAAGGAATCACAATGTCACGTTAAGGTCGTCTTGCCTCGATACAAGAGGAAAAGGATACAGCTGACTTCTTCGTCCCATTCCAAATCTCATGGTTAACGCGTGATATACGACGCTAGAATCACTGATGTCATGGGTTATTAATCCCTAATTGATCATCATTGTTGCAAATAGAAACCTAAGTTCTATTGCTCCATTATATCATCACTTAGGATGATATCTAAGATTTATTTATTTTGAGAAAGTAATATTTTCTTTCTCTGGAATATAGGTGATAACACACAATTTGCAAATACTTTGATAAATACTCCTCAAAGGACATGAGCAAGTGATGAACTTGCCTTGTGATTGCAAGGTAGTGAAGTCAGATGCTTGCACTGGACCTTGAGCTTCTATGTCTACAAAACATCATTATTGCCTGGTAAGGACAATATTTAAAGAGGCAGTGGTGACACTTGGACATGTCCAATGGTGATTCTGTTTACCACTATGTTAGGTGGCAATGCAGGTGATGAAGATCCCCTGCCACCAAATGGTGGAAACCCACATCCTCCACCTCTGGTGCACCATGGGTTCTGGCATGACAACCAGTTTAATCAAGATTTTGGAGGAAATGCTGCACATGCACAGATCAATGTTGCAGGCATGGATGTTGCTATGGATAATGCTGCACATGCTGCACCTGCTGCACCTGCACAAGAGGCTCCTGCTGTTGCCATTATTGAGCCACAAACCCCCCATGCAACCAGATATGCCTGTGCACCCCAACAATTCTGCACCTGACCCTGTCAACAACCTGGCTCTGCTACTTACCAGTCTCATGGGTGAGGACCATGTGCAAATCCCCAGTCTTCCTGGTAGTAGCATCACTGGATCCATTGTGAAGATAACTGAATCTGATTACATGGAAAATGCTGTGAAATATACACTTGAGATCTCAACTGTCAACCCCAATTATCAGTCTGTCACACCTCTGAGCATTTCATCAAGCAAATTTTTTATCCCCCTTCCTGCATAATCTGAGAGCTCTGACAATGAGATTGTTGTGATCCCCAAGCCAGCAAACTTTACCAGCTCCAAGCGCAAGAAACCTGAACCCAACACTATCAAATATGTGAGGATAAGCTACAGGATTGCCAGCCTGAATGCTGGCTTCAAAAACCAGAAGGCTACTGGTGACCATGCTGAGAGCTCCAAGATGGCTGCATAGAACCTGTCTGGACACTTTGAAGCAATTGTGGTGGAGAATGACAGGGCCCCACCTCCTGTGCTACCAGTGAACACCATCCAAGCTATTGGGACTGGATTCTGTCAGATACCCCCTAGTGAGGTGTCAGAGGACAACCTGAACAAGGACAAGTCACAGGATGATGTGTAATCACCCACCTATGTGGCCCAAGTGCAGGGGGAAGATGCTGCACTGTTATCTACCTTAGATACTTTGCTCAGTTAAACCATCTCAAGTTTTATTGTATCAGACTTATTTGTTATCTGGACTTCCTTTATATTTGGCATGGCAGACTTATATCTATCTTGGGTTGTAATAATCTTGTTTTGCTATACTTGAGCAAAATTGTCTGTCATCAATTAGACTCTCTGACATGTGTTTCCTTCATTTCCATATATAAACCTCTAGTCATCTGGTCCATAATCTCATGGCTTATAACACCTACAATCTATCTCACTATGGTTGCCAGTACCTGGCACCCAGGCAATACCCACCACTCCAATAAACATGAATAGATCAATATACATTATGGATTGGAACGTTAGAGGCATCAATTCACAGGAAATGTGTGATGACCTTGCTGATAAGATCAATCAAAGTAATTGTAACATCACCTGTTTACAAGAAACAAATAGGGAACATTTTGATAGAAGCTACATCAAAAAATTATGCCCTAGAAGGCTAAACCAATTTGCATACCAACTATCTCTGGGTAATTCTGGTGGTCATATTGTTATCTAGAATGCTGCACAATTTAATGGCCAGATTATTAGTCAATCACACTTCCAGATGACAATTAAATTTGAGAGCTATCTGACAACACAAACTTGGTTCCTCACCAACATATATGCCCCATGCACTAATGAAGCAAGACATCATTTCTATGATTGGTTTATGCAACTAGACTCTTCTGCATTTGACCTATGGATGGTTATGGGGGATTTCAATATGATAAGAAGCACTGAAGATAGGAACAGATCTTGGGGCAACATTGCCAACATACACAGCTTCAATGCTATCATCCAGGAGCATGATCTTGAGGAAATTCCACTAAAAGGGAGAGCATTTACTTGGTCTAACATGCAAGCAGAACCACTTCTTGAGAAACTGTACTGGATATTTACATCACACAAATGGACCACTGAATATCCCAATACCATTGCAACCCCCATGGCTAGACTTGGATCTGACCATATACCCATAATCATCAGTGTTGGTACTGACATCCCAAGATCCAACATTTTCAGATTTGAGTACTGGATGGAATTTGATGGCCTTGCTGAAATTGTGAATAACTGTTGGATCAACAAAGGACCATACAAAAATGTTGCACATGAACTAGCTGCCAGATTCAAAAGCCTCAGACAGGGCATCAAAAAATTGAGCAAAAATCTATCCAACCTCACAAAAATCATTGACAACTGCAACTTTGTCATCTCTCTGCTGTATGGAGTTGAGGAACAAAGACTACTTACAGTCCAGGAGAAAAACTTCAGAAACATTGTCAAAAACCATCAATACAAGATGCTTTAAGCCAAAAGAATATACTGGAGGAAAAGGGCCAATATCAGATGGGCCAAGCTGGGTAATGAAAACACCAAGTTCTTTCATTCTATAGCCACCAGGAACTACAGACAAAATTTTATTTCCACTCTTACCAATGACCAGGATGCCACATTGGTGGAGCATGATCATAAAGCTGCTCTACTTTGGAACTCATTTAGAGAGACTAGGTGTATCCATTGACACTAACATTCAATTTGAACTTGATGATATGATCATCCCACATGACCTATCTGAAGTTGATGCTGTTTTTACCCATGAGGAAATTGATGATATCATAAAGCATATGCCCCCTGATAAATCCCCTGGGCCAGATGGATTTAATGGTATGTTTATGAAAAAATACTGGCACATTATGAAACACCAGTTATACAATCTATGTGAACAATTCTACAATGGCTCACTGGACATACTTAACATCAACACTACATACATCACTCTCATACCCAAGACACAGCGTCCCTGCAGGCCCTCTGATTTCAGGCCCATCTCACTGGTCAGTATGGCACTCAAAATCATCACTAAACTGATTGCCAATAGAGTACAGAAAGTTATCATTCCCATTGTGAGCAAAAATCAATATGGGTTCATTAAAACTAGAACTATACAAGACTACCTTGCATGGGCATTTGAGTATCTTCATATATGCCACAAGTCAAATAAAGAAATCATCATCCTGAAACTTGACTTTGAAAAGGCATTTGACATGGTTGAATACAAAGCCATCCTCACCATGCTCAAGAAATTTGGATTCAGTGACAAATTCATAGCCTGGATAAGGAAGATTCTGCACAGTGCTACCACATCTGTTATTCTGAATGGTGTACCAGGTAAGACCATTACTTGCAAAAGAGGAGTAAGACAAGGTGATCCCCTTTCACCTCTTATATTTGTGGCCACATCTGAACTGCTACAGATCATTGTGAATCATGCCTGGCAAAATGGAGAGCTCTCACTCCCCATTGATAATTCATATGGGCAAAACTACCCAATTCTCCAATATGCTGATGATACCCTTTTAATTCTGCCTGCTAATGTAGAATAATTGTGCAAATTAAAAGACCTGCTTAAAAAATTCACTGAAGCCACTGGATTAAGGATCAATTATCACAAGTCATCCATGATCCCAATCAACACTCCACCTGAAAAGATGGACAGTTTGGCTGAATTATTAGGGTGCAAAATAGAAGCTTTACCATTTACATATCTGGGCCTACCCATGGGCACTACAAAACCCAGTGTTGAGGGCATGTCTCCTATGATCAGCAAAGTGGACAAAATACTAGCTGGTATATCCAATCTACTGTCACACTGATCCAGAGTAATTGTTATCAAGTCTGTCATATCTGCCATGCCAAATCACATTATGTGTACAATAAAAATGCACTACACTCACACTGATCATGTAGACAAAACTGCCAGAACCTTCTTATGGCATGGTAAGGAGATTGAGAAGAGAGGAAAATGTTTGGTCCAATGGGATAAAGTTTGTTTAAGTAAGAGAGATGGGGGTCTTGGCATTATTAATCTCAGGGAGCACAATAAAGCTATGATGATGAAGAACTTATTCAAATTCTATAATGGCAAGGATATACCATGGGTTAATCTGCTCTGGCAGAAATACTATAGCAATGGTCCACTTCCTGATGCACAAGCCAACAAAGGCTCCTTTTGGTGGAGAAACTGCCTTTCCTTCCTACCGGAATTTAAGGAATTGACCACAACTGTAGCTGGAAATGGAACTAGTACACTAATTTGGTATTACAAATGGAATGGATCAACCCCACTCAGAATTAAATTCCCTGAACTATTCTCATTTGTCAAAAATGGAAGAATATGTCTCAACATTGCATCCAGCACCATTACTGAAGATGGATACAATTTATTCCAACTGCCACTGTCCATTACTGCTAATGAACAATTTGAGGAGCTTAAGGACATGATCAATAGCAACGGGAACACTGACACACATGACATGTGGTGCTTCCCATGAGGAGGCAGTAATTTCTCTACCAAAAAGGTCTATGACCACATCATTAAAGCTCCTGAGGCATCCATCCAATACAAATGGTTATGGAAAACACCATGTCTACCAAAGCACAAATTCTTCTTCTGGCTATTATTGCAGGACATACTAAACACCAGAGACCTTCTTCAAAGAAAGAATTTCCTCTGGAGGATTACACATGTGTACTATGTGAGGAAAACATCAGGGAGACTGTAGACCATCTCTTCTTTGAATGTGATTTCAGCAGGAACTTCTGGTGGATCTTAGGAGAGGAATGGAATATGGAGCTGGGACTTATTGACAGAATTATTGATGCCAAAGAAAGATCCACAAATCAATACTACAAAATATCTATGATTGTAGGATGTTGGAGAATTTGGTCACACAGAAACCAGATTATATTTGATCATGCACAGAAGAGTAGTGAGCAATGCTATGCCATTTACAAATTATCTGTACTTGACATTAGACACAGGGTTAAGCCTAGTCTAATTCAGGGCATAACTGATTGGTTGGACACTTTGTAACTGGGAGATTTCTACAGATCAGGGAGCATGCATATGCTTTCCAACTTGTAAATATTTTTAATATATGAAAATGACACAGTGGGGGCATTCCCCACTGTATTTGTGTCAAAAAAAGACAATATTTTAAGAGGCAAAATGATTATGCAAAGTAATGTAATGCATTATTTATTTTTATGTGTTCTACCCATTATTTTAGTTACAAAAATTCCTTTAAGTAGCAAAGGATTTATAAATATTAATTATTAATATTTATTGAAAATTGTGTTTTTATTTTATTTTATTTGATTTTTATTTATTTAATAATTCTTTTAAGAATTATCATTTAAATACAAGAATTTCTTTTTATGATATTAAACCTTTATTTAGTATTTTTCTAAAATACTACAACATTAATATATAATAAAAGTGATTTTTATTTATTTTTATATTCTTTCTTTAATTTTAAAAATTCCATAAGAAATACATATATTATAAAATTCTTGATAAAAATTATATGCATAAAAATTTATTTCTTAATTTATTTAGATAAATTGGATTATTAGGAATCCAAAAATATTTTATTTATAATTTTTATACTTTTATTTTATTTTTAGAATTTATTTAAGTTCACGGGTATTTTGGTCTTTTCTTAATTATTAAAACTTTCTTTAGGTTGTTGGGCTGGCTTTGTTGGGCTTATTGGGCCGTTTTGGCCCAAGTGATCCAAACCAAAAAGGCTCCCTGAAGGGTTTGGCCCTCTCAGCCCATTCTCCCTGTCCTTCGCTCTCGTCCCCCTCTCTCCTTCTTCCTCGACCTCGTGGTCGCGATACCACCGTCGGGCGATTCACGCGGCTATGGTCCTCTCCGGCCGCCGCCGTGGTGCATGGCGTGGTTGCTGACCCCACTCCTTCATCTAGTCCATTTCTATTTGGATTTGGGGCTCTCCTATGGCCAGGCCGGCTCCATCCCGAAAGCTAGGGTTTGGGGTGGTGCTGGTGCTGTCGCCGTTGCCACGCCCGTGGTGCTGTGGGTGTTCTGATGTTGTTGGGTTGGTGCTGCTCGCCCTTAAGCATTGTTGTGGTCGCCTCCTCGGCTCGGTGCATGTTGCAGCGCCCCTTGGGGTGCTCCCCGTGCCGCCATGCTCATCGACTCCTTCTGCTTCCTCTTCTCGGCCACAGCTAGAACCTCCAGTAAGTTTGCTTTCTCTTCCCACTCGTGCTCTTTGTACTTTGCCACCCTATCCTGTGTGTTTCAAGTGGCTACCCCTGATTAGGGTTCATGTCTTGATTAGGGTTCATGTCCTGATTAGGGTTCATCCCTCTGTTGATATTATGATGAATTGGATCTAGCAGTGATGATCATTGAGTATGGTGGTGTAACATCCCAAAAATCACATTTTGTAAAGCTTGCATAACATTCATGCATTCATAAGCATTTAGGATCATTTTCAAATAAGATTCCAAAAATAGAAGCAATGGTTGTTTATTATTTTATGTAAGAAAGAAAATGGCTTTATTTATACTCTCTAATATGAAAATACTTGCTTTAACCAGAATAGGGTTGAACATAGGTTTGAATGTTATTTTCTAAAGCTTGGTCAAAATTTCAAAACCAAAAATATGAATTCAAAACCATTCTTGTGCCTATTATAAATAACTAAAGTTTAATGGGCCAATATATTTTTGAGTGAACAACATTGTTTTGTAGTCAAATATGTGTATGGTCCACTTTACAAAAATCCAGAACAAGTTTGAATTCAAACCCATATGAAAAACATTTTAAAATGATTTCAGAAAATAAAAATAGAAATGGAAAAGAATAAAACAAAATGTAAAGGGTACGCCACTTATTCGCCCGTAAAGCGAAGCACCCGGTTTTCTCCTCTCCCTCTGTTTCTCACCCAGCCCGCACACACCCTCTCACTGACGCCTCGGACCCACCAGCCACGTCATCCTCGTTGTCAATCTCGCGCCGAAGACCTGCTCGCCGTGGCCGTTTCCTCCCCGATGCAAATGCACTTAATTGACGTTGATTGCTCGCGAGATTCTCGACCCCACTCCGGCTACTTAACCCCCACCCCTCTACGACCATTTCCCCTCACTCAGCACCCCCACTCCGCCACCAGGCTGCCCACAATTTCTCTTACACCGCCGTAGTGCCGACGAACTCCGACGACGAAATTCCGGTGATCCCGACCGCCCCTGTCCTTCTGGTTCATACGAGCATGTTCCTTGTGACCTTGTGCATCCTCTGACATCATTCATTTGTCCGTGCATGACCCAGGCCGCCGTCCCCGTTCACGCCTGCAAGCGACAGAGCCGCTGCTCAACTCCGGCGATCGATTACGGTAATTACTGAGCGCCCCTTGACCTCGCTTGCATACGACCAGGTTTTCCTTGTACTTGCGCATCTACTGATACCCCTGTCTTGGGCTAGGACGATCCAGAGCCTCAACAACGACCTCGTCTGCAAGGACCCGACGCTGCCAGCAACTTCGACGAGCTCTAGGCCCCGCTACAGCACGCCCCCTGCCCAACCGCGACCACGTTGAGCCCCCTCGTGCGCGTGCGAGTCTGGTAAGCATCATCACCACCCCTAGGACTCGCTAGAATCGATGTTCCACCACCGCCAGTAGCGCCGCCACCGCATCGCCGTCGCTAGCGCCGCCCATCTTTGGTCGTGTGCTCAGCAGCGTTGGATCTAGATCTAACGTTTCAGATTAGATCACTTAAATGAACCGGTACGGGAAGATCTGGCCATGCACTGTCACTTAAATCCAACGGCCCACGTTGATTGATCCGAGCGAAACGGTATCAGCCAATAGAAATAGCCCACGTGGCCTAGCCTGTCTGTTTAAAATTCCAGAAATGATTTTTGAATGTTTAAACTTGTAAATTCAATAACTTTTGTTCTGTTTATCCAAAAAATGCAAATAAGATATCAATGGAATCAAAAAAATAAATCCTACACATCTATTGGCTTGGTTTTGTAATTTGTTTCTGTTAAATTAGGATTTTATGCAGAGACATTTATAGGCTTATTTTGTGTATAAAAATTAATGGGAAAATGTTTTAAAGTTCAAATAAAGTTTATTTGATGTATAAATGTTTGGTTTATTGATCAGTACTGGTTTACTTGTCTTGTTGGGTTAGGAAAATCATCACATGGCATTTGCATGCATTCATATATTTTTGCTTGTTTATTTGATATGTGAATTTGGTGCTATCATTTTATGTGTAGATTTTGGTGCTAGTGGTGATTGTGACTGTGAGGATTGTTGTTACTCCCCCAACTACCAAGGCAAGTGGTGATTCATACTTTCGTCTCAATATTTTGACTATGCATTAGAAATATTTTGTATAGGGCTTCCATGATAATTTTTGCTAAGTATCTATATGCTATGCTTGGGAAATCCTAGCAGTTGTAGAATTGATAGAATTTTCTCTAAGTTAAGATACTTGCTATTGCCATGCTTAGCCTAGCTAGTAGCAACCAAGGGTGGAATATATACATGCTATGGAAAAATATTGCTAAGTCTTTGACTTATGTTTTTTCTTAATAAAACAACTAAGTGAATGAAACCTCTGGGTGGAATGGTAATTGCTTGGTGGATTTTGGTTGAGTGGTTACGAGGGCCCATTTTCCAATGGTCTACCCTGTGTATCTCACTTGTGGAATGCCACCCAGGAACAAAGGGATTTGAGATGCCATATGTTAAGAAGCTTCTAGTGCAACCACATGGCATTATGGGATCTGCCTGGATCATATAGGTTGCAATAACTTAGCCATTTGGACAGTTGGTGGTAGTGGGTGATAGGTTTGGAACGCGTCCATTTGGTCTAAGGGAAGGCTTCTGAAAGGTCTTGTCTTGGTGAAAATCAAGTCTTGTGGGGAAAGTGCACCACCTCTGCAGAAGGAAGAAACTAAGTACTTAGCCGTGTCCCCGGTAATGGACAATTTGAGCATCAAGACATGGAAGCTATCAAGAATCTCCTCATCCCAATTTTCTAAGTTAAAACTTGTGGTTAAAGAAGGGTGAAGGTTCACCATTGTCTATTGGTGGTTCCTTGGGAGTTTTTGCCAAATATAAACTTAGTATTTTCAATTGATAGGAAAAACCTATTTTGAGCAAAGCAAGCCTAACCTACACTTAGCCAAATTCATGTAGAAGCTAGATACTATTATTCTACTAAGGTATCACTTGCCAATACTATTCCAATGTATTGACCCACTGTGGCTGTAACTTGTGATGTTGCGGGTTACTCTGATGAGGATTAGGGTTATGAGTCTACACTCAACATGCTTGCCTATGGCACATGAAGATGACTTTTATTTATATTGTTAAGTTAAACTCTTGTACTAGCCCATGGCTATGGAGTTTTAAAAGACTATGTTATCTCTGGAATGACGATGTAATAATGACCTTTGTTTCTGTTTACTTCATCTTAAACTGTGGATGCTAGCAATTGATCCAGGGACTAGCATTGCAATCACAGGGACCTTTACCTTTATAAAGGTGGGGTCTTATAGGTGGTTATGTTGATCACTGTCTACAGCTAATTTTTATGATGCTAGTGGCTTACCAGACTAATTCCAGTGGTTAATTTGATATGGTTCAAATGATAGTGCTACTGTGGAATCATTACTTGTGGATTCTGTTGACTTGAGATCTTGCTATTGTCAAAATATTGGTACAGACAGTAGTTTTGTCAGTGATTGTTCACTGTACCTATAATTGTGGGCTTGTATGGTTATATCCAGACTGAGATTAATCATTTTATTCTGGTGATGTTCTGAAGATATATAGATAAACTTAATGCTGATTTTTGGTATATGATTCTAGAAAAATGATATTTAGTGGCTTGCCCTTTTTATTTGTGAAAGCTAAGTAATGATTGTGCTTGGCTTTTAGAACTTGTCCCTGTGACACCATCATAGAGTGGCACACAAGTGGTTGGGTTCTATTACTGAGCTTAACTCTGCCAGTGCTTGAAATTGGTAAATGGCAAAGATAAGTTGAAAACTTCTTTTAACCTCTCTGCCTATGATGTTGGTCTGAGGCATATGAACTAGTTTCCTAAGTTGTTGTCCCTGATAGAAATGTTCTGGTATCAATACCAGCTACTAATTCTTGAGTCATAGTTGGGAAAATGATTGGTGTGATGCCTAAATTGTATGGATCCATAAGATCTAGGGATTCTAAGGTGCTACTCTTTTTTTAAGAGATGTGCCTAGAATTCCAAATCCTGGCTATATTTATTCTTGGAGTATGAGATATATCTTAATAGCCAGGATCAATGAGGTTGTTCTGAGATCCTGGTTTGATCTGTAAAGTTTCCTTATAGCTTTTGTTTTCAAAATCTTCTAGGATGGATTCACCTCACTTGGGTGAATACTGAGAAGTTAAATATGGAACAACACATAGATCACTATATAGATATGATAAATAGATCATGTGATGGTTTTATATAACTCACCACAACAGTTGGTTGTTGTTGTGGTTGCTGGTTGATCAGGTGACTTGATCTTGCTATCTTGTGCTGCTGGCCTGATCTTGTTCTTCTCCTGCTGTTGCTCCTACTACTTCCAACTCCTGGAACCTTGTCCTTGATCTTGCTATCCACCTTCTGGTTCCTGTTAGCTTGGCCTTGTCCTTGCTATCCACCTGATCCACCCCTCCCCTTATGTCACCATCTTGGTGAGTACTGGGATGATCTGGTGTGTGGTTGGTTTGGTTTGGTTTGGTTGGTTTGGATGTGGCTAGACTGTTGGTGCTTGATGTGTATGAGTAAGGAAATGGTGTTGTGGTGCTTGCCCACGGCTGTGTTGAGCTGTTTTGCTTGTGTGGCAGCTGTGGCTGTGTTTGACAGCACACACCTTGCATTTAGGTGTGTAAGCTGCTTGTGTGCCTGCTGCATCCTTATGGATATGCTCAGGTAGATGATCTACCTTTTTATCTGATTACCATTTATCTGCCTGGTGAAACTTGCCCCTCTTACTGATTGGAATCGTTTGGCTTATGGCTTATTAATTATGAAAGATTTAGTTCTTTCATATTGGTGAAACTGGCCCCTAAAGATTTACTCAATGATGATAAGTGGAACAGTGCATCTCACTGTTCACTACTGAGAGTAAAAATAACTTAACCTTTATTTTCTTTATTTTTGTTTGTTCTTTGTTTTGCAGGTACAAGACTTGAAGATTCAAGATTAGAATAGGTTTTATTTTTTTATAGAATATTTCCTTTGTAATCTTTATTTTATTCTTTTGTAATCTTTATTTTATTCTTTTGTAATCTTTATTTTATTCTTTTGTAAGAAAGATTGTAATATTTCTCAATATGTAAATATTCCTCCTTTTATAATTTACTATTGTAAAGATTCTTTATCAACTTCATAAGTTACATTTTGTAACTTATTCATTGAATAAATATTCATTTACTTGATTGTGTTATGTTATTTAAAGTTTGAGTTATTAAATATTATTTCTTGATTAAATAATATTACTCAAACATCATCTTAATCTTTTAAAAATATAAATCCAACTCACAAGTTTGAATTCAAATTCCTTTCCCCAAAACACACTAATCCATAAAGATCATGTCAAAGTTTATAACGATCATTCTCCAAGGATATTCCTAAACTTAAAGAGTGAAAGAAACTTTGATCACTTTAAGTTTTTATTTGGCAAAAAATTTACCCACATTTTACAGATGAATGCATGCAATTGCACAGATTCCTAAATCTACCCTTCGTTGGTTCCTAAATGCTGGGATGTTACAGTCTTACCCCCTTAAACTAAACTTTGTCCTGAAGTTTGTTGAAGTGTACCTGAACAGTTCTGGATAGGCTTTTCATAAATCATCTTCTTTCTCCCTGGTGGCTTCTCTCTCGGGATGATGTTCCCACTGTAGCTTACAGTATTTGATTGCCCTGTTTCTCAACCTTTTCCAGTTTTCTTCCAAAATTTTACAGGGTTTTTCAACATAGGTCAGGTCTGCTTGTAATTCTATCTCTTGATGTGTGATCGCATGATCAGGAAGTTTAAGACATTTCCAGAGTTGTGACACATGGAAAACATTATGAACTTGAGCCAATCTTGCGGGTAACTCTAAAGCATAAGCTATAGTCCTGTTCTGACTCAGTATTTTGAATGGCCCAATATATCTTGGACTCAATTTTCCTTTAACTCCAAACCTTTTAACTCCTTTCATTGGGCTTACCTTCAAATATACCATGTCTCCCACTTCTGGATGCCATGATCTTCGACTTTGATCAGTATAACTTTTCTGCCTACTTTGATCTATTTTCAATCTATCCTTGATTTTATCAATGATATCTTGTCTTTCCTTGATATAGTCTGGCGCAAATTCTTTGCTACTTCCAGGCTCATACCAACATATTTGTGATCTACATTTCCTTCCATACAGAACTTGATATGGAGCTGCCTTCAGACTACTCTGATAGCTATTATTGTAGGAAAATTCTGCCAACGGTAGATGATCTTCCCACGAACCTCCAAAATCTAATGCACAAGCCCTTAACATGTCCTCCAGTATTTGATTGGTTCTTTCCGTTTGACCCCTTATCTCTGGATGATAAGCTGTGCTAAAATCTAACTTTGAACCAAGTGCTTCATGTAATTGCTTCCAAAATGCCGAAGTGAACACTGATCCCCTATCAGTTACGATCTTCCTAGGCACTCCGTGCTTACTTACTATCTCTTTGATGTAAACTTCCACTAACTTCTCGGCATTATCCTTCTGATTTACCGGAATAAAATGTGCACTTTTAGTGAGTCTATCAACAATTACCCATATCATATCCTTCCGTTTAGGTGTCATGGGCAATCCTGTGATGAAGTCCATACCAATTTCCTCCCATTTCCATTCGGGATTTTTCAAAGGTTGCAATGGTCCTGCTAGACTTTGATGTTCAGCCTTCACCCTTTAGCAAGTATGGCATTCTGATATATACTTAGCAATGTCTCTTTTCATGTTATTCCACCAGAATAGTTCTTTCAGATCCATGTACGTCTTAGTACTTCCTGGATGTATAGAATATGGTGTTTCATGTACTTCTCGGAGTATGACTTCACGAATCTCAGTCACATCCGGAACACAAAGACGGTCTTGAAACCACAAATATTCATAATCTCCTAGGCGAAAAACTGATGTTTGCCCTTGAGATATCCTCCAAATTTCTTCAGCAATGAAAGGATCTTCTACTTGATGTCTAAAAAATTCGTGCTTAAGATCACTATCCTGCTCTGCAACTACCTGCATAGTAGCTAATCCTCCAAGAGTCTTTGTTCTAATAAATTGAAGTTCTAACCTTTCCAAGTCCATCTGTAGCTATTTTGGTAGCTCCCGATTGCTAGGTTGAATATCTGCACTTTTACGACTTAAAGCATCTGCTACAACATTTGCTTTTCCCAGGGTATAGTTGATTGTTAAATCATAATCTTTGATTAGTTCCAACCAACGCTTTTGTCTCATATCAATTCCTTTTGGGTAAATAAATATGTGAGACTTTTATGGTCAGTGTATAACTCACATCTGGCTCCATAAAGAAAATGCCCCATCCCTTCAGAGCAAAGACTACTGCTGCTAACTCTAAATCTTGAGTCGAGTAGTTGACTTCATGTGGTTTTAGTTGTCTTGATCCATAAGTAATCACTTTCCGATCTTGCATTAACACACAACCTAAACTTCTTTAGATGCATCACAGTATACTGTAAAGTCTTTCCCTGTTTCTGGAACTGCTAGAATTGGAGCGGTAGTTAACTTGGTCTTTAACTCCTGAAAACTTTCTTCACACTTCTCATCCCAATTGAATGGTGTATTCTTCCTTAATAATTTGGTCATTGGTCCAGCTATTTTGGAGAAACCTTCAATGAATCTCCGATAATAACCAGCCATCCCCAAGAAACCTCGAATTTGTTTCACATTGGTTGGTGCAGTCCATTCTAGTACTGATTGAACTTTGGATGGATTTACAACAATTCCATCTTTACTGATCACATGACCGAGGAATTCTACCTCATCTAACCAGAATTCACACTTACTGAACTTAGCATAAAGTTTATGTTCTCTTAGAGTCTGCAATGCTATTCTCAAATGATCAGCATGCTCTTCCTTATCTTTGGAATATATCAGAATATCATCAATGAAGACTATGACAAACTTATCCAAATATGGCATGAAGATTTTGTTCATTAGGTTCATGAATATTGCTGGTGCATTGGACAAACCAAATGGTACTACAAGATACTCATGGTGTCCATATCTTGAGACAAATGCTGTCTTTGGAACATCCTCTGGTTTGATTTTTATCTGATGGTATCCAGATCTTAGATCGATCTTAGAAAATACTCCAACTCCTTTCACTTGATCAAACAGATCTTGAATTCTCAGTAAGGGATACTTATTCTTTATGGTAACATTGTTCAGATTTCTGTAGTCCCCACACATCCTTCTTCCACCATCCCTTTTATCCACAAATATTACCGATGTTCCCCATGGATATACACTTTCCTGAATAAATCCTTTTCTGTCTAACTCATCAATTTGCTCTTTGAGTTCTTTTAATTCTTTTGGTCTCATCTTGTATGGTGCTTGGGCTATTGGTGATGTACCTGGAATTAGATCAATAGTGAACTCTATTTCCCGATCTGGTGGAATTCCAGGTAGCTCTATGGGGAAAACATCTTGAAACTCATTTACTACAGGAATATCTTCCAACTTGACCTCCTTCATTGAGTTCAACTGAAGATCCACCATGATATGACGGTGCCTATCTACTTGATAAACTATTCTTGCTCCACTTGGAGTTTTGATTGAGACGGTTTTCTCCTCACAATTTATCTGAGCTCCATGTTCAGTCATCCAGTCCATCCCTAGCAGTACTGCAATTCCCTTCAAAGGAATCACATAAAGGTCCGCAAAGTATGTACAACCACAGATCGAAATAACCTGATCTTGTTTAATGTGGCGTATAATCACATTTCCCCCTGCTGTAACTACGGTCATAGGGTTTTCTAACGTTGCCCTTCTAATCCCGAATTTATCACAGAATTCTTCAGAAATGAATGAAGTAGTTGCACCAGTATCAAATAGAACTTTGTCGGGATTGGTAAGGATATTGAGCGTACCTATCACTGCATGCTCCGAGTTATCCACCTCCTCTAGGGTTGCGCAATTAAGCTTCCCGATAGGTCTGTTCCTCTTGCCATTGTTGTTCTTGACATTATTTCCTCCTCGATTAGGCTGTCCATTTCCTCCACTGAATTGTCCTCCATCTCTAACCGACCACCCTCCTTGTGGTTTTCTTGGACAATTTGGCTTTATGTGACCTCTCTGACCACAAGCATGGAACACAATTACTGGTTTTTGGCAATCCCTGCTCATATGCCCTGGAAGTTTGCAATTGTGGCATATAATATTCTTTACGTTTGGATTTGCACTCCGGTTGGAATTGTTGCTGTTATAAGGTCTATTCCTTGGTTTGAATTCCAGATTGGGCTTGGGTTTACTTGCCTGTATCCTCTTGGTTTCCTTCTTAGCTCTCTTCCTTCTATCCTCTTGGACATTCTTGTAGTATTCTTCAAATGTGATAGCTGCATCCAGCAACTGCTGATAAGTTTGCTTATTAGCCAACCTTAACTGCATCCTCGCAAATGGATTTAACCCTCTCGGGAAACGCTTTTTCCTCTTTTCTTCCGTATTAACTTCTTCCTCAGCATAATGATACAGTTGACTGAACTCCCAAATATACTTCATGACACTAGTATATCCCTGCTGAAGCTCCTCAAATTCTCTCTGCTTCAAATTCATAACACTTTCCGGAACATGATATTCACGGAATCTCTGTTTGAACTCTTCCCAAGTATACTCCCTTCCTGGCTGTTGCATGGCTATCCAATTTTCCCACCATGATGCTGCAGGTCCGGTAAGAAGATGAGTTGCATACCTCAGTTTCTCCTCATCATTACAACCTACAGCCTTCAACTTTATTTCTGTATCTGCAAGCCAATCTTCTGCATCCATTGGTTCAGGGGCTGATGCAAAAGGTAACGGCCTTGCATTCTAGAAGTCAGAAAAAGACTCACTCCTCCACCTTCAGGTGCTCTCTGATTCCCAGCTCGTCCCAGCAGCTCTTCCATGAACTTGTTTTGGTTTTCTTGCATCATTTGCATACACTGCATAAAGTTTTGCTCCATTAACAGCCTCATTGGTGGTGGTGGTGGTAATATTCCCTGATTTCCTGTATCTGCATCGGCCTTCTCCTTGGCCTCACGTTCCATTCGATGCTGCTCAGATTCGGTTTCTACACCCGTGTCCATGACGCCCTAGTACTACAACATAAAGCGAATACTCATAATTACATCATGCACAAATGTTCTGAGCTCGACTTTACGCATAGAACTATACGCACAATGAAAATCCAAATAAAATCCAAATATGCATTTCACACATTATACACTACAATATCTTAATAATACAAAGTCATTACAACATATACCATATAGGTATAATCACAACACTACCTTATTTATCTAACTACATCTTTTTCTCGGATTACAATACATGGTACCCGATACTTTCTAACTAGCCGCCTGCTTCTAATAACTACTATTGAATAATAGAGCAATTTACCAAGCAAATTACCCATAATAAACGCTAGATAAAACATGATTAGAATAAAAGACAAAATACTAATCATGTGAAATAGCGAAAACATATTAAGACAGGTAACCAAACAGATTGCAAGACATAAGTCTTGAGATGCGATCAGAACAAGATTGATAAAGAAAACATACACGACAGTGGCAGCAGAAGAGGAACCGCCGGTGTTCGTGTTGGCACCGTCGTTAGCCATGTCGTCAAGGAAGAGGGTGCTGATGTCGGGGAAGAAGTCCTCGTTGGGGAAGACGTCGGCGCAATCGGTATCCGAGAGGGAGTCCGTGATGAAGCCAGTAGTCGTGCCGATAGCGCTCCCCAAAAACCTTATCGCCCTTCTCCCGTACAGGACTCGAAGCAGCGGGGTCTCGGAGGCCTACTGTCTCGGCTCGCAGTGCACTCCACAAGACGGGATGGGGAAGATCTAAGTAGCGCAGTGCTCTGGAACTGGAGGCGCTAAGGGTTTGTGGCAGTTTTTTTAAGAGGATGCACGACCTCTCTCTTACATAGACATAAAGGGGTAGGTAGTAGGCAATTTGAAGATGAAACGAGCAGATGAAGTTGAAGCAGGCAGAGCAGCCCACCGGGCAGCCTCCACTCAGTTCATATAGCTCGTATTAAAAGTCCAAAATGTTTCAACTTCTCTATGACTTTTCATATACCATTCATGCGTGGCAAAATAAAGCTCGGCTCGGCGAGATTCCCGCAAACCGCGGAGCGCACACGTCATGACGAGGCGAGGCGTGGCGAGGCGAGGCATGGCGAGGCGAGCAAGGAGGAGGAGGAGGAGCGCGCGTGTGGAACTCTCTCCTTCTCCTTCTCATCCTTTTACCAAGTGGTAGGAGAGCTCACCTTATAAGCTGGTCCAACTTCCACTCAACTAGCAATGTGGGACTAAACATTTGTCCCAGCTCTTGCCTTGTATGAATGGGCCACATGGGCCTCTAGGATTTTCAGGAATTATTGAAATGGAAAATGGGCTAGACTATTTGAGCCAAAATTCCAACAATCCCCCACCAGATCCCAGAGGCACATGTAATTTGCCTTTGGTTCCAAAACACTGTTTATATACCGGTACTGTAGTGGAGACTGTTAAGTTGAACTTCCACCTAGAATTCTATGCTACACTAGGTTGCGACTTGTACAGTGGACTATGCCTTGAACTGCAAGTTTTCTGTAACCTAGCTTCACACGAAGCCTTGACCGATACTGGGCTACCGTGGGACTTCCCCGCGGGTTGAGCTTATGCGTCATACTCCATGGCCTTTCATGAGTTTATTAGAGAGCACAAACTCTCATAGACTGCGACGTTTGACAGTCAGACTCATATAGGCATGTTCTTCAATAGATGTTCTGCAGGACAACATCTCTGCTTAAGATTAAGCCATTTAGAACACATTAGGATAAAATCAACCTGTCGTGCAGAATAGGAAAGTATTGCATCTTCACGGAGTGATGTTCATTAAAGTGGGAATACTTTCCTCTCAGTCTACCAACAGCTTGTCTCCTAATTCTAATTCACGGGATCTCCGATCACATAGATTGGTTTGCCACTGTGGAAAACTCATAGTGTGGGTCTCATACCCATATCCTTCGATGCATTTTCTATCACATTGCGTGATAGTCCCTTTGTGAAGGGATCTTCCAGGTTCTTAGATGTTTGGATATAATCCAATGCAATAACTCCGGAGTTTCTCATTTTCCTAACAGATTTTAGTCTCCTCTTCACATGTCTTGAGGACTTCATATTATCCTTAGAACTGTTCACCTTAATAATCACAGTTTGATTATCACAGTTCATTGGAATTGCGGGTATAGGTTTTTCAACCACAGGTAAGTCCATCAAGAGTTCATGAAGCCACTCTGCTTCAACAGTGGCCGTTTCTAGTGCTGTGAGTTCTGCTTCCATAGTTGACCTCATTAAGATGGTCTGCTTGCAAGACTTCCAAGAAACAGCGCCACCACCAAGTGTGAAAACATATCCACTCATGGCCTTTATCTACGTCAAGATCGATATCCAATTTGAATCACTATAACCCTCTAGTACCCTCGGATACCCGGTATAGTGTATGCCATAGCTCGCAGTGCCTTTTAGATATCGCATAACTCTCTCAAGAGCATGCCAGTGATCATCTCCTGGATTTGAAACAAATCGACTGAGTTTGCTTACAGCAAAGGCGATGTCAGGTCTCGTGGCACTAGCTAAATACATAAGCGAGCCAATGATTTGAGAGTATCTTAGTTGGTCTCTAGCATTTTCTCGATTCTTTCGAAGCAACACACTAGGATCATACGGTGTAGGAGAAAAATTGACGTCGCTATACCCGAAACGACTCAAGATCTTTTCCACATAGTGGGACTGAAGCAGTGTAATCCCACCATCATCATCTCTCAATAGATTGATGTTTAGGATGACATCAGCTACTCCTATATCCTTCATCTCAAAGGAACGAGATAAGAAATCTTTGACCTCCTTAATTGCATTAAGGTTGGTTCCGAAAATCAGTATGTCATCAACATACAAACAAAGGATGACTCCCTCACCCCCACCATGGCGATAGTATACACACTTGTCAGCTTCGTTTACAACAAAGCCTGCAGCTGTTAAGTTTTATCAAATTTTTCATGCCACTGCTTAGGTGCTTGTTTAAGACCATATAAAGACTTCAGTAGCTTGCACACTTTTCTTTCTTGACCATTTACTACAAAACCATCTGGTTGATCCATATAAATTTCCTCATCCAACTCTCCATTTAGGAAAGCCGTCTTAACGTCCATTTGATGAACGAGAAGACCGTGTGAGACAGCCAGAGAAAGTAGTACTCGAATGGTGGTCAACCTTGCTATAGGTGAGTAAGTGTCAAAGAAGTCTTCACCTTCCTTTTGGGTATAACCCTTGGCCACAAGCCTTGCCTTGTACTTCTCAATAGTACCATCAGGCCTTAGTTTCTTCTTAAACACCCATTTACATCCTACAGGTTTGCACCCATAAGGACGATCAGTGATCTCCCATGTTTCATTAGCTAAGATGGAATTCATCTCACTATGAACAACTTCCTTCCAGTAGTCAGCATCAGGAGATGCATAAGCTTCTGAAATGGAAGTGGGAGTTATCGACAAGGTACACAATGAAATCATCACCAAAAGACTTTGCAGTCCTTTGTCTCTTGCTCCTTTTAGGAATTTCATTATCATCCTACTTAGGACTTTCAGAGTGTTCAATTGGAATGGTAGGTTCAGAGAATATAGCAAATTCCTGATTAGATGAACTAGGTATCTCCAGATTTGATGAGTTAGGTTTATCCTTCATTGGAAAGATATCCTCAAAGAAAGTCGCATCAGTCGACTCCATTATTGTACCGACATGAATGTCAGGCACTTCAGATTTTACTATCAAGAATCTATAACCAATGCTATGAAAAGCATAGCCCCGAAAAACACAATCAATGGTTTTTGGTCCAAGCTTGCACTTCTTCGGGATTGGTACATTAACCTTTGCCAAACAACCCCAAGTACATAAATAAGAGAGTTTTAATCTTTTCTTCTCCCATTCTTCGAATGGAGTAATTTCTTTGTTCTTTGTGGGAACTCGGTTTAGGACATGACACGCGGTCAATAGTGCCTCCCCCCACCATTCCTTAGAAAGACCCGATGTGTCTAACATGGCGTTAACCAAATCTATTAGAGTACGGTTCTTTCTTTCGGCTACTCCATTTGACTGGGGTGAGTAGGGAGGCGTCCTCTCATGAATTATGCCATGTTCCGCACAAAAGGAATCAAACTTGTTGGAAAAATACTCTCCACCACGATCAGTCCTAAGCCTCTTAATCTTTCGATCAAGTTGATTTTCTGCCTCAGCTTTATAGATTTTGAAGAAACTCAAAGCCTCATCTTTTGATTTCAAAAGATACACATGACAATATCTCGTAGAGTCATCGATCAAAGTCATGAAATATTTCTTTCCACCTTTTGTCAACACACCATTCATCTCACAAAGATCAGAATGTATGAGCTCTAGTGGTGTTAAATTTCTCATTTCTGCAGTCGTATGTGACTCGCGAGGTTGTTTAGCTTGCACGCAGACTTGGCACTTAGATCCCTTAACAGTTGAGAAATCAGGGATTAAATTCATTTTGGCTAGCCGTGTCATACAACCAAAATTAATATGACAAAGACGAGAGTGCCAGACATTTGATTCAAAATTCGTGTAAATATGATTAACAACTTTATTACAAATGTCTGACAGAGATAAGCGGAACAAGCCTCCGCACTCATAGCCTTTACCAACAAAGGTTCCATACTTCGAAATTACAAATTTATTGGACTCGAATACAATCTTGTAGCCATCTCGACACAGAAGAGATCTTCTAACAAGATTTTTATTTATTGAGGGAACATGATGCACGTTCTTCAGGCGCACGGTCTTTCCCGAAGTGAACTTCAGATCGATCGTACCAACACCATGAACAGAAGCATGGGAGCCGTTCCCCAACAGCACGGTTTGAGTCCCTCTAACCTGATATGAAGAAAACATGGAAATATCAGAACAGACATGTACATTAGAGCCCGTGTCATTCCACCAATCAGGAGAATTACATAATGAAAGAACAGTAGGTAATATACCATAACCAACATCTTTCATCTCAATGTCGCCCATGACAACATTAGCAGTCTTGCTGCCCTTCCCATGCTGGCGCTTGTCAAAGCGGTTGGGACAAGCAAGAGCCCAATGATCAGGATCACCGCACACATGACAAGCACCTTTCCTCTTATCAGTCTTCTTCTTGAAGTTGGTGGACTGTGTGCCTTGTTCTTTCCATCGAACTTTCCTTTGTCATCAAACTTGCCTTTGTTCTTGAACTTGTGAGGCTGGAAGTTCCTTTTCTATACCAGGTTGGCATTAGAACCTCCCTCGGTACCTCGAGCACGTGTGTCTTTTGCTCTCGCCTTCGCTTCCACATCAAGAGTCCCAATGAGATCCATCACGGATAACTCTTGTCTCTTGTGCTTCAGAGAAGTAGCAAAATTCCTCCATGACTGGGGAAGTTTGGCAATGATGCCTCTGGCAACAAACTTGTCCGGTAACACACAAGTGAAGTGCTCAAGCTCCCTGGCAAGTGACTGTATCTCATGAGCCTGCTCCACAATGGGGCGGTCCTCAACCATCTTATAATCATAGAATTGTTCCATGACATACAGTTCACTGCCAGCATCGGAGACTGCAAATTTTCTCTCGAGCGCATCCCACATATCCTTGCCATTGCTAAATGACAGATATGAATCGACAATATTGTCGCCAAGAATGCTGATCAAGGCAGCCTTGAAAGTGGTATCAAGTTTTTGGAACGCCTCTTCGTGAGCGGGATTAAGTTCTCCCTCAGGTGCGCCATAGATGGTGTTATAGCAGCTCATGGTCTAAAACCAGAGCACTGCTCTCTCACGCCATCGTTTGTAATTCACACCTTCGAACATAGGTGGCTTCATAGAAGCAACAAAGCCACTTGGGGCAAATTGCCTGAAATAAGGTTTTTGGATTGTCGAATAATAGAGCAATTTACCAAGCGAATTACCCATAATAAACGCTAGATAAAACATGATTAGAATAAAAGACAAAATACTAATCATGTGAAATAGCGAAAACATATTAAGACAGGTAACCAAACAGACTGCAAGACATAAGTCTTGAGATGCGATCAGAACAAGATTGATAAAGAAAACATACATGGCAGCGGCAGCAGAAGAGGAACCACCGGTGTTCGTGTTGGCACCATCGTTAGCCATGTCGTCGAGGAAGAGGGTGCTGATGTTGGGGAAGAAGTCCTTGTTGGGGAAGACGTCAGCGCAATCGGTATCCGAGAGGGAGTCCGTGATGAAGCCAGTAGTCGCGCTGATAGCGCTCCCCAAAAACCTTATCGCCCTTCTCCCGTCTGTGACTCAAGCGGGGTCTCGGAGGCCTACTATCCCGGCTCGCGGTGCACGCCACAAGACGGGATGGGGAATATCTAAGTAGCACAGTGCTCTGGAACTGGAGGCGCTAAGGGTTTGTGGCAGTTTTTCTAAGAGGAGGCCCGACCTCTCTTTTATATAGACATAGAGGGGTAGGCAGACAGGCTGCGCTGAAGATGAAACGAACGGACAGAAGCTGAAACGAACAGGCAGCAGCCCACCGGTCAGCCTCCACTCAGTTCATATAGCTCGTATTAAAAGTCCAAAATGTTTCAACTTCTGTACGACTTTTCATATACCATTCATGCGTGGCAAAATAAAGCTCGGCTCGGCGAGATTCCCAGAACCAGCTTGGCCTTGCGTGTGGCAGGCGTGGCAAGGCGAGGCGAGGCGTGGCGAGGCGAGCGAGGAGGAGGAGGGCCGCGTGTGGAACTCTCTCCTTCTCATCCTTTTACCAAGTGGTAGGAGAGCTCACCTTATAAGCTAGTCCAACTTCCACTCAACTAGCAATGTGGGACTAAACATTTGTCCCAGCTCTTGCCTTGCATGAATGGGCCACATGGGCCTCTAGGATTTTCAGGAATCATTGAAATGGAAAATGGGCTAGACTATTTGGGCCAAAATTCCAACAACTACTACGCTCATCATACATGCGTGATGTCCAACCGTGATGACATGACGTTCTTCGCACAGTTTGTGGAACAAATGGCCTTCCAGAAAGAACATACTCAGTATCTGAAGTGTCAGGGCTTGAGTCATTACTCAATCTGAGCGCATTGACTCCCTCTAGCTCAGCTAAAAAGTCTTCAGAAACATGTTCAACATTATCACCCACTTGCATCTCCTGAGCTTCATTCCTTGAGTCGTCAATAGAATACACAAATCCTGCTGCTCCCCAGGTGCTCTGTTGGGCAAGATAGTTAAACACCGGATAATGTATATTCCCTGGGTTTTGAGAAGGTGTTGATTATTCAAATACTCTCTGCTCGGAATCTTCTTCTTCATCCTGATTATCTATGAATATGGTATTTCTACTCCTGTTACTAGGATTAATTCTTGCACCCAACCAACTGGATTATCCAACATTTCTGTCAGAACTATCTATGGACATCTGGTGTCCCTGGGATCCTTCGGATGATCCCATTCTCCAACCATCAGAATTCTCAATAGGAAGTTCTGAATCAGAACCCTCCTCCGAACCCTGTGGTACTACATACCTCATATCTAAAGTAGGATCATATATAGGTTTAGGCCTAGGTGAATAAGGATATGGTGTAAAAGATTCAGGATCTATAGGTATATCCTTAAAGTTGGGTTTTGTACTACTACTTGCTTCCTTCTCCAACTGGAATGCTAACTGCTTCCTCCATTCATGATTCGTTATATCCTCTAACATGTCATTTTTATCTTCGACAATAACTTGATGTGTCTTATAAAAAGACGCAACAAGTGTTCGGTATCTATCCATAAACTTGGAAGCTAACTTAGGATGCTTCTTAACAAAGTAAGATGATCCGGTATAGGCTCCGAGTCTATAGAATCATGAGGGATTACAGAAAATGTGCTACCTTCTAGCTCCTTGGCTTTATGCTCCCGGATATTAGCTATCGCCTCCACAACAGCAACATGATATGCTGCTAAGTGACTCTCCTACCTTCACCTATAGGTAGATCGTGATATAATCCAAAATCCTTTGGGAGTTGGATACTCACATGATACTTGGATAACATCCGACCATCATAATAGGTTATGGTATTCACTGGAATTCTAGTTGGACAACTAAAAATATTTAAGAGTTGACGAAGTTGGTCCGTGAATGATCCTTGGTAATCATCGAGAGTTTCCTCTTTCCTTATCAAAGATTGTTTTGGAAACTTTGGTGCCATAGCTCTGTATATAAGAAAAATATTTTTATTAGTAACCAATAATATATTGCATCATAACAAATAATTATCGCACTAAAACATATAATGGAATATTCCCATTCGAATACCCATTATATTTCTTTTAGAGAATTCTTATCATTGCTAAACATTCCTACAGGTAATACCCTTTACTAGGTTTCCAACCTAAGGTCAAAGCAATTTCCTCTGATACCAACTGCGATGACCCAGCATACCACTGCATGTGTAGTACACTATAGTCGTTGACATGACATCCACAGAACACCGTTCCGTAAATATCACATCCCTCATAGTGGTACAACAGAAACCTTGCAGGTCCATATTACAAACATACACACATTATTATTACAATACCAGAAGTTCAAGACTTATAAAAGATTCAACTTACAAACCAAAATATAAGTGTTTCCGCGGAAGTTTCAAAGTGAAAACTTAACTCCAATTTGATCTCAACAACTTATTGCTATATATTGTTCATGTTGCTCGGCTCAATTGGCTCCTAGACCTATAGTAATTATTCTGACTCTTGGTACTCTCCTCCGTAGACGATATCATAGTCCTCCCCTTCTACGACTCCATACAAATTGGGCTCTTCATAGAAGACCTCCTCTTGGCTCTCAGTTGCATACATTGGAATATCTTCGGGATCTTTAGAGTATAAGCAAGGGATCAAAGGAAAGGGTGAGTAACAGTGTTACCCAGCAAGTTCATTATATGCAAGGTGGGAAGTTTCATGCTCTATCTACCACCTCGGACTATATGTCCTTCGCACTATGCAGTTTTTGTAATTCTTTCTTCAAAGATTGATTTTATTATGAAAATCTATGACCATCAGCCTTCATAGGTTGACCAGAACTTTCATGGAGTTCCTTTCCTGCCGCGTTCGTAGCTCCTTCCCGGAACATGGAGTAACAAGTTACAGTTCTTACACTCTGCAGAGGTGCGTTACTTTACCCATGAGAGATCAACTTCCTTGTTGCACAACCGGGCGTACTTTCCCGTCCACAATTCCATGATGTGGGGCCTAGTAGTTGGTCTAAGACAACCACTGCCCTCTCCGCGACCTCATATTTCTGCACAATCCTTCGGGGCTGGCTCACCTCCGTTAAGCCCCCTTTCGGGCAGGCTAAAACCCTGACGAGTTCCCGAAGACTTTATGACCTGGTGATGCCCTGGAAAGTGCCATATTAAATGGACTATACCACTAAACACCATTCATAGATAATCTAGACACCAAAAGTGTGGGGCGTAAGGGTGCCCACCCATATGTTGGATCTACACAAGGAATCACAACGTCACGTTAAGGTCGTATTGCCTCCATACGAGAGGAAAAGAATACAGCTGACTTCTTCGTCCCATTCCAAATCTCATGGTTAACGCGAGATATACGGTGCTAGAATCACTGATTTCATGGGTTATTAATTCCTAATTGATCATCATTGTTGCAAATAGAAACCTAAGTTCTATTGCTCCATTATATCATCACTTAGGACGATATCTAAGATTTATTTATTTTGAGAAAGTAATATTTTCTTTCTCTGGAATATAGATGATAACACACAATTTGCAAATTCTTTGATAAAGACTCCTCAAAGTACATGAGCAAGTGATGAACTTGCCTTGTGATTGCAAGGTAGTGAAGTCGGATGCTTGCACTGGACCTTGAGCTTCTATGTCTACAGAACATCATTATTGCCTGGTAAGGACAATATTTAAAGAGGCAAAATGATTATGTAAAGTAATGTAATGCATTATTTATTTTTGTGTGTTCTACCCATTATTTTAGTTACAAACATTCCTTTAAGTAGCAAAGGATTTATAAATATTAATTATTAATATTTATTGAATATTGTGTTTTTATTTTATTTTATTTGATTTTTATTTATTTAATAATTATTTTATGAATTATCATTTAAATACAAGAATTTCTTTTTATGATATTAAACCTTTATTTAGTATTTTTCTAAAATACTGCAACATTAATATATAATAAAAGTGATTTTTATTTATTTTTATCTTCTTTATTTAATTTTATAAAATTCCATAAGAAATACATATATTATAAAATTCTTGATAAAAATTATATGCATAAAAATTTATTTAGATAAATTGGATTATTAGGAATACAAAAATATTTTATTTATAATTTTTATACTTTTATTTTATTTTTTAGAATTTATTTAAGTTCAGGGGTATTTTGGTATTTTCTTAATTATTAAAACTTTCTTTAGGTTGTTGGGCTGTCTTTGTTGGGCTTATTGGGCCGCTTTGGCCCAAGTGATCCAAACCAAAAAGGCTCCCCAAAGGAGTTGGCCCTCTCAGCCCACTCTCCCTGTCCTTCGCTCTCGTCCCCCTCTCTCCTTCTTCCTCGACCCCATGGTCCCCGATACCACCGTCGGGCGATTCACGCCGCCGTGGTCCTCTCCGCCTCCTTCATCTAGTCCATTTTGATTTGGATTTGGGGTTGTCCTGTGGCCAGGCCGGCTCCGTCCCGAAACCTAGGGTTTGGGGTGGTGCTGGTGCTGCCGCCGCCGCGCCCGTGGTGTTGTGGGTGTTCTGATGTTGTTGGGGTGGTGCTGCTCGCCCTTAAGCATTGTTGTGGTCGCCGCCTCGGCTCGGTGCGGGTTGCAGCGCCCCTTGGGGTGCTCCCCGTGCCGCCGTGCCCATCGACTCCTTCTGCTTCCTCTTCTCGACCACAGCTAGAACCTCCAGTAAGTTTTCTTTCTCTTCCCACTCGTGCTCTCTATACTTTGCCACCCTATCCTATGTGTTTCAAGTGGCTACCCTTGATTAGGTTTCATGCCTTGATTAGGGTTCATGTCCTGATTAGGGTTCATCCCTCTGTTGATATTATGATGAATTGGATCTAGTAGTGATGATCATTTAGTATGGTGGTTATGTTGATCACTATCTACAGCTATTTTTTATGATGCTAGTGGCTTACTAGACTAATTCCAGTGGTTAATTTGATATGGTTCAAATGATAGTGCTACTGTGGAATCATTACTTGTGGATTCTATTGACTTGCGATCTTGCTATTGTCAAAATATTGGTACTGACAGTAGTTTTGTCAGTGATTGTTCACTGCATCTATAATTGTGGGCTTGTATGGTTATATCTAGACTGAGATTAATCATTTTATTCTGGTGATGTTCTGAAGATATATAGATAAACTTGATGCTAATTTCTGGTATATGATTCCAGAAAAAATGATATTTAGTGGCTTGCCCTTTTTATTTGTGAAAGATAAGTAATGATTGTGCTTGGCTTTTAGAACTTGTCCTTGTGACACAATCATAGAGTGGCACACAAGTGGTTGGGTTCTATTACTGAGCTTAACTCTGCCAGTGCTTGAAATTGGTAAATGGCAAAGATAAGTTGAAAGCTTCTTTTAACCTCTCTGCCTATGATGTTGGTCTGAGTCATATGAACTAGTTTCCTAAGTTGTTGTCCCTGATAGAAATGTTCTGGTATCAATACCAGCTACTAATTCTTGAGTCATAGTTGGGAAAATGATTGGTGTGATGCCTAAATTGTATGGATCCATAAGATCTAGGGATTGTAAGGTGTTACTCTTTTTTTAAGAGATGTGCCTAGAATTCCAAATCCTGGCTATATTTATTCTTGGAGTATGAGATATATCTTAATAGCCAGGATCAATGAGGTTGTTCTGAGATCCAGGTTTGATCTGTAAAGTTTCCTTATAGCTTTTGTTTTCAAAATCTTCTAGGATGGATTCACCTCACTTGGGTGAATACTGAGAAGTTAAATATGGAACAACACATAGATCACTATATAGATATGATAAATAGATCATGTGATGGTTTTATATAACTCACCACAACAGTTGGTTGTTGTTGTGGTTTCTGGTTGATCAGGTGACTTGATCTTGCTATCTTGTGCTGCTGGCCTGATCTTGTTCTTCTCTTGCTGTTGCTCCTACTACTTCCAACTCCTGGAACCCTGTCCTTGATCTTGCTATCCACCTTCTGGTTCCTGTTAGCTTCGCCTTGTCCTTGATATCCACCTGATCCACCCCTCCCCCTTATGTCACCATCTTGGTGAGTACTAGGATGATCTGGTGTGTGGTTGGTTTGGTTTGGTTGGTTTGGATGTGGCTAGACTGTTGGTGCTTGATGTGTATGAGCAAGGAAATGGTGCTGTGGTGCTTGCCCACGGTTGTGTTGAGCTGTTTTGCTTGTGTGGCAGCTGTGGCTGTGTTTTATAGCACACACCTTGCATTTAGGTGTGTAAGCTGCTTGTGTGCCTGCTGCATCCTTATGGATATGCTCAGGTAGATGATCTACCTTTTTATCTGATTACCATTTATCTGCCTGGTGAAACTTGCCCCTCTTACTGATTGGAATCGTTTGGCTTATGGCTTATTAATTATGAAAAATTTAGTTCTTTCATATTGGTGAAACTGGCCCCTAAAGATTTACTCAATGATGATAAGTGGAATAGTGCATCTCACTGTTCACTACTGAGAGTAAAAATAACTTAACCTTTATTTTCTTTCTTTTTGTTTGTTCTTTGTTTTGCAGGTACAAGACTTGAAGATTCAAGATTAGAATAGGTTTTATTTTTTTATAGAATATTTCCTTTGTAATCTTTATTTTATTCTTTTGTAAGAAAGATTGTAATATTTCTCAATATGTAAATATTCCTCCTTTTATAATTTACTATTGTAAAGATTCTTTATCAACTTCATAAGTTACATTTTGTAACTTATTCATTGAATAAATATTCATTTACTTGATTGTGTTATGTTATTTAAAGTTTGAGTTACTAAATATTATTTCTTGATTAAAAAATATTACTCAAACATCATCTTAATCTTTTAAAAATATAAATCCAACTCTCAAGTTTGAATGCAAATTCCTTTCCCCAAAACACACTAATCCATAAAGATCATGTCAAAGTTTATAACGATCATTCTCCAAGGCTATTCCTAAACTTAAAGAGTGAAAGAAACTTTGATCATTTTAAGTTTTTATTTGGTGAAAAATTTACACACATTTTTACAGATGAATGCATGCAATTGCACAGATTCCTAAATCTACCCTTCGTTGGTTCCTAAATGCTGGGATGTTACATTTGTGGCCCCAAGAAATAAGATATGACTCAAGTTCATGCTAAGAGGATTCATGGTCCCACATGCGGATAGTGCGAATAGTCAAGGAACAGGTATCAAGTACTCGGGGTCCTACGGGACACAAGTGGACGATTAAAAATCAAATAACATCTATTGCCCACCTGTGCCTCTGCACTATTTACCTACTTTCAATATTAGTTGTTAAACTGTAATTGAAGCCATGATAATCTCCAATATAAAGCATGAGGCATTTCTCCAACAACTGTGGTACTCGATGACATCGAAACAACACCTGAGCAAGCAACTACGACTCGCAAGACCGACTATCTACCAAATCACATATAATAGGAGGTGTCCAAGGCAATATAATGGCTACAAGGATATCATGGATATGAAAACTAAAGCATCACAACATAGGTAGCAATAGATCAACAGGAGAAAATAAAGACTAAAAGTAAGATAGGTAGAAAGGAGGAGAATGCTCATCTGAAAACACTGCTAAAGATACACCGGAGATCAGGTCGACACTCGCATCATTTCATTGGCCTAATCTGGAAAGAAGCAAAACACTAACAGGAAACATCAGGTGCAATATTTAATACTATGGCAGAAAATTTAGCATGTTTATGATATGATGTATGGCATGGAAAAATGCGATGCAACTTATCCAAATTAAGCGAAATCGGAATCCTAACAATTAATTAGAAGATTCAAGTTATTTTTCTAAATAATAAATTAAATATTGGTTAGCATAACAAACATAGCATAAGGCGACCTACGCAAAATTAGATGGAATAGTACAAGTTGCCTAACAATATCTCGGCATATTCCATATGGTAATATTAGGTGTCTTGCATAACTACCATAAGGTGCAGGATGCAAATGGGCATATGGATGACATATTCAAAATCCTTATATTTTTCTGATTAACTTTCTTATAGAAAACCTTTAATTTCAAATTACTGTTTAATAGTTCTGAATTTTTAAAGTTGGGTCAATTAATATAAGAATTTTTATTTGTTTGCATATTGTGTTTATCCAGAACAGTAATCAGGTGTGAAATTCAAATTATTCAGACAAAGCAGAGCGAGTTTCATTTAGAAAAGGTTTGATTTGAATTATATTTCAAAAGCCATTAAGGAATTTAAAAATAAACAGGAAGTTTTATACAAGATTTGGAGTTACACAGATCGTTAATTGTATTTTCATGAACTCTGAACTTTCGGAACTTTTTATTCAGTTTGGCAACAGAGGAAAATGACATAAATCGTGGTATCTATTTGGCCAGAGAGAAACTCAATCATAGATTGCCAAGATAGAGGATTAATAGGATTACCACTGGGCTGGTGACAGGGTTGTTGAAAAGATGTAGGTGCTCCAATTTTTGACCCAAAGCTAGAACGGAGTAGGCCTGACCATGGCACGCACGGAGGAGCTCCAGGTCGACGATGATTCTGGCGAGTTTCAGAGGAACTAGAGAGGGTTTTTCTGTATATTTCTAGGGTGCGTCAGCTAACTGAATATGGTCTCTGTCGAGAAACAGGGGCGACACTGAAATTCATCGATTTTGCAAAGACGATCCTGAGTGATCTAGTTCTCCGTTTGCGGCGCCGTTTGGTCTTCTGACGGCTGGGAGCTCCCTCTTCACATACACATGCCGATCTGCGATGCAGACCAAACGAGGTGGCTGGGGGATCAATGGAAGCAGAGGTACCGCGGAGGCGAGCTAGCTGCAGGCATGCGCGCGTGTGTGTGCGGCAAGGAAAAATATCCGGACGACGGCGACAGTGATAGAATGGCAGAGATGAGGCCGCAAGGTGGGGAATCGGAAGCTGGTTCTCACCTCGACCTATTCCCATTGGAAGAGGGGATGACGGTGGCCGGAATCTACAGGAAGAGGAGGAGGCAGACGGCGGCGCTTCTCCTTGGTCTTGTGTTGTTTCAGGAAGCTGTGGTGCCCCTGCTACTGGATGGAGGTTGACAAAGGCACGGTGAAGCGACCCCTGCACTCAAGTGTGCATGTACAGGTCCATGGCGATGACGCGTCAAAGCTTCTCTCTCGGCTCCCTCTTGGTACTCCCTCTGCTAGGTTGGAGAAAGAGGGGAACAAGACGGGAGGCGGCGCTAGGGAATGGAGAGGGCTAGGGTTTGCATCGGAGCCTTGATGGGATAAGAATGGGGAGGGGTGGTGACGCGGATAACGGGAGCGACAGTCACCTGCTACTCATCGTCAGAGCGCAGAGAGGAGGGGACAAAGAGGAGAGAAGAAGAACAGGACGCCGTGCTTCCTTCTGTTGAAAGAGTACTGGGCCGGTTGGTGTGCTGGGCAGCTACAGCTGGAACAGGTTGTTAGGCTGCAGCAAGTTACTCTTATCCCTTTGTTTTTCTTTCTGTTTTCTTCCTTTTATTTATTTATTTATTTGTTATTGTTTGTTTCAAGACCAACAATCTTTTGATTCAAAATCTTTTGAAATTTTGTAGGGAATTTTGAAGGGGATTGGGGGACAATTGAGGCAAGAGGGAAAATAGCAACAAAGGGGAAGGGATGTCCACATGTTACATGTTCTTTGGGGGAATTTACAAGAACGAGAATTTAGAGTTTTTAGAAAATAGCAAAAACATTGATAGAAAAATAATGGAACCTCACATGGATTCCAACTTGTAGAAAACAAAATAGTGGAATATTAAAAGAAGGAGAGAGAGAATTGATAACAACATACAAGCAGGACAAACAAATGCCAAATTTAACATGATGCTCAAATGCAATGTGGCATGATGACATGGGCATGATATTATGTTGATGCAACAAAATAAAATAACAAGACAATTCTAATTTTGGAATTTCCGGGGTGCTACAATTCGGCACCACTAACAATGGATCTCGCCCTCGAGATCCGCCTCCTAGTAAAGGGAAGAAGGTCGACGGTCTGAATCTTCTCGCTTTGTGCAAATCTTCGTGACACCACTAACAAAGATTCCTTATCCGTCTTGAAATCAGCGACACCACCAACAAGGGGTCATTGCTCACGTTCGTCAAGAGAACACTTCGGAGAGACAAGGACAAAGGTAAAGGTATCATGAGGTAAGGCGACCTCTAACTTCCGTGGAAGTATTAAGAATTGCTTAATCCACCGATTCAATGTACAAGAGCGAATGATAAGAGTAGTCGGATGGTGATCAGTCTATCGCACACCCAAAGCATTACTCTGCATATGAATAGGAGAATTATGCAACCAACTCTCGGAATTCAGACTGAAGATCTTGTCAATCGAGATTCAAAAACAAAAGTATAAAGTAGGCTCTTCATCTGATCTGATATAGATGAGGTCGTCGCGTTGAAAAACTCCGGAAGATACAATGAAATTTTTTAGTGAATTTTTGGTCCACTAAAAGGTACAATAGAGGAAAATTCCTTAAATAGCACGAAGACCGGATGTCGAAGCACCATTACAAGAGGATGGAAGCTACAGGAAGAGGAGGAGGCAGACGGCAGCGCTTCTCCTTGGTCTTGTGTTGTTCCAGGAAGCTGTGGTGCCCCTGCTACTGGATGGAGGTTGGCGAAGGCACGGTGAAGCGACCCCTGCACTCAAGTGTGCATGTACAGGTCCATGGCGACGACGCGGCAAAGCTTCTCTCTCGGCTCCCTCTTGGTACTCCCTCTGCTAGGTTGGAGAAAGAGGGGAACAAGATGGGCGGCGACGCTAGGGAATGGAGAGGGCTAGGGTTTGCATCGGAGCCTTGATGGGATAAGAATAGGGAGGGGTGGTGACGCGGATAACGGGAGCGACGGTCACCTGCTACTCACCGTCAGAGCGCAGAGAGGAGGGGACAGAGAGGAGAGAAGAAGAACATGACGCCGTGCTTCCTTCATTGAAAGATCTTGGGCTGGTGTCTTTGGCTGGAACAGGTTGTTGGGCTGCAGCAGGTTACTCTTCTCCCTTTGTTTTTCTTTCTGTTTTCTTCCTTTTATTCATTTATTTGTTATTGTTTGTTTCAAGACCAACAAGCTTTTGATTCAAAATCTTTTGAAATTTTGCAGGGAACTTTGAAGGGGATTGGGGGACAATTGAGGCAAGAGGGAAAATAGCAACAAAGGGGAAGTATTGTCCACATGTTACATGTTCTTTGGGGGAATTTACAAGAACAAGAATTTAGAGTTTTTAGAAAAGAGCAAAAACATTGATAGAAAAATAATGGAACCTCACATGGATTCCAACTTGTAGAAAACAAAATAGAGGAATATTAAAAGAGAGAGAGAGAGAGAGAGAGAGAGAGAGAGAGAGTTGATAACAACATACAAGCATGACAAACAAATGCCAAATTTAACATGATGCTCAAATGCAATGTGGCATGATGACATGAGCATGATATTATGATGATGCAACAAAATAAAATAACAAGCCAATTCTAATTTTGGAATTTACGGGGTGCTACACTATACTTTAATGATCTTGCATAGAACAACCGAATCTATCATGGAACAAAGCTATTTTGGTTGGATGCTTGATACCTTTTAAAATCTTGTATGAAACTTATGAATGTGTGATGGAACATGAATGAAATAATAATCCATGTATGTCTTTTTCTTCTTTTCTGAAAGCTATACTAAATGTACATGTTTAAATTAGATGATTATGCCACGAATCCATGTTTTGCTCATCCTTTTTCTATATCATGATGTATATATGAAACAGACCCAAAAGTCCCCTAGTTATGAAACTTGTATGTGCCATATGTGAATCTTGACTTTTGAGGATCTGATGTCCATCTTGAATTATTAAATAATGGATTTATTATCTTTGAAAAAATTATATGAATTATGCATGAAACAAACAACAAAATATATTGAAAATATTTTGAATCCTGTTGAATCTAATGAAACATGATTTTGCATCTAGTTGAATCTAATGAAACATGTTTTTGAATCCAGTTAAATCTTATGAGACAGATTTGGTAAGAAATAATTGATTAATATTGATAAATCTTTGAATAAGCTTGGCCTCATCCATCTATGATCTATCAACTTAGAGTATGTGATGTGAAACATAATCGTCATATGTAAAAAACTGAAAACGTAGGAGCGTGCTGCAAAACGTAATGGACTTGAGAAAATAGACAGTACAAAGGTGGGAGAATTTTTTTGCAAAGTCTGTACTGATACGTCGGAAACGTATCCATAATTTTTGATGTCTCATGCTTGTTTACTATCTACTTTTCTTTGCTTTGTCTATACTTTGAGGTGTTTTTATATCTTTTCTGGAACTAACCTATTAACAAGTTTCCATAGTACCAGTTGCCTCTTTTCTTCTATTTTTGGTTCTAGAAAGGCAGAAAATCAATATTCTTGGAATTGGACGGGAACAAAGCCAAATTCAATATTTTACCGTGGGTGACACGAAGCCGGAACACGATATGGAGGGCCGCCACAGGGCGGCCAAACCCCCCTAGGCGCGGGTGGGCCCAGCCCGCGCCTGGGCAGGGTGTGGCCCCCCTGGATCCCCCACTGCCTCGCCTCTTCGCCTATAAGAAGCCCCCGATACAGAAACCCTAGGCGCCCGATCAAAACTCCACGAAACTTCTATAGCCGCCGCCACCGTCATCCCTAGATCAGGGGGATCTGAAGTTCTTCCCAGCACCCAGCCGGAGGGGAGATTATCCCGGAGGCCTTCTTCTCCGGTATGAAACGTGAGTAGTTCCACCTTGGACTACGAGTCCATGTAGTATCTAGATGGTTGTATCTCCTCCTTGTGCTTTCATGTATAGATCTTGTGAGCTCCGTTCATGATCAAGATCTAATCTATTTGTAATCATGCATGTTGTGTTTGCGAGCATCCGATGGATATTGAGATTACTATGTCAGATTGATTAATGGTTTTGTCTATTTGATACTATCATGTCTGTGTTGTTTGTGATCTTGCATGCTCTCCGTTCTTAGTAGCTATCTTGGCCAAGTAGTTGCTAGTGACTCCAAGAGGGGGTAATTATCCCCGATAGTGGGTTCATGCCTCTAGTTTCCAAGGGAAGTGACAGAAATCTCTTAGGTTGTAGATGTGTTGTTTCCACTAGGGAGAAAACAACAGTCTCTTGTTCATGGAACAAGTGGATTGTTTACCTTACACACTTTGCTTAAAGCAGTTGTCTGTTGCTTGCAACTTAATACTGGAGGGGGTTCGGATGATAACCTGAAGGTGGACTTCTAGTCATAGATGCAGTTGGATGGCGGTCTATGTATATTGTTGTATTGCCCAATCGAATCTCATAGGATCTTTTTGTCTAGTATTGCATTGTTATGCCTTGCTCAGTTCCTGTCAATTACCCTGCTGTAATTTGTTTACCCTTCATGCCATGTTGTTTATCTAAGGAGAGCACCTCTAGTGAAGTATGGACCCCGGTCCAATCTTTACCATTGATACATCTTCCACTATTTACTTACTGCAAACCAATCATCACCTTCCACACCATGCAGTTAATCCTTTGTTACAACAAACTGGTGAGCTTGACAACCTCACTGATTCATTGGGGCAAAGTCTTGAGTTTGTGTTGTGCGGGTTTCCATGTTGCTTGCAACACATTTGAGACGTTTCCTTCCTCCTTCTGGTTAGATAACCTTGGTCTCTACTAAGGGAAACTTGTTGATGTGCTCATCACACCTTGCTCTTGGGATTTTCAACGAAGCGTCCCACAACAACACTGGGTGCACGCAAAAAAGATTTCTGGCATCGTTGCCGGGGAGGCTAAGGACGTCTTCACAAGGGGAGTCCTCCTCAACCTTTCTCTTTACTTTGTTTTTAGTTTTCTTATTTTCTTTTGTTTAGTTTTGTTTGCCTCTTTTTATCAAAAACTCCAAAAAAATTAGTTTAGTTTGGTTTGCTTTCTCTATTCAAAAACACAAAAAATTAGTTCCTGCTCTAGCTGTTGTTGTTTTTGGCTTGCCCACCTTTGCCAAAATGAACTCTGCTAAGAACACCAAGTTGTGTGACTTCACTAGCACAAACAACAATGATTTCCTGAGCACTCCCATTGCTCAACCTGCTCCTGATGCTACCTTTTATGAAATTAAGCCTGCTTTGTTGAATCTTGTGATGAGAGAGAAATTTTGTGGTGCTAGTTCTGATGATGTTGCTGCCCATCTCAATAACTCTGTTGAACTTTGTGAGATGCAAAAGTATAAGGATGTAGATGAAGATATTATTAAGATCAAGCTGTTTCCTTTCTCCTTGAGAGGAAAAGCTTAAGAATGGTTGCTATCCTTGCCTAGAAATAGTATTGATTCTTGGACTAAGTGCAAAGATGCTTTTATTGGAAAGTACTACCCTCCTGCTAAGATTATATCCATGAGAAGTGATATTATGAAATTTAAATAACTTGATAATGAACATGTTAAGAATGAAATCTTTGGTTAAGAATTGTCCCACTCATGGACTCACTGCTTGGATGATTATCTAGACTTTTTATGCAGGTTTGAACTTCTCTTCAAGAAACCTGTTGGATTCAGCTGTTGGAGGTACCTTTATGGGTATCACTTTGGGTGCTGCAACAAAATTCCTTTATAATATGATGGTTAATTACTCTGAATGGCACACTGAGAG
Organism: Avena insularis; assembly: GCA_023614405.1. Classification (NCBI taxonomy): domain Eukaryota; kingdom Viridiplantae; phylum Streptophyta; class Magnoliopsida; order Poales; family Poaceae; genus Avena; species Avena insularis. Next base: position 296,021,458 of record CM042689.1, on the reverse strand, counting down.
AGCTCCACATGGTAAGAAGGTAAATTTTGTTGAAGAAACCTCCTCTTTGAGTGATAAGATTGATGTTATTATGGCTATGCTTGTTAATGAGAAAGCTCCTTTAGATCCAAATTATGTTCCCTTTGCCTCTTTGGTTGCTCAATAAGAGCAAGTTGATGTGAACTTCATTAGAAACAACAATTTTGGCAACAATACTTATGGTAATAACTATAGGCATTATCCTCCTAATAATGGAAATGCTTACCATGGTAGATCTGGAATGCCTAGTGAAGATAGGATTCTAGAAGTTGAAAGATCCACTAAAAACTTTATGCAGATGCAGTATGAGAAAAACAAGATAATCACTAAAACTATGGAAGAACAATCTGTTATCTTGAAAAACATTAGTCATCAGCTTGAGAATCTGAATAGAGAAATTCCTAGTTTACAGTCAAAAAATTTGAGTGCTGAGAAAAATATATCCTCTTTGTCTGAAGCCCGGTCCTCCTTGATTAATAAAATGGCTGCTAAACCTGAAACCATGGAAAGTACCTTTGTTGCTACTCATGCCATACAAGTTACTATTGATGAAAATGTTAGACTATTAGCCCAACTCCATGCTAAGTGGGAAAGGGAAGCTAAAATTGATAGAAACAATAGTGTGTGAACCATCACTAGAATGGAGACCACTAAACCACAAGAAGCCCCTATTCCTCCTCCTACAATGCCTAAGCCTAATGAGTCTACTACTAGTGATGCTAAGTTTGATTTTTATATAGATGGTTGCTATATTTCTGAAGTGATTCTGTTCCTGCAAAAGCTTGCTAGAAGTCCTGATGCTAGTGATATGCATGTTTCTTTCACCAAACACATTACAGATGCTCTTGTTAAGATTAAGGAAGAGAAGTTAAAACACAAAGCTTCTATTCCTAGGAAAGTAGAAGATAGCTGGGAACCCATTATTAATATGCAAGTGAATGACTTTGATCTCAAAGCTTCATGTGATCTTGGTTCTAGTGTCTCTATTATGCCTAGGAAGATTTATGAAATGCTTGATTTGCCACCTCTGGAAGATTGTTATTTGGATGACCCACTTGATGATAATGCTAAGAAGAAACACGTGGGGATTATTAATGATGTTCTCATTATGGTTAACAATGGTTATGTCCTTGTTGATTTCTATGTTTTGGATGTTGAATACAATGCTTCTTGTCCTATTACTTGGGAAGACCTTTTCTTAGAACTGTTGGTGCTATCACTGATATGAAAGAAGGCACCATTAAATATCAATTCCCATTCAAGAAAGGTATTGAGCACTTCCCTATGAGGAGAGAGAAGTTGATTTTTTCTCCTCCTTTCAAAGCAAGGTTTAAAAGGATGTATCAATGGTAAAGATTGGACCGGGGTCCATAGTTCACTAGAGGTGCTCTCCTTAGATAAACAACATGGCATGAAGGGTAAACAAATTACAGCAGGGCAATTGACAGGAACTGAGCAAGGCATAACAATGCAATACCAGATAAAAAGATCCTATGAGATTCGATTGGGCAATACAACAATATACATAGACCGCCATCCAACTGCATCTATGACTAGCAGTCCACCTTCAGGTTATCATTCGAACCCCCTCCAGTATTAAGTTGCAAGCAACAGACAACTTCTTTAAGCAAAGTGTGTAAGGTAAACAATCCACTTGTTCCGTGAAAAAGAGACCGTTGTTTCCTCCCTAGTGGCAACAACACATCTACAACCGAAGAGATTTCTGTCATTTCCCTTGGAAACTAGAGGCATGAACCCACTATCGAGCATAAACACCCCCTCTTGGAGTCACTAGCAACTACTTGGCCAATATAGCTACTAACAACGGAGAGCATGCAAGATTACAAACAACACAGACATGATAGTATCAAATAGACAAAACCATTAATCAATCTGACATAATAATCTCAATTTCCATCGGATCCCCGCAAACACAACATACATGATTACAAATAGATTAGATCTTGATCATGAACGGAGATCACAGGATCTATACATGAAAGAACAAGGAGGAGATACAACCATCTAGCTACTACATGGACCCGTAGTCCAAGGTGGAACTACTCACGCTTCATACCGGAGAAGAAGGCCTCCAGGATGATTTCCCCTTCGGCAGGGTGCCGGGAAGAACTTCAGATCCCCCTGATCTAGGGACGACGGTGGCGGCTACAGAAGGTTTCGTGGAGTTTTGATCGGGTGCATAGGGTTTCTGCATCAGGGGCTTCTTATAGGCGAACAGGCGAGGCTGGGAGGCGGCCAGAGGGCCCACACCTTGCCCAGGTGCGGGGTGGGCCCGCCCGCGCCTAGGGGGTGTGGTGGCCCTATGGCACCTCTTCATCTCTCCTCTAGACTTCGTGTCGCCCACGGTAAAATATTGACTTTGGCTTTTGTCCCGTCCAATTCCGAAAAAATTGATTTTCTGCCTTTCTGGAACCAAAAACAGAAGAAAACAGGCAACTGGCACTGTGGCAACTTGATAATAGGTTAGTTCCAAAAAAGATATAAAAACACCTCAAGGTGTAGACAAAGCAAAGCAAAGTAGATACTAAACAAGCATGGAACATCAAAAATTATAGATACGTTTCCGACGTATCAAGCATCCTTAAGCTTAACTCCTGCTCATCCTCGAGTAGGTAAGTGATAAAATAATAATTTTTGAGGTGACATGCACCATCAAAACAAAGATCAAACCATTTGCAAGCATTGCAAGCTAGGATCAAAGAACTCTAAACATGTGCATGAAAGATGGAGTTCTATCAATAGGACATAGTAACTATGCATGCAACATGAAAGGCTACAAACAAAGATAATGAATAACATGCATTGAAAAACATTTGTTTGTTTCACATACAGAACACATGGCATAGTGGCACTCAGCTTGTCCCTCATAGAGTAGCAAATAGATGCATAAGACACCTTCAAAGTTCATAAGAGTGACTAGATACAAGTAGCACAAGAACAAATAATATCACAATATGCATTAATCAATAAGTTTTGGGAAACTGCACACGGAATGGCACTATGCTCTCTTAATGGTGCCTAAAGGTAGAAGGTGGATACTCAATAAAATAGTGGAAGAAAGGCCCTTCACAAAGGGAAGCAGGGATTTCAAGTTTCAAAAATAGCTCCCAAAAATTATGGTACTTGTTAGCTTTCAGCCCTCATTGCCCCTATCATAAGCATCTTGAAGTGATTAAGGTTAAAGTGAGCGAACTATAGAGTATATGCTTGACAAAGTATAAGTTGGCAATCTCAAGTCCCTTGAATACGAGGGCCACACCTCATGCTACTCAACTTCAATCACCTGTTAGTTCTTGTCATAGTAAGTACATGCCTATCATAGAGAACTGCCAATGGGGTACCCTTGCACATGGTACAGGAGCTATTCCATAACCAAAATGACAAGGCAAGCAGACAATGAACATCTCAGCGATCTTTTTATTTACTATGTGCATAGATTTTTATTGAGGATGCTTCACAGATAGCTCATTATGGTGATGCTGCAAGTTTCCACCATGATTAGGCATGGCTTAGGCTAGCGGCCCAGGCGTTTCTCTAACACAAAATACATAACTCCATGGACTTACAAGCTCCCTCTTTATTTCACACCGGTGACATCCATATACAAAAGAGCATGATATCAACTTGTACAAAGTACAAGTGCAATGTTGAAAACGTTCCCCGTGATAACACTGTTCTGCTAATTCCAACGTATAAGTGCAAGAATATACAACATAGGTGACACAATGGTTCAAGTTTATTAGGGGCAAAGAATATAAAGTGTGCCATCAAGTTCGTGAGGGCTTTAATCACTAAGTTTTCACATAACAAAATACTTTTTAATTGGAAGATAGCTGAAAACAAGAATATACTTGGAATGGTGTAACACACCATGCATAGGAGTTTATAGTGGACACTTTGGAATAACTTGGTTTCTTGGGAGTTGTAAGCATGAGTAGAGCTTACTCATACAAGTGGAGGCTAGCAAAAGACTGGGAGCAACCAACTAAGAGAGCAATAATGGCCATAATCATGCAGAGCAACAAAACATTACTAATCAAAGCATAGAGTGGTACTACAATTCAAGTACTAAATGATCATAGAGGCTATGGTGACTTGTTCATAGTCATAACATGGTGTGAGCATATGCCAAGTCAACCCAATCAAAGCATCAAAGGAGAATACCACAATACTATGCTTTTGCATGCTAAAACAACGCATAATTCTTTCAAGGCACACTAAACAATCCCAATTGTTTGGAACAATACATGCTATATAAATAATCACTAAGCATAAGGTCAAAAAAACACCTATCATGTCATGCTAAAGTCTAAGTCATAGTCAATGCAAGCTCCTCTTGCACTTTCAAGCAGGAACTTCCTACTCCTTTCCAACACCAAGCAACTTATTTGAAAACAACACAGCGAGAACGGGGGTCCAAACTACTTTATTAAAGCAAAATAACAAACTAAGCAAACCAAACAAAAACTAAGACGCTCCAAGAACAGCACAACAGTGCATGAAACAATAAAAACAAAGTGTCTAGACAGACCTGAGCTTTTTATTGATGAAGAAGGGGATGCCTTGGGCATCCCCAAGCTTTGACGCTTGTACCTCTTGGATATTTCTTGGGTTGACACCGGGGTGGCATCCCCAAGCTTGAGCTTTTGTCCATTATTCATATCATTACATCATTCTTCCTCTACACCTGAAATTTTTCCTTCATACAAAACTTCACACAATCTTCATTAGCAACATTGGTGTATTCAAAAGATAGTAGACCTTTAGGCTAAGCTTTGGAACAGCAAAAAATTTCACTAAAAACACAAGCTACTATATCAACTCCGTCAAAAAGCTCAATTCCCCAAAAGAGAACTCAAAAAGAAATCAATAAGAAGCAAATGCAAATAATGGCAGAAATCTGTCAAAACAGACCAGCAGGTGAAAACCTATTTTCTATAAAATATTATGTTTCTCAAATCAAAAAGTGTTGAACTAATGAAAGTTATCTAACATACTGGGAGATTTATTCGTAAATTTGCAGCCCAATCCGACTTACAGAGACTCCTCACAAATTTTTATGGTGGAGGACAGAAATCTGTTTCGGGACAGCAACTCCCCAAATCTTACTTACCTCTCATTAGAGGTCATTCTTGCCACAAAAAGCAAACAAAAAGGATAAGGAGAGGTCATTAATTAAGTAATAACTTCCAAGTGTTGGGCCACGCAGAGATAAAACAAAACTTTTTCCTCTAACGTGGTGATCCCAAGATCTAGCCGAGGTAGAAGGCCACGAGGTTTACCACTAGACGCGCAGTTGCGGATTACTGATGAAGCGCGTCAGTTGATGTAGTGCAGTCCTTTGCGATCCAATCGTCCTGGTGCTGATCGTACAACACCTCTGCTGGTATCCACACGTGCAAGGAGGAGCACCGGCGGCGAACTGCTAGGTTCAGTACGACGGTAGGACTGCTGTGGAGCTAGGGTTTCCAACACATGGAATGACCTAACCGAACAACGATTAACCTTTCTGGGTTACGGTGCTCCACTATATATAAGGAGTGAACGTGGGCTCTGCTCGTGCGGCCCATTCACTAAATCGCATATAACACTAGTCACCGTGAGTCCAACTCACTAACTCAATCCTAATACGGCTTAGGTCCAACCCAACCAGATTACCGGTTCAGATCCAATCCGAACTTGCTCCCGCTCTTAAGTGTGTGACCCCGCAGGCTTATGGCTACTTGGACAAGATTGGACTCCGACTCTCAATCGATCAGTCGGTAGCGGCTCCTAGCAGAACGTGCCGACTCCCAAGTACCAAAGAGTCATGACGACTTGCCTTTCCAATGCGACTTACGTCCGAGTCCCTTTTGCCTCATGATATACCTTGTCAGACTATAGGCGAATATTTGTCATCCCTTAAATAGTCCGACTCTCTTATCGATCCGAGATAAGTGATTCACCCGACTAACTCTTAGTCGATCGCCTCGGTTAACACTTAACCGAGTCGTGCATGGCCATGCTTTCCGAATCATATCTCACGAGAGGTCCCATAGAATATCTCTCCAAGTGGAGGAGCAAAATACCATCTTGGTTATTCACATCAAGTAGCTTGATTCTCAGTCGACCCGAACTCTGCCTTTATAACTTCCCAGTTACGGATCAGCGTTTGATAGAACCTAAGTCGGTGATCCTCAACTCGGATTATGCAATAACCTCAGGTCTAAGGATTACATTGATTGAGATATACAAATGACAACTTGTTCGTTGTACCTCAATATGGGTCAATCCGACTTGCTAAACTCTTTAGCCGAATCTGTGTAAGTTGGAATAGCATCTCCATGCCCATGACAAGTGGAACTGAGTCATCAAGCCAACTTCCACATTGTTCTAAGTTGTGTGTCCATCACAACCTCAATGACCAAGGATATTTAGTACAAACAACATGAATGCATAGTTCCACAACCGAATCACATATTCAATGATACACATCAGATGTTTATACAAGGACTACTTAATATCTTTATGAATACAATGGGAAATATCATCATACATGATTGCCTCTAGGGCATATTCCCAACACCAAGACTCAAGGAAACTCTTGGGTTATCTCCCAACAAGTACTTTTCTTTAATGCCTTTAAGTTAGGCTTGATAGTTTAAGAAGATGCTCACATAAGAAATATGAATTGAAGTAAAAGAGAGCATCAAGAAGCAAACTCAAAACTCATTTAAGTCTAACCCACTTCCTATGCATTGGAATCTTGTACACAAATAAATTCACAAAGAACAAAGTGACAACCATAGGAAGATAAAACAAGAGTAACTTCATAATTTTCAGCACATAGAGAGGTGTTTCAGTACCATGAAAACTTCTACAACCATATTTTCCTCTCTCATAATAATTTTCAGTAGCCTCATGAATAAACTCAACAATATAGCTATCACATAAAGCATGTTTTTGTCACATCCCAAAATTTTCCAAATTTTGAAATGTGAAAAAGAAATAAACAAAAGAAATGATTGTTGAAATTTAGGGTGAAAAGAAACTTTTTATTTCTAAAAGGAATCATCAAAACCCTAAAACCCTAGAGGAATAAATCATTTCCAAGATCTCTAAAAGACTATGGATTTGATACATATAAAAAAATTTCAAAAAATATTTACAAATGATCAAGAATGATAAATAAGAATATTATAAAATCACAAAAACTGGTTTCACTCAATTTGGAGTCATAGATAAAAACTTATGAACTTATTAAGATAAAAGGAATTAATTTCCAAAGCTAATAAATCCCTATCTAAAATCCATGCCAAATCTTGAGCAAATAAATCCTAGAGGGTTTTAAAAAAAAGATATAAAAATATTAAATAAAGTTATGCAAATTGGAATCACCAATTTTGAATCTTTAAATAAAAAGATATGGATTTTATAATGCAAAGGAAGAAATAAATAAATAAATAAGGAATATTTAAAAATCAAATTAAATATTGGCCAAACAAATAATATGAAACATTATTGATTAATAAAAAGAGTAAAGGATTATTTAAATAAAATCATAAGGATTTATTAATACCCAATTATATTTAAATAAAGACAATTCCCAATTTAAATGAACATTAAATCATAATAAATTATTTTAAATAATAATTCAAAGTGAATTATTTTGCACTAAAGAATAATAAAACCTACTAAAAAATGTTTGGTAAAATTTAGAATTCAAATAGAGTTTGAAAACATATTTAAAACTTATTTGAAATAAAGACAAATGTCTATTCTAAATAAATAATAGACCCTAATAGAATAAAAGAAATATTCTAAAATGGACTTTAGAATATGTTAATAAACAGTATTAAAAATATACTCAAAGTTTGGTACAGGTTTGAATTCAATTAGTGTTTGAATTATTTGAACAAAAATCAAAATAGAAATAGAAAAAGAAAAAGAAAAGATTCAGAATAAAAAAAGGAAAGAGGCAAACCAACCCATCTGGCCCAACTAAAGCCCAGCAGCGTAGCCCACTACTTTCACCCTCGCGAAACGTTTTCCACCCACGCGCTCACCCACTCGGTCACTGAACGACAGACCCGACCTAACCCCCACTCACCTCGATGACGAATAGGACCCACTGGCCACCTCATCATCGTCTACCCCGCGACAACCGTTCCCCCTCGCAACCTCGCCGTTTCTGCCGCGATTAACTCCGATGAATTCGCGTCAATGCGCGGTTAATTCTCGCCAGTGATGACCCACACTTAAACGCCCACGCCCCCTCTTCCATTCCCCCAAACACCGTGTCCTCTCGGCCACCAGGCTGCCACAATCGCAACCTCGAACCCCTCTGCTCCGACGAGCTCCTTCATCGATTCCGGCGAGGACAGTCACCCCCACAGCCCCTTCTTCACACGAGTTTGATCCCCAGACCAGTGCGCATCTACTAGTGGTGCCATCTTGGCCACGCTTGCCCTAGAGCGTCGGCAAGGACGACCTCTGAACGCCGCCGTCGTCTGCCAATTCTCCAGCGACCCCTCCCCGTAAGAACAGACTGCCCCCTTCTCTCTGGTTGTTAGCCGCATGTTCAGCATCTTCGCGTGCACCTAATAGTGTCATCCATTTGCCTTGGCATGGCCTGTAACCTCTCCCCCATCGACGAACAGAACGCCTGGCAACGCCACGAACTCCGGTGAGCAATCGTCTATGCATCCGTACGCCCTTGACCAACAAAGGCAACATCGAGCATCAGCGCTTCACTGCGAGTCTGGTGAGCATCTTCACCCTCTCCCGCGCTTCCTAGTTCATCGACAACGTCACCGCCTGAGCGCGCGCCGCCGTCAGCCGCCGCCAGCGCCGCCCATCTGTGGTCATCGCGTTTAGAACCGTAGGATTTAGATCCAAGCGTCACGATAGAAACTTAAACGAAGAGGTAAGATGGCTTCTGCATCATGCGATTAAGTTAGATCTAACGGCCTGTGTAGCTAGATCCAGCCAAAGCGGTATGGACCAATAAAATTAAGACGCGTGGCACTGACTTCGATTTAAAAACAGAATTAGATCTATTAGATGATAGGATTTGTAAAATCCATAACTTTTAATCCACACGTCCAAATTTTGCAAATTTTATATCATTGGAATCAGGAAAACAAAACCTTTCCAACCATGCACTTTGTTTAGTATTTTACTTTTGTAAAATTGATTGTTTTTGCAGAAACTTGTTTAGGCCTATTTTGGATATAAAATTTATTCTAAAAATGATTTTAGGGTAAAATCTTTTTTAAATGGATTGTTTTAAACCTACTAACCATAGAAACCAACTTGTAGATTTAAAAGTATATTTGTGACACTTAGGAATTAAATCTTTGAATAAAAGCATTTCTAGCTAAATAAAAATATTGATCTAGGTTTAAAAATGCTTTGTGACTAAAACCTTTGGAAAATGATTTGATTTAAACTCTCTGACCCTAAACACCAAGTTTTGGGATTTGAAAACATATTTGATGAACCTTAGTAAATTGTTACTTTGTTAAAGGCATTTCTAGCAAATAAAAATATTGTTTGATTTAAAAATGTAATTTAGATGAAACCTTTTGCAAATGGATTAATAATAAACACTTTGACCATAAACACTAACATTTGTGTTTAAAGAATATATTTGGCTAACACTACAAATTATTACTTTGATTTAAATCATTTTAGCAAAACAAAAATGATTTAAATGGCCATTTTCACCAACTTGAATTTAAATGGTTTTACCACTTTTGTAAATGACCAATAGGAACTTTAAAATGATTAGAGCCTAATAGAAACTACTTTTCCAAATAAAACCATCTTTTTCATGCTTGCATGCATTGCTTGATTTTATTATTTTATGTGGTGAATTGTTTGAATGTTAGTTTGAATATTGCTTGCTTGATTGAATTGTAGTGAAATTTGAAGAGTGTGATTATTGCAAGATCAAGGAGTGAACCAATATTCTCTACTAATAAGTCAAGTGGCACTATCATCCATGTCCTACTATTTTCATTACACTTAGTGATATTTTTGTAGTATGCACGATAGGGATACTATGTTACTATGCTATGCTATGTCCTATTAGGAATTTCCTTATATCTTCCTTAGTGAAAACATTGTAGTTGTAGTATGCTTAGCCCTGCTATATACTTGGGGTGGAATACCATATTATGATTATATGAAGTGTTGGAAAAATATATGTTTTATATAATACAACAAGTACTCAATGAACCACCTGGGTGGAATGAGGATACTCAGTTTTGGACAAGGTGGCAACAAAGGGAACCATGTTTATATGGCTATCTTTTTGTATGTGTACTAGAAGAAAACCACCCAGGGACTTAGATATTGAACATCTTTCTCGTACAGTGGCTTCCGTGTACAACCACATGCTAAATGGGCTCTGGCTTAGTCAACTACATAGTAGAAGACCCTTGCATTGGCACCTACTCAGGTTAACGGGATTCGTGTATTGGAAATTTATCCTTACATTAGTGCCTGGTAGACAAGCTAGCATTGTGTATTGGGAGGACTTCTATGGAAAGACTTTGTCACATTCTCGATCTGCCGGTACTCCATTTGGTGTGTACTTATCCAGCGGCCACTGGTGGCGTCAAGACGAGATTGTGTCATGTGGCTAAAGTGTACAACTTCTGCAGAAGATCAAATTCTAAGTACTTAGCCGTGTCCCCGGTTATGGACAACTCTGAGAAACTAAGGCCTGAAGCTATGGAAGATCTCGACATTCCAATTTCTCAAAGTAAAACTTGATGGTGTCAACAAGGGATTAGAAGCACTTGGAGTTTTCCAAGGAGTTCAGAAAGATTTGTCAAAAGATCAGAACTATTTTGAAAAGATAGGATAAACTATATTGCTTTCTGCAAATGAGCCTAAACCTTACTTAGCCAAATATGCATATATTGATAGGATCCAATTTATTTCCACATAGTAGTGAAACTTGCCAATACAATTCTAATGTATTGACCCTTGTGGTTGTAACCTATATGTTGCTGGTTTGTTTGATGTTAGTGAAGTGTGTTGATTAGGATTACAAGTCTACAACCAACATGATTGCCTGTGGCACTTTGACGATGAAGGAATCCATGCTATATAGATATTTCTGCTGCATTGTAATGTGATAGCCAAATGAGCTATGTAAGATGTAATATAATAATTTATTCCTGGTTATAAAGTTGTATTATGACCTTTGTTTCTTGATATTACATCTTAACTGTGGATGCTAGCTATTGATTCAGGGACTAGCATTGTAAACACAGGGATCTCTACCTTATTAAAGGTGGGACCTCTAGAGTTTTTCATGATCTACAAACACATAACTTCTATCAAGATCACAAATAGTGGGATTAAAACCTTCACAAGTTTTACCCAAAGTAGATATTTCAAAAGGATCCATAGGAACATAACATTCATCCTCCTTTGGTAAGCATGGGGGATAATCAAATAATGTAAGGTATAAAGAGTTACTCTCATTATAAGGTAGGCATGGGTAGATAATCCATTCTTCCTCCTGTTGTTCATCACTCTCCTCTTTTTCATCTAATGAGCATCCAGTTTCAACAATTTCTTCTTCCATGGGCTCCTGCAAGGCATTAGTCTCTTCCATTTGTGGAAAGCATCCATTAAAATATTTAAGAATATAGCCATTTTCTTCCTTGTAATTATCAAAGAAAAATTTAAGTATCTCATAAACCTCAGATTCATAAGGTGCATCATCAGTATTTTTAAGCAATCTGGCAAGTTCAAATGCACCCTTGAAGGCAATAAATTCTTCAATTTGTTCCACATCATCAAAATCCTAATTTCCTTTAACATAAGAGGATATGGTAACATTATAATTATACTTACATTGAAAAGGGAGGTGTTTGTACCTCCTACAGCAACAAGCTTTATCAAAGCAATAAGTAACATTATAAGTAGAGCACACGTCTCTAGCAATAGTATTCAACTTATCAATTTGTTCCCATAAGTGTTTCCCCTTTTGTGACAAACGGTGTTCCTTATAATAATACTTTTGTTCTTTCGTGAACCCACCTTGCCAATAAGAACTAGTTTCAAAGAAACCATCCATTGATAGAAAGCATGACCAAGCAAGGCAATAACAGACTAGCAACCAGAGTAGGAACTAAATTTTTTGTGTTTTTGAATAGGGAAAGCAAACCAAACTAAACTAATTTTTTTTGAGTTTTTGAAAAGAGGCAAACAAAACCAAGCAAAAGAAACTAAGCAAACTAAAAACAAAGTAAAGAGAAAGGTTAAGGAGGACTCCCCTTGTGAAGACATCCTTAGCCTCCCCGGCAACAGCGCTAGAAAAGCTTGTTGATGGCGCCTTGTTGACGTGGGAGCTTCTTTCTTTATTCCACGACAAAAGCGCTAGAAAAGCTTGATGGTGATGGGAAGCACTTCGTCGGGAAACCCCAAGAGCAAGGTGTGAAGCAGCACAGCAACAAGTTTTCCCTCAGTAAGAAACCAAGGTAATCGAACCAGTAGGAGGAAGGAAACGTACACAAGTGTTGCAAGCAACGTGGAAACCTGCACAACACAAACTCAAGAATTTGCCCCAACGAATCATTGAGGTTGTCAAGCTCACCGGTTTGCTATAACAAAGGATTAAACGTATGGTGTGGAAGGTAATGTTTTACAGCAAGTAAACAAGTAACAGTGGAAGATGTATCAATGGTAAAGATTGGACCAGGGTCCATAGTTCACTAGAGGTGCTCTCCTTAGATAAACAACATGGCATGAAGGGTAAAAAAATTACAGTAGGGCAATTGACAGGAACGTATCAAGGCATACCAATGCAATACTAGACAAAAAGATCCTATGAGATTCAATTGGGAAATACAACAATATACATAGACCGCCATCCAACTACATCTATGACTAGAAGTCCACCCTCAGGTTATCATCCGAACCCCCTCCAGGATACATAGACCGCCATCCAACAAATTACAGCAGGGCAATACACAGGAACTGATCAAGGCATAACAATGCAATACCAGACAAAAAGTGAAGGGAATATGCCCGAGAGGCAATAATAAAGTGGTTATTATCGTATTCCTTATTTATGATAAATGTTTATTTTGCATGCTATAATTGTATTAATACGGAAACGTTAATACATGTGTGTTTAATAAACGAAAAGGAAGTTCCTAGTTATGCCTCTCTTATAAACTAGCTCGTTGATTAACAAGATGATCAAAGGTTTCCTGATCATGGACATTGGATGTTGTTAATAACGAGGTCACAACATTATTGGAATGGTGTGATGAACATTCATCCGAAGTATAGCATTATGATCAAGGTCATTGTGTTTATATTGCTATAACATCATACGAAGTAATCTTAGTCCTTAGACCATGAGATCATGTCAATCACTAACACCGGAAGGGTATCTTGATAACATCAAAGGTCACACCGTAATAGGGTGACTATAAAGATGGGTTTAGTGCTACGAAGGTGTTATGTTGAGGCTCATGGATCAAGAGTGGAATTTGTCCATCCCGATGACGGAAAGATATACTCTGGGCCCTCTCGGTGATATCACATTAATTAGCTTGCAAGCAAGTGATTTGATCACTAGAATGTTATATCACGGGAACGAGAAAAGATTACATGTCGGTAACGAGATCAAACTAGGTATGGAGATACCGATGATCAAATCTCGGACATGTAATATATCGCGAGACAAAGGGATTGAGTTACATGCGTATAAGGTTCACACGATCATAGAAGTCATCGTTGAATATGTAGGAGTCTGTACGGATCTCCTGGTCCCGTTGCTGATTATTGATCGGAGAGTGCTCTCGATCATGTCTATATTATTCGCGAACCGTAGGGTGACACACTTAAGGGATACCGACCCCATTCAGAGCAAATTATATGCCAGAGAAAGAAAAAGAAAGCGCAAGAATTTATTTCACTAGACACCGAAACTATTTCGGGTGAAATTGCAGAAAGTGTTTCTGCATGTGAAATGAAATACTAGCAAGGGGTTATATGTGAATGTTTGTCATTAAAGTAATTGACAAAATTCTGAATAAATAAAAGGAGTTTTATTTAAGAGAGAGTTTGCATTAAATTTGGTGGAAATTTAATGGGAATTTGATTGGAGAAAATTGAAGGGCCATTTTGTGAGTGGAGTGTCCACCCACATGAATGAGGGAGAGGTAGGGGCACCGTCCATGGCCGGCGGCCATGCACCCTTGGGCTGCCCCCTCCCCTATATAAGAATCCCATCCTCTCACTTCTCACTCACACCTCCTCGTGAAAGATCTATCTCCCCCTTTAGAATTCCCCCATGGTCTTGGATCAGCGAGATACATGTTTCCGGTGGCTTTTTCTAGAAGGATTTGTTGCTTCCGCTGCTTTGCTGGAGCGAGGGCACGGAGGTTGTCGGGGTATCCGGACGTGTGTGCGATCACGGATGCACCACTGCTTTGCGGTGCTGGACGTGATGGTGCCGGACCGGCTGGACCAGACGGACTTCATCACGATCTTGAGATCGGCAAGCGTTCGACTACATCATCCACGAGCACAACCTCGTTAACACTATTCGGTCTTCGAGGGTATGTATTCTATGGATGTATATCCACCCGCTTCTTGTATCTAGTAGATAGATCTTGGTACTTAGTTGTTCCCATCATAGGAAATTTTTGTTTTCTATGCTGCGAACCCTTTAGTGGTATCAGAGCGGGATCTATGTGTAGATGCTTTGCACGGGTAGTACACATATGAGTATGTTGGCGATGATGATCATTTTATTGCTTCTTTGTTGTACTTTGGATATTGGTGGCATAGTGGGATGAAGCGGCCCAGACAAAGTTTACATGTCCTCGCGCATGAGACCTGTTCCACGCTTGACATGCAACTAGTTTTGCATAAGTGGCTAGCGGGTGTTTGTCTTTCCTACTATAGTCAATATCTAATTTGCAACGAGTTGTCAACAATTTTGTTATCCTCGTTATGGTTCATGTTCGTAGGTAAGAATGGTTCTATCTTCGAAAGCCCTAAGCCACGTAAAAGTTGCAATGGATAAATTAGAGGCGTCTAGTTTAGATTGTTGCTGGGATAGTGTCATGATATGGTGATGTTGTAAGTAGAGGTCTAAGTCGATACTCTTACAACACACATAACGTGTAAGTTCCATAGACCTTGGCCTTACACATAGAGGTATGATGGCGATCATACCATGATGCACATGATGGAGATCAAGTGCAAGAACCATATCATTTCACTTATTCACATGTGATGTTTGTTGCATATTATATTTTATTAGAATAATAATATGATCCCTCATTTAGCTATCAAGCTAAAAATGTGTTCTCCCTTAAGTATGCACCGATTATGTTTCGTCGCTCCAAGACATCACGTGATGATCGGGTGTTCTTGGATCCACGGTCATATTTCGGGTGTAAGATAGTCACACGCGAATACTAAGGTTATTACTTGGCAAGCCTAGCATGTATAGACATGGCCTCGGAACACGGTCCGAAAGGTTAAGAATGAGGCATATGGAAGATATGATGCCCATTTGATGCTCGCCTTTGAAGCTACACCGACTCACTTGATGATCGGACTTGGTGTAGTGGATTTGGTTCATGTAATCACAAAAAGGACACGAGGGATGTCGTTTTTGAGTAGGAGTTCTCTTCTAATTTGGATTATTAGAACTCAATTTATCATAAATTAAATCAAAGTGAATTTGCATAATTTGTTGTAGTCATTGGCATTCGTTCACCACCTTATGCTTAGTTGTAATTAAGATAATAGAACTATAGAATTCTGGATATATACTTTACGAACTGGTATCGTATTGTGTTGAGTGTCAATCTAAATTTTAAAGTCCTATTGCAAACTTTCAGCAAACTCTATTTACTCTGTGAAATTTAATAGTTAGTATTAAATAGAGAGTAACAATTCTAGTGTTAGTATCTTAAGTATCATGTTTGCCTCCATGATTCTTCATTGTTTTTAAATATCAAGTTTATATAGGAGCTAAAAGAATTATTTCAGAAACCATCATGTGTGGCAGATATAATGATATCTGAAACAATGTTTTGGTTGCAATATGATAGGTATACTATATGTTCTCATATTGGATGAGAATTTGCAAAAGGTTGGAGATGTTAGATATCATAATCATCCAAAAGGGTTTTGGAAAGTAATGTTATACTCACGATTCGCCTTTATAAGCTACATTAGATTGATCATGAAAGTCGTCATGATAAGGATGAATAGAATATGTATGTAAAGTGTTTACTACACTAAAAGATTACTAAAGAATGAATTTGAAAGAACGCCGATCATTTGATGATGGTGATCTACTTCAAAGTGCAAGTCCAAAGGTATTATTATTTGAATATACACGCTTTGGACTATGTGTCAAGTATATGGCGGCACTGGGGATGTTGATAGATTATTTTAAAAAGGAAAAGTAAATTCTGAAAGAGAATCTATAAAATATATTTGGCAAAAAAGAGAAGACTGGAAATATCCAGTTTAGGTATATAAATGATATACATGTTATGGTTGTATTCTTTGCTTGTTAAACAATGTGGTTCTTGGGTATTGGATACTGAATTGGTTGGTATGAAATTTCAAACAGAATAACGCAATTCATGAACCACAATGGCCTAAGTAACTAGCAAGAGAATATGTGATGATGTTCATCGAAAACAAACAAACCGTTGTTTGTATTTCTCGTTGACATCAAAGCTTGCCTTCAAGATTTGTTTTAATAATAGTTATTTAAATCAGGTATTATGAGAACAAAGATTGTTCAAATAAATACCGTATTCCATATAAGATGTATAATTTACAAATCTAGTTAGAGAAATCACATCCATAAAACTAATGCTGAAATGTCACAAGACAAATGACTGGAAGATCACTTACGAAGTGAAATCACCGTTTAAATTATATTGGAAAGAAAACATGAAGAAACTCCATTTTTATGGATTTTTGGAGTCTTTTATTTGATCAAGTGACGCTTATGAGAATTTCCTCGGGATAATTAAAACTTTGTTCAAAAGGCCGAAGAAGAACGATCGACTAAATTATTGGAATTTATACATATCGATGTATGTAGTCCATTATGTGTAGTCATAAGCGATGGATTTCAACTTGATATGCTTTCTCCGGAAATTTGAGTGAATATTCACTTGATGAGAAAGAAGTATGAAATATTTGAAAACGTTCAAAGACTTTCAAGATGAAGTGAAAAATTATTGTAACAAGAAAATAAATGATTTATGATTTTATCATAAGGGATTTATTTGAGTTGCAAGTGTAACAAGAAAATAAATGATTTATGATTTTATCATAAAGGGATTTATTTGAGTTGCAAGTTTAGCAAAACACCTAGATTTACATATCCCAAAACACCATAGGAATATGGAGTGTTTGAGATTTGTAATGAAACCTTGTTTGACATGGTTGGATCAAAGGTGTTATTTATAAAACTGCCATTATGTTTTAAAAGATTAAAGCTTTAGAGAATACAGCTTTTACACTAAAAATAGCTCCATCTTGATCCATTGAAATGACACCTGGTTTGGGGTAAAACCCAAGTTGTCCTTTCTTAAATTTTGGTATGCTAAGCATAAGTAAGATGTTTACAACCAAAGTCGATGAGCATGTCTTTGTAGGTTATTTCGAATAACCATTGGGTATTCCTCCATAACACCAAGGACAAAAGGGTTTGTCGCTTGAAATGTGAAGTTTCTTTAAAAAGAAATTTTTCACAAAAGTTAAGTGGGAGGACAATAGAACTTTGATAAGGTTAATGAACCTTAGCTAAATGTGCTGAGTTGCGCAGCGCCAGAAATCATTCCGGAGGCAGCCATAATGATCATAGCTTATGTGCCTCAAAGGTTGTGGTCATAGAGATCTAAGTTCTTATTGAACCAAGTAGGCCGGATAAACAATCAAATGCTGAGATTTGAGAGTAAATCATTATTGTTTGACAATGATGAATCGACTACATGCAAAGAATCAATGATGGGCCCTGACTCCGTCAAATGGCTTGAAGCCATAAAATCAGTGATAGTTCCATACACGAGAAATCAAGTTTTTTGAACTTGGAAGACCCTCCGGAAAGGTGTAAAAACCTATCGGTCGTATTTGGATCTACAAAGAAACAGACATGGATGTTTCACATCTATAAAATAGTCGACATGTCGTAAATTATTTTACGACAATGTTCAAGGAGTTGACTATGACAAGATTTGATCTTTCATAGTGATATTTAGTCTGGACGGATTAAAGTAGCAACCACTACATATAATTTGGTATATGGTAGATGAATAAACAAAACAAAGTTCTTCTAATAGAATGGTTACCTAGGACATGTGCATGATACGATCCAAAGGGTTTTGTTAATTCAAAGGATGCTAAAATGGGCATGCAAACTTCAATGGTTGGAGTAAGCATCGCGGAGTTGGAATCTTCACCGTGATGAAAAGGAGTTTTCATCAGGAGACGATGAAGATGCTTGCATTTGCAAGAAATTAAGTGGGAGCGCTGAGACATATTTCTAATACATTATGTGGAGGACATCTTGTTGATTGGAAATGATGTATCTTTTATTGACAAATGTTAAGAATTTCATTTCGATGAAAGACTTAGGCAAAACCCGAATATTTAGCATGAATGTCTACATGGATAGACTGTGGCGCTAATTTGGTTGTGCCAAATGTACATATATGAGATATTGAAGGGGTTCAATATAGAAATGACAAGAAAAGGATCTTGTCGCATGGAAAAGAACTGAATCAAGATTCAAGTGTATCGACACTTGATAAGTGAAACAAGATTCAAGTGCTTTGACACTTGATGAGTGAAATCAGAAGAATGTTTTGATCAATCATACCATGATATGCACACATCCAGATATGTCCTATGCTGTAAGTGTTATGAGCATATACCAGAATGAATCATAAAATGATCATTGGACGATAGTAAGGATATTCTTATAATCTTTTTGGAAGAATTAAGAATATATTCCATTTGTATAAGTTACAAATAGTTCATTGTAAAGCGTTACATTGATACTAGTTTTGTCACAAGATACAAATTAAGTTTATCTCAATTTAAACTATGGGTGGCACAATGAAATGGAAAGGCGTTTTCATGACGGATTTGGATGAATTCAAAAGTTAAGACATTGTGACGGATACTACAACAAAAGGCTAAGTATATGACTGCTATAGTAGCAGCAAAGGAGAGCATTTGTGTCAAGTAGTTTGTTATCAAACTAAGGTGTGGTTCCCAATGGGCTAACACTAAAGATATATTGTATGACAATAGTATTGACATGATTTAACCCCAAGAAACTAAAGGTCTCACCAAAAGACCAAATTTATACAATGTCATCTCATTGGAGAATGAGTGATGCGTGAAGACGCAAAGACATGCAAATACACACGGACCTAAAAGCGCCAGATCCGTAGATTATGTTTACCACTTGCAATAGCGTATATGGAACACCAGAAAGCCATAGGTGTTCAATACGCAAAGTTTTCTAACTAGATTATTGTCTCTAGTGCAAGTGGGAGACTGAAGGGCATATGCCCGAGAGGCAATAATAAAGTGGTTATTATCGTATTCCTTATTTATGATAAATATTTATTTTGCATGCTATAATTGTATTAATATGGAAACGTTAATACATGTGTGTTTAATAAACGAAAAGGAAGTTCCTAGTTATGCCTCTCTTATAAACTAGCTCGTTGATTAACAAGATGATCAAATGTTTCCTGATCATGGACATTGGATGTTGTTAATAACGAGGTCACAAAATTATTGGAATGGTGTGATGAACATTCATCCGAAGTATAGCATTATGATCAAGGTCATTGTGTTTATATTGCTATAACATCATATGAAGTAATCTTAGTTCTTAGACCATGAGATCATGTCAATCACTAACACCAGAAGAGTATCTTGATAACATCAAACGTCACACCATAACAGGGTGACTATAAAGATGGGTTTAGTGCTACGAAGGTGTTATGTTGAGGCTCATGGATCAAGAGTGGAATTTGTCCATCCCGATGTCGGAGAGATATACTCTTGGCCTTCTCGGTGATATCACATTAATTAGCTTGCAAGCAAGTGATTTGATCACTAGAATGTTATATCACGGGAACGAGAAAAGAGTACATGTCGGTAATGAGATCAAACTAGGTATGGAGATATCGATGATAGAATCTCGGACCTTAAATATATTGCGAGACAAAGGGATTGAGTTACATGCGTATAAGGTTCACACGATCACAGAAGTCATCGTTGAATATGTGGGAGTCAGTACGGATCTCCATGTCCCGTTGCTGATTATTGATCGGAGAGGGGTCTCGATCATGTCTACATTATTCACGAACCGTAGGGTGACACACTTAAGGGATACCGACACCATTCGGAGCAAATGATATGCCAGAGAAATAAAAAGAAAGCGCAAGAATTTATTTCACTAGACATCGAAACTGTTTCGGGTGAAATTGCAGAAAGTGTTTCTGCATGTGAAATGAAATACTAGCAAGGGGTTATAGGTGAATGTTTGTCATTAAAGTAATTGACAAAATTCTGAATAAATAAAAGGAGTTTTATTTAAGAGAGAGTTTGCATTAAATTTGGTGGAAATTTAATGGGAATTTGAGTGGGTTTTTTAGTGGAGAAAACTGAAGGGCCATTTTGTGAGTGGAGTGTCCACCCACATGAATGAGGGATAGGTGGGGGCACCCTCCATGGCCGGCGTCCATGCCCCCTTGGGCTGCCCCCTCCCCTATGTAAGGAGCCTCTCCTCTCACTTCTCACTCACACCTCCTCGTGAAGGATCTCTCTCTCCCCTTTAGAATTCCCCCATGGTCTCGGATCAGCGAGATACATGTTCCCAGTGGCTTTTTCTGGAAGGATTTGTTGCTTCCGCTACTTCGCTGGAGCAAGGGCGTGGAGGTTGTCGGGGTACTTGGACGTGTGTGCGATCACATATGCACCACTGCTTTGCGGTGCTGGACGTGATGGTGCTGGACCGGCTGGACCAGATGGACTTCATCACGATCTTGAGATCGGCAAGCGTTCGACTACATCATCCACGAGTACATCCTCGTTAACGCTATTCGGTCTTCGAGGGTATGTATTCTATGTATGTATATCCACCCATTGCTTGTATCTAGTAGATAGATCTTGGTACTTAGTTGTTCCCATCGTAGGAAATTTTTGTTTTCTATGCTGCAAACCCTTCAAAAATATCCTATGAGATTTGATTGGGAAATACAACAATATACATAGATAGCCATCCAACTGCATCTATGACTAGAAGTCCATCTTTAGTTTATCATCCGAACCCCCTCTAGTATTAAGTTGCAAGAAACAGACAACTGCTTTAAGCAAAGTGTGTAAGGTAAACAATCCACTTGTTACATGAACAAGAGAATGTTGTTTTCTCCCTAGTGGCAACAACACATCTATAACCGAAGAGATTTCTGTCACTTCCCTTGGAAACTAGAGGCATGAACCCACTATCGAGCATAAATACCCCCTCTTGGAGTCACTAGCAACTACTTGGCCAAGATAGCTACTAACAAGGGAGAGCATGCAAGATCACAAGCAACACAGACATGATAGTATCAAAAATACAAAATCATTAATCAATCTGACATAGTAATCTCAATATCCATCGGATCCTCGCAAACACAACATGCATGATTACAAATAGATTAGATCTTGATCATGAACGGAGCCCACAAGATATATACGTGAAAGCACAAGGAGGATATACAACCATCTAGCTACTACATGGACCCGTAGTCCAAGGTGGAACTACTCACGCTTCATACAGGAGAAGAAAGCCTCCGGGAAGATTTCCCCTCCGGCAGGGTGCCGGGAAGAACTTCAGATCCCCTCCCCCCGATATAGGGACAACGGTGGCGGCAGCTACAGAAGGTTTCATGGAGTTTTGATAGGGTGCCTAGGGTTTCTGCATCGAGGGATTCTTATAGGCGAAGAGGCGAGGCTGGGAGGCGACCAGAGGGCCCACACCCTGCCTAGGCGCGGGGTGGGCCCACCTGCCTAGGGTGGGTGTGGTGGCCCTGTGGCGCCTTTCCATCCATCCTCTAGACTTCGTGTTGCCCACGGTAAAATATTGACTGGCTTTTGTCCCGTCCAATTTCGAGAATATTGATTTTCTGCCTTTCTGGAACAAAAAACAGAAGAAAACAGGCAATTGGCACTATGACAACTTGTTAATAGGTTAGTTCCAGAAAAGATATAAAAACACCTCAAAGTGTAGACAAAGCAAAGCAAAGTAGATACTAAACAAGCATGGAACATCAAAAATTATAGATACGTTTCCGACGTATCAGATAGATCCCATGTGCAAGAGGTACCCCGTTGGCAGTTCTCTATGATACGCATGTACTTACTATGAAAAGAACTTATAGGTGACTGAAGTTGAGTAGCATGAGGTGTGGCCCTCGTATTCAAGGGACTTGATATTGCCAACTTATACTTTATCAAGCATATACTTCATAGTTTGTTCACTTTAACCTTAATCACTTCAAGATTCTTATGATAGGGGCAATGAGGTCTGAAAGCTAACAAGTACCATAATTTTTGGAAGCTCTTTTTGAAACTTGAAATCTCTGCTTTCCCTTATGAAGGGCCTTTCTTCCACTATTATATTGAGTCTCCACCTTCTACCTTTAGGAACCATTAGGAGAGCATAGTTTCCATTCTGTGTGCAGTGTCCCAAAACTTATTGATTGATGCATATTGTGATATTACTTGTTCTTGTGCTATTTGTATCTAGTCACTCTTATGAACTTTGAAGGTGTCCTATGCATCTATTTGCTACTCCATGAGGGACGAGCTAAATGCCACTATGCCATGTTTGCTGTATGTGGAACAAACAAACGTTTTTCAATGCATGTTATTCATGATCTTTGTTTGTAGCCTTTCATGTTGCATGCATAGTTACTTATTCTTATTGTTAGAACTCCATCTTTCATGCACATGTTTATAGTTCTTTAATCCCAGCTTTCAATGCTTGCAAATGGTTTGATCTTAGTTTTGATGGTGCATGTCATGTCGTGGTATTGCCGACGAGTACGCCATGGAGGGGTCCTCACAGTGCGTGTTTAGAGACGTGGGGTAAGGCGGACGGTTGACGGGTACGAGGTAACACAGCTTACCCAGGTTTAGATCCCACAATGGTGGCGGAATCCTACTCCTATTATAAATCACTATAACGGCAATACGCCGAGTTACAGAGATAGGTTCGCTGTCGAGGTGTATGTAAAACGATGCCCTAAAGGCTCCCATAGGCCCGACTTATATAGTCGCCAAGTCCTAGAGTTACAGGGAAAAGTCCTAGCCGGACAGGTTACAGAGTTCTACACCGTCTATTACTAGTCTTGTGTATCTTGCACTCCAAGGCTCGAATGCACGCTGGTGACTCCACCGTAGCCTTCCTTTATCCGGCATGGGCCTCCCTTCTGGATCCACCTAACTGGGCCGCCCAGCAGGCCATAGGCCATGCTACCGACTATGGGCCACCCGGGTTAGTCGGATAAGAGACATGCTATGAGGATACCCATATAGCATATCCCCAACAGTAGCCCCCGGAGAACTCCGAGATCTTGCGCCGTCTTGCCTCTTCCCATGGAATGCTCCATCTAGATGGATGTCGGCAAACCGTCAAGAAACATCTTGTAGTCCTCTCAAAGAACCCTGCAAAGGTTTTCTCCGTCTTCTATGAGTTAGTCGGAGAAATGCTGAATCTTCCATCGTACGCTCCCGTTGTCAGATTAAATCCGTCCATGCCGGAATCTTCGATGGGACGGCTCATCTACCATGTCAGTTATGACGACGTAGGCTGTAGGTCAGCGACGCCTCGTAACTCACACATGCAGAGAACGTAATCATATCCGTTTTCCCCGCGCGAGCGATACGAACCGTTGGCAGCGACGGTTGGAGACATGGCGAAATTACTGCGCACGTTCACGAACACGTCGTATATGCGGCCACGGTCCGATTAGCTGCACAAATCTTGATGCAGAGTAAGATAAATAGTAACCGTGGGACACTTGCCACTTTTTCACCCCATTCTCTCGCGTCATCGTCTTCTTCCTCCAGCCACGCGCCTCCTCGATCTCTCCGCGAAAACCTCGAGAAACCCTAGCCTTGCTCTCTGCACCAGTCGTGTTCCTTTCTTCCCCCATGGCTAGCAGCAGCTCATCCCCATCAATGGCGGCGTCAAGCGAAGCCGCGACAAAGCCGGCGAGCTCCGTCGTCGTGCCCCCAGAGGGTCTGGTCATCCCCGCATCGACGATGATAGAAACCACCGGCGGCGACCACAATCTGGCGGTGCTGGAGCCCCTGGAAAAGGAGCCAGACTCGCACAAAGGCAACTGGCGCGGCTCGGACATCACCGGCCGCGACATCCAAGAGATGGTCACTGAGGGTTACCTCCCTGCGACGGAGGGGCTCGCCTGGCGGGCGGCGCCGGCCGGCGAGGTGACCCCTTCTCCCCAAGCCGAAGAGAAGGTATACCTCAAGGCGCAATTGGTACGCGGCGTTTCTTTGCCCATCTCCCACTTCTTCTTGTCCGTCTTGAATCACTTCAAGGTCCAACCCCACAACCTTTCCCCCAATAGTATCCTAGTGCTTAGCAACTTTGCGGCACTTTGCGAGGGTTACCTAGGGATTAGGCCTAGGTTAGATCTGTTTGTCTACTTCTTCACCGTCAAACGTGAAGCCGGACACAACAAGGAGGAGCTTAGAAACTGTGGCACCATAAGCTTCAAGATCCGTCCTGGACGGCGGTTCCCCGACATCGTCGGCCATGAGTCATGCAAAAATTGGCAGCGGACGTACTTCTATGGCCCCGACATTCCTTTGTCGGGCCGAGAAGTAACGTACCTGGACTTTGTGGACGGAGCCGCCGCCGAAGTCCCCACATGGCGGTCCCATGCCTCCCTTCCCTCCGACCTCAATTCTTCTCGCTCAATAAGGAGGATCAAATGGTTTGTAGAGACGGGTCTGACCGGCTTGGACCTAGCCATGTGCTGGTTCATCAGGCGGATCCAACCTCTGCAGCATCGTATGAAGCTTATGCACGAGTACACCGGCGACCGAAGGGTTACCCTCCGGATCTCCGAGGACAACTTCTCGAGCGACTCCGTCAAGTTTCACCTTAAGGACATCGTCAAGGTGAAGGACAAGAAGCGTGGCTTCACCCTCACCTATGACATGTTCGTAAACGGAAAGTGCCCAAAGGTAGGTATTTATTTTCCGTGTATGACATTACTCCAGTTTTTCCGTCTTGCCAATATCATCTTGTCTAACACAATGATTTCTCACTTAACAGCTTAGCGATCTAGAGGAGGGCAACCTGGCCGCCCAAATCTACGATCCCAAGATGACGGAAGTCACGGTCGTGTCCGACGATGATGCCCCATTGGCGCGAAAGCGGAAGAGCTCCACCTCTGACGCTACCGACGGAGGCAAGAAAAAGAAGACGGAGGGTGGAGCCTCCAAAAAATCTTGCCATACAGGCGGAAAAAGAAGAAAGCCAGGGATGTTTGCCAAAGCCCCCTAGTGTAAGCTTCTTATTCTCCGCATTGTCTTATTTATCTGTCTTATTCCTGTACTTATGCTTTTGCGTTTGGAAGAAAGCCACAACCAGCCTCAAGAAGTCCTCCAAGACTCTTGGGGCTTCTAAAATATTAAAGATATCTGCATCGCGACTCTTCCCCGACATCGCTCCTGCTACTCCTGCCGTCAAGCCCTCCTCTGCTCGACAAGCTCCCAAGCCTGGGAGGCACCAGGCCCTTCCGCCATGGAAGTGGATTACAGCGCCTCTACGAACTTCGCGATTGTCGTGAGGCGAGGCAGCAGGAGAGCGTTGCTCTTCAAATGGCTGAAGCTCCGGCTAAGGATGCCATCGGTAGCGGCAAGGCGGTGGTGGGTGCTGGTACCTCTGCCGAAGGCGGCGCCTCTACTCCCCAGAAACCCTTGGAGCTGCCAAAGATTATTTTCTCGGTGCTTATGCCGGGTAGCACAACTATGGTTCCTGGAGGAGTGCCGTCATCTCCGACGTGCGGTCTTGAGGAGCTACTCCGCCAAGCGGACATCTTGCGAAGTAACAGCGTTTCCTTTGACAAGCTGCTGGCCGAGAGTGCTACAAACCTCAAGATCATCGCACTTGTAAGTTTTACTTTACCTTTTGCATTTCATATGAGTATCCCATTGTAGCCCCCGAGGATGTAGACGGAAAACCATTGGCTTTGCATCTATATGCTCTAAGAGTGACTAAGTTAGAAAAAAATCTCACTGTAGCCCCCAAGCATTTAGATGGAATGAATTATTCCGACTAGATGCTTTAAGAGTAGCATACGCAGTGTTCATAATTTTAAGTTTTGTATCCCCCCAAGCCTCTAGTTGTAACTGAATTAGTTCCGACGAGATACTTAAAGAAAAGCTAAGCATTTTCCGAGTTAAAACATTATACTGTATCCCCCAAGCTTCTAGTTGAGAACTGAACTAGCTCCGACTATATGCTTAAAGAAAAGCTAAGCATATTTCTAAGTTAAAAAACTCTCGCTGTAGCCCTCGAGCACCTAGATGGAAAATCTCTGACTAGGGGCTCCAAGTAGACTGAACAACAACTTGACTTTGTATTTGTTTCCATAGAACGAGAATGCTCGGAGGGGCATGGCCAATGATAAGTACCAGAAGATGCGCACGGAACTTGAAGCTGAAAAGGGTAAAACCGCCATCTTGAAGGAACAGATCATCAAAAACAAGAGTCTGTTTTCTTTTTGCGCACTTCCATCTTAATTTTGTGCCTTCCTTCTTCAAGTACTCACTGTGTACTTTGTTTTCTCCGCCTTGCAGAGCATGTAGCCAAGGCCAAGGATATTGTCGAGCAGTCCAAGCATATCCAGCAGCTGGATAGCGAGAACAAGATCCTTAAGAAGGAGAGGGAACAAATGCTGAAGATGCACGAGGATTCCATGAAAGCCCTGTAGGACTCCGCCTCCGCTGAGATCAATCGCTTGAAGGAGGAGCTTGCGATCCTAAAGGATCAGAAGCAAGCTGTCGATGAGCAAAACCTTCGCCATAGCGAGGCGTTTAAGCTCCTCCAACACGAGAAAGAATCTTTGGCGGACGTCGTCTGGCAGGCTAAGGCCAACATCTTTCAGTAAGTATCCTCCGCCTTGTAGCTATGTAGTCTGGGTACTTAGAATTTTTGAACTCATGTAATCGTTGTCGGAATTTTCAGCGCCCCTGGGTTTAACCCGCTCGCCTCCTTTGGACAAGGAATGCATGATTCTTGTCGGCAACTTCGTCAACACCGCCATCACTCAAGCCAAGGAGATCGCCCAGCCCCTCCAAATTTATATCAAGGCCTCGGACTCCATGGTGAAGTACTCGAAGATTCTGCGCCGAGCCCCCGAGCGTGACGCAAGCTGGAAAGCTTCATGTGCACGGGCTGGTGCAAGGATGGCGTTATCCATGGTTAAGGCACACTATGAAGGTGCCGGCATCGGCACGGTGACATCTGGTATCCCCGACGTGGATGATGACGGCAAGGAGATCGATCACGAAGCCATCCTATCATCACTCGCGGGCTACGACACCAGGGTTGCCGAGTTGGTGGACGTCGACGTCTTTGTGCCCAGGAACTTCCTTGACAACACCGACACAGATCCTCAGTCTCCTCCACAGTCTTGCCGAGGGTGAATCTCCGGCTGGTGATGATGCGGCCTCCAAGTCCCCTGCACCCAAGGAGTGAAAAACACTTTGTAACTTTTGTTTCACCTCTGGAATGTGCATTGAAAAAACTTGGTGATGTAATCTTAAGGCGGAAAACAATGGTTGTCGTATCCTGCTACTTAAGAATTAATGCCTAGTATGTATATATTTTTGAAGCAAGTGCTGGCTTATCCATTACTTTGGTTTTTATGCTTGACTTTTCGTGAGTCGGAAGACTCGTTGTCGGAACCATGCGCTTAGGTGATGATGCCCAATGGCACCGTCTATAACCTGAGCATAAAATCGCCGACAATAAGTGCCGAAAGTCACTACTCCAGAATCCACATAAAAACAACAAAGAACGTGTAGACCAGAAAACTTAAGCTAATGCCCGTAGGCGGAATTTTCACAAGTGCAATTGCAAAGCTTGTGCATAAAGGTTTATATGATCCAAAAATGAACACTAAAGGAGGTAAAAGACTCAGCAATATGAGTGAACCAAAGAGCTTTATTTCATTGATCATATAAGAGGTACACGATTAGATAAAAAATGCTAAGTGTAGAAAGGACGTAGCTGTGCTATGTTCCATGGCCGATCAAGCTCCGGGTAGTCATCATCCGGGTCACGTCGCTTACGTTTATGATCCTCGTTGGGTCTATCCTTAAGCTCACGATTGTCGACAAGGTAGTAAGACCCATTGAGCAGCGCCTTGCTTATGATGAACGGTCCTTCCCATGGCGGGGATAATTTGTGTGACTTCTTCTGCTTAAGTCGGAGTACTAAATCCCCCTCTTTAAACGAGCGATGCCGAACACGGCGACTATGGTAGCTGCGTAGCTTCTGCTGGTAGATGGCGGATCTTTGGCATGCCAAAACGCGCTCCTCCTCGAGAAGGTCCACATCTAGGACTCTGGATTCTTCAGCGTCATCTTCTTCATAGGCGGCAACTCTTGGTGCATCGTGGAGGATGTCGGAAGGTAGGATAGCTTCTGCTCCATATACCATGAAGTAAGGGGTGTAGCCGGTGGATCTGTTGGGTATAGTTCGTAAAATCCACAACACAGATGGCAATTCTTCAGCCCAGGCTCCAGCTGCTCTATGTAGCGGTGCCTCAAGACGTGGCTTGATTCCCTGCAGAATTAATCCATTGGCTCGCTCAACTTGACCATTAGATTGTGGGTGTTCCACATACGCAAGGTCAAGTCGGATGCCTTTGTCCCAGCAGTACGCCTCCACTTCTCTGAGTGACAAGTTGCTTCCATTGTCGGTGATGATGCTATGTGGGAGACCAAATCTCACCACTAGATCCCGGACAAACGAGGCGATTGCCCCATCAAGCTTTCTAATGGGTTTAGCTTCTATCCATTTGGTGAATTTGTCAACTGCTACAACCAGATGCATAAATCCACACGGTGCCGTTTGTAACGGCCCCACCATGTCTAGCCCCCAGACTACAAACGGCCAAGTTATTGGTATTGTTCGCAATTCTTCAGCAGGAACATGTGGTTGTCGGGCATAATACTGGCATCCTGTGCATGTTTCAACCAGCTTGTCGGCGTCCGCCTTCGCGGTCAGCCAGTAGAATCCTTGCCGGAAGGCTTTCACGACCAACGATCGAGGAGCGGCATGATGCCCACAATCTCCGAGATGGATTTCGCGTAGGATTTCCATACCTTCTAGCTGGGAAACACACTTTAGGTATACACCAGTAGTGCTCCTTTTGTAGAGTTGCCCATTGATTATGGTATAACCCTTTGCTCGTCGTACTATCTGCCGTCTTTCGACCTCGTCGCCGGGCAAAGTTCCATGTTCGAGATATTCCATGAACGGTTTTGTCCAAGCCGGAGGGGTCTTTGTCACCATGTTGACGAAAGAATCTGCTCTATCCGGGTTGTCGATGTCGGTGCCCTTCATGGATGGTGTGCGTAGATGCTCTAGGAAAACTCCTGGCAGAATTTGCTTGCGCCCTGATCCAAGTTTAGACAATAGATCAGCCGCCTCGTTTTGCTCCCTAGGCACATACTTGGCTTCGTAGTCCAAGAAGCTCTTGGCTATCTCGTCCACTTCGTCGCGATATGCTGCCATCATAGGGTTCACAGATTCTGTGTGCCACCACACCGGGCAACCAAGTCGGAATCTCCACAGCAAACTATGCGCTTGATGCCAATATCCTTGGCTACATGCAGTCCGTGAATGAGTGCTTCATACTCCGCCATGTTGTTTGTAGCCTCGAAGTGGATCTGCAGAACGTAGTGTAGCTTGTCTCCTTTTGGTGACTGTAGCAATACACCAGCCCCCGAGCCGTTGAGCACCTTTGATCCGTCAAAGTGCATCACCCAGTACTCTGGTTCCGGCAACAGAGTGGCATCCGGCATCTCTGTCCAATCTGCAATAAAATTCACCAAGGCTTGTGACTTGATAGCGTCACGTCTTTTGTAGGTGATCTCAAAGGCAGCAAGTTCAATGCCCCACTTCGCGACCCTTCCTGTAGCGTCGCTGTTGTTGATAATGTCGGACAGTGGCGTCTTGCTCACTACTATGATTGGGTGCTCCTGAAAGTAATGCCTCAGCTTCCGTGAAGCAAGGAATACTCCATAAGCTATCTTTTGGTAGTGCGGGTAACGCTGCTTGGACTTCGTCAAGACCTCGCTTACATAGTAAACTGGTCGTTGAACTCCGTGCTCATAGCCTGGTTCCTTCCGCTCTACCACGACGACGATGCTGATAACCCGGTTGGTTGCCGCCATGTAAATTAACAGGGGCTCACCAGGCTCGGGTGCTGCAAGGATGGGCGCTGAGGAAAGAATCTCCTTGAGCTGCTTCAATGCTGCATCTGCCTCGTCCGTCCACGTGAATTTGTCCGCCTTCTTCAGCAACTTGTACAGCGGCAGAGCCTTTTCTCCAAGTCGGCTGATGAACCGACTAACTGCTGCAACACAACCTGTTAGTCGTTGAATGTCCTTTAGGCATGTCGGACGGTTTATGTTTAAGATGGCCTTGACTTTCTCCGGGTTGACCTCGATTCCGCCATTGGGAAACGATGAAGCCCAACAGCTTTGTCCGGAACCTCAAGACGCACTTCTTAGGGCTAGGCATCATGTTGTATTTCCGGAGATTATCAAAGGTTTGTTTTAAGTCGGAGGTTAAGTCGTTTGACTTTTTAGACATCACCGCGATATCGTCCACATAGGCGTGAACGTTCCGACCAATTTGGTCGTGAAGGCAACGTTGCATTGTCCGCTGGTAGGTAGCACCTGCGTTTTTCAACCCAAAGGGCATCGTGACATAGCAAAACGTGTCGTATGGGGTAGTGAACGAAGTGGCCAATTGGTCCGACTTCCTCATCTTGATCTGGTGGTATCCTGAGTATGCATCGAGAAAACACAAAATTCCGAGCCAGCCGTCGAGTCAATGACTTGGTCAATGCGAGGCAGAGCAAACGGATCTTTGGGACATGCTTTGTTCAAGCCGGTGTAATCAACGCACATTCTTAATTCATTGGTTCTCTTTTTGGGGACAAGTACATGATTGGCCACCCATCGGGTGTGAAGGACTTCTCAGATAAACTCAGCCTTAAGTAACCTAGCTATCTCTTTGCCAATGGCGCATCTCTTCTCATCTCTGAATCGTCGCAGAGGTTGTTTCACTGGTTTACATTTTGGATCTATGTTTAAGCTGTGCTCGGAAAGTTCCCTAGGTACACCTTTCATGTCGGCAGGTTGCCAGGCAAAGATGTCCCTATTCTCACGGAGGAACTCGACGAGCGCGCTTTCCTATTTGGGATCCAGATTCGTCCCAATGGCGGTGACCTTGGAGGCATCGCCTACCACAAGTTCCACTAGCTTGGTCTCGATGGCGGCCTTGAACGCAGGAGCGGAGTCGGAGATCTGCTTCTTCGACGCGGGCATCTCTGAGTCATTGACCTTGCTCTGGATCTCCTTGAATTCTTCGCTGTAGAGGACAGCTTCTGCAACGGCTGCTTCATTGATCTCGCAGTCCCTTGCCTTGGTAAAGCTTCTGGATACGGTAATGACACCGTTTGGTCCGGGTATCTTGAGTTTTTTGTAGACGAAGCATGGCTTGGCCATGAACGTGTGGAATATGTCGCGGCCGAATATGACGTGGTACACGCTCTTGAAGGAGACCACCTCAAAGGTCATGCGCTCTTGGTGGTAATTATTAACGTCACCAAAGGCTACCTGAAGTGTAATGCACCCAAGGGACCGAGCCTCCCGTCCAGGAACTACGCCATGGAAGACGGTGTTGGTCTGCCTTAGGTTTGCCTCCGTCAAGTTCATCTTCTGCAGTGTATCCAGGTACATGATGTTGATGCTGCTTCCATTATCCACCATGCACTTGGTGAACTCCACGCCGTCAATCAGTGGGTTGATGACCATGGCGTATTGGTTCTCCGTGGGCACAAGGTCTGGGTGGTCCGTCCTGTCCCAAGTGATTGGAACCTCCGACCAGCGCAGGTATTGGGGAACTGGGGGGAGAGTGGCCATCAGGATCCTTAGAGAGGTATTCTGTTGTCGGATGGTGGGGGTGCCAAGGAAAGTGTGGTAGACTGGGGCCTTCTTTGCGAAGGGGTTCCTGCCCTTGTCGTTGCTCTTGGCAGCGTGCTTGGGGTCAACGTCCTCGTCCATGTCACTTGAATCCTTGGACTCCTCCTCCTACTTCTTCCCCTTGCCCTTGCCTCGCGGTCTGTTCTTCCGACTTCGCTTGTAGCCGGACTCCGGGTCTTCCTTGAGGTCGTTGAAGAATTTGCAGTGTCGATTGGTATGGGTGGCCTTGTCGTTGACATCGAGGTGTACGAGGCACGACATATCGCTGTACTCCTCGTACGTTTGGGGAACGCGGAGCGGCGCCGAGTTGGATTCACTGCCTCGTTGCTGCCCACGGCCTGCTCCCTTTCCTCGGCCACGTTGTCCACCTTCTCCTCATCCTGCAAAAGTCATGGCGACCATGTCGATAGATTGCTTTTCTTCTGGAGCGGTTTTCCGCTTTGTACTGTTGTTCCTCCGAGCTTGGGTTGGAATGGCCGTTGCCGGCAAAGAGCCACGAGCATCGTCGTCGGCAGCTGTGAACTCACTAGCTAACTGAATCATCTGATTCAAGTCAAGCTGATGATTGTCCTGCAAGCGCTTTAGCTTATGTCGGAGTAACGTGCCCCTTTCCAACCCATCGATGAAGGCGGCCATGGCGGTCTGGGCGTGCACTCCTACGCAGGAATTCTTCATGTCCAGCCAGCGGGAGAGGTAGGCGCGAGATGTCTCGTTCTTCTTGCACGCATCAGTAGATCGCCCACAGTGCAGGGACGCTTGTATGTACCCTCAAAGTTTTTGGTGAACGCTTCTTGCATGTCCAACCAGTTGTAGATAGATTTCTCCGGCAAGTCGTCGATCCATTGACGGGTTGTGCCTGCCAACATTAGCGGGAGGTACTTGACGGCGACGTTGGGGTTGCCTCCAGCAATCTCCACCGCGTTGCCGTAGTCCTGCAACCATGTGGCGGGCTTGGCGGTGCCGTCATAGGGCTTGATAGTCTTGTCAATCCGGAAACCTTTGGGTTAAGTTGCGGACCATATTGCAGGTCCAAAGCAACGTGGTCCCAGGTATGGTCCTTCCCGGGCCTCGTGGATCTTATCGATCCGTGAACGTGCATCGTATGGCTCCGGGTTCTTCTTCTTGTTGTCAACAGGGGATGGGCTGCGTGAACGACGCGGGCCTCTTCCGTCATGGTGACTGCTTGGTGGTGACGGAGGCGGAGGTGGCGGTGGGTTAGCCTTCTTGCTGTTACCCTCCTGCGATGCCCCACGCCTGTCACGGTTGCTTGCCGGACGCGAAGGGTCACGGTGTGACCTGCTCTTATGTCCTTGGTGGCGCTCTCCATCATGACGGGTCTGTGCCGCGTTGTCGCGGATGACGATGCCGCACTGCTTTGGTGGGGGCATATCCGTACGATGGTGAGTCTTGTAGTCTTCCTAGCGTCGGGGGGATCGGGGCGGTGGCGATGGGCGGCGAGGTTGGCCTCTTTCTCCATTGTTGGAGGATATGGGGATAGCATCCTTCCTGTTGCGCGCATCCCTCCGTCCTCGTTCTGATGAACTCGTCCGCGATCCGACATCCTGAGGAGATCTGTCCCTTGGCGGTTTGTGCTGGCTAGATCGGCAGAGCGCTGGGTCAGACTCAAGCCTCTGAGAGGTGGCATTTTCCTGCTGCTTTACCGCCTTGGCCACTAGGTCATAGACCTGCTCTACTGCCTCAGGCAATCTATCCTGCTCCAGAAGGGTCTTGGCGACGGCGAGGTTAAGGAGTGGGGTGGGCATCACCTGCTTGCCTTCACTATCAATGTA
The DNA here is from genome assembly GCA_023614405.1 of Avena insularis. Classification (NCBI taxonomy): domain Eukaryota; kingdom Viridiplantae; phylum Streptophyta; class Magnoliopsida; order Poales; family Poaceae; genus Avena; species Avena insularis. The sequence continues at coordinate 295,987,298 of CM042689.1, read as the reverse complement.
TGGCTTGGCCTGTGTCGGCTTCGAGGGAGCCCATCCTAGGTTGCGCCGTACACCAGGATCGTTGATGACGCGAGCCGGAGCTTTCTTAGCCTTCTGCTGTTGCAGCAGAGTCTTGTACTCGGCCTCCATTGCTCTTGCTTTCTCTATGGACTTCTGCGTGTTGACCAGATCTCGATCTAGTTTAGCGCCTTGCTCCGCGATGGCTTGCGCCTCCTCTAGTAGGTGCTGGAGCTTCTCGTCAAGCTGAGTCACGTTCCGGATATGATCAACGGTTAGTGGTTCAACGAGGAGATTGCCGTACATCACTCTATCAGCTGGAGTAACATGGGCTGCCGCTGATGTGGATGCTGGAGGCGGCAAGTTCGCGGTGTTGTTGTTGCTCGGACCGGTGCCGAGTTCCTGCGGCTGCTACACTGGGTTAGGCGGAGGCGGCATGACCTTTGCGCGATCAGTGTCGTCAGCAATTAGTGGCCCCTTCCACTTATCCAGTGCCATAGGCGGAGCTTGCCCGGGCTGGTCTTCATCCATCGCTGTCCCGATGGTGACGAACACCCCTCGAGACATGACGGTGTTGTTAGCTTGTTCGTCGTGCGAGTACTCCTCCTCCATCTCCTGCATGGCGGAGTCTAGCTCTTCTAGACTGAAGTCTATTTCCTCTGAATCTGCACTGAAATCAGCATAAAGCGCGTCAATGATAGAGTCGGAGGGTGCCAGGACTTCCTCGATGATGGGCGGTGGAGGTGCAATGGCCTCGACGATGACTGGAAGTGGTGGTGCTACTGCGACGATGGCGGCCGGAGGTGGTGGTGGCGGTGGCTGAATCGGAGGGACTCTGTCAATGAGCGCAAGCACTGTCAGAGCTTCCGCTTCAGCCTCCGCGTAGTTGTTGACGGTGTTCACCATGCCTTCGAAGGTGAGGCATCCTGACGCCTGTTGCCGTCTTAGAGAATGTCGGAGAAGCGTGCCATGGTCCAGTCCTTCCACAAAGTGATAGATGGCATCATCATTGGGGTAGTTGGCCAGATCGGCTCAGATACGAGCCACCTGGCCGTAATCGCGGGTTTCGCCTCTACGAATGCAGCGCCAGATCGAAGATGGTAACCACGCCGACGAACTTGGATCTCTGTTGTCCAGATGCACGGACAAAGCCGGCAGATTTGCAGTGATCTTCCACCTTTATATCCTGCACAGGGGCAGTTTGGGTGGGTCTTGAATTTTTCTGATCTTTGCCGGCAAACTCCGAGGAGAGATCCGACATCGATCCTTCTGCGAACGTATCCTGCCCGTAGGCGGTCCGTGCGGGTCTTGATGCTCCTCCGACTCCTAGGGAACTAGTGCCCGAGTCGGTTTCGCCAATGAAGAGGTGGATGTCTCTGATAGGAACGATCGAACACCGCGTAGGGTTCGTCTTCGCCGGGATCCAGAACTCGTCGGGAGGGACGATCGGAATGTTTCCAGAGAAGAGAACACGACCGATGGCTACGGTTTCACCGATTCCCGCGAAGATCTTGGTCCTCGCCCTCTGAAGAGCCTGAAGCGCCTCTTGCTGCACGGTGGGCGCCAACTGTCGTGGTATTGCCAACGAGTACGCCATGGAGGGATCTTCACAGTGCGTGTTTAGAGACGTGGGGTAAGGCGGACGGTTGACGGGTACGAGGTAACACAGCTTACCCAGGTTCAGATCCCACAACGGTGGCGGAATCCTACTCCTGCTATAAATCACTATAATGGCAATACGCCGAGTTACAGAGATAGGTTTGTTGTGCGAGGTGTATGTAAAACGATGCCCTAAAGGATCCCATAGGCCCGACTTATATAGTCGCCAAGTCCTAGAGTTACAGGGAAAAGTCCTAGCCGGACAGGTTACAGAGTTCTACACCGTCTATTACTAGTCTTGTGTATCTTGCACTCCAAGGCTCCGGGTATGCTGGTGACTCCACCGTAGCCTTCCTTTATCCGGCATGGGCCTCCCTTCTGGATCCACCTAACTAGGCCGCCTAGCAGGACATAGGCCATGCTACCAACTATGGGCCACCCGGGTTAGTCGGATAAGAGACATGCTATGAGGATACCCATATAGCATATCCCCAACATGTCACCTCAAAAATTATTCTTTTATCACTTACCTACTCAAGGACGAGCAGGAGTTAAGCTTGGGGATGCTTGATACGTCGGAAACGTATCTATAATTTTTGATGTTCCATGCTTGTTTAGTATCTACTTTGCTTTTCTTTGTCTACGCTTTGATGTGTTTTTATATATTTTCTGGAACTAACCTATTAACAAGTTGCCACAGTGTCAGTTGCCTGTTTTCTTCTGTTTTTGGTTCCAGAAAGGCAAAAAATCAATATTCTCGTAATTGGACGGGACAAAAGTCAAAGTCAATATTTTACCGTGGGCGACACGAAGCCGGAAGACGAGACGGAGGGGCGCCACGGGGCGGCCAAAACCCCCTAGGCGCGAGCGGGCCCAGCCCACGCATGGGCAAGGTGTGCCCCCCTGGCGTCCCCCTGCCTCGCCTCTTCGCCTATAAGAAGCCCCCGATACAGAAACCCTAGGCGCCCGATCAAAACTCCACGAAACCTTCTGTAGCCCGCCGCCACCATCGTCCCTAGATCGAGGGGCTCTAAAGTTCTTCTCGACACCCTGTCGGAGGGGAGATCATCCCGGAGGCCTTCTTCTCCGGTATGAAGCGTGAGTACTTCCACCTTGGACTACGGGTCCATGTATTAGCTAGATGGTTGTATCTCCTCCTTGTGCTTTCATGTATAGATCTTGTGAGCTCCGTTCATGATCAAGATCTAATTTATTTGTAATCATGCATGTTGTGTTTGAAGGGATCCGATGGATATTGAGATTACTATGTCAGATTGATTAATGGTTTTGTCTATTTGATACTATCATGTCTGTGTTGTTTGTGATCTTGCATGCTCTCCGTTGTTAGTAGCTATCTTGGCCAAGTAGTTGCTAGTGACTCCAAGAGGGGGTATTTATGCTCGATAGTGGGTTCATGCCTCTAGTTTCCAAGGGAAGTGACAGAAAGCTCTTCGGTTGTAGATGTGATGTTGCCACTAGGGAGAAAAAATGGTCTCTTGTTCATGGAACAAGTACATTGTTTATGTTACACACTTTGCTTAAAGCAGTTATCTATTGCTTGCAACTTAATACTGGAGGGGGTTTGGATGATAACCTGAAGGTGGACTTCTAGTCATAGATGCAGTTGGATGGCGGTCTATGTATATTGATATATTGCCCAATCGAATATCATAGGATCTTTTTGTCTAGTATTGCATTTGAAAGGATACGGATGTCGCCTAGAGGGGGGGTGAATAGGCGATTAAAACTTTTCCTAGAGTGGCTCAACAAAGGCAGAATAAAACTAGTGTTTACTTTGTTAAGCACAACCTAGAACAACTAAGGTTCACCTATGTGCACCAACAAATTATGCTAAGAAATACAAGCAACAAAGTGATAGCAATATATATATTACTTCAAGCACGAAGGCTATCACAATGTAAAGTGCATAAGTAAAGATCTCGGGTATAGATATAACCGAGGCACGCGGGGGCAACGATATTTTACCGAGTTCCTCCCAACATGGAGTACGTCTCGTTTGGAGAGGGGGTGGTATCAAACCACCAACGCCACAAAAGGCCTCCCTTATTCTCCGGTGAATCTCACCCCAATGGGATCGATCCACGCTTCCACTATCGGTGCACTTATCGGTGGCAACCGGAACCTCTCACAAGGTTGGGGCACTTCTCCACAACTTAATTGGTGGCTCCCAACAAATGCCACAAAAGGCCACAATGCCACCAAGGCAACAAAACAGTCTAGGGTTCCAAGAACCCAAGAGGGACAAGCTCCAATGAGTCACACAAACCAAATCCTCCGATGAGAACACAAACCGATGCACCAAATGCAATGGCAAGGACACAAGAAGTGCTCAAATCCTTCTCTCCCAAATTCCACCAAAGCTACAAAATATTATAGGGGAATAAGAGAGGAAGAAAAATGGAGGAAATCCACAAAAGACTCCAAGATCTAGATCCCAATATGTTCCCCTCACTTAGAGGAGAGATTGATTGGTGGGATTGTAGATCTAGATCTCCTCTTTAAAATCCCTCAAGAATATGCAAGAATCATAGGAGGGATTGAGAGGAAGCAAGCTCAAGAAGGTCAACAATGGAGGGGAAAACTTGCAAGATTAGTTAAGGAACCATTGGGGAAGAAGGCCCCTTATATAGGTCTCTCCGAAATCCAACCGTTGCAGCCTAAAAACGCGATTCCCGGTACTACCGGACTTTTCCTTGGTACTAGCGGACTTTCCCGGCACTACCGGACATTCCCTGGGGTTCCTGGGGTGCCAAACGCATTTTTCTCTACGCTCCCCGGTACCAAAATGCGGTACTACCGGACCCCGATACTACCGGATCCTGGTCCGGTACTACCGGTCATCACAGAACGAAAACAACCATAACTTTTGCATCCGGACTCCGATTTCGATGATCTTGGGCTCGTTTCGAAGAGGACAACAACCTCTATAAGATCATGTGAAGAAACATCATAGTCCAGCAAGAGAGGATAGATCCAAATGACAAAGTAAAAAACCTTCTGCCGCGCTAGGTACTAAAATGCGGTACTACCGCTTTTTGGTACCTAGCCCGGCAGTGGCTTTTGGAAACTTGTCAAAAACCTTCTGCCGTTCTAGGTACCTAGGAGGGCAGTGGCATTTGGCAACTTTCCAAAACCTATTGCCGCGAAAATTCAAACCTCTATAACTTTTGATTGGTAACTCTGATCGACCCGATTCCAATTGCATTGGAAAAAGGACGACATGAGCTACCCTATGAAAGGTGAAAATATTGGTTATGACCAAGTGAGAATGTATCATGTATAATAATGTGAGATACCTCACTTGGTGAGAAACCGAAAAGCCGTCAAGATCAAAATCGCAACAAGATACAAACGGAAGATTCGATTTTGATGAACAAGAGCTTGTTATGGAGATTACCACAAGCTCTATATCCTCACATGGATAAGACCAAATAACAACCAAATATGATGATGCAAATATGCAAAGGTTTGAGCTCTCTCTGAACGAAGTGAACGAGTTACTCATTCGAGAGCCCCTCTTGATAGTACGACTATCTATCCTAAACCCGGTCTCCTACTAACAATATAAGACCGGCAAAAGGGAAAACCTATCAAGATTATACCTTTGCCTTGAGCATTCCACTTGAGCTCTATGTAGACAAGCTTGCCCTTCTCAAGATGTAACGCCTTTCTTAATTCCTCATCATCGATCCATGATCACCGAGAATGGCAAGCATCAAACATGAGATCTTCTATAGATGGCATTTTGAGCTTGCACAACACATCTTCTTCTCATTTAATCGACCTTAAAGACAATACATGCTCCAAGCGATGCTAATGGACAAATCCTACAAGTATAACTTAATACACACATTAGTCCATAAAGATTGTGATTAATTATCAAAACCATACATGGGGGCCCACATGTTCTTTCAATCTCCCCCATTTTGGTAATTGATGACAATCCCTTTAAGAGGGTTTATATAAGGAATCTTAATGAACAAAATGGTAACACCAATATCAAATACTACATAAGTATGTTATATTGGTACCACCACCATATATAGAGCAAACTCCCCCACAATCTATGCATGTGTGATGAATTTGAATTTCGTTGCATATATTGCCAATCATTATTATTGGTGAAGTTTCCTCTATATATACCACATGCTAAGAAACAACAAAGATGCAAGAGCATGAAAGGCAAATGCTTAGAAACAAACTCAAAGCATAAACCATTTCCCTTAATCCCTCTAAAACTTCTCCCCCATTGGCATCGATTGCCAAAATGGGTGACAAGTTCTAGAAGGCAAATATAATAATAATTCCTCCAAAGGTGTGCCTTCGCACATATCCAATGATGAATACTTGGGAGGGAGTAGAACTATATCGAGGACCCGAAGATTGCCAAAATAAATAAAGTCAAATGATGCAAGCGATTACAAGGTCCCACAAACCAATTGAAAACAACAAATGAGTTCAAATGGAAACTACAAGATATTATGATATGAGCAAGAGAGTTCTTTAAATAACAAATAGAGAAGCTCCCCAAGATTTGTGCACTATTCAACATAAATGCATTAGAATACATATTGCACAAATATGGAATCCTTGCTCCCCCATAAGCATTTCAAGCACAACAAATGAGAGATCAAATAAATGCTTAAATAAAATAGAGAAGCTCCCCAAGATTTTTGTGCACTTTAGAATCGTTGTATTTCAATACAATAATGCACAAATATGGAATCCTCACTTCCCCATAAACATTTAAGACGCAATAAATGAGAAAAAAGATAAATGAGCATTATTAAATGAATTATATGAGCTCCCAAAGATAATGCACCAATTATGATAATTGCATTTGGGAAAAAGGTTGATAATCATGGAATCCTCACTGATCCAAGTTCATTTAACAATACAAGGCATGAGAGAACAAATATGAGTGCCCAAAGATGCAAGAACAAGCACTCATAGGCAATTAAATTTGGAAGCCACCGAAGAATCAAAAGAAATAGAAAGGTGGTCTCCAAGGATTAAAAATCAACTAAAATTTATCTCCTCATATGTGTATATGTCTCTAAATGGAAAACATCACAAATACATATGCCAAAAAATAAATGTGCACACATAAATAAGATTATACAAGAAAGCACATGAAAGGCAAAAATGAAGTCATAACATATATCTATAAGATTTATGCTTCAAAGCATAGCCAAAGGCTCACATATGTCTTATTGTACATTAATGGACTTCAAACACCAACACACTACATATGTTACAATTTTCACCAAGGTAAGAGGAGAAAGTTGGAATATATGGAGAAAGGCAACAAGTATCACAAGAAAATTTTAACTAGCAAAATCTCACTATTGCACATGAGAGAAGTTGAGGAAAAGATAGGCAATAAAATTGCTAGATTGACATATTTGGGATTGGAGGATCATATGCATGATTTTGTATAGTCCCAATTATATATACTCATCTCAACTTATACACATATACAATAGAGTGTTCTCTTAATACCATGGCTAGATATACAACAATTACAAATACATGAATTCATGCCAGAAGGCAACCGACAAACGGTTGGAATCAAGATATATGAGCATGAGAAAGAGATACTTGTTACCTAGATATAATTGGTAGGATGTAGAGGATATGAATTCATTGATCATCCTATAGCTTGCCTCCAATTTTCATTAACGCACCACTTCTTCAAGATTGAGAGACAAGCATCCAATATATATCCAATGTACCTAAAACATATTTAAGTACAAAAATGGTCCCCAAACTTATTGGGTCCAAAGTAGTTAGTGCAACTACAATACATAGGTGAGACTCCACATAATTATGTGCATATTGATATGAATTTGAATTTCATGCACAACTTAGCCGATCGGATTTGGTGGAGTTTCCCCTATATATTGGATCAAAGAAAGCAAGCATGCCATGATATAAACATATAGTAAATATGCATGCATAAAGCTTTCAAGAACCAAAAATAAGATACAATTTGAACAAAAACACCAAGTAAATTGAGATTGCACACACAAGAGTGTGACATGAAAAATGATGTCCAAATTATATCAAAGAACCAATTCAACACATGAAAGATCACAAATTCAACAAATGAACTAGGCAAAAGCCAAAGAGCAAAAGATATATAAAAACACAAATACTCAAGGATTTATCTCATTTTAAAATTGGACAAAACATGACACAAGGAATGAGACAAAACCAACTCCCAAAAAGAGCAAGGTTCCAACAAGAAACCAAACTCCCCAAACTTTTCACGATGGCATAAAATACCAAAACGAAAAGATTGAGTATCCAAGCACATAAAACTCGATATGGATCAAACAAAGAAGCATAAAAGGATTGTTCTAGATAATATAGGAGAGCACACCCATAAGTAGTACATTATATAGATTTTTTTTCTTTTGAATGCAAAATGCACACAAATGAGATCATCACTACTACCTAAATTAAATAAAACACAAGAGGATACCAATAAAAATAAAAGGATCCAAAAGTAGCAAGGAATACATGGGAGCACACAAAACATTTACTTGGCCAAAGATAGGACAATATTAAGCAAAGGCCAAAGTGAATATGATCAATAAAGTCTACCATAAATTTGGTACTAATTTTCCAAGGACAAGAAGAATTGAGAACAATCTTCCCTAGGTAGTTCATACGGATATCCAAGATCATATTCACACAAAGAAGCATGTAACAAAGTATAAAAATTAAGTTTGATGCTTCAAAAGAGATTCTTGGTAGCTTCCAATAGTCACACAATCATAGTGATTAGAGTGACTTGAAGAAAATGGTTTCCATGAGAATATAGAGATCTAAATATGAGGAAACACATACCAAGAAACACTCTCACATACAATATCCAAAAAATGATCAATAACGTCATTCAAGCAAATTGCAACTTGTATGAGCAAATGTGTCACATAGGAGCTAGATAATAATCAATATCAATTCTAAGTGACACAACCTCGAATATTCACATTTTCTAGGATTGTAATATGCACTAAGCATATGACTCCCCCATAATGTGATACTACCATAAAACCAACACGAGGCAAAAGGATACAAATAGAGATAATTAATGGACATTATAAAACTTAAATTTCTCATGAGAATTATACCACATAGAGACCAGACAATAATCCAATATAAATACTAGGTGGTATTCCTCATGTACACACAATTTTAGGATTGTGGAATGCCCAACATAACACTCCCCCAAAATGGTATAATCCATTAATTTCTCACAAGAGACAAATAAGATATCAAATATAATCAAGAAAGGCTCAACCACAAGAAACACACATACATGGAGTTCCACCTAATCATACATAAATATGCTTGATACCTCAAGATAATTAAGTGGAACGCACAACATGTACAAAAGCATGGAAGATACAAAACCAACACATGCACAAGGGGGCGAGTAACTTTCAATGTAAAGAGTTTAGCATATGTTACCGCAAGGAGGAACATTGGGAATATAATATAATCATGATAATCCAAAGGGCGTGTCTTGACAATAATAATTGATGAAGATCCCTCAATTCTTCATAATGTAACCAAGTCTCCAATGCCCTACAAAACACACCTATTGATCATGTTTTGGCTTGTTGGTCCCCAACCAAGTTGGGTCCTAAGAAGTTAGTCACAATAGGCTTGCCAACCCAAATGGTTCTTTTCTTGACACCACATTGGGCACCAACAAATTTGGCAAACACATTGCCAACCTCATCCTTACGAAGTGAATAAGCATCATCAATCAAGATAGGATGGGAAGAGGAGATACCAATAGTGCATGAGGAAGAAATGTGCCCCTTCTCACGGCATATGTAGCAAGTTCTACTCTTGCCATCTTTATTTTTGGATGACGCAACAACTTGAGGAAGAGCTTGAGTCTTCTTGGGAGGAGGCCCATCTCTAACAAGATGTAGAGCTTGAGGCCGCTTCCCTTGTTGCTTCTTGCCAAGGGTCTTCTTATTTAATGGGCAATGTTTGACATGATGCCCTTATTCCTTGCACTTGAAGCAAACAATGTTGGTGTTGGGGATGTAACCCTAGGTACCCCAGAGTTGAGGTATAAAGAGACCTCGAGAGAGTAGTTGACATTTCTATAGAAGAATGTAGACATATAAAAATATATATTTATCAATAGATATGAGAAACTAAGAAATATAAAAGAGAAAAGGGAGAAAGGGGGACCTGGGCCGAATTACAGCTAATTCGGCCTAATTCAGCTATCCCTCCTAGGACAAAACAGCACCACGGGCCAAATTAACCTCCACTCGGCCCAAACAGCACAGCAGTCATAGTCGGGCCGAGTTAACCTTCACTCGGCCCACTTACCCATCGACTCTTGCTCTTGCTCTGCGTCAGCTCGCATCGCTAGCTCCCGCCGAGATCCCCGCGACACCCGGCGCCCCCGACGAGAACTCCCGAGTTTCCTCGCCTGCTCCACCTCGCCACCTTCCCCGGCTGGGCCTGCGCTGGAACAAGGTAGCCCGCCACGGGCCACCTCTTCATCCTTGCCCACCGCTCTACCACGCACCCGCCAACTGACGGGTGGGCGGTTTCTCCTCAACCCGGCTGGCCCACCACGGACGAGCCTTTAATTCGAATAGGACCAGACCGGATGGGCTGGAATACCAGCTGGGCCACTGCAGCTCTAGGCCGACTCTCCCCCTCTGGGCCGAGTAACAAGCAATTCGGCTGAGGCAGGGCAAAGCCCGGCTGGGCCATTTCTCTGACAGGCCGAATCAACCTTCCCTTAGGCCGAATCTCCACTATTTCTGGGGCACTAGGGCCGAGTTATAATGACCCATACGCCCTATAATTTACCTCCAGATGCCTTCACGGTCTCTACGAGAACATGCCATCGGATCAAGACAAGACCAACAAATATTGTGCTAGTCTTGGGAGCCCACCTTCTCAGACTGGCACGTGATATATGGAATATGCCCATGGCATCTAACAAGATGCTAGGGATATGCTCTTGGCATCAAACAAGATGCTAGGGGATATGCCTGGCATCTCCAAAGATGCCAAGGCATATGCTGAGCATCTCTAGAAGATACCCAGAATATGCCATCTAGATGCCAAACGTGTAGAACAAGTCTTGTCCCCTGGGCTCCCCTTTATAAGGAGCACCAGGGGGATCGTTCCCAGGAGAGGCCCGAAGGGCTCTTCCCCTCTCTTCTCAATAGGAGCTCTCCTTCTTCTTCTTCCTCCACTCTCACAGAGAGATCTAGATAGAGGCATAGGAGATACAGCTCAAGGAGCATGATTGTAGCCACAAGTATGGCCAGATTATAAGAGATTAGATGTAGAGAATAAGGTGTTATCTCTACTTGAGAGCTTCAATCCAATATACATTGTATTTCTCTTTGTTCATAGGAGTGCGGTCTTCACTGCATCATCCCTCCCCGGATTCCTCCACGTCCATCGGCCCCAACTTTAGCCTACCCATGGCATATGCCGTGATACCACCACGACATTTGGCGCCCACCATGGGGCCTTCTAGTTGCGTTGGTTGGGTTTCCATCCGGACGGGAACATCTTCATCAACTTCTTCCTCATAGGGTTCATTCAGCTCCACCAAGCCAGCAGAGAACAAAGAGGTAAGCCAGAGGCTCTCCAAGTCTAACTCATCAAAGCAAGTAAGACTCAGCAAGAAGGACTCAAGTACTACTCCAAGCCATCAGAAGTACTGTGTAACTCGGCCAGGCGGTATGACCTAGCAATACTCACTCAAGCACTTCTCCAAGTATACTGTAAGTGCCAGATAACTCAGCCATCTACACTCAATCCTTCACTCCGGGGAGAAAATAACTTAACCCGGGGACTAGTCAACTTATCCATAGAGTCACCTTTGGATTAAGAGAACATTATGTTGATTTAGATCTGAATTTGAGTCAGCTTACATATAACTCGAATTTGAGTCAGCTTATTTATGATTCAGATAGATTTTGAGTCAGTTTATTTATGCTTTGGATTGACCTTTAACTCAGCTCACCAGCCAGCTTATTTATAACTCGGATAGAAGTTGAATCAGCTTATTGATGATTCAGATTGATTTTGAGTCAGTTTATGTATGCTTTGGATTAACCTTTAACTCAGCTCATCAGCTAGCTTATCGATGATTCAGATAGAATTTGAGTTAGTTTATTTACGCTTTGGACCGACCTTTAACTCAGCCCACCGGCCAGCTTATTGCTGATTCGGACAGAATTTGAGTCAGCCTATTTATGATTCGGATAAGATTTGAGTCAACCTATTTATAATTCGGATAGAACTTGAGTCAGCTTATTTATGATTCAGACAGAATTTGAGTCAGTTTATTTATGCTTTGGATTATCCTTTAACTCAGCTTACCGGCCAGCTTATTGATGATTCGGATATAATTTGAGTCAATTTATTTATGCTTCGGATTAACCTTTAACTCATCTCAGTAGATTGTTTCTGATTCGGACTAACATTTGATTCAGCTTGCCAGGGTATATGATAATTCGGATTTGTAGTCAGACTCAGCGTACTAATCATATCTCTGATTCGGGCCGAAGCTTTATTCAGTTCGCCAGATTGCCAGGTTATGTTATGACTCTGATTGATATTTCACCATCTTGCCAGGTTATCCCATATCTCGGATGACTATTGGCCAGCTTATCATATCTCGAATCTATATCTCATATCTACATCTCGAATCAGATCTCTCAGCGGTTAGCCCTATTATCATATCCCAAAACCTAATCTCGGATCTATATCTCGGATCCATATCAAAGGCAAATTAACATCATCACGCCAAATCAAGTTATATCGTGGCAAACAGATGACTCGGATTTGAGTCATATACCTCGGATTTGAGTCAGATGACTCAGATTTGAGATGTAAGTCAAAATTGGGTAAAGTAACTCGGATTTAGAATGAGATAACTCGGATTTGAGTCATATACCTCGGATTTGAGTCAGATGACTCAGATTTGAGATGTAAGTCAAAATTGAGTAAAGTAACTCGGATTTGGAATGAGATAACTCGGATTTGAGTCATATACCTCGGATTTGAGTCGGATGACTCAGATTTGAGATGTAAGTCAAAATTGAGTAAAGTAACTCGGATTTGGAATGAGATAACTCGGATTTGATTCATATACCTCGGTTTTGAGTCAGATGACTCAGACTTGAGATGTAAGTCAAAATTGAGTAAAGTAACTCGGACTTGGAATGAGAAACCCGGATTTGAGTCATATAACTCGGATTTGAGTCAGAGGACTCAGACTTGAGGTGTAAGTCAATTTTGAGTAAAATAACTCGGACTTAGAATGAGATAACTCGGACTTGAGTCATATAACTCGGATTTGAGTCAGATGACTCAGACTTAAGACATAAGTCAATTTTGAGTAAAATAACTCGGATTTAGAATGAGATAACTCGGACTTGAGTCATATAACTCGGATTTGAGTCAGATGACTCAGACTTATGACATAAGTCAATTTTGAGTAAAGTAACTTGGACCATAACTTACCCAAAGAGGTTAAAAGAGCAGTGCCCAATAAGGCCAGAACTCACAACTTACCCAAAGAGGTTAAAAGAGCAGTGCCCAATAAGGCCAGAACTCACAACTTACCCAAAGAGGTTAAAAGAGCAAAGGCCCAATAAGGCGAACTCACAACTTACCCAAAGAGGTTAAAAGAGCAAAGGCCCAATAAGGCCAGAACTCACAACTTACCCAAAGAGGTTAAAAGAGCAGTGCCCAATAAGGCCAGAACTCACAACTTACCCAAAGAGGTTAAAAGAGCAGTGCCCAATAAGGCCAGAACTCACAACTTACCCAAAGAGGTTAAAAGAGCAGTGCCCAATAAGGCCAGAACTCATAACTTACCCAAAGAGGTTAAAAGAGCAGTGCCCAATAAGGCCAGAACTCATAACTTACCCAAAGAGGTTAAAAGAGCAGTGCCCAATAAGGCTAGAACTCATGACTTACCCAAAGGGGTTATGACCAGTGCCCAAGAAGGCTAGAAGTCCAGAAACTTACCCAAAGGGGTTATGACCAGTGCCCAAGAAGGCCAGAAGTCTAAAAACTTACCCAAAGAGGTTATGACCAGTGCCCATGAAGGCCAGAAGTCCAGAAACTTACCCAAAGAGGTTATGACCAGTGCCCAAGAAGGCCAGAAGTCCAGAAACTTACCCAAAGGGGTTATGACCAGTGCCCATGAAGGCCAAAAGTCTAGAAACTTACCCAAAGGGGTTATGACCAGTGCCCATGAAGGCCAGAAGTCTAGAAACTTATCCAAAGGGGTTATAACCAGTGCCCGATAAGGCCAGAAGTCAAGAACTTACCAGAAAGGGTTATGAGCAATGCCAAAGAAGACCAGAAGTCTAAAACTTGCCCAAAAGGATTGTCTGAAAAATAAGTATATTACCAAGAGGTTATAAGTCATAAAACAACTCTGGGAATATTTGATACAAAGTCTATGAGCGACTCTACGAATCCCACATAGACTCGGGGACTAATGTTGGGGATGTAACCCCAGGTACCCCAGAGTTGAGGTATAAAGAGACCTCGAGAGAGTAGTTGACATTTCTATAGAAGAATGTAGGCATATAAAAATATATATTTATCAATAGAAATGAGAAACTAAGAAATATAAAAGAGAAAAGGGAGAAAGGGGGACCTGGGCCGAATTACAGCTAATTCAGCCTAATTCAGCTATCCCTCCTAGGACAAAACAGCACCACGGGCCGAATTAACCTCTACTCGGCCCAAACAGCATAGCAGTCATAGTCAGGCCGAGTTAACCTTCACTCGGCCCACTTACCCGTCAACTCCGGTCTTGCTCCCGCGGTGTCTGGCGTCGCCCCGCATCGCTAGCTCCCACCGAGATCCCCGCGACACCCGGCGCCCCCGACGAGAACTCCCGAGTTTCCTCGCCTGCTCCACCTCGCCACCTTCCCCGGCTGGGCCTGCGCTGGAACAAGGTAGCCCGCCACGGGCCACCTCTTCATCCCGCGGCCCACCGGCTCTACCACGCACCCCGCCAACAGCTGACCCGGGTGGGCCGGTTTCTCCCTCAACCCGGCTGGCCCACCACGGGACGAGCCGCCTAATTCGAATAGGACCAGACCCGGATGGGCCTGGGAATACCCCGGCTGGGCCACTGCAGCTCTAGGCCGACTCTCCCCCTCTGGGCCGAGTAACAAGCAATTCGGCTGAGGCAGGGCAAAGCCCGGCTGGGCCATTTCTCTGACAGGCCGAATCAACCTTCCCTTAGGCCGAATCTCCACTATTTCTGGGGCACTAGGGCCGAGTTATAATGACCCGTACGCCCTATAATTTACCTCCAGATGCCTTCATGGTCTCTACGAGAACACGCCATCGGATCAAGACAAGACCAACAAATATTGTGCTAGTCTTGGGAGCCCACCTGCTCAGACTGGCACGTGATATATGGAATATGCCCATGGCATCTAACAAGATGCTAGGGATATGCTCTTGGCATCAAACAAGATGCTAGGGGATATGCCTGGCATCTCCAAAGATGCCAAGGCATATGCTGAGCATCTCTAGAAGATACCCAGAATATGCCATCTAGATGCCAAACGTGTAGAACAAGTCTTGTCCCCTGGGCTCCCCTTTATAAGGAGCACCAGGGGGATCGTTCCCAGGAGAGGCCCGAAGGGCTCTTCCCCTCTCTTCTCAATAGGAGCTCTCCTTCTTCTTCTTCCTCCACTCTCACAGAGAGATCTAGATAGAGGCATAGGAGATACAGCTCAAGGAGCATGATTGTAGCCACAAGTATGGCCAGATTATAAGAGATTAGATGTAGAGAATAAGGTGTTATCTCTACTTGAGAGCTTCAATCCAATATACATTGTATTTCTCTTTGTTCATAGGAGTGCGGTCTTCACTGCATCATCCCTCCCCGGATTCTTCCACGTCCATCGGCCCCAACTTTAGCCAACCCATGGCATATGCCGTGATACCACCACGACATTTGGCCGGATTCTTGACTTGATCTTGGCCATTCTTCTTGTTATCCTTGTGCTTCAACTTAATAGTGGACTTGTTCTTGACATCGGAGTTGAATCCAAGCCCACTCTTTTCATTGGGGGATTTTTGCACACTCAAGATTTTGTTGAGTGCGGCCTTCCCTTGATGACCCCTTTTCAAGTCATTCTTCAAAGAAGTGACTTGATCCTTGAGTTCTTTGATTTCCTCTACATGGTTAGTTTCAGCAAAAGTACTAGAGGAAATAGATGATACATTATTAGAGCAACAAGGCACGGAATGTAATTCATCACGAGATATAGCATGGTTGTGAGAGGATGAATTACAAGGACTAGCACATGGAAATGTAACATTTGGAGTAGATATAGTCCTAATGTCCACATGAGGCCCACTAGATGTTACCTTTGACATGATGGCCTCATGAGCTAACTTTAGCCTACCATGGGAGACTAGAAGATCCTCATGTGAGCTTGAGAGCTTAACATGACTTTCTTCTAATTTCCCATAGTTGCTAGTTAGCAAAGCAAGTTGAGCCTTTAGCTCAACATTCTCCTTTAAAATATATGCTTCACAAGAAATAGAGTTAGTAGCACAAGCATCATCATTATTAGCAAGAGGTGAGGGAAACTTGGCAAGCTCTTTTGAATATGAAGCTTTAAGTTGCTCATGTGACTCGGTGAGTTTGATTAGATCACCCTTTATGACCTTAGAGCCATTTTTGAGGTGCTCAAAATCCTCAAGGAGTTTAGCATAAGCAACTTGAATCTCATCATTTTTACTTTTGAGTTCACTTGCCACCTCAAGATCTCTATCATGAGATTCCTTTACTCTAGACAACTCTAAAGAAAAGGTCTCCTCAAGAGATTCCTTAGTGGTTTGTTCCTCTTCAAGAGCTTTATTTAAGTTTGCAATTATATTAGCATACTTACGTTCAAGACTACTCATTTTATCAAATTTGTTATCATGCACCTCAATTTGTGTTTCTAACTTATCAATTTGTTCTTTGCTCTTAATAGCAAAGTCCAAGATTTCAACAAAGTTAGAGCAAGCAATATCCTTTTTAACAAGGGAACGATAAACAATCTCACCCTTTTCATATAAAACATCAATATCAAGATCTTCTTCCACATTATCCACATCCTCCTCATCACAAGGGGTAATTGGTTCCAAAGTAGGAGTTACCTTTGAATACCTAGCCATAAGGCATAGGTGGGTACCGGAAGAAGGTGAAGATGAGATTGCATTTGTGGTTTCATTCAAAACCTTATCTTGGCCCATAGAATCTTCGGTTTCCTCTACATGGTTAGCAACACAAGCACTAGAGGAAATAGAAACATTTTCATCATGGCAACAAGACAACACAAGCATATCATCATGAGATTTATTCAAGTCATTTCTACATGATATGCAAGGACTATTAACACAAGAATGTAAGAAGTTTGTAGTGCTAGAAGTGTTAAGGTCCAAAGATAGATCATTGCAACTAGATAGAGATGAGGGATTACAAATAGTAAGCACACTATCCAAATTGCAATTTCTATCACCACTCACTATATCATTACCTTGTGAAAAATCACATGTTGGTGAAGTGGTAGAGGATGAGAACTCATCTTGACCGGAAGTGGAAGCAACACAATCATCCTCGATAATGTTGGACACAACATATTTATCTTGAAGTTTTGTCCATAACTCATGAGTGCTCCAAAAAGGAATGATTGAAGATGTAACTACATAGCTCAAAGCATTAACAAGCACATTAGAAGCTTGAGCATCGATATATAAGTTTTTCTCATCCTCACAAGATAGATTTTTGAAATCCATAGGAGGAGAAAAACCTATATCTACAATATGCTCCAAATTTGGGTCCATGTCCCGAAAATGAATAAGCATATGAGTTTTCCAAATATCATAATTTGTGTCATCGAATATGAACATGTCCTTGTGCACTAATCCCCTAGCCAACATCTTTACTCTCAAGGCGGTGAAGCCTAAAATGAGAGACCGGGCTCTGATACCAATTGAAAGGATACGGATGTCGCCTAGAGAGGGGGTGAATAGGCGATTAAAACTTTTCCTAGAGTGGCTCAACAAAGGCGGAATAAAACTAGTGTTTACTTTGTTAAGCACAACCTAGAACAACTAAGGTTCACCTATGTGCACCAACAACTTATGCTAAGCAATACAAGCAACAAAGTGATATCAAGATATATATTACTTCAAGCATGAAGGCTATCACAATGTAAAGTGCATAAGTAAAGAGCTCGGGTATAGATATAACCTAGGCACGCGGGGACAATGATATTTTACCGAGTTCCTCCCAACATGGAGTACGTCTCGTTTGGAGAGGGGGTGGTATCAAACCACCAACGCCACAAAAGGCCTCCCTTATTCTCCGGTGAATCTCACCCCAATGGGATCGATCCACACTTCCACTATCGGTGCACTTATCGGTGGCAACCGGAACCTCTCACAAGGTTGGGGCACTTCTCCACAACTTAATTGGAGGCTCCCAACAAATGCCACAAAAGGCCACAATGCCACCAAGGCAACAAAACCGTCTAGGGTTCCAAGAACCCAAGAGGGACAAGCTCCAATGAGTCACACGAACCAAATCCTCCAATGAGAACACAAACTAATGCACCAAATGCAATGGCAAGGACACAAGAAGTGCTCAAATCCTTCTCTCCCAAATTCCACCAAAGCTACAAAAGCTTATGGGGGAATAAGAGAGGAAGAACAATGGAGGAAATCCACAAAGGACTCCAAGATCTAGATCCCAATATGTTCCCCTCACTTAGAGGAGAGATTAATTGGTGGGATTGTAGATCTAGATATCCTCTTTCAAATCTCTCAAGAATATGCAAGAATCATAGGAGGGATTGAGAGGAAGCAAGATCAAGAAGGTCAACAATGGAGGGGAAAACTTGCAAGATTAGTTAAGGAACCATTGGGGAAGAAGGCCCCTTATATAGGTCCCTCCAAAATCCAACCGTTGCAGCCTAAAAACGCGATTTCCGGTACTACCAAACTTTTTCCCGGTACTACCGGACTTTCCCGGCACTACCGGACATTCCCTGGGGTTCCTGGGGTGCCAAACGCATTTTTCTCTACGCTCCCCGGTACGAAAATGCGGTACTACCGGACCCCGGTACTACCGGATCCTGGTCAGGTACTACCGGTCATCACAGAACGAAAACAGCCATAACTTTTGCATCCGGACTCCGATTTCGATGATCTTGGGCTCGTTTCGAAGAGGACAACAACCTCTACAATATCATGCAAAGAAACATCATAGTCCATCAAGGGAGGATATATCCAAATGACGAAGTAAAAAACCTTCTGCCGCGCTAGGTACTAAAATGCGGTACTACCGCTTTTTGGTACCTAGCCCGGCAGTGGCATTTGGAAACTTGTCAAAAACCTTCTGCCGTGCCAGGTACCTAGGAGGGCATTGGCATTTGGCAACTTTCCAAAACCTACTGTCGCGCTAGGTACTAAAATGCGGTACTACCGCATTTTGGTACCTAGGAAAATTCAAACCTCTATGACTTTTGATTGGTAACTCCGATCGACCTGATTCTAATTGCGTTGGAAAAAGGACGACATGACTACCCTATGAAAGGTGAAAATATTGGTTATCACCAAGTGAGAATGTATCATGTATCATGTATAATATCGCAACAAGATACAAACGGAAGATCCGATTTTGATGAACAAGAGCTTGTTATGGAGATCACCACAAGCTCTATATCCTCACATGGATAAGACCAAATAACAACCAAATATGATGATGCAAATATGCAAAGGTTTGAGCTCTCTCCGAACGAAGTGAACGAGTTACTCATTCGAGAGCCCCTCTTGATAGTACGGCTATTTATCCTAAACCCGATCTCCTACTAACAATATAAGACTGGCAAAAGGGAAAATCTATCAAGATTATACCTTTGCCTTAAGCATTCCACTTGATCTTGATGTAGAAAATCTTGCCCTTCTCAAGATGTAACGCCTTTCTTAATTCCTCATCATCGATCCATGATCACCGAGAATGGCAAGCATCAAACATGAGATCTTCTATAGATGGTGCATTTTGAGCTTGCACAACACATCTTGTTCTCGTTTCATCGACCTTAAAGCCAACACATGCTCCAAGCGATGCTAATGGACAAATCCTACAAGTATAACTTAATACACACATTAGTTCATAAATATTGTCATTAATTACCAAAACCACACATGGGGGCCCACATGTTCTTTCAGCATTGTTATGTCTTGCTTAGTTCCTGTCAATTGCCCTACTGTAATTTGTTTACCCTTCATGTCATGTTGTTTATCTAAGGAGAGCACCTCTAGTGAACTATGGACCCGGTCAAATCTTTAGCATTGATACATCTTCCACTGTTTACTTGCTGCAAACCATTCATCACCTTCCACACCATACAGTTAATCCTTTGTTACAACAAACCGGTGAGCTTGACAACCTCACTGGTTCGTTGGCGCAAAGTTTTGAGTTTGTGTTGTGCAGGTTTCCACGTTGCATGCAACACCTTTGAGACGTTTCCTTCCTCCTTCTGGTTCGATAACCTTGGTCTCTACTGAGGGAAACCTTCTGTTGTGCTCATCACACCTTGCTCTTGGGGTTTCCAACGAAGCGTTTCACGACAACACTGGGTGCACGCATCATGTACCACGAATCTCCAAGAAATAGATGGTTAAGATGATGCTGATGTTCCAACTTAAATATGGTGTTGCATTTCTCAGGGGCCACAGGTTGCAGCTCCAACAATCCTCACTAGAGAATGGTGTACTAGCAGCGTGGCGTAACCGAAGTTAGTGTGGCACGTTTCTAACACGTCACTATTACGGTGCCACTCCTAGGCTACACCGGTTGCAGGCTGCAGGGATGCCACTAGTTTTGGTCGAATTTAGTAGGGGCATGAATGTTTTCACGCAGCTATTACTTGGCGATTTAGTATAGCGGCATGAATGTCTTAACGCAGCTATTACCACCTTACCGATAAACGAGGATGAGGATCGATGACCCTCTTCGACGGTGGCTGCTGCAAAATATCGTTGCATCCTCGTTTGCCAAGACTTGGTCGTTGGCATCCACTGATTAATTTGCTGGCTAGGTCACGATAGATATGCGAGTATTTCTTTTGTTTCAAAACTTTTAATTACATCTATTCCAACTGAAGTGGTAGTACATAGAGCTGCGAGGTTGAGAGTTTCTTTGGGGGTGTCACCGTCTCAAGTTTCATCTTCTATAGATAAGATTAAGGAGCTCGATTTACATAGAATGTTAGCTTAAAAAAATGAATAAAAAATTAAAAATGGAGAAGATGCTTTAAATAGCATGGTAGTTAGAAAAGCTTTTGATATTTCTGAAGATCTAGAGGGCGAAGAGCAACAAGGCTTTGTAGGTCACGAGAATTTGTTTTCACGAAAATATAAAAAACTTTGCGTTTTGATTCATTGATAGGAAAAGAGAGTCATGAGAACCTCAATATTCCTCTAGCACAATTTTTTTCTAAACCAAAGAGGGTTCATAAGAGAAGAAAAGCAGATTGTCCAGTTATAGAATACAAAAAAAATTCATAGCGATCATGAAAGATATTTTCTAGAATAGTGACAGGTTCGTTGCCGTTGGCATCATCATTCGTCGAGACCTTGGTCGTTGAATGATCCATGCATCCACTGGTTAATTTGCTGGCCAGTTATGCGTACAGACCCCACAAAACAATGTGTGTAGAAAACATGTAATCATATTGGCAGCGTAATAGAATATGGGATGTGTAATGCTTTTCTTCTTCTTTTGTTTCGCTGGTTGATCCATGTATCAACTTTAAGCGATTCATGATTTGTAACAGTCGTAGACTGTTTACATTTTTTTCACTCCTTTTGTACAGCAGCTTGGCTTTTTTATAATTTATGTGTTTCTGTTTTCACGGGTCCAATGTTATTTTTGTAAAAATATCTATTTTTTTCCTAATTTACATGTTGGTGTTTTTTACATGTCCAATATTGAGACGACCGGTAACAATAAGTACTCTTGGGCCAGACCTCCGGTACTATAACCTCTTTCCACATAGGTAGACGACACGCATAACTAACGTGGGAGAAAAGTAAGATGTTCCTTATAACGTCGCCGGCCATGGAGCCTCCATCATTAGGTTAATGTAAAACCAGCTTCAACAATAAACAAGCGGATATGGCGGCTGAGATCCAAGGTCTAGTAATAACAGGACCGAGTTTTCGAGATGATAAGGACTTTGCTTGGTGTTTCTTAACTTGTACCAACGGCATCCAGCAAGCATGAGTGGTAGCACAGGAGGAGTACAAAGTCTTTACTTCAGGGTGAAAACCCAAGATTTGATCTTAAATTATTGTGACTGGCAGTGGCCTCGTTGAATGCATTGTTTGAAAAGCACGGACTTTCTCCAGGGTAAAAGTCTAAGATCTTGATCGGGCGACAACATCACTTGTGCACTATTTTCTTCTTGGAGGCGTCGCTTTTAGAGATTTTGGACTCCGGGTGCTATCTTCGTGGTGGTTTGTGTTGCAACTACAATGTTCTTGATCACTATAGTGGGATGTTATGTTTTTCTTCTTCACTTGTTCTAGGGTTATATGCATCCGTAATGTGTTTAGGATGTTTTTTTATTAGAGAGGCCGAATATAATTGGTATCTCTTTAATATATTTCCTTTGTCAAAAAAAAAGCTTCAACAATACACCTGAGCATGGAGCCGAACCCCACCGGACCTGGTGCATGCATAGGGATGTAAGTGGCACACCATTTAATCCCGCGTAATACCGTTTATTAGTACTCTAGTTCAATAAAGTTTGTCTTTTTTAAAACAAAGAACTAAGATTTTAAATAAACGGGACTCGCGGATGTCATTTAAGTGCCATCATGCATGCAACAAACAGAATTAGCTTTGCCTTGCTGCCGTCTTGAACTCATTTTATCTTGTGTTAACAATTTAGCTGGTGCAGATTTTAGATCTATTATGTTGTCTATCAGGTTGATGTAACAGGATCGGGAAACCTGAAAGGAGTGGTTTTTCGTCCTATGCAGCGCACATATTAAAGTCATTAAGCAGGGTAGCTTCATTGGGGGAAAAAAGTAGGAGCAGCTAATTTCAATTGGGAGATGGAACAGATAATGTAAAGAGAAGCCTACCTAATCCATGGCCAAGCTTGTGGCTGTTTTCATCCCTCCAAATTTTCCTTCTTACTAACTTATATGCTATATAGCATGCATGCATGAACATGCAGAGATTTAGAGATTTGACCACCATTGTACGGATGGGGCAGAAATTTATTAACTAAAAGTTGAGGGGTCAATTTGAAGCATTTTATACAAATAACTTAGTGTGGCAACATTATTTGTGCTAGTGGGGCGATTCCCTCCTTTGCCCCAACTAAGCTCCGTCGCAACTTAAATACCACACCAACGGCGTCTACTCGGAGCCCTTTGGCTCCTAGGCAAAGCATGAAGTCCCGGAAACATACATTGCGACTCGGATTGACGTTGTTTCTCTGTACTTGGTGAAAAAAATCATCCCAAGTAATCATCACAGCCTCGTCCGTGCCACTGAGAATGGCCAGCTCCGCCACAAGCAACGAAATGAAGTGTGGCGGCGGTGGCTGGTTCTGAAGGCTTGGTGCATCTTAGATCCTTATATCTGTGTGGTGCGGGTGGTCGAAGCGGTGCCCGCGCTGAGATCTCTTGCCTGGTATTGGGAGCATGCAGGTGGCAACATGGGGGCCTGTCCATCTACCTAATAAAAAAAAGGCATTCCTAGTTCTTTCCTAGCATCACAACAGTAATCTATGTTATTGGTCCTCATTTCTCCGGTTGCAGATGTGTCCCAACACTTACTACAAAAATACACCCTCACCATGCCTGGCACTTCTTTGGTTCGACACAAGCGAAAAGTACCCGCAAAAGTTGGTTATCCGGCGGACGAGCAATCGCGGCACCATTTTTCCGCGGCGGCAACTTATACGCTGACAACTTGTTGAAATGGTTGAGTGAGGTCATCATCGCACAAAAACTATGATTGCTTATGAATTGATTTTAAAAAATATTGAAGTATTACATAAGTTATTATGCTATTTAATTCATATGTATGAAGATTTACAAACAATGTGTATGTCAATATATAATAGATATTTCCCATCAACTCTACATTTTTTCGAACATGAATAAATTGTGCAAAGGTTGAAGGAATGAGAAGGAAGCAACGAGTTCACTGGGCTATTCTTTTTCGGATTTGATTTTTTCCGCGGATTAGATATGCCAAATCTAATTGCATCCATCTCTCTCTAGCCCCCTCGCTTCGCATCACAATCATTCATATTTATTTTTCACTTTTACCCTTTTTGAAACATTTTATTTTCTTTTGTCTTCGCGATCTTTCTTTAGCTATTCTTACAAGATACTTTGTTTGTTAAAAACCATCATGGGATATGCAAAACCCTAACTCTCTCTACATCTTATTTCATATCAAATATTTTCCAAAGTAATATGTAAAGTTTTTTTTTATAAAAATTGCAGGAGCTTTCAAAATTAATTAAAACCTTTCCATCCTGCATTTTACCCGCCTCTCATGTTTTGAGGGTTTACATTTTGAAGTTACATCAAAATTATCTAAGAGCCATAGTCGTTTATTTTCCGATACACATGGATTTAATGACCCAGTCATTGGTCGGGTACCTCCCTAGGCATTTCATGAATTTGTTACGCTTATTTATGATTTAATTTCTCACATTACAAAAAAACTATGAATGATACGAAATATTATCATGGTATATATATATAGGAGTGATAGCACTTTAATATCTCAACGGACAGTTCTACTGTGAATGTGATCTAGGTGACGTGTAACTTAGTAGAAGATAACTTCAAAGGAAGCTTGGGATATAGGGAGCCCTATTTTAAAATTTTAAAAACTCCAGTTTTACATTTCAACAATTTTTGAGAAATAATATGCATGCACTATCAATTTTACTAATTGTTCGATCCAAACTAATTGACTTCGATTTGAGATACGGATGTATCTACTATTAAAACATGTGTAAATGCATTCGAATCTATGCAAATATAAGTTGATTAATTTGGATAGGAAGTACTTAATTTGCAATCAAGGGAGGCATTGACTATGCCAGCATAGTAACAATGAGTGTACATATAGTATATTAGTTAACCAAACTCGACGACTCGGGCCATCGCTCATTACACTTCTAGCTAGGGAATGTGTTTCCTTGTTTGATGCCCTTCGTTCCTGGCGGAAGGTAACTTGTTCAAACTTCCGTGCCTATTCCTTGATCTCCCGAACAACATGAGCATAAGCTCCCATCTTTCCCTCTTCAATATTCTTGATCACCTGCTGACAGTAGCTCGTCACACAGAGATTTCGAGCATTGATATTGTATGTCGGGCTTATAGCTCCTATGCGACGTCTTTACGTGGAATTGGAAGGAAAGCGATATCGTTGCAAAGAATAGCTCGCATGCGACACTTCTGAAGCGGCAAATAGCTCCCGTGCGACACTTCTACTGAACCCCACGAGACCGTCAACGAATTCGAATCAGCTGAGCACAGTAGGATCCACAGCCTCTCCACGTCACGACGGAACTCACCTGATGTCCACCTCATATCGTGGGACCCACCCTGTGGTTGAAGAGAGCCGTTGGCCCCGATCCGTCCCCGCACCCGAGCACTCCCGCCACCGTTCCAGCATCTCATCCCCTTCCGTTTTCTTCTCCGGCGAGCAAGTGCGGCAACGCCGGCGAGGGATGTCGAGCTCTGCTTCCTCCCACCGCTCATGGCCTCGGTATGGTGCGGTGCCGATGAGGAGGTGCCCCGATTGCCCCCGTACCGCGCCCCTGAAGCGGCTTGTCACATCCACCGACAAGAACGGCAACATTGGCCGGGAATTTGTGAAGTGTGAGAGCAAGCCCGAGCCGGGAAAGGTGAGATCTGAGTGTTCCGAGCGCCAATTTCTCGCTTTTCTTTCGAAATTTCATGCATTTCATCGAATTTGGGATTTAGGGTTCATCTCTGCGATTTCAGGAACTGCCAAAATGTGGGCATTTTGAGTGGCTTGATGAGTACATCGAGCGAATTGGGGTGGAGGTAGCATCCCGGGAGCTCGAAAACCCGTCCGTGGTGGAGCAATTGGGATGTGGCAACCCCATTTCCGCTGGTACTACGGTGGATGCGGAAGTGAAGGCCGAGCTGAAGAAGATGAACAAGCAGCTAAGGCAAATCATCGAATTGAAGAAGCAGGACAATCTGATGGCCGGTTTTTTTTGTGTAATTTCTCTCGGATTAGTTTATCTCCTGATCGTTAGTCATTAGACAGCGCAGTCAGTGTTCGAGTGATGCTTTGTAATGGATGTAATGGTCTATGTCTTTGGCTTGAATAAAATGCAACATAAATTCGGGCTAATTTTGAGCTGCTCTGTTTTCAAAATCAGTGTTCCTTCAGTTTTGTCAGTTTCGTCAGTGTTCCTTTTATCAGTGTGCAGGGGGCGCCCGTGTGCAGGGGAGGGGGAGGGGTTGAAAAGTAAAAAAAAACAATTGACGAGGATTGAAAAAGGCCAGGCCCAAATAGAACTTAGCCAGGTCAGAATGGACGTATCCAGGCCCAATAGTAAATATATGTTGACTGGGCAAAAAAATGGTACTCACATTACAATCTAAATAGGGACGTGTCGATCTACATATACTCGTGCTCAGGTCGCAATTTTTTTTTTGAGAAAGTAAATATATAAATAAAGTCCAAGGGCATCCATTTAACTAACATAACTTGGGCGCTCCTTTAACTTATGTAAATATGTAAATGTCTTGTTTGAAAATGAACCATGTGTTGTTTGAAAATAATCAACCGTCATTACGTTAACTTATTCTTCCTTTTGAGCTTTTCTAATTTCACTCATTTTATAAATATTGCACGAGTATTATATGAGAACTTGTTTTTGTGTCTTTTGTTTTATACACTTGTTGTTTTGGGTGTTTTGACAAATGATAATACAATAAAACACAGATTACAATAAAACAAGGGGATAGATAATATTGGGATAACATTCCTTATATTAGATAGCCGGATCGATAACATTGGGATAATATTACAATAAAAAGAAAAAAATACAATAATATAGAAGGGAATAGGTGCCCCGCCTAAACCCTGGGCTAGCCCCTAAACCCTAACCCTAGCTACCCTACTCCATCGGCGGTGGAGGCGGTGCCGGTGCCGCCGCCCTCCGAGCCGCCGCGATATTCTAGTCCGCCAGCCTCTCCCGGTGCTCCCGCCGCCGCTGCTCCTCCTGGAAGGCCCAGCGATTGGCTTCCCGTCGTTCCTCATCCTCCCGTCTGCGCCTTTTCTTCAAGGCGCGCTTGGCCTGCTTCTCCTCCCACCTGGCGTAGGCAGCCTCCTCCTTTGCCTCCTTCTTCTCCGCCGCCTTCCAGTACTCTTCGGAGGGGCCGTCGTCGGGGAGGTTGCCGCCGCCGGGGACGGGGTTGTGGACGAAGGGGCCCTCCGCCCAGGGGCAGGGCGGGGCTTTGCGTCCCTTCTTGCCACGCTTGGGGCGCGTGGGCGCCTCCTGCTCCCAGACCTGCTTGTGGTCCGGGTAGTTGTCCTCGTCGCTAACTTTGGTGTCGGAAGGGAAGCGGAGGGAGGAGGTCGCCATGGTCGCCGGAGTGTTTGGGGACTGGGAGGAGGCAAAGGGACGGGCTCGAGGTTGAAGATGAGGGGCAAGATGAGATGAGGAGGCAAAGGCATTTTGCCTATTTATTGAGGGCGGGGCGTGAAGGGCGGCGTGGGAATCCAGCGTTGGCGCAGCCGCGTGCGCTGTGTTGCGTGTGGGCAGCGGGCGTAGCCGCATGCGTGATCAATGCGAAAGAGAGAAAAAATTTGCTAGGATGCGATGTGACCCCTGCACCGTCGCCCCCGCCCCTGCATGCATGCATTAATGCGAAAGAGAGAAAAAAACGTCCAAGATAGTTGTTCATTAGCGGTGAAAAATAAAAGAGAAAATATAATTTGGCCTTGATTTACTCGGTAATAAATGCAGGAATCTAGTACCAAGGTACTCATTCGTTTTTACACACCGCATGCAACAAACTCGTTTGTTTTTACACACGCAAGAAAAATCGGTGGAGAGTAATCAAAGGGATGTCAATTGGAGGGAATAAAGGGAGTATGAAACTAAGTTTATAATATTTTAGATTTTGATTTTTTTTCTTATATACATAGTCAAAGTTGATATTTTAGATTTATAAATATTGACTTTTTGTATGGCGCATGAACCGGATGGGAGTAAGTTTGACTGAAGAAAGTTGTTCGACGTACACTTATTTAATACGACGGAGGGAGTAAATCTGGCGCTGTATTGCATAAAATAGCTAGACTGCGACGCGAGAGGCAGCTGCATAGCATGCATGCTTGGTGCAGCCCGCCCCATCCAGCGTCCTCGCATGCCACACTCGGTCCAACGGTCAATGGAGTGTGCCACGTTGTACATTATATTTATTACATATTTTAGATTTTGATATTTTTTCTTAGGCTGGTCATAGTAACATGCATACTCCCTCTGTCCACAAATAAGTGTACGTTTGGCTTTAAAATTTGTCCACAAAAAGTGTACATCTATCTTTCCAATGCACTTTAAAGTAGAAAAAATTGCTTCACAGAAATCAAGTCCAATAACATTTAGCAAATGGTCTCTTCAATTTATTTGCGGACGGAGGGAGTATGTGGGAGTAACTTAGATGTGGTATCATGCATATGTTAATAGTCTAAGTTACTACTCCATAGTGCAAAATAACATAGATGTGGTATTATGCAAAGTCTCATTTATTACAATAAACCTGAGGGGAGTAAGTTTGACTGAAGAAAGTTGTTAGACGTACACTTATTTAATGCGACAGAGGGAGTAAATACGCTGCAGCGTTGTTGCACGCAAAATAGCTAGACTGCGACGCTAGGGGCAGCTGCATGCATGGTGCAGCCCGCCCCGCCCAGCGCCCTCGCATGCCATGCTCGGTCCAACGGTCAATGGAGTGTGCCATGATGTACCTTATCTGTTTATGGAAAAACGATGAAGCCAATCAGATTCCAGAATCATCCATCCCACGGATCGCCAAGAGCTAGCCGCGAAATCCTTCTAAGAGACGCCAACCAATCAGGTTGCAGAACAAGCCCTTCCACAGATCGCCTAGAGCCACCCGCGGAATCCTTCTAGAAGACGCGATCGGACGGCCACAGTGTCGCGCTAGGGTTAGATCTACGTTACTCATTCGGCCTTAGGGTTAGCTGGGTTTAGGATGCAGTCAACAGGGTTTCACAAGTTTGACCAGACATTCAAATGTGCATAACTAATTCAAAAAAAATCAAAAAAATACAAAACCTTCGCATGGTGTCATGTTATGTGGCATAGTTGTGAGGAAAAATATCAAACTTGGTCTATTGATCATATTTCAAAAAACCCTTCACAAAATGACCTATCTCCTCCGAGGTTTTCTGGCTTTCGGGTCAAATGACCAATGATATGGCTAGAATCAAGGCATATTTTGTGATAATGTGCCCATATTGGGCATGCATGTCCATAATGGGATTACTAACAATGTTGTAGCACAAAGTTTTCCTTTTCGACGCACAGAAAATCCATTTTCTATTTTCTGAGTGCCGAAAGAGGGGGGATTTGTGAAGCAACCACCAAATTGAAGTCTCAAAATGGTAACATCCTATTTTTCAAAAATACTAGACCACCTAGTATGTACAATTTCCCAACTTGAGTATCTCAAACCTTTTATTCCATCCCTGGTGAAAAAGACAAATCCTGCTGAATCGGTTGGAAGTGGGTAAGATATGAACTACAGGTACATGATTTCATGCTGATGATTTTTTGTAAAAATCATTTTTAGGTTCACAACATGCTATTTCATCAGAGATCCAATGCTAGTTTTGTGAGCCTCAGCCCCTAGCTAAGAATATTTATGAAAACCCTTCAAGTTTGACCAGACATTCAAATGTGCATAACTAATTCAAAAAAAAATCAAAAAAATACAAAACCTTCGCATGGTGTCATGTTATGTGACATAGTTCTGAGGAAAAATATCAAACTTGGTTTTAGAAATGGTCGAAAAAAAACTTGCTTAGAAATGGGGTGGTTTACCATAGCTTTGGAGCCCATTTCTACCCCATTTTGGGTGAGGGTGAGTTGTACTTCACAAAAGGGATCAGGGTGAGGATGAGTTGTATTGTACATATGAGAAAAACGTTGGAAGCTCATACAAACATAGGAAAGTGACATAGCTACATTTGTTGAAATTCAAATTTACCATCATATTTGAATTTTGTCCAAATTATCAACAAGTGACAAATTATTATAATAACAAATGTTTACAACAACAACAACTGCCAAATTATTATAATAACAAATGTTTTCAACAACAAGTGCCAAATTCAAAGTCTATTTCTTTTGGCTCTTCTTACCCCTCGTTTTCTTCTCCTTCACAAGTTTCACACCACACAACAGGTTTATGCTCTTCTTTTTCTTACAATTACCATCTGGCCTCCCCACAGCATGTCCAAGAGTCTCCTTCACCTCCTGCACCTCCTCAACAACCTCATGATCATGATCCAGAGCCTCATCAACATGGTCACTTTGCACCAGAGCCTCAACAACATGGTGGTTTGCACGAGCCTCAACAATAGGCTCATTTTGCACCAGAGCCTCAACAACAGGCTCATTTTGCACCAGAGCCTCAACAACAGGCTCATTTTGCACTAGAGCCTCAACAACAGGCTCATTCTGCCCCTCATTTTGCACCAGAGCTTCCAAATCAGAAACGGTGTGCCCTAAAGCCTCAATAGTTTGCACATCATCCTCCAAAACAAGTTCAGATTGCACCTCAAAGAAGACCAAACATGATCCGTTAGTTCTCTTCTTTCTTTGGCCATTGATTCTTGCCCTTTCATCGGCCAGCATTCGTCAACAACAAGAGGTGGCCTTTTCTCCACGCTTCCTCCCGAAAACAAGCAAGTTAGTGGGGAGAAAAATCATCAACAATTAATGGGATAGATTTTGGATGAACATACTTTGGCTTTTCAGCAGTGTATCTGCACTTGGTAGAGCCAGCTCGGTGTCCAAGTTCTTCATAGATTTTGCATCTATTCTTGTTACCTTTTTGGGCCCTTTTTAGCTTGTCATCTTTCTTTTCATCTTTCTTTCCCTTCTTGCTGCTCCCACCTTTCTCAAACCAAGCCTTGAATCTACTCTGCTTGGGCCAGCCAGCCTTTCTTTTCATCAAAGGAGGACACAAGGAGAACTGAATGTCCACTTCAGGCCACTGAGACTGATCTGTAAGTGCTGGAATTGGTGTTTCATATGCAGCCTTGAATTTTGCTACAGAATAATACTCATGCAAATATGGGTGCATATTTAGCTTGTGTTTGGAGGCCAAGAAAAGTATGGCATGCTCACAAGGCTTCCCACTGTGTTGCCACTCAAGGCATCTGCATTCATGCAATTGAGTGTCAACAACATGCCTCTGCCGATCTTTGTATCTCGACTTCAGCACCCCACAATGAGGATTTCTCAACACGCAAAATGTGCAAGATTTCGCCTGTTGACCACGCTGCACAACATCAGAAGCTTATCTCCTTGAAGAACATCACCAAGCCTTCTTCTCAATTCCCACAACCTCATGATCATGATCCTGATCCGTCAACCATGTCATGGACAGGCAAGTCTTTTAACTCCTTCACTTTGTTGTTGAAACTTTCTGCCAAATTATTGTTGATATGATCACATTTGATGGCAGTGTTAAAACCAGACCTGTACCATAAAAGAGAATGGTAGGTTTCCAACCATGTACAAAACTTGACCCTATCCTCCTCAGAGCATGCCGCCTTAATCTTCTCAAGGTGATATGAATGTGTCTGTCTGGTGTAAGATCTTGCTACTGGCCACATGTGTCCAAAATCATCTCCTCTGAATTTTTTGATCAAATTCATCCACATATAGCCGAAGCACTCCCTCTGCTCAGCATGAGGGAAAACAATCTTCACTGCATTTTCTAAACCTTTACATGCATCTGTGTGCACTGCCAATGGAGAGACTGGCCCTATGCATCATTTCAACCGCATCATGAACCATGTTCATGATGCCTCTGTCTCAGACTAAAACATGCCAATAGCTACAGGGAACATCCAATTGTGTCCATCTAAAGCATTGCATGCTGATAGTTGACCATTCCACTTTCCAGTCAAGATAGATGACCATCGATGCAAGGCTTTAAATCCATGAAGAATTTAGAGAAGAAGACTTTCCCATCAACTGTTACCTCAGTATCTATCTCCACAACACTGCCAGGTGACCTCTTCTCTACTTCTGCTTTGAAGTTATAAAGCATTCGAAAGGTATTTGCCCAATCACCATATAGCTCTTTCATTGCCTTTTGCTTTGCCTTCCACACTGTAGTATAATTCAGCTTAATGGGGTACTGCTTTTCCAAGTCTATTTTCAGTCTCTTTGCAGTGTTGTTTGGTGTTGAGGCTAAAATGGGCTTGATCTTTTCTGCAACCCATAATTGTGATGTCATCTTTGTAACTGTTTGAGAACTTGTAATGCAAGTATGAGGTTTTGAAATTTGATTCACTCTTATTGTCCTTCCATCAGGTTGGCGTCTAGCAGATATATACCACTTGCAAGGCTTGGCACCACCATCATAATCTATGCATTTTGCATAGAACTTCTTTTTATCAGTCCACATAGTCTTGGTAGCAAACTCACGTTTGACTGCATATGTCCTGAAACACATCCTGAATTCATCCATGCTTGGAAACAATCTACCAACTTCAATAACTGGGTCCTCTTTGTCATAAACTGTTACTAGCTCATCATCATGTGCATCATCTACATGAACTGCAGCATTTTCCAACAACTCTAGATCTATATCTGCCTCTTCATCTCTTAAATGGTTATCACCATCATTTGCAGCTTCATCCCTCTTCTTCTCCTTGTCTCTGTCATCTATAGGAATGCCAAAAAGCTTTGCCATTTCAATGTCATCTATTGGTGCAATGACCAAATCAGTCCGGTCATGTATCTCAACTGAATTCCAATCAACAGTTACAATCCTTTGTGCATTACCATCTGTAGCCTCCCCTTGTGCATTAGCATCATCATCCTCCACTGTTAACACTTCCAACTCAGTAAGTATAGGCATTACTTGCCTTTGTGCAGCCCAATCATCCTCGACCATCTGAGCAGCCAGCTTCGAGGCCACATATCCAACCCTCGAATCAGGTTCCAGATCAATGAGTTGTGCTAAAAACAGAACAGTTTTGCTTGTCCAACCGTTTCGCTCATCGATTTTATCAACTATATGTTCACCTGTCTCAACCCTAACATAGTCACATTTGTAATCATCAAATCGTAACGAAGAAACTTCTTGCTCTAGCCCCCAAACCACACTATCCCCAATTTTTTCCACCATTTTCCTCACCGCCTCCTCTCCCATGTTTATTAGCTCTTGGGGATCAACATGTTCTAATTCCACCTCCCATTTAACAACTGTGTCTTTCTCAATGATCTGCATGCTGCCATCAACTAAAACATCCCTAGAGGGAAAGAAATTGATGTGAAATTTGAAGGTTTAGCGCGCAACATCGTCTCCCCTGTTTTTGGCGGGCACTGTGAGCTAGCGGAAGCGAACAAAGAGCTCAACCTTAGAGAAATTAAGTGCAGAGATACGGGATATACCGATTAGAAGTCCCCTCTCCATGCTCCATATCGTTCCCCCTCACCCCGTTCAACACACCCTCGCCTCCACAATCTAGCATCAATGGGCACGCTCAGATCTCGAATTGAGAAGAATGGGAGAGGAATTAGCTTTCAAATGGCACTCACCACCTTCGCCGTCGAACGAAAGCGCCGCCGCCTAAATTAATTTCCGTGCCCCCGCCGCCGGCGCCGAGAACGATGGGTGAGGTCCGCCGCCGTCGGAAGCTCTGATCGGCAGTGACGCGCTCTCGGTCGAAAGCGGTTGGTTTGACTGGCTGTCCCAACCAACCGGTTTGGCTTAACCCTAATCTTGGAACAAAGTTAAATGTGTCCTTACGAACGTTTTAAGGCCCGTGTGGCCCTAGGATATTAGCTGTCTCATAACCGTCGCATGCGAGCTATTATTTTCAACGATGTCGCTTTCCTTCCAATTCCACGTAAAGACGTCGCATAGGAGCTATAAGCCCATTGTATGCCAAGGTAATGGCAGGTAATGGCTTCACGGCATGCCATGGCTTCCAAGGTCTTCGGATCAGTTTTTCCTGGTAAAACAATAGATGAAGCTCCTCCGAATAATCCATCCTATGATCGTGCCACGGCCCGTGTTTTTTTCCAATGACGGCGTCCGCATTGATCTTCATAAACCTTCCTGGGGGAGGTATCCATCCTTGCTCACCTTGAGTACGCGGCGGATGAGCTCGGCTTGTTCTCCTCTTTGTGCTTTGGTTGAGATTGGCAATGAACCTATCGACAAACAGGTGTGTCAACAGCAAGCTCTAATACTGCTACTTGTGGATCGCCTTCCGCTGCATGTGCCAGATTGCCCATAAGGTAACAAAAACCTTTATTCGATCATCGTGCTGCAGTGTCTCGATCAAGTTTTCCAACCACTGCCGTGCATTCCTCTCCTCCGATGCCATCATATGCTCAACAACATCTCCATCGACCAGTGCCCATACACAGTGTGACATGGTGCAGTCTAATAAAGCATGACAGCCATAAATCCGTAGCTCCGCACAACTGACATTGATCATCCTCCACATTTTCCGA
The DNA here is from genome assembly GCA_023614405.1 of Avena insularis. NCBI lineage: Eukaryota > Viridiplantae > Streptophyta > Magnoliopsida > Poales > Poaceae > Avena > Avena insularis. Next base: position 295,952,811 of record CM042689.1, on the reverse strand, counting down.
TGATGACCCACGTCGTTCATAGTCAATGATAATTTTTCCAACCGCCAAAGAAACACCCATACCTTAGATGGTATCTGAATTTTCTAGAGGGCTAACCACTATTTCTTGACTGTTTGTCCATTGGAGGCGTCCGATCGGCTATCTAGCCAAGCCTCCCTATTCTCCCTCATCCATACAAGCATTCTGTATGCTGACCTAACCGATAAAAGTCCCTTTTGGTCATAGAGCCATGCCCAAAAGTCCACATTCTGCAGATAGCTCAGCGGAATTTGTAGAATGATCTCAACGTCTATGGGCAGAAAGAACTGAGGTAGCCTTTCCTCATTCCACAAGGCCGTGCTCACGTGGATAAAGTCTGCAACCCTTGCTGGTGGGTTGTCCTTGAGGCATGCAATAGGCCTCAACATGACATCCCTTAATAGCCATTGATCATTGACTAGATAGGTGAGCTTGCCTGTTCCGATCCTTCTAATAAACCCTTGTTTCAGAACTTGTATGCCTTCATGTAGATCCCTCCATACCTAAAATGCGGTCGCTCCAATATCTGCTTGCAACAGTTCGGTTCCAGGAAAATATACCGATTTCAAAATCCTGGCAATCAATGTGTTGGGGTTCTTCAACATCCTCCATCCTTGTCACGCCAAAAGGGCCAAGTTAAAGAGCTCAATGTGCCTGAACCCTAGACCCCCCCCCAATTGTTTTGGTTTACACATCTCTCTCCAAGATAGCCAACATGTCCTCCTCTCTCCCGCTCGACATCCCCACCAGAATTTCCTGAGCAAGGAATTAATGTGGTCGCATAGGACTCAAGGCAAAACAAAACAAGCCATGGAGAAAATAGGAATCGCCTAGGAAATGGATTTGATGAGAATATCCTTGACACGGGATGATAATAGGCTCTCCATCCATCCCTGTATTCTGCTCCAGATGTGATCCTTTAGGTACTTAAAAGTACCACTCCGTGATCGCACAACATCCGAGGGAATCCCTAGGTACTTTTCATTCAGGGTCTCGCTATGTACATCCAACGCTGCTTTTACACTGTCCTTGATCATGCTCGGATATCTATTGCTAAAAAAGATCGAAGATTTGTCCCGATTAATCCTTTGTCCCCAGGCCAAGCAATATTTATCTAGTAAACTCTAGACTCTTTCCGCAATCTTTGTATCTGCCTTGAAAAGCAATAGGTTGTCATCAAGGAGATGGTTAACCACCGGAGATGATGGTGCCACCTTTAATCCATGAAGCTCTGATGATAAACTGTGGTGTTTTAAGAGGCACGAGAGGCCCTCTGCTGCTAACAAGAGAAGAGAGGGAGAGATTGGGTCACCCTATCGAACCCCGTGAGAGAGTTTGAAAATTCGAAGCTTCCATCCATTAAACAAAACCTGGAAGGACACCGTGGTCACTAGGCACATCACCATCTAGACCCATAGTATGTGGAAACCCATCTTGATCATCACAGCCTCCTAGTAGCTCCACTCAAGTCGGTCATATGCCTTCCTCATTCAAGTTTCACCGCACAAAAGTGATTCTTATTGGCACGGTTCTACTTCATAAAGTGTAGACATTCATAAGCAATAATAATGTTATCCGTAATAAGGGTCCTGGGACAAACACCGGCCATTTCCTCCAAGATTATATGTAGAAGGAATTCCTTTATTCTATTTTCCGCCACCTTGGAGGTGATCTTGTAGATCAAATTACATAGACTGGTAGAAAGGAAATGACCCAACTCCTCTAGGGTCACCACTTTAGGTATCAACACAATGAAGGTTTGGTTTATTTCATCCAGACTATCCTCTCCCTTCAGCACACGTAGCACTGCCATCATTATCTCCTTGCCACAAATATCCCAATGAGTCTGAAAAAATATGCAGGAAAAACATCGGGCCCTAGGCCTTTATCGGAAACATCTGAAACAACGATGTTGTTCATATGAGCCGTGACCTTTGTAGGTATCACGTTATTAACCTCCTCCATGTTGGATGTACCCTCCAAGCGATACAAATCCTCTTAAAAAGAACTTGTCATACTCGCCATCTCATGTTCATCCTCGGTGAAGATCCCGCCCGGTTTCTTCAACCTGCTAATCTTGTTTCTTTTCTTCTTTGGCTAGCTTGAAGGTGGAAAACGGGTGTTTTTATCGCCCTCCACTAACCACTTCACCCTTGACCTATGCTGTATCCACATGAGCTCTTTCCTCTCATACAATTCGACTAGATGTAGAAAAAGTGTAGTCTCCTCGTTTGAGGGGGCCTGCCGCTGCACGTCATAACACAACATCGTCAGTCTATCGTTCAAAGCATGGATCTTCCTTTTTACATGCCCAAACGTATTCTTCCCCCAACCGTCAAGAGAACCTGAAACACGTGTCATCTTCTTACTTAGCTAGGACATCGTCGTGTCCATCCCATTAGCCTACCATGTCTCCACAAGGTGAGGCTTGAACTGCTCATGTGATTCCCACATGAGCTCAAATCTAGAGATTTTTCCTCAATCGCCTACGTGCTGTCTCGCCAAGAATATGGGACAATGTTCCGATGTTACTCCCATCAAGTGACGTAGTCTAGCCATCGGAAATATAGCACACCATGTCGTTGCGGCCAAGGCCCTGTCCAATCGGACTCGACAAAAAGAAACGCCCGCCACTCGGCACTCATAGGTCTGGCTACTCCCCCTGTAGGCCAAATAATCGAGCTCGTATACGTCGATCGCCTCACGAAAGCCCTCTATCTGGCGAGGCTTTGTTCTGCAACCCCCTCGTATTCGTGTTGGTGCAACACTTTATTGAAATCTCCGATGCACATCCACGAAAACAAATACGATGACTTAACAAACTTGAGCATGTCCCAAGTTTTAAAACGCTCCGAAGTCTGAGCCTCCCCATAAACACAGCTAAACCTCTAGGGATTGGTATCCCTCTTAGTGGTAACTCAATCTAGATGATACTAAGAATACGGAAAAATCTCGATTTATATTTCATTATTCCAAAATATCATGAGGCCTCCACTATGCCCCGAGTTGCTTACAACAAAACAGTGATCATACCCTATCCTTCTAGCTAGTCCCTCCACCCGCGTCTTGTGCATCTATGTTTCCACGACACAAAATACAGTAGGTTTAAAATGCATTGCCAAATTGCAAAGCTCTCTAACCATCGCATCGCTGACGAGACCACGACAACTATAGCATATGGAACTCATTGCTCCAGGCTACGATCCTCGCTAGAGCCCTCTTCAGTAGATTCTGATCCACTCTTCCTCGACCTCTTAGGGTCCGATTTCACCGGAGACGTCGCTCACTACAGGAATGGGAAGCTACGCCGACGGCCGGTCGCTACGTCGACGGCCAAACGTCGGGGCCGTCGGCGTAGCCATTGTCCAGGCCAGCCTCGCCAAGCAGCCGTCGGCGTAAAATTGCCCTCTGCATATTCTATGCTACGCCGACGGCTGCCCTCGGCGTAGCTATTTTTTATTTTATCTCATTAAACATTGAAAAATCATAACTAAATCATTCTAATTCAGAAAAATACAAATAATATATCAAAATTTGCAGAAAAATAAGACCTATCTATCTACACTCAAATATTACACATTTATAAATAAAAATTAAGTAAAATATAAAACATTATATATAGTTTAAAACGGGCATAAAAATTCAAAAACGATCGAAACAATGCGAAACCTTCGCGTGGTGTTATATTATGTGATATAGTTAGAAGGAAAAATATCAAACTTGGTATATTGATTATGTCTCAAAGAAACCTTCACAAAATGACCTATCTCATTCGATGTTTCTTGGCTTTCGGGTCAAATGACCAATGTTATGGCTAGAATCAAGGCATAGTTTGTGATAATGTACCCATATTGTGCATACACATGCATCATGGGATGGCGAACAATGTTGCAGGAGAAAGTTTTCCTTTTCGTCGCACCAAAAAGCCATTTCCCATTTTCCGAGCATAAAAGACGGACGGTTTTGTGAAGCAACCACCAAATGGCTAATTCAAAATACTACCACCATATTTTACAAAAATACTATACCACCTTATACGGACAATGTACCAACAGGGGGATCCGAAACCTTTCTGTCCACCTTTGGTGAAAAAGACAAATTCCTGCCGAATCGATAGGAAGTGGGTCAGATATGAACTACAAGTACATGATCCGATGCTCATGTTTTTTTACAAAAATTATTTTTAGGTTCACAATATGCTATTTTATCAAAGATCCAATGCAAGTTTAGCGAAGCTCGGCCCCGAGCTAAGAATCTTTATGTCCGTCGTTCGACAAAGTTTGACGATAGTTTAAAACGGGCATAAAAAATTAAAAAACGATCGAAACAATACGAAACCTTCGCGTGGTGTCATATTATGTGACATAGTTATAAGGAAAATAGCAAACTTGATATATTGATTATGTCTCAAAAAAACCTTCACAAAATGACCTATCTCATTCGAGGTTTCTTGGCTTTCGGGTCAAATGACCAATATTATGGCTAGAATCAAGGCATAGTTTGTGATAATGTGCCCATATTATGCATACACATGCATCATGGGATGGCGAACAATGTTGCAGGAGGAAGTTTTCCTTTTCGTCGCACCAAAAAGCCATTTTCTATTTTCCGAGCATAAAAATGGACGGTTTTGTGAAGCAACCACTAAATGGCTAATTCAAAATACTACCACCACATTTTACAAAAATACTATACCACCTTATATGACAATGTCCAAACAAGGGGATCCGAAACCTTTTCGTCCACCTTTGGTGAAAAAGACAAATTCTGTAGAAGTGGGAAGTCGAATATGAACTACATGATCCGATGCTCATATTTTTTTACAAAAAACATTTTTAGGTTCACAATATGCTATTTTATCAAAGATTCAATGCAAGTTTTCCTTTTCATCGCACCAAAAAGGCATTTTTCATTATCCGAGCGCAAAAAGGGGATTTTCTAAAGCAACCACCAAATAGCTAATTCAAAAATGAAGGGTTTGTGATTAGTTAATATGGATATCATATTTGGATTCCTCTCATTTTTCTGATCAATTTAGACATATTATTTGTTGAATTTCGATTTACAAATTTAAAGATATTAATTATTCTATATTAAATAGAAAAATACAAAAAAATAAAATTATTATATTTTTATTTGAATTCAATAATATTTTTACTTATTCATTAATATTTACTTAAATAATTGTTTGTAATTTCAAAAAATACAAACATGTGACATGATGATATAAGAGTTAATAGGGTTGATATCATAGTATTGACACCAATGTATGAATTACTTTGCGGAAACGGGTTTTGAAGGATCGAGAAAGTTAAGCGTGCTGAAGCTGGAGTAGTATTAGGATGGGTGACCTGCTGAGAAGTTTGACTAAGACTAGAATTTAATTAAATATTAAGTATAATTAGTGTTAAAAATGTTCAAAGTAGAAGATTAACAAGTGAAACAATTCAAAGAATAAAAAAATTGAGAAAAAAATAAAAAAAAATCAAAAAAGAAGTATATTTTTTTCAAAAAAAGTATATTTTTTTCAAAAAAAAAAGTATACTAAAAAAAATGTTTTTGCAACCGGCCAACAGGCTATGCCGACGGCCGCTACGCCGACGGCAAAGCCCTCGGCGTAGCATACGTCGACGGTATTTCAATACGCCGACGGCTTAAGTGTGCTCCGCCGAGGGAGATATTTGCCAAGGAGGCTACGCAGAGGGCAGCCCATACGCCGAGGGTATTTTGGCCTACGCCGACGGCCTTTTGCCCTCGGCGTAGCGCGCGTGTCCCGTAGTGGCTGTCTCCACCTTGTTCTCCGCCTCCTGTGTCATCACGAAATACGGCTTCACAGCTCGATTATCTAGCACATATCCATCAGTAATGAGGCCCACACCACCGCCTCTCCTAGTTGCACCAGGTGCCGCGCCTCGCGGTGATTCCCTCGGTGGTTGCTTACGGGAGTCAAAAAAACTTCCATGTCCCCTGCGTCAGCCACGGCCTGCATGTCCGCCGTCGCGAAACGACACCTTGTTACGTATCCCTAAAGTCTGGGGATGCCAATCCTCGATCGATGCAACCAGCCATGTCCCATATTACTTGGCAGCTTTATCATGAACACCGTCGCCACACTCCAAATCACCATGGCCGAAAATACCATAGACCTCACATAATTTCGGCAGTTTTTTGTACATCACTTGAAAAATAATCTTATCATGCCCCTCTCGGTGGAGGCCAACAACCCTAGTGAGCGGTTTGGTGACTTCCAGCCGCACCCTCACCCTGACAAAATTAGTACCACTCGCGCCTAGGGCATACAGATCAACACGTTCCACCTCCCCAATGTGTGTCGCCATGTTTCGAACAATCTCTTCCTTCTGAAACAACGGAGGAATTCCTTGCACCTACACCTAGGAATGAACGCGATTGAGAATCAGTGACTTGGGATACGGAATTCCATTATATGGTTCCAGCATTACCCCCCGCTATCTAAAAATCCACGGCCTCTCCTGCATAGCTCTATTCCAATCACTCAGACACGACACATGTAGAATGAACGGGTTATCTTCCACCGAGCGAATTGTCCACTTCCTCGCAACCCCTGATGCAACGTCCATCTTCTGGAAGAAAGTTTGGTTTCAGAAGTGTTTCGTGGTGTGAACTGTTGGGTTTGTTGTACGGAAAACAAAAAAAATCTATCACAAGAACACATAAAACTAAGATCTAATCTATGGCAAAGCCAAGATCTAATTCACGAGATCGGTTCAACGATTGAAGAGAACTAACCATCGTAGATCCAAAGCGATTAACAAGATCAGATTCTCGTGGTTGATGTAGTCGATCACTTGCCGATCTCAATATCGCGTAGACGATCCTTTCGGCACCGCGTTCCGGCAGCGCTTCCGCAGTCGGTCACACGTACGGAGTCGATGAAGACCTTCCTCTCCATGTTCCAGCAGGTAGCGGAGGTAGTAGATCCTCTCGGAATCCCAGCAGCACGACAGTGTGGTGGTGGTGGTGGAGGAGATATTTCTACAGGGCTTCGCCTAAGCTGGAGTAGTCGATGGAGGAGAGAGGGGTGGTGGCGCCTAGGGTTAGGAGGCGCAGAGACAAGGGGCAAGGGGCGCGCCCCCACCCCTCATTATAGAGTCGGGGCGGCGGCCAAGTGGGTTCCAAGCCATAGCCGAGTCCTCCTCCCAACTCGTCCACAAGGGGAATAGTTGGGTACTTGGCCCCCAAGTCTCCCCTCTTACCAAACTAGGGTTTGACTTTTCAAACTAGGGTTTGACCCCAATTCTTTTGGTGGCCGGATTTGCCCCCTTGGGCTTTGGTGTGGCTGGACCTAGTGCTCTTCCGCGGCATGCCTCAGCCCAAGTGGCCCCTCCCGGGGTGGTGGACCCACTGGTGGTCCCTCTAGAACATTCTAGAAGCTTCCAGTCAAAATACCGAAAACATTTCCGAACCCCCAAAAATGACTTTCCTTATATGAATCTTATTCTCCAGACCATTCAGGATCTCCTCGTGATGTCCTAGATCCAATCCAAGACTTCGAACAACATCCGGTCTCCAACTCATATTCCATATCTACTTAAACAACATCGAACCTTATGTGTGTCACCCTACGGTTCGCGAACTATGCAGACATGATCGAGACACCTCTCCGGTCAATAATCAATAGCGGGATCTGGAGATCCATAATGGCTCCCACATATTCAATGATGACTTCATGATCGAATGAACCATTCACACACGACACCAATTCCCTTTGTCGCGCGATACTTTACTTATCCGAGGTCTGATCGTCGGTATCTCCATGCCTAGTTCAACCTTGTTACCGATAAGTACTATTTACTTCTTCCGTGATATGACATCCCTTGTGACCTAGTCACATGCTTGCAAGCCAATTGGATGACATTCCACCAAGAGGGCCCAAAGTATATCTATCCGTCATATGGATGGATAAATCCCACTCTTGATCCATGCGCTTCAACACATACTTTCAGAATACCCAAGGCCACCTTTATAACCACCCAGTTACGGAAGTGGTGTTTGATGTCATCAAAGTATTCATCCGGTGATGGTGATTAACATGTTCTCATGGTCGAAGGATTAGGTTACTATGTATCTGAAAGCTTATAGCAAAACGAACTTAATGACTTGATATTATGCTATGCTTACTATGGGTGTGTTTCAATCATATCATTATCCTAATGATATTACCTTGTTATTAATAACATCCAATGTCCATGACTAGGAAACCATGATCATCTATTAATCAACAAGCTAGCTTAACAAGAGGCTTACTAGGGACTCTTATATGTTTACAAAACACACAAGTATTAATGTTTCCTATTAATACAATTATAGCATGGGATGTAAACATTTATCATAAACAGAAAAATATAATAATAACCACTTTATTATTGCCTCTTGGTCATATCTCCAACAGTCTCCCACTTGCACTAGAGTCAATAATCTAGTTTGAAAAACTTTGTGCATTCAACACCTATGGCTTTCTGGTGTTGTATATACACGATTGCTAGTGGTAAACATAATCTTCGGATCTGACACTTACATGTTCATGTGTATTTGCATGTATTTGCGTCTCTATGCATCACTCATTCTCCAATGAGATGGCATTGTATAAATTTGGTCCTTTGGTGAGACCTTTAGTTCCTTGGGGTTAAACTATGTCGATACAATTGGCGTACAATATATCTTCATAGTACTAGCCTGATGTGAACCACACCTAGTTTGATAACAAACTACTTAACACAAATACCCTCTTTTGCTACTACAATAGCAGTCATATACTTAGCCTTTTATTATAGTATACGTCACAATGTCTTAACTTTCGAACTCAACCAAATCCGTCATAGAACTTACTTTCCATTACATTGTGCCACCCATAGTTTAAATTGAGATAAACTTAATTTGTATCTTATGAAAAAACTAGTATCAATGTAACACTTTACAATAAACTATCTATCTATTTGTCACCTCTACATAAATAACATATTCTTAGTTCTTCCAAAGGTCATACGAATATCATTATTATTGTCCAATGATCATCTTATGAATCATTCTGGTATATGGTCATAACATTTAGAGCATAGGACATATCTGGATGTATACATATCACAATATGATTGATCAAAATATTCTTGTGATTTCACTCATCAAGTGTCAAAACACTTGAATCTCGTTTCAGTTACCAAGTGTCAAAACACTTGAATCTTGATTCAATCCTTCCTGTGCGACAAGAACCTTTCTTGTCGTTTTCATCTTGAACTCATTCAATATATCATCTATGTACATTTGGCACAACCATATTAGTGTCTCAATATATCCATATATACATTGATGCCTAATATTTGGGTTTTGCCTAAGTCTTTCATCAAAATGAAATTCTTAACCTGTGTCAATAAAAGATACATTATTTCCACTCAACAATATGTATTTCACATAATGCACTAGAAACATGTCTTAGCGCTCCCACTTAATTTCTTGCAAATGCAAGCATCTTCATCGTCTCCGATGAAATTAAACTCTTTTAATAGTTTCATCATGGTGAAGATTCCAACTCCGTGCTGCTTACTTCAACCATTGAAGTTTGCATACGCTTTTAGCATCCTTTGAATTTAACAAAAACCTTTGGATCGTGTCATGTACACGTCCTAGGTAACCATTCTGCTAGAAGAACTTTGTTTTATTTATTCAACTACCATATACCAAAATTGTATGTAGTGGTTGCTACATTAATCCGTCTTATGGTGGCTTAGATCAATGTAGAGCTTCATTGGGATTCCCCAAGAGGAAGGTATGATGAGCACAGTAGCAAGTCTTCCCTTAGTAAGAAACCAAGGTTATCGAACCAGTAGGAGGAAGGAAATGACTCAAAGATGTTGCTAGCAACTTGGAAACCTGCACAACACAAACTCAAGACTTTTCCCCAACAAACTGTGAGGTTGTCAATCTCACTGGTTTGCTAAAAACAAAGGATTAACTCTATGGTGTGGAAGGTAATGGTGGTTTGCAGAAAGGTAAACAGTAACAGTGGAAGATGTATCAATGGTAAAGATTGGACCGGGCTCCATAGTTCACTAAAGGTGTTCTCCTTAAGATAAACAAACATGGCATGCTGGGTAAACAAATTACAGCAGGGCAATTGATAGGATTGAGCAAGGCATAATAATGCAATACTAGACATTCATGATCCTATGAGATTTGATTAGGAAATACAACAACATACATAGACTGCCATCCAACTGCATCTATGACTAGTAATCCACCTTCAGGTTATCATTCGAACCCCCTCCAGTATTAAGTTGCAAGCAACAGATAATTTCTTTAAGCAAAGTGTGTAAGGTAAACAATCCACTCCATGAACAAGAGACCGTTGTTTTCTCCCTAGTAGCAACAGCACATCTACAATCTTAGAGATTTCTATCACTTCCCTAGATTAAATAGAGGCATGGACCCACTATCTAGCATAAATACTGCCTCTTGGAGTCACTAGCATCTACTTGGCCAAGATAGCTACTAGAAACGGAGAGCATGCAAGATCACAAATAACATAGAAATGATAGAATCAATAAGACAAAACAATTAACCAATGTGACATAGTAATCTCAATATACATCGGATCCCCACAAACACAGCATGCATGATTACAAATAGATGATCTTGATCATGAACGGAGCTCACAAGATCTAAACATGGTAGCACAAAGGAGGAGAGACAACCATCTAGCTACTACATGGACCCGTAGTCCAAGAAGGAACTACTCACGCTTCATACCGGAGGCTGGCATGATGATGAAGAAGGCCTCCGGGATGATCTCCCCTCCGGCAGGGTGCCGGGAAGAGCTTCAGATACCCCTGATCTAGGGACGATGGTGGCGGCGGCTACGGCTGTTTCGTGGGAGATTAATCGGGTACTTAGGGTTTTGGTATCGGGGGCTTTGTATAGGCGAAGAGGCGAGGCAGGGGGCACCCAGGGTAGCTGCACCCCCCCTCCCAGGCACGGGCCTAGCCTGGCCGCGCGGCCAGGGGTGTGGCCCCTGGTGGCTCCACTCCGTCTCGTATTCTGGCTCCGTGTTCCCCACGGTAAAATATTGACTTTGGCTTTTGTCCCGTCCAATTCCGAGAATATTGATTTTCTGCCTTTTCTGGAACCGAAAACAGAAGAAAACAGGCAACTGGCACTATGGCATCTTGTTAATAGGTTAGTACTAGAAAACATATAAAAATACCTCAAAGTGTAGACAAAGCAAAGCAAAGTAGATACTAAACAAGCATGAAACATCAAAAATTATAGATACATTTCCGACGTATCACCGTCCAGACTAAATATCGCTATGAAAGATCAAATCTTGTCATATTCAACTTTTGAACATTGTCGTGAACTCTTTCCTGACATGTCGACTATTTCATAGATGTGAAACATCCATGTCTATTTCCTTATAGATCCAAATACGACTGAAAGGTTTTACACCTTTCCAGAGGGTCTTCCAAGTTCAAAAACTTGATTTCTCGTGTATGGAATTATCATGGATTTTATGTATTCAAGCCATTTGATGGATTCAGATCCCATCATCGCTTCTTTGCATATAGTCAGTTCATCATTATCAAACAACAATGTTTTACTCTCAAATCTTAGTATTTGATTGCTTACCCGACCTACTTGGTTCAATAGGAACTTAGACCTCCGTGACCATAACCTTTGAGGCACGTGAGACATGAGTACTGTTGCTGCCTCCGGGACACTTTTCGGCGCTGCGCAACTCAGCACATATAACCTTATCAAAGTTCTATTTTCCTCTCACTTAACTTTTCACGAAAAAATCCTTCTAAAGAAAATTGACGTTCCAAGCGACAAACATTTTTGTCTTCGGTGTTATGGAGAAATACCCAATGGTTATTCAAAATAACATACAAAGAAATGCTCATCCGAGTTTGGTTGTAAATATTTACTTATGCCTAGCATACCAAAATTTAAGAAAGAACAACTTGGGTTTTATCCCAGACCATAACTTATATGGTGTCATTTCAACGGATTACGATGTAGTTCTTTTCAGTGTAAAAGCGGTAGTCACTAAAGATTTAATCTTTAAAATACAATGACAGTTTTATAACTGACAGCTTTGATCTCACCATGTCAAACAAGGTTTCATTACATATCTTGAACACACCATACTCCTATGGTGTTTCAGGAAATGAAAATTCATGGAACGATTCCTCAAATCTTAGGTGTTATGCTAAACTTGTAACTCAAATATCTTCCTTTATGATCCAATCATAAATTCTTTATTTTCTTGTTACAATAATTTTCCACTTCATCTTGAAAGTCTTTGAACATTTTCAAATATTTCACAGGTCTTCCTCATTAAGTAAATATACACATGTATTCACTCAATTTTCTGGAGAAAGCATATTAAGTTGAAATCCATCGCTCACGACTACACATAATGGACTACATACATCAATATGTACAAATTCCAATAAGTTAGTCGTTCGTTGTTCTTTGGCCTTTCAATAAAGTTTCAATTATCTCTAGGAAAGTCTCACAAGCGTCATTTGATCAAAATCAAATGACTCCAAAATTCCATCAGCATGAAGTTTCTTCATGTTTTATTTCCAATATAATTTAAACGGTGAAAGTATAGAGATGTCGCCTAGAGGGGGGTGAATAGGCAATTTCAAAACTATTACGGTTTTGGCTTGATAGAATGCAGAATTACACTAAAGTTTATTTTACAAGCACAAAACCTATATACACTAGGCTTAACTAAGTGCACCAACAAAGTTAAGATAAGAAAGATAGCATAAGATAAATATACCACAAGTGATAAGAAAGATATAAGTACTTTATGCTCAATGGCTATCACAAGGAAAGTAAGCTCGGATATAGAGATAACCGAGGCACGTGGATACGAAGATGTATTTCCGTGTTCCCTTACAAGTAAGGTACGTCATGTTGGAGAGGTGTGGGATTCCATAAAGGATTTCCCAACGCCATGAAGTCTCACCTTCTTCTCCAAGTCTATCCCATGAAGGAATAGGCCCTTTCCTTATGGCTAGCTTTTCCTCCACTCCGGAGATGGCAAGCTCCACAACAACTTCACAAGCTCCACGAAAGAGAATCCCGGGTGTCTTCACAATCTTACATGAAGAGGACACCGCGGTACCAACCGCCAAGCCAACTAGGAGGTCAACCTCCAAGAGTAACAAGTTCACTATCTCTCACTCGAAAAATTGTAATGGAGAGATCAACACTTATGCAAGAATGCAAAGTAAGAACACCAAGAGTGCTCAAATCTTCACTCTCAAATCCTACCAAAGCAACAAGTTCTAGGGAGGAATTAGAGAGAAAGAACAATGGTGTAAATCAACAAATGACTCCAAGATCTAGATCCAATGGGTTCCCCTCACTTAGAGGAGGAATTGATTGGTGGGGATTGTAGATCTAGATCTCCTCTTCCAAAGCCCTCGAAAAGATGCAAGAATCATAGGAGGGAAGGGAGAGGAAGAAAGCTCAAAGGGGTCAACAATGGTGGTCAAAAACGTGCTCAAGAACCCTAGAACTTTGGGGAAGAAGCCCCCCTTTTATACCCCTTCAAGGGGGATGACCGTTGGGGACAAAATGCGCTCGACGAACACGTTCCGGCGGGAAACTAGCGCCACCGGATCAGACGCTGGAATTTTCGGTTAACCATAAAAGTTCCGGTATTAACCAAAACAGCATACAGAATAGTTTTTTGGTGATTCATCGGAAATTCCGGCCACACACTCGATGCCGCCGAAATTCTCGCCGGGACCAAACAGGGCACACAAAAACGGTGATAACTTTTGCGCCCGGACACTGATTTTGATGATATTGCGCTTTTTTTACGAGGACAACAAGCTCTACAAGATAGTGCAGAGAAACATCATAGTACAACAAAGAAGGATAAAACCAAATGAAGAAAGGTATGAAGCCTCCCTATAAGAAGAACCGGTAAAACCTTCAAACTCGAAAACACCATAGGAGATGCATAAGAATTCCGTTTTCGATGAACTTGGGCTTGTTGAAGAGCTAGCAACAAGCTAAAGAACCTCATATGGAGAAACACCAAGAAGTAAAAAAGTAGGAAGATGCAAAGTATGCAAAGGATTGAGCTTCCTATGACGATGTGATCAAGTTACCCAACCGAAAGACCCTCTTGATAGTGCGGCTATGTATCCTATAACCCGGTATCCCAACAACCACCTTGAGACCGGTAAAAGGAAAACCTAGCAAGGCCATACCTTTGCCTTGCGCATCCCACTTGATCTTGATGACAACACTTCAAGCTCCATCCAAGACGGAATGCGTCACTTGATCATTGTTGCTTCGTGAAGACTCCTAATTTGCTCCCCCATACACCACTACGGGATAGCTTCATTAATACATGTCTTCACATGTCCATTATCACCAATATGGATGGAAAGCTTCAAGAAATTATCTCCTCGAGTTGCTTATCTTGAACTTCCCTTCTCAACCTTGATGACAGTCACCACTTGATGTCATCCTCTCATGGGCTATATAATATCTTCACTTTTGAAGCATGCCCATGGAAATATACCTATCCCATATAGAAAACGAAAAGACATATATATTGGGTTAGTTCATGATGCATAATTGACAAGGCTTACCACACCACAAGATCAATGTGGTACATTCTTTATGCTTCATGTGTTGACCAATTTAAAATCACTCTTCACTCTTTGTATAGGTCAACCATGTATCTTCTCATGCTCCATCTCAATATATTGTGGTACATAAAGAACTCTTCATTTGATTACATGCTCTAAATCTTATGCAACCATAGCTCAACTAATGAGGCTATCATGACACCGTCTTAGAGCCTTATCTTGAATTCTTCTATTGAGATCACACTCTCAAGATCTTGATCATATCATATTCTTCTCTTCAACTTGATGATCTTGATGCCAATACTCAAGGTATATCTTTATCTTCATGGCATCCACACTTGAATCCAACATGTGGACTACAAGCATGACCTATGGGATATTCCTTCATATAAAACTCAGTGAAAATATTAGTCCATAGGGACTGTCATTAATCACCAAATCCACACATAGGGCAATTACTCTTTCAAACGGTGATGTCACTTTGTAAGTGATCTTTCATTCATCTGTCTTGCCACATTTTTTAGCATTAGTTTTATGGATGTGATTTCTCCAACTAGATTTGTAAATCATCCATATTATATGGAATACGGTAATTATTTGAACAACCTTTTTTCTCATAATACCTGATCAAAATAACAGTTAATGAAACAAATCTTGAAGGTAAGCTTTGATATCAACGAGAAACACAACAACACTTTGTTTGTTTTCGATGAACATCGTCACATATTCTATTGCTGGTTACTTAGGCCATTGCAGTTCATGAATTGTGTTGTCCTGTATCACATTTCACACCAACCAATCCGGTATCCAATACCTAAGAACCACATTGTTTTAACAAGCAAAGAATACAATCATAACATGCATATCATCTATATACATAAGCTGGACAATTCCAATCTTTTCTTTTCTGCCAAATATTTTTGAGATTCTCTTTCAGCATTTCCTTTCCCTTTTAAAAGAACCTATCAACATCAATAGTGGCGCCATACACATGACACATAGTACAAAGCGTGTATAGTCAAATACTAATACCTTTGTACTTGCACTTTGAAGTAGATCGCCATCATCAAATGTTTGGCGTTCTTTCAGAATTCATTATTTAGTAATCTCTTAGTGTAGTAAACATTTTACCTACATCTTCTATTCATACTTATCATGAAAACTTTCATGATCAAGCTACCATAGCTTACAAAGTTGAATCACGAGTATAATGTTGATCACCAAACCCTTTTGGAGGATTAGGATGTCTAGCATCTCCAACCTTCGTAAATTCTCATCAAATATGAGAACATAAACTTTTCTAAATTATACTCTATCATGCTGCAACCATAAACATTGTTTCAGATATTGAAATATCTTCCACACTTGACGGTTTCTGAAAAATTTCTTTCAGCCCCTAGATAACCTTGATATTAAAACAATCTTTTGAATATCAAGAATCACGGAGGCAAGCATGATACTTTAGATACTAACACTGGAATTGTTACTCTTGATTTAATACTAATTATTAAACTTCACGGAGTAAACGGAGTTTGCTGAAAGTTTGTAATAGGAATTTTAAACTTTAGATTGACACTCAAAACAATACGATACCAGTTCGTAAAGTAATAATCCAGAATTCTATAGTTCTATTATCCCAATTATAACTAAGTGTAAGGTGGTGAACGGACGCCAATTACTACAACAATTATGCAAATTCACTTTGATTTAATTTATGATAAATTGTGTTCAACTTTAATCATATTACTATTTGAACTCGCACTCAAAACAACATCCCTCACATTGCCTTAGTGATTATATGAACCAAATCCACTATACCAAGTCCGATCATCATGAGAGAAGATGTAGCTTCAAAGGCGAACAATCTAACATGTTCATCATATTATCCATATGACTCGTTCTTTACCTTTCGGTATTCCGTATTCTGAGGCCATGTCTGTACATGCTTGGCTCGTCAAGGATAACCTTAGTATCTGCATGTGCAAATCTGGCTTGCACCCGTTGTATGCATACGTTGAATCTATCACACCCGATCATCACGTGATGCTACAAAACGACGAGTCTTAGCAACGGTGCCTACTTAAGGACAAACACTTTATTACTTGATATTTAGTGAGAGGGATCATCTTATAGTGCTAGCGTTGCGATCTAAGCAATACAAGATGCATAAAGGGGATTAACATCACATGCAATTCATAATAAGTGATATGATATGGCCTTTCTTCTTGTGCCTTTGATCTCCATCTCCAAAGTACGGACATGATCTCCATGATCGCCAGCATTGCGTCAAGGTCCGTGGCGCCGCTTCATGGTTGTCCATCACTAACAGCAACTATTACAACTACTTGGAATAAAGCTATTACATGATGAATAGACACGCAAGTATTAACAAATTTAAAGACAACCATTAGGCTCCTGCCGGTTGACAACTTACAATAAGGATCATTACATACATCAAATATAATCATAATAATATCATGGCCATATCACATCACATGCCCCTGCAAAAACAAGTTAGTCGCCTCTAATTTTATTTGCATGTTTTACGTGGCTTGGGGCTTTCGAATAAGAACCATTCTTACCTAGGAACATGAACCACAACGCTGATACAAGTTTTGTCAAGTGCCCATTGTAAATTGAATCTTAACTATGGCGGGAGAGCCAGATACCCGCAAATCCACTTGTGTAATGCAAGTTGCACGTTGAGCGTGGAGCAAGTCTCATGTACGATGACATGTAAGGTTAGCCCGGTCCGCTTCATCCCACCATCCTGAAAGATGCAATGTACACGAAAAACAAGCAACAACAAAAGCATCAACGCCCATAAAACGATTATGTTCTACTGGTGCAACAGATCTACACATAGATTCGGCTATGATATCACTGTTAGATTCGTTGCATGGAAAACAAAAAAATTCTATCGCAAGAACACATAAAACCAAGATCCAATCTATGGCAAAGCCAAGATCTAATCCACGAGATCGGTGCAATGAGATTGAAGAGAACTAACCCTCGTAGATCCAAAGTGATTAACGAGATCAAATTCTCGTGGTTGATGTAGTCGATCACTTGCCGATCTCAAGATCGTGTAGATGATCCTTCCGGCGCCGCGTTCCAGCAGCGCTTCCGCACTCGGTCACACGTACGGAGTCGATGAAGACCTTCCTCTCCCTATTCTAGCGGGCAGCAGAGGTAGTACATCCCCACAGAATCCTAGCAGCACGACGGTGTGGTGGTGGTGGTGGAGGAGGAGAGATTTCTGCAGGGCTTCTCCTAAGCCGGAGAAGACGATGGAGGAGAGAGGGGTGGTGGCGCCTAGGGTTAGGAGGCACAGGGACAAGGGGAAAGGGGGTGCTCCCCCACCCCTCATTATATAGTGGGGGCGGCCAAGGGGGGTCCTAGCCCTAGCCGAGTTCCCCCCAACTCAGCCACAAGGGGAAGAGTTGGGGACTTGGCCCCCAAGTCTCCCCTCTTACCAAACTAGGGTTTGACCCCAATTCTTTTGGTAGCCCTTGGGCTTTGGTGCGGATGGACCTAGTGCTCCCTTATAGCATGCCTCAGCCCAAGTGGCTCCTCCCGGGGTGGTGGACCCACTGGTGGTCCCTCTAGAACATTCTAGAAGCTTCCGGTCAAAATACCAAAAACATTTCCAAACCTCGGAAAATGACTTTCCTTATATGAATCTTATTCTCCAGACCATTAAGGATCTCCTCGTGATGTCCTGGATCAAATCCAAGACTCTGAACAACATTCGGTCTCTAACTCATATTCCATATCTACTTAAAGAACATCGAACATTAAGTGTGTCACCCTACGGTTCGTGAACTATACAGACATGATCGAGACACCTCTCTGGTCAATAACAAATAGCGGGATCTAGAGATCTATAATGGCTCTCACATATTCAACTATGACTTCGTGATTGAATGAACCATTCACATACGATACTGATTATCTTTGTCGCGCGATACTTTACTTATCCGAGGTCCAATCGTCGGCATCTCCATACCTAGTTCAACCTCGTTACCAATAAGTACTCTTTACTCGTTCCTTGATATCACATCCCTTGTGACCTAGTCATTGCTTACAAGATAATTGGATGACATTCCACCGAGAGGGCCCAGAGCATATCTATACGTCATATGGATGGACAAATCTCACTCTTGATCCATGCGCTTCAACACATTCTTTCAGAATACCCAAGGCCACCTTTATAACCACCCAGTTATGAAAGTGGTGTTTGATGTCATCAAAGTATCCATCCGGTGATGGTTATTAACATGATCTCATGGTCGAACGATTAGATAACTATGTATTTGAAAGCTTATAGCAAATGAACTTAATGACTTGATATTATGCTATGCTTACTATGGGTGTGTGTCCAGCACATTATTCTCCCAATGATATGATCGTGTTATTAATAACATCCAATGTCCATGACCAGGAAACCATGATCATCTATTAATCAACAAGCTAGCTTAACAAAAGGCTTACTAGGGACTCTTATATGTTTACAAAACATACAAGTATTAACGTTTCCTATTAATACAATTATAGCATGTGATGTAAACATTTATCATAAACACAAATATATAATAATAACCACTTTATTATTGCCTCTTGGGCATATCTCGAACATGAACCTTCACCGCCGCCATCCAGCGAGCACCCTCACACAGATTCATGGAATCCTCCCTCGGGAGAACCACGTAGTCCAATTCCTCGTCTTTGAGCACGGTTTTCTTCAGCAGATCCTGCAGAGTCATCGGGGGTTTGGGACTCGAAGAGTCCCCTTCCTTCGGGGTCTTAGCCACCATGGTCAAAGAACAATCTCTAGCTAGGTCAGTTCCCACATTGCACATCCCTCCAATCTTTCTCGCCAAGGCCAGGAAGACCCGCGTGGCATCCCCTTGATCAGCCCGAGCGGAGAGCGGATCGGAGAGAGATAGAAGAGGATGATCAGAATGCAGATTATGCCTTTCGCCTTTGATGTCGCTGGCGAGAGTCGAAACCCTAGTTTCCTAGGTGATACAGATATACATGCTTTGCCTAAAATAAGTGGGCTCCCTCGTGAAGGGAGGGGATGGG
This sequence comes from Avena insularis, assembly GCA_023614405.1. Classification (NCBI taxonomy): domain Eukaryota; kingdom Viridiplantae; phylum Streptophyta; class Magnoliopsida; order Poales; family Poaceae; genus Avena; species Avena insularis. The sequence goes on along the minus strand of CM042689.1, from coordinate 295,933,048 downwards.
CGGCCCAAGTTGGTTGCGTTTTTTGCCCGTCTCTATTTAATTCTAGGTACTCCCTTCGTTTACTAATGCAAGACTTTTTAGATATTTTGAAGTGGATTAGATTCACTACAAAATAAGTGAACCTATACACTAAAATATGTCCACATACATGTATTTTAGAGAAATCCTAGAATGTCTTATATTAGTGAACAGTGGGAGTGTTTTTTTTTTGCCAAACCGCTCGAAGTCGAATCTTTTTAAGCCAAGCTACCGACATTGCCCAAAAAAAATTCTCCATTCCACCGCGGGGCAGCCTGTTTGTCCAGGCCACTCTTTGTTCTGCTAATAGTGTATTACTGTTATTATAATGGATTAATTGGATAAATGTCACTATAGTTTTTGTCTATTTAAGAAACACTACTATAACCCTTCTCTTTTGAAAAATGCCACTGCAGTTCTCTATATTCATAAATGACGTTCTGCCTACTTAAACTCATGTATTAGGTCGATATACTCCCATACTTCTATTATACATACGTATAAGTGTTGGCCCACCCAAATAGAAGTCCACAGGGAAGAAGGGCAGTGACGTGTGCTTGTCGCGGCAGGGACGAGACGCGACCCCTGGAGCTGTGCTAGAGCGGTCAGGGATGGAAGAGGATCAAAACAGAAAGAATTAAGAAATAGTGGCATGTCCTCTGTTCGGGTGAACTTTTTTTTTGCTAATCCATGTCATATAAGCTGATTCAACTGGGGAAAACACGTATGCGTACTTACAACGGTAAATACGACAATATATTGACCGGTATTTGTGTTTAAGTGGACAAATGGCATCTATGTAATGTACGAAGAATTGCAGTGGTGTTTTTCAAAAGACGAGAATTATAGTGATATTTCTCAAATAGCCAGAAATTATAGTTGCGTCATCCAATTAACCATATCATAATTCAGTTCCAATGTGCTTAAAAGAAATACTTTAAGGACTTTTATGGTGGTGGTGGCACGGCAGATACCATGGGTAGGCTAAAGTATGGGGCCAATAGATGCTAGAGGGATCCGGGGAGGGGAGATGTAGTGATTTCTACACACAATCAACTTACAAGTAGATCTTTATTTCTCCTCTCAAGAGTTACAAGTGCTCCTAGAGCTATATCATAGAGAAGAAGAAGAATGCCCCTCCTTATAAAGGGGTTCGTTGGTTCCTTCTAGGGCTGACATGGCAAGCATATTCTTGGAATATGCTTGTCCCAAAGTGGTAACTCGACGGACTCCTTTCCGTGTCCCCCTTCTATCGGCGGCAAAGTCCCAGTGGCCCTCACATGTGTGCCTCGGGCTTTCTCACTGTCACCTCCGTCACGCTTGTCTGCCCCTCTGTAGCTCTGTTCTTTGTCCTTAGTGCTTGGCTCTGTGTAGATTCCTCCTAGCCAACCACTGGGGTTTGACTATAGGCTCCTTCTTCTTCTGCAAGTTTCACGTTACTCGACCTCATCTCGCATAATTCGGCTCGGCCTTCACCTGCATACAAGTCAATCAACCTTATTCGGTCGACTTAGCTTACACGTCGGCCGAGTAATATGTTAATCACTCTATATTCGCCAAGCCTCAGCTTACCTCGGCCGGATCTTGCATGATTCAGCCGACTCGGCTTGTAATTCGGCTTAAGGTAAGGGAGACTCCTTTCTTCTTTCCCCTATCTTGACCCTAACCGGGGTCACCCCCCCCCCCCCCAACATTAGTCACCGAAGCTGGTGCGGTCCTGCCGGAAACCTCGGCTGGGCCACATCAGTTTCCAGACATTTATTCTTTCTCACTTTCTGTCCGAGGTATTTCTTAGACGACGTTCTTTTTCTGTTATCCTCTTCCTCATCTCCTCCTTTTTCCGCTATGAACTACGTTCCGAGTTATTTTCTCTTGTTCGGGGTATTTTCTTGGCTCCCTAAGTAAGCCTCATCCTACGTGTACCAATCATCATTGTTCCCTAGTTTTTTGTTCCTCTACAGTGTCTACTGACATGCTACAGTGATTACTGCGTCCGTCGCGTCGGCGCAGTGACGCCTCGAGTACCGCAACAGTCAGATGGCCCGATCTCCTCCCGCGCCATGTGGCCTTCGTTGTGGCTCCACTACCTGTGAGCGTTTATGCGATACACGCGATTATGCGGTTAGCGTGGCACAACCACGATCCCACTATGGCTTACCCTTTGCGGTTATAAAGAGGGGAGCGTGGGGTAGACTGATTCACTTTTCCCCTTCCTACTCCCTTTGTCTTCTTCCTCGCGTCGCCGCCACCGTTCGTGTTCCAGTGGCCGCGCCACTGCTGTTCTCCCTTGAAGGACACGCTGCGGCTCTCTGGCTCCTGCAACCTCGTCGCGGCGCCTCCGCTTTTGTGTTCTTGCCGGTGAGTTTCTCTACAGCGCTGCCGCTGGGTTCCTGCGTTAGGTGCTCTTCTAGTTTTCCTCGTTTTCCTGCGGCAATTCTTTCTTTGTTCCGCCGCCGCTTTCGCCACCGTCGCGACGGGGCCCTGCACCTCCAGGCCTCTCCCCGCCGCTAGTTACTCTTCGGTTGATTCCTCCAATGAGCCCATGTCTAGATCTGCCAACGGCGCTCTCGCCGGGGAAGAAGACTTTGCGGCGGGTCCGGAACGTGGTTCCTGGCAAGGTTCCACTGTTACTCGCCGGGAGGTCGAGTGGCTGATCAAGATTCGCCGAATCCCTTCCGAGGTAAGTTGTCGCTTACCCGGCAAAGAATTCTCCCCAGTACTTAGCGAGGGTGAGTTCGTAGTGTTTATGTCCCACTTTGCTCGCGGATTCGGCCTCTCTCTTAGTGACTTCGCTAGGAGCTTCTTAGATTACTTCGGCCTTCAGCCACATCACCTGCCGGCTAACGCCATAGCCTCTTTGTCGGCCTTTATCTCGGCTTCGGAGGGGTACTTCGGCCTCTGTCCTTCTGTAGACGTTTGGTCCAAATTCTTTCAGATCCGAGTTAACGTGGTGCCGGATAAATCTCTTCATCCTTCTGAGAAATCTCTCACCCAATGCGGGGATGCCTCCATTACACCTCGGAAAAACTTCGTGTTCCCCCGCGTTGCAGGCCTCGAATCTTGTAAGAAGTGGCATAGATCATTTTTCTATGTCAAGAATACTGGGAAATAATACAAAATTCGGCTCCCCGCTTTCTCTATCGGTCCTCCCTCAAAGAAGAACTGGATCTATAATCCGAGGAAGACCCATGCTCTTGCCGAGGCATTCGAGCTTCGGCTTAAGGAACTGACTCGTGCTTGGCTCCGAGGTGAAGACTTAATGACTGCGTTTGTTAGCAGCCGAATCTGCCCCTTCCAGCTTCGCTCCCACAAGCTCTGCTATATGAGTGGTCCTTTGGATCCCAACCGAGTTTCTATGGTTGAGCTTGATAATTATCAAATTTACAAACGTGTCCGGGCTATTTTCAAGACCGAGATGCCCGAGGAATGGGAATGGGGAATGAAGCCATTCTCCCGCGAGAATCCTCCTCCTCAGGTAAATTAAACACATGTGGCTCGACCCGAGTTATTTTCCCTTTATCTCCGCTAACCCTTTTCCGCTTTTCTCGCAGAGGTTTCCTGAGCAGACCGCAGAAGATGCCGAGGTTTTGGCTCTTCCTTGGCCTGCTGACCGCAATACCCCAGACAACGGAGAACCTGATCTGGAGGAATTCGTTCCTAAGTTGGATGCTGCTCCTGTTCGTGCCCGGAGCAAGACCTCGGCCCGTGCTGATGAAGGTGATTCGGACGACGTCCAAATTCTTGAGGTAGTTGCCGCGGTGCCTATCTCTTACGCATTTTCTTCTCCTTCTTTCCCAGCTAACCAAGCTGGCCAGGTGCACGACGTTGAGACTCTTGCTTCCGAAGCTCCTGTTGCTTCGAAGAAGCGCACCGCTTCGACGGATCCTTTTGGTGCTGCCCATAAGAAGCGAATCAAGAAATCCGCTCAGCATATCCCAAGGCGTAAGACCATGCCTGGGGTTACTAGGTGAGTTTATTTTCATTTGTATTCCTTATTTCTCTCTTTCTGTTTCTGACTCAACTTTTACTTTCTTGCAGAGCTCCTCTTTCCGCAAAGCCAAGTGGTCTGAGTATGACAACTCATACTACTCAGCCGTCTTCTCCCCCGCCCCCGGAGGATATTCGGGTTCCCAGTCCCCCTCGTGTTGATTCTCCTCCAGCGCCGACTAATGCATCTCCTCCTCGAGATGAGCCCAATGCTCCCCTCGTTATCTCTGATGATACCCTAGTGATGAATCTGTCTGCCGACCCTGCTATCCCCCTCAAAACTCCCGAGGTTTCCCCCAATGACCCTTCGACCACCGCCGTTCCAGCTCCTGCTCCAATTCCCACCGAGGATACTACTACCTCGGCCCCTTTGGATACTGTTATTCCTCCTATTGCCCAGGATGTGGCCCCCAGTGCTGAAGTTGTTGCCCCTTCTAAGGTATCTACCAAGAGCAAGAAAGTTGTTGTCACTAAATCCTTCCCACCTCAGAAAGGGTCGACAAGTTCTTCTTAGCCTAGCATTGCTGATATACTTCGTAAGGGAGCTTCCACCACTAAACCTGGTGTGTCCCTTGTTGCTGACACTCAGCTTATTCTTCATAAGAGTCCGGCGGCGGCAGTTACACAACAGGCCCGAGATAAGGTGTTGACCCGTACTGAGCGTGGGAAAGCCTCGGCTCACTGGTGGAATATGTCAATAAATGGAATGACGCTGATCAACTCGAAGGCAATCCGAGTAGCCAACCATTCCAACTTTCTGACATCAGCAGTCGCTTGCATATGGCTGCTAAGATTGTTCTTAAAAGTGACAAGATGAACGAGGTAAGCTGTTCCGTTGGTATCTCGTCTATTATTCATATGATATCATACACATACTAGTCCCCAAAGCTTGCAACCGGATGATTCATTATTCGTTTGGGAGCTTCAACTTGTTTTCAATACATTACTTGCCAAGTTAATTTTCTCCGTGGTGGTCTAGAATATCCAGCCATCCAGATTCGTGTTAAGTTTTACGTGATTCGGATCTGTTTTATTTTTGAATATCTAGCCTTCTAGATTCGAGTCAAGTTTTACTTGATTCGGATCTGTCTTACTTTTGAATATCCAGCCATCTATATCCAAGTCAAGTTTACTTGATTCGGATCTGGTTTACTTTTGAATATCCAGCCATCTAGATCTGAGTCAAGTTTTATTTGATTCGGGTCTGGTTTACTTTTGAATATCCAGCCATCTAGATCCGAGTCAAGTTTTACTTGATTTGGATCTGTCTTACTTTGGAATATCCAGCCATCTAGATCCGAGTCAAGTTTTACTTGATTCAGATCTGTTTTACTTTGTGTAACTCATTGTCATTTTCAGGTTGCCCATGATCGGCGGACATCCGAATTTCAAAGGTTGCTATTTGCACACAAGAAACTTCAAGATAAGTTTGAGCAAGTTGTCCCTGTTGTGAAGAAAACCGATAAACTATCTGGTTCGTTTGGTTTATCTTATCCTTGTGAAAGACTTAGTTGTTGTACCAACTTGTATCTTGCTGTTATGCAGCTAGTGTCAACAATCTGAATACCCGTCTTACCAAGAAAGTTGGTGCTCTTGAAGGTTAGTCACTTCTTTTGCCTTTTAATTTGTCGACTTTTGTTCGAGGTAAATCTTGGGTATCTTACGAGCTCCCGGCTTTGGTATAGCCGAGTTACGAACACTTGCAGCGTTGCATCAATAATGCATATCTATGCCTGATATGATGCTGCATTTTTTAGAACAAGCTGCCGCTCATTCGGCACAACTCAAGGAAAAGGATGACGAAATAACCCGGTTACGCGCCGAGGTTGAATCTCTTAAGCTCTCCCAGAAGTCTGAGTTAGAGAAGGTTGATCAGGAGTTCTCCAACGAAAAGAACCGACTAAGTCTGGAGCTTCAAAAGGGAAAGGAACTTCTTGATTCTGCCGAATTAAAGAACCAGGCGATGAGCGAGGAAATCACTCGTTTTGAGAAGAGTAGGGCCGACTGGTCCCAGGATCTCCATAAAATGTTGAGTTACATCCATCATAAGTTTCTGTCTCTCATCGAGTTACTCGTTTTCCTTGCTCATCTTAACTTATATGGCATCCTTTTGTGTAGATCATTTCCCAGAAGCTAAACCTGTGAGCTCCAAGGCTGTGATTTCTGCTCGCGAGCGCCGAGGTGTTCCCGTTGCTCTGAATTAATAATATTCTATGGAAGATTTCTTGATTGCGGTTGGTGCTGCTATTGGGCCAATGAAAATTATGGGAAAAGATCTGGTGCAAGCAGCTATCCGAGCCTACCATGTTCTCTGGCCAAATAACCCGGATATTGATGAGGTAGGAGTGCTGGTGGCGAGACTGATGGAATCTCAGACTCAACTTAATCTCTGGAGGGAATCTGCTAGAAGGGCTGGTGCTGATATGGCGCTTACCGCTGTTTTGTCATGGTACGAGGACCTCTCCCTTGATATTCTGATGAACTTGCGCACTGGTTCTCCTTGGATTGATAATCTGGAGTTTTTTGCTCGCCGTCAAGCCCGTGCTTTCCAGCTTATCAAGTATGTTGACGTGCATCACTGGATCGAGGGGCCAAGTTTTCTTCCTAACCCGGCCGATGATGCCGAGGCTAAAGATGAATCCGGTGGTGGTTCGGCTGACCAAGATGAATCAGAGGATGGCTCTGATAATGCTGATGATTCCAATGATTGCTCAGATGGGGATGGTGACGCTCGGTCATCCTCCAAAGGAACTGAAGCTTCTCGGGCGCAAGGTGATATCTCCCAGCAGCCAGAACTTTCCCTAGGCATTACTACGGCTTCTATCGATGCCGAGGTAACCTCTGCAGAGGCCCAAACAACCTCAGAGCACCCAGTTCTTAAGGATACACCTTTGAAGGATACCGAAGTCGTCCCGACTACGTACGAGGCTCCTGATGTTGTTAGTGTCCCTCCCACGGGTGGTTCGGCCTCTGTCGATGTTTAGGTTCAACAACTCTTATATATTTAAGTCCTTGGTTTGCCGGTTGTATGCTGTCGTTGAAACAATTATCCTCCTTTTGTTACAATGTGAACCGTTTTGTCTCTGATGCTATGTTAACTGTTGTTACTCTATCCAATTGAGATTTATGTGAGTCGTATCTCTGCTTTGTCAAACTTTAACTTTGTAAATCCTGATCATATTTTTCATATGTTTGATTTTCGTTGGGCATCCATCTTATGCTTCTTATCTATTTTTAGTTGTAAAACTATCGGCTTTGCAATTTCTCTTTCAAGGACTATGAGTTCTAAGCTCATGCATCTTTTAAATTGATGAACTTACTATTTTTCCCGAGGTATCTGTGGGTAAGATGATATATATATGGTATTTTCCTCGTTATACCTCAAACTGCTGATGTTGTCATTTGTGTGACTACGATAGTACAAATTGTTGGTTGTTTCCTCCGGTTGCCGGGGCAAGTTTGTATTGCATTTGAGCTTGATAACATATTAGTCGGGGCAATCCCCGAGTTATTGTTTGGGATCCCGAGGTTCCATCTATATCCAAATGGACATACAGTACGGGGTAGTCCCTGAGTTACTGCTTGAGTTCACCGAACTTTCATACATACGCCAAAAGATAACAGATAATATGAGGCAGTCCCCGAGTTATTGCTCGGGGTGCCGAAGTTTTATGCATGCGCGACAAATAATAAACAATATGAGGTAGTCCCCGAGTTACTGCTCGGGTCGCCGAACTTTCATACATAGAAAATGACAATCAATTTGGGGGCAGTTTCCGAGTCTTTACTCGGGTTGCCGAAGTTTGACACAGCTAAAAATGAGGAATAACATGGGGCAGTCCCCGAGTCACTGCTCGGGTTGCCTAAGTTTTATACATAGATAAAAAATGAGGAATAACATGGGGCAGTCCCCGAGTCACTTTTGATACATGTTTGATACACTGATTTGGTGCATCACGTCACAAGATGCAACATAGGGCTTCTAAGTGTAGAACGGACGAAGTAAGGCTACATTTCATGGTCTTTTTGATTCATCTTCGGCCTTGTTTGCCTTGTTCTTTTCTGGTGTCTGAGCGTCAATCAGGTGGTACGCATCGTTGTGTAATGCTTTACTCACGATAAATGGTCCTTCCCATGGAGGTGAGAGCTTGTGCATGCCGGCTGTGCGTTGTACTAGCCGAAGAACCAGATCTCCTTCTTTAAAAACTCTTGGACTGACCTTCTTGCTATGATATCATCTGAGCTCTTGCTGATAAATAGCTGATCTTGACAATGCCAATTCCCTTGCTTCCTCTAACAAGTCCACATCGTCTTGTCGTGATATTTCGTTCACTTCGGCACTTGTGTATTGGGCCACTCTTGGCGAGTCATGCATTATGTCGGCTGGAAGTATAGCTTCTGCCCCGTATACAAGAAAGAATGGGGTATACCCCATTGATCTGTTTGGGATGGTCTTGAGGCTCCACGACACTGCTGGAAGTTCCTCAACCCAGCATCCTGCCGACCTCTGCAGTGGTTCAATTAGCCGAGGTTTTATCCCTAACAATACTAGTCCATTTGATCTTTCTACTTGCCCATTTGATGTTGGGTGAGCCACCGAGGCGACATCGAGTCTTATGTGTTTCTCTTGGCAGAATCTAGCAAAAGCTCCTTCAGCGAAGTTTGTGCCATTATCCGTGATGATACTGTGTGGGTATTCATATATCAAGATAATATCTTTGAGGAATTTCACCGTTGTGGTCCCGTCACGTTTTCTTATTGGTTTTACTTCTATCCACTTTGTGAATTTGTCCACCATGACCAGAATATGAGTCATTCCGCCGCGAGCAGGCTTGAATGGACCTACCATATCCAAACACCACACAGAAAAGGGCCAAGTGATTGGTATTGTTTTTAACTCGGGCGAAGGAAGATGTATCTTGATGGCGTATCTCTGGCAACCATTACACCTTGCTACCAATTCATTTGCTTCCTTCAGCGTAGTTGGCCAATAAAATCCATGCCTAAATGCTTTGGCCACTAGGGCTCTGGACGAGGCGTGATGCCCACATTCTCCTTGATGTATATCCAAAAGGATTTTCTGCCCTTCTGCCGAGTCAACGCATCGTTGCAATACGTTCGTGACACTTCTCTTATAAAGCTCATTGTTTATGATCGTGTAGGCTTTTGCTCTTCTCACTATCTACCTGGCCATGACCTCATCATCCCGCAAGATTTCCTCTTTAAGGAATGAGAATATGGGTTGTGCCCATGTCGGCGTGACTTTTTCCAGGAAAATTATGCTGTCAATTTCCATAATTTCTGCCGACAAAACATATTTGGGCTTCTCCCCGTTCACCCGTGGGTCGGCCGAGTTAATCCTGAAATAATTCGGGTCATATTCTTTGTCAATTTTCCATTGGGACACTTCCTTCTATCTATTCTGCCGAGATCCGAATTGACTCGGATTCTGGCGAAGGTGTAATCGATGGTTTTCTTAGGTGTTCTAGAGCTATGCCTGGGGGAATTGACTGCCTAGTTGATCCGAGTTTTGACAGTGTATCTGCAGCATCATTTTCCGCCCGAGGTATGTGATGGAATTCACACCCATCGAAATAACCACTGATCTTTTGCACATGAAACCTATACAGGGTCATATTCGCATCTAGTGCGTCCCAATTTCCTGATACTTGTTGTACTACGAGGTCTGAATCCCCGTAACATAGAATACGACGTATGCCAATCTCTTTCGCCATTTTTAGGCCATGGACGAGTGCTTCGTACTCGGCCACATTGTTTGATGCAGCGAAATGTATCTGCAGCACGTATTTCAGCTGATCTTTTTTCAGTGAAGTCAGTACTATTCCTGCTCCTAGCCCATTTCTTAACTTGGACTCGTCAAAATACATCGTCCAATAGTTCGGATCTGGCAATGGGGGATCATACTGTACCTTGGCCCAATCCACAAAGAAATCGGCCACTCCTGAGACTTAATTGCATCTCGCCTATCAAATTGCGGGGGATAAGGCGATAACTCGATTGCCCACTTTGCTATTCGGCCACTCGCATCTTTGTTGCTTAATATCTCGGCTAGGGGTGCCTCACAAATCACTTTTATCGGATGTTCTTCGAAGTAGTGTTTGAGTTTTTTTGCCGACATGTATACTCCATAAGCCATCTTCTGGTAGTGCGAGTAGTTTTGCTTTGAGGCCAATAGTACCTCACTTAGGTAATATACCGATCTTTGTACCGACTTATGCTCTTCGTTCTGTTCCACAACAACTACCACACTTACCACTCTGATAGTAGCTGCCACATAGAGTAGCATAGGCTCTTTTGACAATGGAGAAGCCAAAATCGGTGACGTGACCAGCATCTTTTTTAACTCATGAAATGCACTATCAGCCTGCGGTGTCCAGATGAACTTGTCGGATTTTTTCATCAATTGATATAGAGGTAATGCTTTTTCCCCTAGCCGACATACGAATCGACTTAGAGAGGCAAGACACCCTGTAAATTTTTGTACATCGTTCAGGCACCTCGGCAATTCCATCCTTTCAACTGCTCGGATCTTAGTTGGATTTGCCTCTATACCTCGGCTAGACACGAGGAAACCGAGTAACTTTCTAGCCGGCACACCAAAGGTACATTTTTCTGGGTTAAGTTTCATTCGGAACCTTCTCAGGTTCGCGAATGTCTGCCAAATATCTTCTAGGAGCGTTTTGCTCTCTTTGGTTTTTCTAACCACATCGTCAACATATACTTGCACATTTTTTCCCTATTTGGTCATGCAGACATTTTTGCATGCATCTTTGGTATGTTGCTCCTGCATTACGCAGGCCAAATGGCATGGTACAATAGCAATAAGCCCCATACGGGGTGATAAACGCAGTCTTTATTTGATCACCCGAGTTTAACGGTATCTAGTGGAAACCAGAATACGCGTCTACAAATGATATCAGCTCACAGCCTGTGGTCGAATCAATGACTTGGTCTATCCTAGGTAAAGGAAAAGGATCTTTGGGACACGCCTTATTGAGGTTCGTGTAATTGATGCACATTCGCCATACGACGGCTACATTTGGGTCATCCTTTTTATTTTCTACCAACACCAGATTTCATAGCCAATCCGGGTGAAGCACTTCCATAATAAACCCGGCTGCAAGGAGCCGAGCTATCTCATCACCTATTATCTTTCTCCTATCTTCGGCGAAGCGGCAGAGAGGTTGCTTCACCAGCCTTTCTCCTAGCCTTACATGCAAAGAGTGCTCAGCCAACTCCCTCAGTACACCTTGCAGGTCATGTGTTGACCACGCAAAGATATCCCGATTCTCACGGAGGAAGTTGGTGAGCTCGCTTTCCTATTTGGCATCTAGGCCATCACCAATCGTGATGGTGTGCTCTGGGAACTGATCATCAATCTGGATCTTTTTCGTCTCTTTAGCCGGCTGGAAAGATACACTTTCGTGCGGGTTGGCTAATGTTGGCATATTAAGCTATGCCGACTGAGCCAGAGCTGCTACTTCCTGAATTCTTCTTTTCTCCCTTGCAATTACCAATGATTTGGCCAGGTTCGACCCGGCTGAAGCACATTCCATTGATTTTTTGTAATCCCCCGCTACTGTTATTACCCCCTGAGGCCCTGGCATCTTCATTTTCAAGTAGGTAATGTGTGCTCATAAATTTAGCCAGTGCTAGCCGTCCGAGTAAAGCATGATAGCAACTTTCTAGGTCCACCACCTCAAACTCTAGATTCTCGGCTCTACAATTCTCCCTTGTGCCGAATAACACATCTACTCGGACTTTCCCAATGGGCTCGCACGAAAGCCCCAGAACTATCCCATGGAACGTGGTTCTTGTTGGCTGCAACATATTCTGTGTTATTCCGAGTTTGTGCATTGTGTCTTTGTACATGATGTTGATACTACTTTCATTATCTATGAGCACTTTTGAGAACTTCACATTGATGCTAGGCCCGACAAATGTCGGATCCAGTACCAAGGCATACGACCCTGGATTCGTCATTATCTTCGGGTGATCCTTTATGCTCCAGGTTATCTCTTGATCGGACCATGGCATGTATCTCGGTACTGCCGGCATAACTGCATTCACTTCCATATGCCGGCGATGTACGCTATGTCTATCTTGCTGCTCTGTTGTGAACACACAATATGATTGGTGATGCTTCCTGTAATCATTGCATCCATTGTTCCCGGGGTTTCCCCTCCCATCTTGATTCTCATTTACCACTTGGTGCATTGCATCTCTCCGGTCTGGGTTATCATACCTCGGAGGGGGTGGAGGTAACATTAGCTGCTGCGCATTTCCCCCGGTTAACTGCGGCTGCTGCTGTTGATGTACTTGATGCGGAGGTGCTTGTATGCCCTCCGGGTTTCCCATTGCACTTTTCATCCAAGCGCATTGGCGGGTAGTGTGATTGGCTGGTTTAGCCGGGTTAGGCGTGTGGAATTTACACGGTTGATCCAGCATGGATTCAAATGTGTACTTTGGCCTCTCCTACCATTGCGTCTTCTGTTCTGGCGTCCACTGCCTTTTCCCTTCATTCCTCAGCGTCCACTGCTGAGGACCATTCTTCTGTCGCTGATTGTTCTCATGACTCGGCTAATCCTGCACAACCCCTGCCACTTGATTGGAAGCGTATCTGTAATCCGGCCTCTCGTACCTTCTTCTGCCTCTGTATTCATTGCGCCGCGATGATCCGACACCATCTCTAACATAATGATCCTGCTGCTCCCGATGTTCCGCCGACATTAGCTCTGGTTGGATCGGATCCCCTAAGGCATATGAATCTGCTATCCTGATGGTTTCTGCCAACGTGGTGGGCATATCTCTCTGCAACCTCTGCCATAATACGCTTGCATATCTGCAGCCCTGAGCAAACCAGGCTATCGCTTGAGACTCGATGACCCCTTCGCATGAGTTTCTGAGGTTGCACCATCGAGTCAAAAATTCTCTATCTGTCTCATTCGGCTTCTGCTTGCACATCGCGAGCTGTTGTGGCCTGTTTGGCCTCTTATATGTACAGGTGAAATTACTGACAAACATTTCTTCAAAATCTAACCAACAGTTGATACTTCATGTCGGTAAATTGTCCAGCCATAGTCTGGCCGGTCCTTCCAACATCTATGGGACGTATATCACCGCCCATCTTAAATTTCCCCTAGCTATTTTTACTGTCGTGGCATAGTCAATTAACCAATCTTGTGGTTTCGTACTCCCATTATACATTTTCATGCCTCTTGCCAACTGGAAATTCGGCACGGGCAGTTCGCCCATGATCTGAGGTCCAAAACACGCCGGGCCAGGTGGACCCTGTTCCTCCAACAGCTCAGACCGGTACAGCCTGTCCAGCTTCAATCTTGCGTCAGTTGACGGCAAGTTTCTATAGATAACTCTCTCATGTACTCCATAGTGATTTTGGCCACCATGCTCTGCAAACTCCATGTTTGAGTAGCCATCATTGTATCTATCATTTGCCTGATTTTGCTGAGCTGGTCTTGCTTCTCGCTCTTGCCGAGGCTCCTGCGGGGGGTACCTCCTCCCTTCCGCCGGGTTATTGTTCTCATGGTTTCCCCTTCTGAGGTTTCCGTGCTCTCTATTTGCACGGCCGGGGTTTCTATCACCGCTATTACCTCGGCTCCCATTGCCTCTATTCTCATTAACCTTCCCGGCCACCGCCGGATCATATGGGACAATTTGCTTATTTCTTTTTCCTGAAGTCACCGCTCTATCTTTTCGCGCATTGTTTCCGGGTGAGGATGCCGCCGCCGCTGATAATGCGGGGGAAGCTCCTGCCGAATGAACCATGCGAGAAGCTCCTGGCTTCGACGGGTCAGCCCTAAGCATTTCCTCATTCTGCTGGTTTGCAATGTGTACCATCTCATTTACTCTTTCTTGATATTTTTGTCAGGCTTCTCCGCTTAACCCTTCCAACTCCAGGGCTACGGCATTTGCCGCCCTGAGGTTCTTTGTCGGGGTACTGTACCTCGGCAAGCCTGGATCAACTGAATCATCTGGACGAGCCTCGTGCTCTTTGTTGATATCATTCATGAGGTTCTTTCCTCTTAATCTCAGTTCATCTACTCGGTCAGGGGCCACATCTAGTTTGTTTGCCCTAGCGTATTCTCGCAAGGTCCTGTTTAAGGATTCCCGCAAGGCCGACACCTTTTTTGCCTCTACTAGCACTTTCTACCTAGTTTCTTCTAACTCCGCCTGTGCGTTTGCCGGGTCAAGTATCAGCGCTATAGGCGTAGTTAGGTTATCTATAGATGCTTGAAGGATATTCTCTGGTCTCTATAGAGGTGGCCATCTTACCCTTGCCGCCTTTGGGGTTACCTCCTGCACCTCGGCCGCCCTGGTCGCTGGTGGATCTACCTCGGTGGGCTTTGGAGCTGCTTGCTTCGTGGCTACCTATCCTCCCGTAGCCAGGTCCTTGCTTGGTCTGACGCCTGCTCCTGCTGCTGGTGCTGGGGCCGTCATCATCACCTCGACGCTGCCTGCGGGGCGAACTCCGTGCTGACCGCTAGCAGCGCGGAGGGGAGGGTCTCCCGCCTCGATGACTCGGTGCGGGTAGACGCAGGAGGTGTCGATGCCGACGTAGACCTTGTGAGCGCCCAGGTTGATGAAGATGCCGTTGCGCGGGGGTGCTTTCCTCCCAAAGCTGCCAGTGTTATCGCTGACGTAGTCCCAAATATCAAATCTCTGGACTAAGCCAGAAACAACCCGCTCGCCGGTGTGGATGAAGTTTCCCGACCGGATCTTGACTCCAGCTAGCACTGCTCCCGGCCCCACGGTGGGCGCCAACTGTCGTGGTGGTGGCACGGCAGATGCCATGGGTAGGCTAAAGTATGGGGATAATGGATGCTAGAGGGATCCAGAGAGGGAAGATGTAGTGATTTCTACCCACAATCAACTTACAAGTAGATCCTTATTTCTCCTCTCAAGAGTTACAAGTGCTCCTAGAGCTGTATCATAGAGAAGAAGAAGAATGTTGCTATCCTATCCCTTCGGTGTCAAATGAACCGATCCCCCTCTCAGTAGCCCGTGCCCCTCCTTATAAAGGGGTTCCTTGCTTCCTTCTAGGGCTGACGTGGCAAGCATATTCTTGGAATATGCTTGTCCCAAAGTGGTAACTCGGCGGACTCCTTTCCGTGTCCCCCTTCTATCGGCGGCAAAGTCCCAGACGCCCTCACATGTGTGCCTCGGGCTTCCTCACTGTCACCTCCGTGACGCTTGTCTGCCCCTCTGCAGCTCTGCTCTTTGTCCTTAGTGCTTGGCTCTGTGTAGATTCCTCCTAGCCAGCAACTAGGGTTTGACTATAGGCTCCTCCTTCTTCTGCAAGTTTCACGTTACTCGGCCTCATCTCGCATAATTCGGCTCGGCCTTCACCTGCATACAAGTCAATCAACCTTATTCGGCCGACTTAGCTTACACGTCGGCCGAGTAATATGTTAATCACTCTATATTCGCCAAGCCTCAACTTACCTCGGCCGGATCTTGCATGATTCGGCCGACTCAGCTTGTAATTCGGCTTAAGGTAAGGGAGACTCCTTTTTTCTTTCCCCTATCTTAACCCTACCCGGGGGCACCCCCCCCCCCCCTCCCCCCCCCCCCCAACAACTTTCTTGCATAAACAGAAGATCATGATAAAGATCAAATATGTGATGGATCATATGATATTTTATAGACGGGTGGAGGCAGGGCCAAGGGAAACAGAGCCGCGGAGGGCGTTGTCTCGCCGGGGGATATAGGACATGTGGTCGTTGAGCCCTCGTTGACTTCGTGCTCCTCTCCTCCATGTATTTGCTTTGCTGACAGTAAAGAAGTGAAGCTTTTATGGGTGGCTAGACCATGGATCATTTTTGAAACTTACATAGTTTGGTGTTAAGACAATTTTTCTGGTTCTGGGGATGTGATCCTTGTTGTATGGGCCAGCTCCATCTCTAGGACGGAAGATGGAAAAACACAGAAATATGCCTCGATACTACGTGACCTGAGTCCTAAAAAATGGTTGGAGTGGAAGTTCAAATTCTTATAAAATTGATCCATACGTCCAATCTATATGTATATGAAATACATTTCATAGGAACAAATAAATTATAGAGATTGCATGAAATTCTTACAAGGACATTCTTGCATTCCAAAAAAGGGTTGTACTTCCTACATTTTGTTGTGTTGATACTTGTAGAGACCAATGTAACTTTTGTGGGTGTTAGACGATGTATATTAGCACCTTATTTGCCAAAGTCTTGTCATTGACATTGTTGAAGTATGATCCAAATCAAGCCCGTCTCTAGGATTTGGGGGTCCTGGTGCGACTTATAAAATGGATCTTAATTTTTATTCAAACTCAATAGTTAGGAAGGTGCTATTGTGTACGATGTTCACAAATATATCAAGTATTTAAAAATTTATAGATTGACAAAACAATTCAACATGAATAGCAAGTTGTGGCGGTCATACCTTGACACGTGAACTTGATCACCGATCGGGAGGGTCGTCGGGCTAACGGCGAAGCTAGGGATGGATGCTGGAAGGACAAGGAACAACGTAGGGTATACGAATCAGTTCAGACAATCAGACTTAATCGATCTGCTGCTTCAGTTTAGAGATTTCGATAATATATCCGATAAGTATAGGATATATTTGAGACGTATATATAAGGGCAAGCAAATTGTACTAAGAGATTCAGAGCAGCAAGCAAATTCTACTAGAGATTTAGAGAGGGTTCTGCAATGAGCAGGCAAATTCTATTCTAGCATCAAATTTTTTTGAACCGAAGCAGCCATGTATGCTATAACTGCGTACGATAAGAGATTGAGATGGAACACGGTACTAAAACACAGGGAGCAGCAGGTAATCGATCTGTTCTTAGTATTGTAATATCATATCATACCATATCTGGGCACGTACGAGGTGATAGATCTGCTGCCGCCCGTCATCCCCTTCGATCGATCTACTGGCCTGGGCGGAACGCGGGTGATCGATCTGCAGCCTAGCGGAACGCGATCGTGAGGCATCTACTGGGAGACGGAGATCTCAAGAGGTTGGCCAAACCGTATGCTTAGTGAGCTGTACGAAACTGGGGGCCCTGGAATCGGGGGGCCCTGTTCGGTCGCTCCAATCGAACATGTTCATCGACGGGCCTGATCTAAATTTATTAAGGAGTCTAACTTCTAACGAATCGGAGTGAGGCCTGTCGCCAAAGGATTGGACCAAAGCGGTATGGATCGTTGAAGACATAGGTTTCCACTGCTATATACATCTCTTGTAAGCCGCCGGCTGGGATAAGTTGCATCTATGAAATTTCTGGCATAAATACTCTTCGTTATAGTGAAGTTTCGCTGGCTGGCGCCCGTGGTTTTTTCCTCTCTCTTTCTTGGAAAGGTTTTTCCACATTAAATCGGTGTCCCTTTGCTGCAATTTCTTTTTGATTCTTCGTTACTTTCTTGTCACAATTATAACAGAAATGTCAGGTTAATTAACTAGTCGAGATTCTCTCAACTGGATTTACTTCAGAAGGTTTGCAAAGACCAGGACCTTCGATGTCCCCCCCCCCTTAAACTTAAGTTTGTATGGAAAAGTTTTTTTTACCCTGTCGAAACTCATATCCAAATCATGTATATCTTTATATAGGTGCACTCGGTCGAGTTAGGTATACTCCACGTTCCACCGGCTGATCCTACCTCCCGTTATCGTGATCTACGTCTTTGCATGCCAAATTTTGAATTTTTGTTGCTATTATTATATAACTCCTGATTTCCAACTCCCGCAGACACGTAAGTATATGTTACAGTGAGTATATATATAAGAGGACCATACAGGTTTAGTGTGGGTTTATACGGCCTTCGAAACAAATCGGTATCGAGTTTTATTTATCAATGTTTGTGGGGAGGAGGGACACCGAAGCAAAAGTGAAAAATTCATTGTATACACATTGGAAGCAACCCGTATATACTTACACATAGATTTCTTGATATTTGCAACTGTACACGTTGGAATTTAGTTAGCTGCATGCCTGCATCCTTAGGTTACGGGCCAAGGGATGGATGCACAATCCCCATATTACGTGGGGATATTGCTCATCTCCTGCGTACCGGCTTCCATTGCGTCCAACGTTCGGCATGTGTTTGCTTCTGTCTCACCTTGTGAAACGATAACTGCTCTTGAGTAGTCGTTGCTCATCTCGGCAACACGTCTTGTTCGGTTCACGTCTTCCCTCTCGGTGACGTACCTGAAGTGCGCGTGAGGCCAAGAGCCTGCAGCCATTGCATTGATTTGTAGTTGTTTGTTAAATTGACTTTATCGTGCATACATTAGTTTGTAGACAACAAAGCAATGGGAGTTGTAGTTTTAAATTGCACATAATTTTGTTTTTTAAGTAGGTTGCAGTATTAGGCTGGAGTTGAAGATTCTGCATATTTTCAGAGTATAGTTAGACGTCTGATTTTTGCCAATTTATGTGATTTTATCATGGGTACATATGTGATCCATGTAACGGCAAGTCCGCACTAACATGAAAGAGAACATTAAAACCCGCCATCCTTGTGGCCCCTATGAAGTGCGATGATCTAAACCTCAATAACATCCTCTATCATCTTTCTTATGAAATACCTTGGCTTTCCGCTTTCAGTTTCACAGCTCATGAGAATCAACTTTCAACATTTGGAGGATAAAGTTGCCGGCAAGATTCTTTTATGGCCGGGAAAGCACACAACCTTTGCCGGCCATACGGTTCTTGCTGCGACGGTGCTCACCAGGATTGTGCTTTACTACCTCACCGTGCTTGATGTTACAATAGAGGTCCTGATGGAGATTGATTGTATTCGAAGCCTATATTTGGGTTGCGTACGAAAAGGTTTCTAGATGAAAGTGCAAAGTTAATTAGGAAACGTTTTGCAAGCCGAAGAACCTCGGGGGTTTGGGAGATGACACAATTTTCTACAGCCCTTCATACACGATGGTTATGTATTGAGTGGATGGATGACTCAAAACCATGGATATGGTCCTTGCCATGATTATGACCATGGCATTTTTGCGGGGGCCAGGAAAGTTAGCATTGGCAATGGAATGAAGACGCTATTCTAGGACTTGCCTTGGCTTGACAAGGCGAGGCCTAAAGATATCTCTCCTCTCATCTACTCCCTCCGTTCAGACGTTTTAGCTCTGTGAAATGAATGTATCTAGACGACTTTTATGTATAGATTCGTTTCACAGAGCTAAAACGTTTTATATTTCTAGACTAAGGGAGTACGATCTTTCCTACGAGAAGTGCTCGTTTCGCAAAGCCATGAAAACAACTATTGGGTCTTGCAAACCTACATTCAGAATGACCCATCCCTTGATTATATCCACCAAAATACAAAATATTCGCATGCGTGTGTGTCGGGTCTTGACCTTTACCTTGGCCCTTGACCCCCTGTTTTTAAACCTGTTCTAAACCTTCTAGTTAACCAATGAAAAATAATACTCCCTCCGACCCATATTACTTGACTTAAATTGTCTAGATTTATTCGGAGGGAGAATCTAGACAAATTTGAGTCAAATAATATGGATCGGAGGGAGGTAAATATTTTGCCTTGTTTGGATAGAAGCTGAGGAAGAGAAAGACAGATGCACAAAGAAGTATTCAAATCTACCTTTCTCGTCAGAAGGTGGTGGGAAGAACTGCAGGTAGCAAACAGAGGCGACCACCACCCCTTCAGGACAGGACAAATTAACTTGATCAGCACCAAAGAGAGTTCATAACAGTGATTGGCGACGTGGAGCTCATATATACCAAGAATGCCGCCCGCGCAGACGTCCTGCCAATGGTGCCAGTAGTCATCCACCCGCGAGATGGCGATCATTGCTGCGACGAGGAGAGGCAGGATGACCACGCACAGCTTGGCGACATGGCCCCGTCGATCGAAGACGGTGATCTTCCCGGCGAGGTACCATGAGAGGAACCCCAGGCCAGCAAAAGACCCTGCCACGGCATGACAAACAGATGTTTTAGCCATAGCCTATCGTCTATCGAGAACATACACATACACTGTTTTATTGCCTTCCGTTGGTGACAGTAACCGTGCAACTCAATCGAGCTAGCAAGGTGAGTGTGGTATAGTTCTCACATGAAGTGTGGCCACTTGGGAAGCTCTTGTGGCCTTCTTTAATCACGCTCGCGATCCCGTTGCATATGACTCCTGTCGTGATGTTGTCGTACACCTGGACATTAAGTGAACACAAATAATTTCGGATGCAAACAAAGCAGCTTTGGAAGTTCAGTCAGACTTGGTAGTTAAGTTGTAAAATTCAGAGAAAATTCGAGTGGGAGATGTTACAGGGATTCCGTCGGGGAAGCAGCGCCAGAAGAAGTCGGGGCGTGGACGGCCGACGGCGTCTTTGATCGCGTCGGTCAGGACGCCGGTGATGAGGACAGAAAACAGAATGCCTGGTTGTTACAATCGCGACAAGAAGATAACGAAGAACGAAAACGAAAAACACAGCAAGGAGACACAGATTTAACGTGGAAAACCTCTCCAACAAAGAGAGGAAAAAACCACGGGCGCCAGCCAGCGAAACTTCACTATATCGAGGAGTGTTTACAAACGCCGGGGATTTCACAGATGCAACTCTCCCAACCGGCGGCTTACAAGGGGTTTATATATCGGTGGAAACCTAGGTCTTCGACGATCCAGTACAGATTACGGGGCTGTCGCCCCGCACTTCCTAAGCGTCCCGTTGGGCGGTGTAGGCACGGACCTCGCTCCACTCGTCAGAAGTTGGCATATACTTTGTAGAATTTGGATCAACATATAACACTGGTTATGACGACCATGCAATGCGCGTTAGAACATACTAGAATGGTACCAACAGAAAAGATTTACAGTGGCAGGACATAATCATGGAGCATTTGTTTTATCCTGGCAGCACATTGCATTTTCTTAAGAATTAACTCTCAGAGAAAAAAGAACAAAAGTACGTACCGAGTAGCCTGTAAAATCCAATGACGCCATTAGGGTGCTCCATACTAAATTAAGCCGCACAGCCAATGCTTTGAAAAGTTGGAATAAAGGCAACATCAGATGGGCAAAGGCAGTTTCCATGATCGCTGATGGCATCATCTTCAATCTTGATATTGCCCAAGAGGAGCGTGAGCTATCGTCTGAAGAGAGAAAACTCAGAACATTACTCAAAAGCAAGCTGCTGGGCTTCGCTGCTGTCGACAGAATTCGGTGGAAACAAAGATCAAGAATCAGTTGGATCAAAGAGGGAGATGCAAGCACAAGATTTTTTCATATCCGAGCCAATGGAAGACGACGCAAAAATCATATTCCTTCCCTAATTGGGCCCGCTGGGCAAGTTTCCAATCATGCAGACAAGGCCAATATCTTGTTTAATCACTTTACGGCTCTGATGGGTATGCGTGCACCTCAAGGCACTGATCTGAATTGGAACTCTATTCATTTACCTACTGCTGACATGAATCATCTGGACAATCCCTTCTCCCTGGCTGAGTTGAAGCAAGCAGTAGATGATATTCATGGGGAAGAAGCACCGGGACCAGATGGTTTTATTGGAAATTTCTATAAATCATGTTGGAATATTGTCAAGGAGGACCTTTTTGCTGCAATGAATCAAATGCATAATCTCAGAGGGAATCAATGGAGTTTGCTAAACTCTGCAACCATTGTCTTGCTGCCAAAGAAGAATGAGCCAGTGGACGCCAAAGATTATCGACCTATCAGCCTTATGCATAGTGCCTCCAAACTCCTATGCAAAATGTTGGCAAACAGGCTGACGCCTGAGCTGCAGCAGTTAATTTCCAGCAATCAGAGTGCCTTCATAAAAAAAGTTCTATCCAAGATAATTTTCTATACGTGCAGAATGTAATCAAGCAATCCCACAAAAGAAAGTCTCCACTCCTATTTCTGAAACTGGACATTGCAAAGGCCTTCGACACGCTTGATTGGGGCTTCTTGCTCAAGGTGCTTGAACAGATGGGTTTCGGCCAACGGTGGCGCAATTTGGTATCGATCCTCCTGGCCTCCTCCTCCTCACGCATTCTCCTTAACGGCTGTCTCGGCAGTCCATTCTTTCACAGGAGAGGGGTGCGCCAGGGCGATCCTCTATCGCCAATGCTCTTTATCCTCGCCATGGAGCCGCTTCAATACCTGCTCAACCGTGCAACACAGCTTAATGTTCTCTCTGCCCTGAGATTGAAAACTGCCAGATTTCGTGCGAGTTTCTACGCCGATGATGCTGCCCTATTCATCAATCCATCCTCGACTGATGTTTTTGCAGTTCAACAGATCCTGAAGATTTTTGGGGATGCCTCCGGGCTTCGCACTAATCTGGATAAGTGTATGGCGTACCCAATTGCCTGCTCTAATATCGATTTGGAGAGTGTGCTTCAGGATTTTGGAGGAACAAGTGGTATTTTTCCCTGTAATTACCTTGGCCTGCCGCTAGGATCCAGAAGGCCAAAGAAAATCAAGGTGCAACCGCTGCTTGACCGTGCGCTCGGCAGAATGAAAGGCTGGAAGGGTAAGATGATGTCAAGAAAAGGTCGCCTCGCGCTAATTAACAGCGTCCTAACTGCAACAGCAACCTACTTCCTCACCGTGTTCAAACCTGAAAAATGGATGACCAAAGAACTTGACAAGATTCGACGCAGTTTTCTATGGTCACCAGATGAGGATGCAATTGGAGGCAAATGCCTCGTCAGTTGGAAGACGATTTGTGCACCCACGGAATATGGTGGTCTTGGCATCAAGGATATTGAGGCTTACAGCAGAGCATTACGCCTGAGATGGGAGTGGTTCAAATGGGATGCTACGGCTAGGCCGTGGAAAGGGATGGAAACACCATGCGACGATGCTGACCGCGACCTGTTTGCGGCCTGCACCTCCATCTCCATTGGCAACGGAGAGACAGCTCTGTTTTGGGATGATCAATGGCTGGATGGAACTTCTCCTAAGCAGATCGCGCCGCTCTGCTTCTCTATGGCAGCCCGCAAGAAACTGACCGTAAAAGAGGCCCTCACAAATGGACGATGGATGAAGGGTCTGCAACGACCGAGCTCTACGGAGCATATTGATCAGTTTGTGCAACTTTGGAATTTGATTCAGCACATTGCCCTGACGGCTAACCGTGACACTATCAAATGGAATCTGACTACAGACGGCCAGTACACTGCCAGATCGGCATATCAAGCACAGTTCCATGGACGCATCCTGCAACCACAACTCGAACAAGTTTGGAAAATAATTGCAGAAGGAAAAGTTAAATTCTTTTTCTGGCTTCTGTTGAGAAACAGAAACTGGACAGCGGAGAGACTACAAGCACGCGGTCTACCTCATGATGACTGTTGTTGTCTATGCGATCAACAATTTGAGACCGCTGCCCACCTTGCCCTGAATTGCCCTTTCGCCATGGAGGTCTGGGAACTGTTTCAGCACTCACACCCAAGAGCAGTTAGTGTTGCTCAATCTTCTACCACTGTAAACGGTTGGTGGACGAAAATACGCAGAGGCAAGTGGACTGATCAGAAGAAGGTTGATATCACGGTCTCCATCTACATCATCTGGCACTTGTGGAAGGAAAGAGGACGACGCATTTTTGAGGACAAAAATCTTCCCGCCTCTGATGCACAGTTGATCAGGGCAGACGTCGAGTTGCTTAAGCTAGCCCGAAGACAGAGTGCGATCTAGCTGGGTCTGGCATTGATTTCCACAAGTTTGCTATTGTGGGTTATACCTCTCTATTCTTTTCGTTTTTCACACTCCTATAACTTTATGGGGGTGTTTTCCCCATTCTATAATGCAAAAGCAGAACGCATGTTGTTCCCCGTCAAAAAAAAGTACAGCATGGTGCAAATCATAGACGTTCCTCCTCCGGATGTAGACGACGGTGAAGATAATCATAGGTCCAATGACAGCAACGATCTGGGCATGTAATTGCGAGCGAAAGATTTTTAAATTTGAAAGTCAACGAAGGGAGCGGCAAAGTGCGTGGAAAGAGGCGGACGCACCGGTACGGCCCAGGCCGGGACATGTTGGTCTTCATGGGGTATCTGAGGTCAGTCATCATGCCGGAGCCGACGAAGCGGTGGAACGGCTCGACGGCGTTGAGGAGGCCTTCCACGGCGAGCAGGAGGAGCAGCGCCAGCCAGTCGTAGGCGTGGGACCTGAGGACCCTGACGCCGTGCGACCGTATCGTGGGAAATGCGCACGCCGGAGCGCAGGTACCGGCTGCTGCTGCCGACAGGGCCTGCGGCGTCTCCATATCTCCTCTGTCGATCTACACTAGCTACTTCTCTCTAGTGAACCAACTGCAACGTGGATAATGTAGGCCGTCGAGGCACAGGTAAAGACAATGCTGTTGACGACTAATTTTAACTTCAATCTGATCCTGATGGGTCGTTTTCTTTTTCTTTTGTTTCTTTGTGATCAAGGATCTGGATCGACTTCTGGGGCAAGCAACAACCCTTGTTTATATAGATCACAAAAATATAGCAATTGCAAACCAACCTGTAGTTGGATGGCTAGGTGAGTGATTGTATCCCAACCCACCAGAGTTTAAACGCCAAGTTTGACACTATGTATTGTATAAAAGACGGAATATTCTTTTAGTGAGAGGCGATGTTTTCATCGATAGCGAGGCGCTTGTGGTGACTTCATCAATCTTAAAACCCGATCTGCCGACTCAGTCTCTTGAAGATGCTCATAGGATAGGGTGTGCATGTGTGCGTCCATAGGGGTGAGTGTATGTAAATGTTACGACTGTTTATGATTGTACCGTGTTTTAAAAAAATATATATATATAGCAATTGGAGAAGACGACGAGAGTTGACCGGACAACTGGAAATTGCTGCGTAGCTTCTCAATTTCAGCTTACCTATGGGCCATGTCCTTATTTTTGGAGACCGCGAACGTTTAAAGGACGACAGCGGCGCAGTGCACGGCTTTGAAGACTCTTGGGCTGTTGGGAGTTGACTGACCGTTGCGTTGCACCGCGTATAGGTCTGTACCGCGTAAACTGTACCCCCATGTGGTGGGTAACTACAAATTCTAAGCAATTGCAGGCGTCGACTCTAGTCTGTAGTGCTCACTAGTCATTTCAAATTACTATAGCAGATACTGTACTACTGTACTAAAACATCACAGTACCTAGAAAAACACCTTTCACAAAAGTCTTCACATATTTTACAATGACCAGTGCTCCACGTTAGCCCGGTCCCCTCCTCGACCGCCCGATCTAACTTCAAATTAAAACTCATGCCGCTCAACAATTTTCACTATGTTTGAAAGATGTCGTAATAGTGTCAAAACCATGCAAAAACACGTCACAATATTTAAAAGGACAGCATGAATGTGTCTATGCAACGGATTCCCATTTTGTCTTAGCAAATCGCAAAGAAAAGAAACTTATGGCAGCATGATGAGAGAGCAAGCGCTTGCAGCACGCTGAGAAACACGGCATGAGCACAACATTTATAACAAGCACCCACGGTCATTGCAGTGTGTCATTTGTGTATTTGTAACAAACAAAATCGAGGTTCCAACATGTTGAAAGTACATGTGAAGTATAAAAGTTCTAACTTGCTAACTTGAATTTTGAAGAACCGACGACTAATCTAGCTCATGGGAGCTCTGCGAGATATGGCCTCGGATCATTATGATAGTCCCGTTATTGGAGATATGCCCAAGAGACAATAATAAAAGCAGTTATTATTATATCTGTGTTTATAATAAATGTTTACATTTCATGCTTTCATTGTATTAACCAAAAAATATTAATACTTATGTGATTTGTAAACATATAAGAGTCCCTAGTAAAGTCTGTTACAATTGTAAATAGACTCTAACACGGTCTATCGTGTAACACGTATACGAGATGTATACGTATGTAACTTGTACTGTCATGATCTATATAAGTGGAGCACGTATGTAACATCCCAGCATTAGAGCTTAGAAATAAGCTGAACACAGATGTGTGTATTGCATTTATGCATAGAAAATCTGAATAATTTTCGCGCTTTTAAATAAAAACTTGTCAAAGTGATTGAAGCTTCTCTTAACTTGATGGAATTGAAGTAGATCATCAAGTTGACTGCGATAAGTTTCAATATGATCTTGCTAAAACCTTATTTTGGGTAAACATGATTTGATCTAAGGGTAGATCAAATATAATAAAATTAAACCCTAATACATTACCTAATGATTTATATTTGATCCTTAAGTGATCATATCCTAGTATTCAATATACAACTCATAAATACCAAGTTATCACCATAACTTAAGTAATAGGAATGCAACAACTAAATCTTGATCTATCTTAATCTCATCTACTTATACCATGAGTATCATGAAAATTCCTAACTTTAACTCTCTAGTAAGATTGAGTAGAAAGGAAACCAAAGTCAAGATCATTCACTATATATCTTTCTTTCCATATCAATCCTTATCATCTCTATTGAATCCTATCCTTATATTTGTTGTTCATCAATATTGAGTAATCAACTATCGATTCACCAATTCGTAACCTATTAATTCTTGACCTAACAACTCTTATCCTTATTATAGCATTCATTTAGGGCTTATAAAGAAAGAGGTAAGAAAAGGTAAATAATGATGCTAGTTTTAGATGTCATCTATAGGATGGGAGTAATTGGAGGAAATCAAATCAATATGGTAACAAAAAAGATTACAAGGATGAAGTCTGAAGATAAGTTGCCAGGAGTAGTCCTATTGGATCAAGTAGGTATAGTCAATGAATTATATCTCTTAATCTAATAGAGCTAAACAGAAGATAATTATAATACAACTGTAATGTTGTATGGATGGAAGCCTTGTTTAGCTAACTGGAAACCTGAACTATGAAGGATCAAAGGATTATAATGGTCATGCCTTACTCACCAACATTGAATGCTTATACCTTGTATAAGTGGCATTGGTGGATAAAACATGATTGAACCCTAGTATAGATATGTTATCCTAGATTAATCATGACCAGACATATTAATATAATGTGAGTTTGGAGTATAAGATACTGGAATCTAGAAGAGATATGATAGTATGATTAAGATGATGCTAGAGCACATTGAATTTGAAGTAGTATCTTCCTCTTGGGAAATACTAAACACTTAAGGAGAGTAGAATTTTATATACACATTTACTAGAGTAGTATTAGTGGTGTGTGATTAAGGAAGAGTATGAGAATATTATGAAAACTTCAATGTCAAGCTCATTGGATTTATAAATAGATTTAGAAGAATAAAAGGTGGATAAGAATATTCTGTAAAGCAAAGCTCATCATGTTAGCACATGATGATGGACATAAATAAGTAGTATATCTAGGAAAGGAATTCTTTAAGTAGAAGTCAAGAATTATGAAATATGGAAGGTAGGACTTCTTGGTAAACATGCAAACCTAATTCTATAACCAAACCTAATATCAATATCAAATGATTGATTTATCATCTTATGTCCACAATGGTTAATAGGAATATTTCCTATATCAACTCACTTAAGCACATCTTTGTTATTTTCAACCATCATTATCATAGGTGCTTAAGAACTATCTTTATCAATTCTTTCTTATAAGTTAGCCTAGAAAACAATCCCACTATTTAATTCTAAATGGTGATATCATTCAAGATCTTTAACAGAAAGATAATATATTTTAACCATTCATCTTTATTCACAATTATCAAGGGAGATAAAGATATTAAAACTCCCATAATTCATGGTAGACATTTATAATCTCAAACCTTTAACTCTTAAGTTAGTAATAATAAATTATTTATATTTATATTCCCTAAATTCATAGGAATAATATTACCCTAATAGTACTTAGAACTTTATGTATCAAATACTTATGAAGGATCACTAAATATAAAAGTTGCCTTAATAATATGTATCTATGAGAATAAGATCTCATTAGTTAGTAGTAATACATTCTATAATAAGTTATGAATGTTTGTCAAATTAAATTCATATTAAAGACCCTCACAAATAATAATAGGAAAAATATTTATATAAAGAAAATAAAGAAACTCTAAACAATATATAATAAAAGTTCACAAAATGAATTTAAATACATTCATTATTGCTGCAATTGTTTAAAAAATTAATTCTACAAAGAAAACTCAAATCATTTGTGCAAATTCAAAGCTAAAAACAAAAGAGAATAGAGAAAAGGGATAGAATCAGGAAAAAACAGAAGAAACAACAACTATGGCCCACGGCCCACATCCTCACTATATTATCCATCACTCACGAGCAGCCAAATGCAGCCCATCTAGCCCAAGTACGGCCTGGCACTGGCTCGTACCCCTTCGACCTTGTATTCACGTCGTCTTCCTCGCGACACCAGCGACCCCATGATGTAGCGAAGCAGCTCACTGGCGGCCACCCCGTCGCCGGCCGTGTCAAGATCCACGCCACAGTTCCCAATCGTCTACAAGAAGCCCTGAACACCGTCGAAGAACCCTAATTCCCTTTCCCCTCTCAAATTCCTCTCTGTCTTCTCTCGGGGTCGAAACCCTCGCTTCGGGTTGCCATCATTCCAAGCTCCGCCGTGCTCCGTTGATCAAGCACACGGCTTCGCCGTGTTTCCCTGAGTTTCCTGGCCAAAATAATTGAGGTGGGGCATCTAGAATCGGTGCGGCAACCTCATCTTCCCGAAGTCCGGCTGCCGTCGTCCATGTCGATTCCGGCCACGATTCACTTCTCTGAGCCCTTCTTCACGCTCCTGGTGAGATTCTGAGCATCCTAGACTCTATCAATTCATTGCTCGCTCACCGTGTTGACCTACCCGCATGCGCCTGAGCCGCCCCGCCGTGCAAGCTCGTCGCTGGAGCAACTCCGGTGACCATTTCCGAGCGGCGCAACCTCTTTGAGGCTCAGCGTGGAGCACTGAGTCGAACACGACCAACCCCGTGTGCTCGTGTGCTCTCAATCCAAAGATCGAATCGCGATCTGAGTACCATCCTTGGGGTGATGTCAGGGTGACATCACGCTGATGTCATATTCCATTTTATTTATCATTTCATAAAAATTGTGTTATTGTTTCTGTAATAAATTAAAACTATAGATATGACGTGGCATAGACCCCACCAGTCAGTGACTGGGGGTAAGTATCGACCTAGTAAGAAAAACTTTTCACCCCATGCTGACATCGGCAGTACATCATAAACTACTTAGTTTATTAATTCTAGAAATTAAATTAAATGATTCAATCTTATAAAATCAATAACTTTTGTTTTATAATTCATAAAAATATGTTTAATATATGAAAATTTTCAGAAAAATAAAATCTACAACTTAAAACTAATATCAAATTTTTTTATGATAATTATTTAAGTAAATATTATTTTATAAAAGTTTTATAAGTAATAATACTTTGATAAATCATATTTATTAATGGTAAATGTTAAAAATATAAATGAAATACCAAAAATCTTAGAAAAATAAGAATTATAGTTTAAAACTATAATCATGCATTATTACTCCACTTAATCAAGTATTTGTTATTTATTAAGTCTTTATAAAATAATAAGTACTGTAAAAATCATATCTTATTATTTATAAATCATAAAAACTAAATGTAATATACCAACATGATCAAAAAAATAATACCTATATGTTAAAAATATAATAATCCAATTTTAAGTTAAATAAAAAGTTAAACACTTTAATAACTTGAATTTAAACCTATTTCTTTAGTCAATAAATCATATAATGTCAAATAAAATTTGCTAATGTTTCTTAAATTAACCAATTAAATCTAATAAATAGTGTTAGCCTTAAATACTAATTTTATGAAGTCAAAATGGTTCAACACATTTTAAAAATGAAATTATATTGAATTATCATTCAACCATAAGTGTAGGTTATTTTATAAAAGGATCCTTATCCAATCTAAAATCTCCAAGAATAATTGTAATGAGATAAAACCCATTCCTTTACTTTAATCACAAGTTTATAAACAAATAAAAACACTATAGTGAGTTCATAAATAGTGAATAATATTGTTTACTTATTCATAAACCTTAACCACACCCTTATAAGGAGATAAATCCCTTTATACATTTATAATGTAAAGAAACCATTACCAACTAAAAATAATGCCATTCTTCAGTAACTTTAAAGAAACATTATAAGGTGAACAAGATATAAGTATAACAAGCATTACACCTAAAGTCCATCTATGTTTTAAAGTTAATTTTAGTCTACCAGACTTTAAGTATAATGCTAAAAACTTTATTATATACTTTATAGTTAACTTTGGTCTGTTATAATCAAGTTATAAAGTATCTTAATATCAAACCAACCAAGTTAAAAACCAAGATAGATAAGTCTCTAATACTAATGTTGTCATTATTCAAATGGAGTAATTCTTTCTTACTTAAAGACTATAACTAGAAAGAACACCTCATAAGGTTAACTTTTAAAAGCTTAAATGCTTCTGCTTAGTTGAGTAAGATTTTTCTTCAAATGTTATTATTTTTGCCAGTTCAAACATCAAATGACAATTAATAATAATCACATTACATTAAGCTTTACTTATATACCTAAGATTGTTAACACTTCAGTTCCTTATAAATGTCATCACTTGCAAGGTAAAACTTGAAGATAAGATAATTCACATATAAGCAGTCCTTGCGTAGCACATCTCATTAGTATATCGTATTGTTATGCCATTATGTTTACATGTTGTTTCACACACATTCACAAGCCTTATTAAGAAGCACATGTGTGAAACTTAATCTAAAAGGGCAACACATTCCAAGGAAACCCTTTCCAGTATCCAAACCCTAGAACAACGTTACCCCCAGGATTCGAGTTTATCAACTTGCATTACATTACTTATGCATAAAAGCATCTTTCTTCTTTAAACATTAGTCCTTACCGGACCAATGATGCTGATTTCAGATATTGGATCTTATATTGTCTTAAAGACCGTGAGTGCATAATCTTGCAATCACAAAAGGAAATTTCACACTTGCTCATGTCCTTTGGTTATTTCCTATAAAGTATTTTACAAATACAATGTGGACATCACCTGCATTTGAAAAAGGTCCGAAAACACTATTTTCATAATAATGTGATTATAGGTTATTACCATGAGGTAATAACTTACTATAAAAGTTCCGGTGGTAAAGGAACATATTATCTAGGACTTAACAACCAATGTCGCCAGTGATTCTAGCGCCATATATTACGCGTTAACCATGAGATTTGGAATGGGACGGAGAAGTCAGTTGTATCCTTTTCCTCTTGTATGGAGGTAATACGACCTTAACGTGACGTTGTGATTCCTTGTGTGGATCCAACATATGGGTGGGCACCCTTACGTCCCACACTTTTGGTGTCTAGATTATCTATGGATGGTGTTTAGTGGAGGGACCATCTAATATGGCACTTGCCAGGGCAACACCAGGTCATAGAGTCTTCGGGAACTCATCATGGTTTTAGCCTTCCCAAGTGAGGGCCTAAC
Organism: Avena insularis; assembly: GCA_023614405.1. Taxonomy (NCBI): domain Eukaryota; kingdom Viridiplantae; phylum Streptophyta; class Magnoliopsida; order Poales; family Poaceae; genus Avena; species Avena insularis. The sequence continues at coordinate 295,901,557 of CM042689.1, read as the reverse complement.
AGAGGTGAGCCGGCCCCGAAGGATCGTGCAGACATATGAGGTCGTGGAGAGGGAAGTGATTGACTTGGATCTTAGACTGGGCCCCATACCAAGGAAGTATGGACAAGGTCATGACTTGGTTGTGCAACAAGGCTAAGATCTCTCATGGGTAAAGTAACACACCTCTGCAGAGTATAAGAACTGTAACTTGTTACTCCCTGTTCCGGGAAGGAGTTGCGAACGCTACGGGAAAGGAACTCCATGAAAGTTCTGGTAAACCCGTGAAGGCTGACGGACATAGTTTTTCAGAATAAAAGCAACCTTTGAAGAAATGTTTACGAAAACTTGCATTGCCTACGACCTATGGTCTCTGGCCATAGATATAGTGCATCAAACACTCCTTTTCTAGTGAACTTGCTGAGTACGCTCGTACTCAACGTATCTTCTTAACCCTTGCTAGGTTCTGAAGCCAATATAGACGATGTCTACATCAAGTTATGCTCCAGGAATCATCACCAGAATCTAAAGTTCTTCAATGAAGTCAAGAAAGTCAACATATACATCAACTCAAGTGAAGACGAAGTTACTGATTAGATAGGAACATAATCTCTAGCCATAGAACCTATTTCTATAGCGTATTGCAATAGCAGCAATGCCAGACCATTAGTTAAAATACTAGTCTTAATAGTATGATAGTTTTTGAGTTGTTTATTTTTGATCTTATTTGTAAGAAGATTCTTTCTCTCTCTTTAACCTAGAGTGTTCTCTGGATCTTGTGTAAAGAGTTGAGTTGTAACCTATAGTCATGTCTTGGACCTGCTGTGTTTCTATTGTACCACTCTGATGGATGTAATACTAGTGAACGGTGTTTCATTGGTGTTATGTCAACGACTATAGTGTACTACATCATGCAGCGGTATGCTGGGTCACCACAACGTACGGGGCTGTAGACCCACGCACAAAATCCTAAACCTATTTTTCACTTGGTATCAGAGCCGTCGCCGCCGCTCGAGTTGACCGAGCCACCGCCGTCGTGATCCGTCTCCGTCGTCGCCGCTCGAGCCTCTCCGAGCCGCCGCCGCAATGGGCACCTCCGCGATGCAACTTTCCACCGTGATGGGTTCTCTTGCCGCCTCGTCGTCTTTGTCCTCGGCCCCCGTGATCTCATCCGGGATCTCCGTCAGACTCGACAGCGGAAATTTTCCCCTATGGAAGGGGTTGATGCTTCCGTACCTCTCTAGTGCCAACCTCCATGGGCACCTCGATGCCGACGTCGCTGCCCCGAAGAAGACTCTCACTGAGGGAACCGGTGACAAGGTGGTCACCGTCGACAACCCTGAGTACCACCGATGGTGGGTTCAGGACCAGAAGGTGCTGAGCATCCTTCTTGGCTCGATGGAAGGCGACATCGCCAGCTAGTTGATCTGCTGCAAGACCGCCGCTGCCGCGTGGAAGGCGGTCCACACCATGCATGACGCCCAGAGCCGTGACAACATACGTCACATCCGTCGTCTCCTGCAGGGCACCAGGAAGGAGATGTCCGCCGCAACCTACATGCACAAGATGAAGGGCTTTGTCGATGCGATGGCTGTTGCTGGTTCTCCCGTGAGTGACGATGAGCTTGTCGATCACATCCTTACCGGAATCGGATCCGCGTACAACTCCATCGCCGCCAACTACACGGTCGGGGACAAGGCTGTCTCCTACTCCGATTTCTACTCACATGTCTTGTCCTTTGAGGCACTGCAGGCGTAGCAGGCGCAATCCGAGGGATGGTCATCCTTAGTGAACACCGTGATGCGCCTGAACCCTAGTTTTCAGGGAGGTAGCGCTCTGTATCGTCCATATGAGGGACAGCAGGGGCACGGCTACGGCCGCTACGACGGTGGTAACGGCGGCTACAGCCGTCAAGATGGAGGCGGCTACGGCCGCAATGACGGCGGCTACTACCGCAACGATGGCGGCTACGGCCGCAATGATGGAGGCCGCAATGGCGGCTACGACCGCAATGATGGAGGCGCAACAGAGGTGGCAACGGCGGCCGCAATGATGGCGGTCGTAATGATGGTGGCCGCAACGGCGGCCAGCGCCGCAATCGTCCTGCGCGGCTCTGCGGCATCACGGGGACACGGCGACAAGCGCATAATCGCCGACCCAACTACCAGCCTCCATAGCAGCGAGGAGGGAACGCTGCCACAACCACCAACAACCCCTGGATCATGGATTCAGGATCGACAGATCACCTGACGAGCGAGCTGGCACCTCTTTATACTCATGAGCGCTATGATAGGAAGGATCAAGTTCAGATGGCCAATGGTACAGGTTTGTCAATTTCGCATATTGGTTATTCACTTTTAGTTGGTTCATCGCTTCACCTTAAAACTATCCTTCATGTGCCAGATACTCATATAAATCTCCTGTCTGTCTATCATCTTGTCTGTGATAATGACGTGTTTATTGAATTTTACCGTTATTTCTTTTGTGTTAAGGACAAGTCCACGGGGAGGGTCCTCCTACTCGGTAGGATTCATGGTGGATTATATCCGATTATGTTCGTCAAAGCTTCATCATCACTGTGTCATGCGTCCGCCGGTGTTACTTCTAAGCATTGGCATCACCGTCTTGGTCATCCATCCAATAAAGTAGTTCAAAACATTGTTAGAACAAATGAGCTTCCGTGTTCCTCTTCAGACAATAACTCTTTATGTGATGCTTGTCAGTGGTCATACGGTTTCAGACAATAAAGTACCTCTTGAGCTTATTCAGTCAGATTGGGGCAGGGAGTACCATCGCCTTCACCGCTATTTTGAGCGTACGGGCATAGTTCATCGTGTCTCGTGCCCTCATACTTCCTAGAAAAACGGTATTGCTGAGCGCAAGCATCGTCGTCTTGTCGAGATCGGTCTAGCTCTCCTTGCACACTCACAGCTTCCTCTGCGTTATTGGGATGAGGCATTTCTTATGGCATGCTATCTCATAAACCGTATGACCACTCATGTTATTAACGAAGAAACACCCTTGTTTAGACTTATGCATATTCTGCCCAACTACGAGTTTCTCTTTATCTTTGGATGCGCTTGTTGGCCTAGTCTTCGCAAGTATAATTCCCACAAATTAGAGTTTCGCTCTAAAATGTGTGTTTTCTGGGGTATAGCCCTATGCATAAAGGGTATACGTGTTTGGATAGAACCACTGGTCGTGTTTACATCTCTCGTGACATTCTGTTCGACGAGACTGTGTTTCCTTTTGCTACTCCCGACGTCTCGGTTGATGTGTCTACCCTTGAACAAGCCATGCGTTTTCCGTTTGATGAACCAATTACTAGTGTACCAATGCGAAATTATGACCTATCCTATTTGTCTACTAATCCACCTGTGTAAGGTGATGTTGTATCTGTGCAGGTGTCTGGAGTTCCTCGTCCTCAGGAGCCAGTGCGTGACGCCGTGATCGACGTGCATGGGAGCGCCATGCACGGGCCGCCCTTGCGCGAGTCTGCCCCGGCGCCTGGCGCCGGCCTGCCTCCTCTCGCACCGGCCCATGGGCCGCTAGCGCCGCCGCCAGATGCCTTTGGCCAGCTCGCATCACCTTGCGTTGCTCTGTCGACCGCGACGCCTTCGGCTGGCCCTTCTGCTGAATCGTTGCATGCCAGGATCATGCGCAACCGCGATCAGACGTGACGAGAGAAGACGTACACTGATGGTACTATTCGGTATGATCCCCGACGCCGAGCATTCTTTGTTGCCCCCATGTCGCATCGAGATGCGCTACTCGAGCCGGGAGTTTGCTGCACTACAGCAGACCGGTACCTGGACTCTCGTTCCTCGACCACCTGGCGTCAATATTGTTGGCAGCAAATGGATTTTCAAAGCAAAGCATCGTCCAGATGGGTCTATTAATAATCACAAGGAACGATTGGTAGCCCGAGGTTTCACTCAGCAGCATGGGATTGACTATGGGGACACTTTCAGTCCAGATGTCAAGACAGCCACCGTTTGTCTTGTTTTGTCTCTTGCAGTCTCACGTGGCTGGAGTCTTCGACAGGTTGATGTCAGTAATGCTTTCTTGCATGGATTTCTGGCTAAAGATGTCTATATGCAGCAGCCTCCTGGTTTTGAGGATGTCCGGTATCCCTCTCATGTCTGCAAGCTTCAACGATCTATTTATCGTCTGAAACAGTCACCCCAGGCATGATACGCACGTCTGAGCCAGCTTCTTCAGCAACTTGGCTTTGTCTCTTCCAAAGTGGATACGTCGTTGTTCATCTACTCACGTGTTGGGGTACAGATTTTCATGTTGGTCTATGTGGATGACATTGTTATTGCTGGCTCTACTCCGGAGGTTGTGGATTGTCTCGTTCGTTCACTCTCTGATAGTTTTCCTATCAAGTACATGGGGCGGCTGGAGTACTTCCTTGGATTGGAGGTGACTTACAATTCAGGGGGGATGATATTGACTCAATGGAAATATGCGCTTGATCTTCTTCATAGAGTCAACATGGAGAATTGTAACTCTGCCGCCACTCCACTTCCGTCCGAGACGTTGACTCGTGACAAAGGCACCCAGCTTGGTTCCGATGATGCCCATAGATATCGCAGTGTGGTTGGAGGACTGCAGTACTTGACGCTCACTCGTCCAGGTATTTCATTTGCGGTAAACAAGGTTTGCCAGTTCTTGTCACAACCCACTGATATGCACTAGGAGTCTGTCAAAAGAATCTTACGCTATGTCCGAGGGACATTGTAGACTATCTTGTGCATGCTCAAGTCACCGTCGACGGTTGTCAGTATCTTCACAGATGCTGATTGGACAGGATGTGTGGACGATAGACGATCCACAAGTGGGTTTGCAGTTTTTGTCGGTCCAAATCTTATTTCATGGAGTTCGAAGAAGCAACCCACAGTCTCGAGATCGAGTATCGAGGCAGAATATAAAGCGTTGGCTAATGGTGCTGCTGAAGCTATTTGGGTAGATTCACTACTCAAGGAGTTATGTGTGGCTCGGCAGCGTACCCCCGTGTTGTGGTGTGATAATCTTGGGGATACTTATCTGACGGTGAATCCAGTATTTCATGCTCGGACGAAGCACATTGAGATCGATTTTCATTTTGTACGAGAACGAGTAGCTGCCGGTGAACTGGACGTCAACTCATCTCCACTCATGACCAGTTGGCTGATGTGTTCACTAAAGCAGCCACACGACAGATGTTAGATAGATTTAAGTCCAATCTTAACCTTGTATATAGCGGTTTAGATTGAGGGGGGTGTTAGAATTGTAAGTAGACTCTAACACGGTCTGTTGTGTAACACGTATACGAGATGTATACGTATGTAACTTGTACTGTCATGATCTATATAAGTGGAGCACTTGCCGGGCTGTAGATCCACGCACAAAACCCTAAACCTATTTTTCACTAAGCCTCTTGTTAGACTAGCTTGTTGGTTAATTGATGATCATGGTTTCCTGATCATGAACATTGATATGTTATTAACAACAAGGTCATATCATTAGGAGAATGATGTGATGAACATACTCCTATAGTTAAAGCGTAGTATAAGATCAAGTTATTTAAAATAGTTCACTTGCTATAAGTTTTTAGATACATAGTAACCTAAATCTTTCGATCATAAGATTATGTTAATCACCATCACCAGAGGGATGCTTTGATTACATCAAACACCACTTTGTAATTGGATGGTTATAAAGGTGGTATTGAGTGTTCTGAAAGTATGTGTTGAGGCACATGGATCAAGAGTGAGATTTGTTCATCCATATGACAGATAGATGTACTATGGGCTCTCTCGATGGAATGTCATCCAATTGTCTTGCAAGCATGTGACTGGCTCACAAGGGATCACATATCACGGGAACGATAAAAGAGTACTTATCGGTAACGAGGTTGAACTAGGTATGCATAGATACCGACGATCAAACCTCAAATAAGTAAAGTATCGCAAGACAAAGGGAAGTTGGTATCGTATGTAAATGGTTTATTCGATCATGAAGTAATCGTAGAAATATGTGGAATTCATATGAATTTTCAGATTCCTCTATTGGTTATTGATCAAAGAAGAGTCTCGATCATATTTGCATAATTCACGAACCATAGGGAGACACACTTAAGGATTCAATGTTGTTTAGTAGATATGGAATGTGAGTAAAGAGACCGAATGTTGTTCAGAGTCTCGGACTGGATCCGAGACATCACGAGGAGATCCGAAATGGTCCGGAGAATAATATTCATATAAGGAAAGTCCAATTCCGGAGTTCGGGAATGGTTTCGTTGTTTTCACCGGAATGTTCTAGAAGGGTCTAGAAGGTCCATCACTTCGGAGTGGAAGGGTACATGGATATGTCATACAAAAGTGGAATAATTGCATCATGTCCTAGGTCACTTGGCTGGGCAATTGGAAGAAAGAAATCAAACTCTGGTTTGAAAGTCAAACGCCAATTTGAAAAAGTCAAATCCCAACATGGTTGCCTAGTGGAGGGAGGGAAGGAATCCCACTTAGGGAAGGATTCCTCCCTCCCCTTGTCGCCGTCCACAAGGAGGAGTTGGGGGAGGACTACCCTCCCCCCAAACCGCCTCTCCCTCTCATTAATAGAGGGGAGGGGCGCCCCCTTGCCCCTCCACTAGAAACCCTAGCCGCCGGCCCCTTGCCCTCTCAAGTCGTCACCGCCTAGAGATTCTCTAAACGCCACCGCCTAGCTAACCCTAGCCTTCGGCCACCACCTCTAAACCCTATATCGCCGAGACCCCCTTTTACTCCACCATACCCGCTCCGGCTTAGGCGAAGCCCTGCGGGATTTCCCCTCTACTTCCACCACCACGTCGTCGTGCTGCTGAAATCGCGAGGAGAGATCTACAACCTATGCTGCCCGCTGGAACAAGGGAGAGGAAGGTCTTCATCGAGTACCGAACATGTGACCGACTGCGGGAGCGCTGCCGGAACGCGGCGCCGGAAGGATCGTCTACGCGATCTTGAGATCGTCAAGTGAACGACTACATCACCCACGAGAGATCCGTATCTCTTTAAATGCTTTGGATCTTCGAGGGTTAGTACTCTATCAACTCGTTGCACCGATCTAGTAGATTAGATCTTGGCTTGTGTGTTTTTATGCGATAGAATTTTTTTGTTTTCTATGCTACGAACCCCTACACCTGCTGCCTCCCAAGCTCAGCATCATGACATTGATTTCAAGCCACGAGGTATCCATTGTGCTCGGAAGGGAAGTGTGAGGAGGAGAAGACGCCATGGGATGAGATTTTGGACGAGGTCTGAAGCATCCACGACAGCCCTCACGGCGGCCTTCGAAATCCGATTGTTGCTCTCTTTTTTTAGGAATCACGGGGCAAGAGGCGGTCTGGCGGCAACCTCGAACTCCAAATTTTCCTTCGTTAGGAGAAACACCTCTAGCTCAACAATATCCATCCTTATACAATATTGTACAACAATTTGATGCGAGCGTGGCACAAGTTCTAGCTCATGTACTGCTTAACGTTAGATTTTGACGAGTACTTAATGGTAGTAAGTGGACCGTTTGGTTACACTTATGCCAACGATTAATGACGGTACAGTTCTCAGATAAACAAGATAAGTTTATGTGGAACTTAACTTTATTTGGGATGTTTTCAGTAAAATCCATGTATGAAGATCTTATGAATAATCATACGGTTTTCATTCGGAAATATTTGTGGAAACTAAAAATTCCACTTAAGATTAAAAAATTTATGTGGTTTCTTTATAACAAAGTTTTACTAAGGATAACTTGATTAAGAGAAATTGGGTAGGATGTGTCAATTGTTGTTTTTGTGGATCGGCATAAACCATTGAACATTGTTTATTTCCTGTCCTTGCGTGTTTATTATGATGCGTTGTCAATTTTGCTTACGATGTTCTCCCTCCAACTAATATCATAAACATGTTTGGGAATTGGTTGGATGAAGTGGACAAAGCAACTAAGGCTAGAATTCGCATTGAGATTTATGCCTTGTGTTGGTCTATTTAGAGATGCAGAAATGACATAATCTTTAACAAATAAAAAATTAATCTTTTATAGGTTATCTATATGGTGTTATTGGGTTTAGTTTTGGACGTGTCTGCTACTGTCAGACGAGTGGAATATTTAACAAATAAAAAAATTAATTTTTTATAGGTTATCTATATGGTGTCATTGGGTTCAGTTTTGGACGTGTCTGCTACTGTCAGACGAGTGAAATATTATAGCTACTGAATGCAGTCATTTATTGATGGTTGTCCACAATATATTCGGTCACTTAAATGCAGCCATTTATTGATTACAAGCAGCCGCATAGTCGACTTTAGCTTTAGCATGTCTAGAGATCCACTATTTTGTCTTTTTGCTTGTTGATACTCCCTCTGTTTCATAAAAGTAACCATTAAAAATAGTATTAAAAATAGTTTCGTCAGGTTGTAACAAATAAAAGGGAGGTTTTAAAGTTATCGAAGGCAGAATTACATCAATGACTTCACCCTTTGATCAGCAGATGGAAGGCTGTTGCGAAGGCTGTTGCGACTAGCGAGCCTTCGGAGTTGTTTTTCCCCCCTCTCCTCCCCTCTCCCCCTCCCCCTTGAGAGTCGCTCAGTCTTGCCCCCTTCTTCTTGGCTCATTTGGAGAGGATGGGATGGGAGAGGCTGACCGTTGTATAGTGGTAGATGTAGGTGGTTTGGCCCTGTGCCGGTCTTGGGCATGATGCCCGTAGGTGGAGGCGGCGCTAAGGCTCTGTGCAGCCAGATCCTTAGCCTTTTAGGGTTCCTCGTTGCTTTTCTCTCCGTCCATGGTGGAGGGAGGAAGACGGCGATGAACATCGTGCTCCGAAATAAAGCTCTTCTTGTTGCGGGTGTTGTGTGGTTGTGCCCAGATCTGGGGCCCTCTCTGGCCGGCCGTGGCGGCGGGGGGAGATGGCCTGGTTGTGGGCGGCGGCTACGCTTCTTCGCATCATTGAGCTACTCCTTGGTGCTTTCGAGCGGCGCCAGGAGGTCACCGGGTCTCCCTCTTTGCGTCACTGCAGTGGTTGCAGTTGTCGGCGGAGGAGGCGGACTCAGTGGCTCGACCATAAAGCCCGGGTGTGCCTCCGCGGTGTCATCGGCGACTAGCTACCTCTCCAGATCTCGGCCTGCCATGGTGGCGAGGGAAGAAAGGAGGGTTGGCTTGCTGCTGCTGATACTTGCGATGGGCGGGGCTGCCTGTTCCCAAGCGGCGATGCTGCGTTTTCTCCGGCGAAGCAAAAAGCCAACCGCTATCTATGGCCAAGAGGATGGCCTCGCCGAGCTCGAGAGGCCTCTATGCCTGAGCTACTTCACACGGCTCCCAGTGGGTCTTATTGCGCAGCATGTCGGTCCTTCAGGACATTTCCCGGTTCAAAAAAAATAAGACTAGCGAGCCCTCCATAGCAGGGCGGTAATAAAATAGACTACACATTTTTCTCTGCGGGAAGAGATTGAACATTTTTCATTTAGTTTTGTAGGGCTTTCCCCTCCCCGAAGAGAAGGAGCCCTTCCAGAAATTCTCAATGACCAGTGAGGGCCAAAGAGGGGGTTTGGAAATAGTTTTCAACCAGCAATTGACGCGCCTCGGTATAACCTCACTAGCTGCGCCATTGCCCCAAGCGCAAAGATGCTTTTTCAAGGAGCCCAGCCACCCCTGTTTATATCCAGTCTTGCCTCGCGCTCTTTCCTCCGTAAGCGAGGTGGTACTAATACAATCAAGCCAGCGCGGGGGAGCAACAAACCGACTCGATGAATTAGAAGCAATTGGGCTGCCCTCCAGCTATACTAGTTGGGCCGTCCATTCCCGCAACCCACGAAAACTCGACAGCCCAGCAACCAGGTGAACCTGGAGTCTCCTCTGCGCTGCTGCGCTTCTTCTTCTTCCTCCGCTTCCTGCAACCCGCTGCCATCTGCGCCCGTGGGAGAGAGCGGCTACCTGCGGGATGAAGACGAGGTCGCAGGCGAGCCCGAAGCCCCTCAACACCGTCAGGCTGCCCCCCGTGGCGAGCCCCAGGACGAAGCCTAGGCCGGAGACGCGGAAGAAGGGGACCCTCGACGACATCCGCCGCCCCAAGAAGCCCCCCACCGCCTTCTTCTATTTCATGTATGTATGCACTCGCGTCTTTCTCCGCCTCGAAATCTCAAACTGAGATTGCAACTGAATCTCATATCTACTAACTGTAACTGGCGACTGCTCAATCAATTGGGGATGCGGTATCAGGGGTTTTCGGCTGGGCTGCTGGCTCGCTCTATCGCACTAGTTAGGTTAGTTTCCTTGTGGTTCCAGGGAGGCCTGTTGAGAATTTTATCTCAGTGGTGCATTTGTTTGTTCCCCAGCTGGTGGCTGGACTCACTGTTGTCGCTCGTGTAGCCATGTTTTTTTTAGTTTTCACAAAGTAGTTTTGCAGTCATGTTTGAACCTACGTTTTTGTAAATTGCATCTGTTTTTGTCTGTATTCGTGATGGTAGGAGCTTACTTGAATGTATCCAGTGAAAGTGATGCCAAAATTTCCTGAACCCTGGTCAGAACGGCACCACTCCTTTTCTCATAGGCCAGAGGCAGTTTATTTTGTGATCCCATCTTGGAAGTTGAGAACTTGGAGCCTGAAGCCATCGGATTCTGATATGTCATTAACAAAGTGTTCCAACTCTGCAATGTGCAAACGGCACTACCTTTATTTCTCATTTGATTGGCATATATCTGACATGGCAATGTTATCAGCTTATCGTACTCAGTTCACAGTAGCACTGGAAATGGTTGATCGCTGATGTATACAAAAATTTTATGCTCTGTTGACTTATTCTAATATTGATGGTTCAAAAATATTTTAAGCACTGAATAACTGCTCCTCACGGAAAAGGATAAAGAATAACTGCAATAGGATATTGTAGCTGGACTATCTAATTTTTTTCTGCTTCATCCAATTGTCATTGTTGAACATATTGATTGCTTGTCCTTTGGATTTTTCACATTGTCTTAGGCGTAGCATAACCACATTTTTCCTGTTGCTCCTCGTGTTGAATGTTATCATGCACATGATGATGTGGGTATAATCAATACTCTTGTTTCCATCGTAGACTGTTAACCTGAGAACTGGGCTAAACTGATCAACTAAATAATGCACATGTTGTACAGTATCCGGCAACATTTGAATAATGTGATGTGTTGCCAAAACCTACTTTCGGTCTTGTTGGTACTCATAGGTAGTCTGATTTCTTTGCTGTCCTGATGTTTCATATTCGTGTATTTTAATTGTTTAATTAATCCTCTAATCAGCAATATATTTAGGGAATGTCTGAAACAAAGTTTTTTTCCCACAAGAATCTAGTTAATTCCTGTGGGGATCAAGAAAAATCCTGCATTATAAATGGGTCCTTGAAGTTCTCTTTATTTATATGAATTATTTTACTCGCCTGGTTGACAATTTCCATCTCTCACACTAAATCATTTTACTGAATTTGCCATATTCTCTTGAAGGGAGGATTTCCGGAAAACATATAAGGAAGAAAATCCAAGTGTAAAATCAATGCGGGATGTAAGTTTTCATTGTTTAAATTTTAAGCTTCAGGCTAGCTTCTTAGTCATGTTGTGATGTAATATACCTTACACTGCAGATAGGAAGGGCATGCGGCGAGAAATGGAATAAAATGGCATTTGAGGTTGGTATTCTCCCTCTGACAGCCTAATGATGATTTTGTTGCAATATGTACATAGTCACTACAAAATTGTGTCATTTAATCTTGCTACCTGGTAGGAACTTATTGCATTGTAAGGATGGTGTAGCATGGTTGATTAAGAATGTTTGAAGTAGAGTTGTAGTTTGGCTTCTTTGATGATTCACTTCTTTTGTGATTTTGTTTTTGGATATCAATAGAAGCTACTTCATTTTCAAATCATTAAGTACAAGCCCTTACCTTGATATTGTATTCATTTAGTAGCCAGGTTTATTCTACAAGCCCTTCCTTGACTGAGGGGATGCATTGACCTACATTGTATTGTAACTGTAGAAGTTTCATTATTTGTATACTCAGAATATATTTGTAGGGTGTCAGCTAAGATTTAGATGGATGATGATGATGATACGCTATTGCACAATTTCCATGGTTTAGATGTTGGTTATTAGGTGTCTCTACTTACTAAATACACTAAAAAAATTGAATCCCTCACCTGTAGACAGTTCTAGACAGCTGCAGTTACTTCACGTTGATGATCACAGTAACCCATGCATCCTTGATATTATCTTTTCATAATACATAGACTATAGGGAAAACAGAAACGGGTCATTGCTGCCAAGTGTAGAGATGAACCTACTTGGAAGCCTTAGTACCTGCCATATGATTATGGAATTTCTCATTTGAAAAATGCATGTTGTCACATAAATATGTAGCGTGGTTTATTTTAATGAAAATGACATAACTATGTAGCAGTTCTAACTTCTCGTTGACTTGTGTAACACCAATTACACAATTTGGTAGAATTGCATAATAGTTTTCTATGCCTATAAAGGAAAAAAAAATATGACTCCTGGACTGAGAAATTATGCTTCATACTTACTGATGTTAACATTTTCAGCTTGTTTATTGCACCAGGAAAAAGTGAAGTACTACGATCTAGCTACGGTAAGGCGTGCTGAGTTTGAGAAGGCGATGGCTCAATATAACAAGAAAATGGTGATTTTGTTTTACAGCATATTGCACATGTTTTATCTTTTTTTTTTTCATGCGTCTGGTCATACTTAATTCTATTTCTTCATGCAGGTAAATGGTGAATTGTCCGAGGAATGAGACTACGAGTAAAAGTGTGCATTGGGTTGTTGTGATGATTCCGCAAGTAACTACATGAATCAATCAATTGTACTATATCACATGACAGAATTCTGTAATGACCGCTGCTATCTATAGATAGTTGGACTCCTGGTCTTGCAATATTGTAGACTGATGGTCAGTGTTACACTGACTCCGTGTACTGGTGCCAGAACATTGTTTTGTGCTGTGTAGTGCGTTGTACGTGTACTGTTCTCCGGTGAAATTTCAGTGGCCCTAATCATAACGCAGCCTCTCGCCTATAGGATGTTTAAGTTTCACATGAAGGGGATCAATATGGTGTCAGTGGGTGTGGTTTAAAGTTGTCGGTATCCTGATGCGTGTTGTATTATCTTACGATTTTACAATACAACAAGTTGTCGGTATCTTGATGTGTGTTGTATTATCTTACGATTTTACAATACAACCGCTGCCAATAGATATGTATTGTGATGGTATCTTAATCCAGTAGTATCTTACTCGTACTGTGATGCTTATTCTAGTACCATTAGTAGTTTTCCTTACGATAAGAAATATGAAACAACAGAGCTTCCACTAGTTTGGGGGCGACAAGCTAAATAGTAAATGTTGCCTTCGAGTCGCAAAGTGAACTCAGTATTTTAATAACAAGCTTCCATTAGTTTTGGTGAGACGGGTATTGAAAAGCAATTTGTACGTGAAAGTTAGCGGTCGACTAGACATTTGTGTGTACCGATTTTGAAGTGCATTGGCCCACGTATTTTGTTGGTTCATAATTAGTTATGCTCATACCATACATTAGACGTCAGCCTATATTCAATATACTGCGTTAATCCTATGAGAACATAGAATATTCTCAAATTATAAATTAGTACTACAATTTTTAAATGCATTTGAGGCATTTTTTTAAAATTTTTTTGCATAGTATCAAGATACTATACTGGTGAAAAGAAAACGACATTACTCTGGTATTTGGTGATAGTAACCCGTAAAAACAAAGTTTTAAGTGAATTGAAGTGCTAATTTATCACCAAGGACTCTGTGGCCCAATGGATAAGGCGCTGGTCTACGAAACCAGAGATTCTGGGTTCGATCCCCAGCGGAGTCGCTCTCCTTTTTTGTGTGGGTGCTGAACGCATCACATTTTTTATTTAGAAGTTAGAATAGATTTAAGTGAACACGTATAATGTTTATGTGAACTATGAATCATGTTTGCTCTCCTTTTTTGTGAGAATTTATCCATACATTTTTTATCTAGAAGTTAGAATAGACTTAAGAGAACACATATAATGTTTATGTGAACTATGAATTGTGTTTGCTCTCCTTTTTTGTGAAAATCTGTCCATACTTTATTTTTCTTCCCAACGGGAAAATATCGAGTTGTCCACATCATATTTTTTACAAGTTAGAGTACATAAAAATGAACAACAAACCGCCTATACATCAAATTCATGGTCAAAAAATTATTAGAAGAAACATGATTAGGATGATTTGGTGTTTATTGAGGTGTTGGCAACATTAAACTGAACATAAAGTATTTATATTTTTTTGTTGGGTGCGGATTTGAAGTATTTATATGAACTTTTTTTAATAAAAATGGAGGACGGGGAGGGGTCATTGGCCCTACACAAGATCCGTATATGAGCGGAAGTATAATATGTTGATTTAACACCCACTTCATCCCGACGCCTAGGCAAAGGGGTTGAGATCGTGGCTACATAAATAAAATGGAAATCGAGGTTCTAAAATCATGGATGTTGCATAATTGAACGGTTTTGAGAGTCCATGTTGGAAATCATGATTTTAGAGTTTAATTTTGAAATATGGATTTGATCCAAAGTTGAAGGTTGAGTTCTTTTTCTTTCTCCACGGTTTGGCCACCATAGTGCTTTATGTAGATGATTGCATCTCAGCTTAGATTGTTCTCGTCGATTCTGCATTCGATCCCCAGCGGAGTTGCTCTTCTCTTTGCTGAAAATAATAGTTCATTCATGCTTTATTTTTCTTTTCATAGGAAAGTTTCGGAGTTGTCCATTCCATATTTGTTCAGACGTTGGAATGGAGTAAAGTAAACACATGTAATGTTTATGTGAATTGTGAACTACTATTTTCTTTTAGGGGTGACATGTGGTCGGAGCCCCCTTCCAACAAACTGCCTATATATACATTAAAACCATGATAAAAAATTTGATTAGAATAATATAATTAAAACACGTAATTATTGGGCATTTTTAACTGTTGTGATGTTGGCTGTAGGAAGAACCCCAACTACCGGGTATGGAGATCGCTTGCTTCATCCGGGGGGGGGGGGTACCTCCTGGAGCTAGACCGGAAGGAGAAATGCGACGAGCGCACCGGCCGTTCAAGTACACTGTATACTCTAGCCGCTCGTCGACGAGCGCGATGGCTCCATCTACCGGTAACGAGCATGACGGTAACAAGTAGATGATCTACTTGTGAGATCCTTAGAATCATATAGCTCAAGATTTGACAAAGAGAAGATCATAAGTATTTACCTTGATATGGAGGTCCAGCCATCACCTTCTCTTGATCTACTTGTCCCGAATCTTATTCTATGATTGTGTTGGTTCTTCCTAGTGTTTTGAATGCTAACTTGATTGGAGAGTGAGGAAAAAGTGAGTGAGTGAGAGAGAGAGCAGCAACCGTATCATATTGGCCCACCACCACTTCCTTTTATATTAGCACCTGCACTAGGGGAACCTTCACCAAAAATGGACGGCCAGGATGCCCCCGATCAGGGAAATCCAACGGCTTTGAATAAATGACCTTCTAAAAGGTTGTAGATCACTTATATTTGACTTATATCCAACATTCCCTCCTTGATCATAAGGCTAAATTTATAAGTCCATTTCTCAATAAAATAGCATACGAGACAAACGGATTACAATGGCCATTTAGTACCGGAGAACCTAGTTACAACACCACTTCATCTCAAAACAGATCTTCTTTAACTTAGGAGCTCCGAAAAGTTATACTTATTACAAACTTACAGGCTCATCTCTTTGTTGAAACTTATATAAAGACAATAAATTAAAATGGTCAGTTAAGTACCATTGAACCAATTGACTATAGTACAACATTCCATCGAAGAAAACAACCCTTCTTAGGCTTATGGGGAGATGGTGTCATAATGGTCCTAATTCCATGATCAAAAGCTTTCTACCAATCCCATGATAGGAAGCCTTTCGGGAGTGGATCCGCTAACATTGTGTTAGTTCTTATATGCTTAATACTTATCGTTTGATCTTGGATTCTATCTTTCATAACATGGTACTTGATGTCAATGTGTTTGGCAACATCACTTGACTTGTTGTTACTCGAATAGATCGCCGCAGTTTGAGTATCACAGTAAAGGGTGAGTGGCTCAGATATACTATTAATCACCCTTAAACCCGAAATAAAGTTCTTCAACCATACTGCCTGCCCGGTTGCCTCATAACATGCCACAAGTTATGCCTGCATTATTGACGATGCAGTGACACTTTGTTTGGTGCTTTTCCAAGATATAGCTTCTTCTGCGAGGGTGAAAATAAAACCCGATGTGGATTTCTTAGTGTCAACGCCCCCCACAAAATTTTCATTTGAATAACCCACCACCTCGAGGTTATAGGTTCTCTTATATATGAGCATGAGGCCTTTAGTGCCTTGCAAATAACACAAGGCTTTCTTAGCAGCCTTACAGTGATCAAACCCTGGATTAGAATGATATCTACCAAG
This sequence comes from Avena insularis, assembly GCA_023614405.1. Classification (NCBI taxonomy): domain Eukaryota; kingdom Viridiplantae; phylum Streptophyta; class Magnoliopsida; order Poales; family Poaceae; genus Avena; species Avena insularis. Next base: position 295,885,049 of record CM042689.1, on the reverse strand, counting down.
CATCCCGGTTATGAATGCTAAGTCAGGATGAGTGCACACTTGTTCATACATCATACTTCCAATAACTGAAGCATAAGAAACTGAATTCATCTGCGCTGATTTATAATCACTACCTGGGCACTAAAAAGTCCCAAACTTATCACCCTTGACAATAGGAGAAGGCAAGGTTGAGCATTTATGCACATTGTATTTTTTGAGTACCTTCTCAATATATGCTCTTTGTGATAGCCCCAAGATTCCTATGGATCTATCTCCGTGAATTTGAATGCCTAAGACATAAGCGGGTTCACCAAGATCTTTCAAATCAAACTTTCAAGAGAGAAAACCTTTTAGTTTTTGGCAACATATTCTTATCGCCAGTGGCGGAGCCAGGATTTGAACTGAGTCGGGTCGAACAAATAAGCTTTAAATGGTTGTTGACAAAAAAATCAAATAATCAACAAAAAAATGGTCCAAACAGATTCATTTGTCACATTTCACCGAGTAGAAGTACAAACTGACTGAAAAAAGAACTAGAAACAAAAGTGCTACATTTTGAGGAGATGTTATCATACCATTAAGTTGATTCCATGCCAGGAATTCGAAAACCACAAGGAAGATGACCTCTACGGTTTAGCCACTCCATTTTTCCGAAGTTCGTTCAGTGCTGAATATTGATCTACAATACCATTTTCTTGTAGGAACTTAGCAAAAGGTCCAGAAATTTGGCCATAAAAAGTGTATCTTGATCTTTTGATCAGCTTGATTCTCAACTTTAGCTTTGAATATTTTGAATTTTTCTAATGCCTCAGATCTTTCTTTGATAGGATAGATGTATCCATAGTGGGAGAAGTCATCAGTGAATGTTATGAAGGAATCAAAACCATCCACTGATTTCACATTAAACATACCACAGATATCCATATGTACAATTTCTAAAACTCCCGTGATTTTATTTGCACCTTTCTTGATTCTCTTAGTATACTTCCCTTTGATGTAATCAATACAATGATCTAGATCCGCAACTGAGAAATCCAAAGGATGAAGAACTTGCTCCATAGTGAGATGATCGATTCACCCCTTGAAATATGGCCCAAACTATAGTGCCATAATTTTGAAGAAGTCTCATCATCATCACGCTTACACTTGGTACCAACATTCACATTAGAAGAGGGATCAACTTCATTTATGGAATCACTTAGGGAAACACGATAAAGTTTGTCCCTTCGAAGGCAAGAATAACATTATTATTGTCATACATAATTATACATATTTTGTTCCCAAAGTCACAGTGACACTCATCATCATCCAAACATGAGACGGACACAAGTTTTCGTCTCATAGAGGGTACATAATTTACATCATGTAAATGAAGCATAAAACCGCTATGGAGTATAAGTGCAAACTCTCTAATAGCCTTAGCCTCTGCTTCAACACCATTAGCAACTCTAATGGTTCTTTCCCCTCTTCTTATTGTCCTCTTCGTATCAAATCCTTGTAAGGAATTTGCAACATGAATTGTTGCACCTGAGTCAACCCACCATGTATTGGTGGCATAATTAACATAAAAGGATTCATCAATAAAGGTTATAACATTAGTACCTTTCTTATTGAGCCATTTCATGAACCCAATACAATCCCTCTGAATTTGTCTCCTTTCCACAAAAGGGACATCCATTAGGATCTTTAGCATCAGCATTAGGGGGTCCATCTGCATTAGGATCTCTATTAGGATTCTTTTGTTGAAAGAGCTTAGAGGATTGTCCTTTATATTTAAACTGAGAAGGCTTAGACTTGATAAACTTTTGATTTTTCTTCTTCTGAGAGTGCTTGAAATGATTGATATGGTCAACCTATCTAGCCTTAAGCCTTTCTTCCTCTTGTACACATCTGCCATCATTTCATCCGTGGCCCATTTAGAATCCATCGCATTATAATTGATGGTGAAGGGAGAGAACTCCGTGGGCAAGGATGACATAATAAAATGGACAAGGAAACCTTCAAAGTTTTCCATTTTCATTATCTTAAGTTTAGTGTACATATTAATCTTCCTCATGATATGCTCTCTTAGACTCCTAGTTGGGTCATACCTTTCATCAATAAGCCTTCTAGTGAGACTTGTTGCATAAAATTTGGATGATCCCTTAAACCGGTTCTCAATCTTTCCAAGGTAACCATTGGCAATCTGAGAGTCTGGAACAACTCCCCTCATGCTTTGAGTAATGGAGCCCTTAATGATCATGAGGCACTTACAATTTGAATCCGCCCACTTAGTTTTTGCGGTGACCTAGCATACCACTGCATGATGTAGTACACTATAGTCGTTGACATAACACCAATGAAACACCGTTCTATCCGCATTATATCCCTCAGAGTGGTACAACAGAAACATCACGGGTCCAAGACATTACTTTAAATTACATATAACATATTCAAAAGATCCAGAGAACTTCCTCGAACAGTGAGGAATATTATATAAAAAGAACCAGAAAGATCCACTCGGAGTTTACTTTAGAAGTACTACTATTAGTATATGGATAAGGCTTGAAAGTACTACTATAGTATTGTTCTACAGAAGTAGATTTTAGATTCTAGGAGTTTTATTTATATTCTATGCTTCAGCTTGTCTTCGATAGCTTCCAGTAAGGTATTCGACTCTGTTGATCTCCCTTAGATATCTTCAACTCTTCAAGTAACTTATTTCCTGGGAATGCCATTGATTTCTCCGAGATCTAGCAAGGGTTAAGAAGATACGTTGAGTACGGGCATACTCGGCAAGTTCACTAAAGGGAAGTGTTTGATGCACTATCTACAGCCACAGACCATAGGTCGTAGGCAATACAAGTTTTCGAAAATATTTCTTCAAATGTTGTTTTTATTTTGAAAAGCTATGTCCGTCAGCCTTCATAGGTTTACCAAAACTTTCATGGAGTTCCTTTCCTGCCGCGTTCGTAGCTCCTTCCAGGAACAGGGAGTAACAAGTTATAGTTCTTACACTTTGCAGAGGTGCGTTACTTTACCCATGAAAGATGTTAGCTTTGTTGCATATCCGGGCGCACATTCCCATTCACACTTCCTTGGTATGAGGCCCAGACTAAGATCCAAGCCAATCACTGTCCTTCTCCGCGACCCCGCATACACCGCAATTGTTGTATGCCCAAACTCTAGGTAGACTTTTCCCCGTATAAAACGGCTATACCTTAGTTGGATACACACAACAACCATTAGCACTAGAAATCTGTCTTTTGTAAGCCCATATCCACGGTAGACTTTTCCTCGTATAAAACGGCTATACCCATGATCTGCAACTTACAAATGCCCAGAAAAGTGTCCAATGCATGCGAAAGGGAGCCGATCCAGCTGACTTCTTCGTCCCATTCCAAATCTCATGGTTAACGCGTAATATACGGCGCAAGAATCACTGGTGACATTGGTTGTTAAGTCCTATATAATATGTTCCTTTACCACCGGAACTTTCATAGAAGGTTATTACCTCATGGTAAATAACCTATAATCATATTATTATAAAATTAGTGTTTTCTAACCTTTTTCAAATGCAGGTGATGACAACACTGGATTTGTAAAATACTTTATAGAAAATAATCAAAGGACATGAGAAAGTGTGAACTTGCCTTTTGTGATTGCAAGATTATGCACTCACGGTCTTCGAGATGATATAAGATCCAATATCTGAAATCAACATCATTGGTCCGGTAAGGACTAATGTTTAAAGAAGCAATATGCAGTTATGCATAAGTAATGCCATGCATTTTGTAAAACTCCCAAAGTGAATCCCCAATACTTTGAGTGAAGTGAGTTTAGGTAATTCTTTTAGGAGTTGGTTTATCTTCAAATTTTACTCTATAAGTAATGATCTGTATAAAGGAGCTTAAGTGTTAACAATTACAAATATACAAGTAAAGTATAATGTGATTTATGGTTAATTGTTATCTGGTGACTAGGATAAAAGTCCTTGGTTTGAGTTGTTAAGAGTTGAAGGAACTATCATAGACTTGTTGTTTGAAGTGGCAAAAAGAATAACATTTGAAGAAACTAGTATTTAGTTAAGGTTAATTAGTCTTGAGGGTTATTTAGGTTTTACATTAGTGTTTGTGATGGTTATGAATGATGTTAAGTTATCATATTTTAATTGATTTTACAAATGACCAAAGTTAACTTTAAAAACATGAATAAACTTCAAATGAGATGTTTATGATTGTTTAGACCAAAGTTAACTATAAAATAGAGGTGAATCTTAAGATGTAGTGAGTTTTAGAACATCATCTAGTTTTAAGGTTTTGACAAATATGATTATGAATGATCCCTTTTAATTTGTGAAAGATGAATTTAATAACATGCGACTTATTAATGGGAGCATAATTAGATGATCTTATAAATTTATTAGAGTTTAGAGTCATTTTAAGAGTGATTAAGAGATGAAGATTATTCACCATATTATACATGAGTGATATATAATATTTATTTAAAAGGAGTTTTATTTGAATTTAAGATTTAATAAGAGTATTTAAAAGTTAATAGTTATACTTAAGTTTTATTATGAATTATGATTATGGAATTAGACTTAATAACTAAATTTAAAGGATTTAGTGTTTTTACTAAGAAATGTGATTATTTCTTTCTTAGAAAATAATTTTAGAGAATTAACAAAGTGGTTATTTTATTTTAGTAAAGTAAGTAAATGATTTTTATTATCTAATGTTTTTGAATAATATATAGTATTTTTCTAGTAAAATATATTTATTCAAGATCTTAAAAATGAATTTTATTTATTTTTAAGTATTGCCTTTATTTTTATAAAATTCTTCAAAGAATTAAGTGTCTTTAAATATTTGCTTTATATTTTATTTTTAAAACTCTACGTTAGTATTTTTATAAAATAGTAGAGTTATTTTTATACACAAAAATAATTTTTATTTATTTTTAAGAGTTTTTCTTATTTTATGAAATTTTACTCAGGATTTAATGATGTTAATATTTATGTGCTTTATATTTATTTTAAATAAATAAAGTTATATTTTTATTAGATAGATCTTATTTTTATGATAATTTTAACATATTAAATGTATTTTTATGATTTTTCTATAATTTTCTATAGCTAAAAATGTTTAGAGGTTATTTTGGTAATTTATTTGTTTTACTTTTATTTCATTTCTTATCCTAACTAACTTGGGATGTTTGGTTGGGCACATGGGCCAGCTTGGCCTAATTAAAACTGGCTCGGGTCATCCAGACCACAGCCCACCCCTTCTCTTCCTCTCCTCTCACTCTCGCACACACACGACACGATCCCCACTCTCCCTCTCTCGTTTCTCTGCCTCACCCGCACATGTCGTCGCCGCCAGCGTGACCAATGCCGGCCAAATCCGGTGCTGCCGGTTACTGCCGTGTGCTGGCGCTGGCTAGCCACTGCCTCCACTTCCTTTCTCCTGGTCGATTTGGTTCAAGCGTGGTCTCGCACGCATCTGGCCGAAACCCTAATTCCTCCCTGGTATGGCAGTTGTCGATCCTGGCGGTGCTACTGTTTGGCTACGACACTCGCCGCGCTGCATATCTTGCTGAGACGGCTCGGCGCGGTGCAGGCGCCTCGGTGCCCACCGTGCCGCCGTGCTGCTACATTCGCGACCTCTACCTCCTCTTCGGCGAGCTAGGACTCGCCCCAGGTAGGTGCTCCTTCTACCCTCTCTATATCTGGTACTGTTACCCCTTATACTGAAGATTCTAGATCCCTACTATCATCTGCTGAAGATTTATGTGGTGACACCCCCTCTTATCTTTGATCTGTAAGATCCTTTATCTGGATGAGTAAGTGCCTAGATAGTACTGAGTTTGTTAGTGGTTTTGATGCTAGTGGTGGTGATTGAGTTGATAGATCTTGTGGATCCATTTTCTACAGATATTGTGACCTTGGGGATATACTGCTAATGATGCTTGGTTAGATCTGATGCCTCAACTTGGATGATTAAATCATTCTTGGCCCATGTATTAACTCTGTAAAATGAAGTTATGATGTTCTGAACTTGGTGGTTACTGAATTTATACTGTAATGATGATCAATATCATGTATCAGTTTAATTGAAGGGAATTACATGATTTCTAGTTGTTTAACTAGAAAGATGATTTTAATTGGTTATCCAATTATTATAGATAGATCAATGGTGTACCATTGTATCTTTGAATTCAATTGGGTATAAATTTTGGTTATAGTACCATACCCTACTGTTTAAGGTCCTAGTGTGATGCTTTAGTGACATCTGTTGCCCCAGCTGCTGTTGTGGTGCCTCCACCTGGAGTGTGCACAGCAGTAGCTGGGTAGCATGTCTTGCTGTTGTGTTACCACTGACTGGAAATATTATCCAGGCTAAGGATGCATAGACTGAAGCTATAAGCACATGTTAACTTATGTGGATAAGGTGATCTAACAATTGATTCCTAGATTTCTTTGTCTGGGAAAATGATATGTTTGTTTAGCTAAGATAACTCAATGATTATTTTGGGTGCTGACACACTCTAATATCTATTGTGTATCAGACTGTCACTGTGGTGCCTCCATTTTGGAGTGTGCATAGTGACAGATCATGTTCGCATGATCTGCTGTGAGCTTGATTGACTAAAACTTGATAAGATCATATACCTGGACTATGATGCAAAGGCTGAGGCCAAACTCTCAATAAGAACAGATACTAAAGTGTGGCTACTAGATTCTCTAGGATGAACTTGCATAGCATCACTATGCAAACTGAGAGAAATCTCTCCTTCTAATCCTCCTAGACAATCTCTAGTTGCAGGTTAGCTGGATTTGGATAAATTTGTAACAAAGCCACTATTATATTTGAACCTGATGGTGCAAACTATGAAAACAGATGCTATATGATCTGGTGGTACTTTCATTTACCTTGCTACCTGATGTAAATAATAATTTCTGGATTTGGTTGGATCACACCAATGTATTTGATCTGATTCAATTACTGCTTCATGTTCCTGTCCTTCTCCACCTAGCTGCTATACTTCACTTGTTCTTGATCTACTCCTGATGCAACTGTGGACTTGCCTTCTTCTCCTGAGACTAATTCTTGGATGGCTCCAAGGATCAACCAGGGTTGGTTGATGGTGCTGGTCTAGATTGGTGATCTTGTGGTTTGTTCTACTGGAATTCTAGTAAGTGCTGATGCTGTTTGTTGTGGTGTTCTTGAGGCAGAGAAGTATGACTATGGGAAGAGGATAGGACTTTGGCGTGTCTAACCAGTGATGGTGGCTGTGCTTTCCTTTTTCTAGTTCTGGTGTTGTCTTCTTTGTTTGACATTACATGCATGCAATTTGTCTTTGCTTACTTGGTTGTTGTGATGTGTGGATAAGATCAAGTGAACGCCTGATATTTCCTGGTCTTATATTGTAGCTTTACTTATTTCATCTTGATGGATACAACAGTCATTTGGTTCAGTTAAATGGGCTTTTTTCCCTAATCAGATATTTGTGGCTTTTACATAGCAATTGAGATATTGCCTAATTGCCATGTGACTTAAAGTACTTGGCAAAGATCAGATTAACTATGAATTTTCTTAGCTGATTAGTGCTAAGATAGATTACTTGTTGTTTTACTTTGATTTTATTTTCTTGAACTTAGCTAGGCTTAGGAGGGTGCCATAGCATGCTTATTGTTGTCTTCAATTGATGGATCAGATATGTACTGGTTTTCCTGGATTTTCACAGTTTCCTCTCATTACTCAAGTGTTTAGTTCCCAGATCCATATCTTAATTGTTGCCTAGATTTGGTGGTACCCTCCTAGGTTGTTAGTGAATTTTGGTATTTCCTACCAAAATCCCTAAGCTATTTTCATATATTTAATTGCCTCACCTATGGTGGGGCAAATATTTTAACATTAAAACAATGCTTCTTATCTATTGTTTATTTAACAGGAATGAAGATCAAGAAGAACAAAAGAAGCTTAGTTAGATTTTATTTTTAATCTTGTTGCAATTTCCTTTTTATTCAAATGTGTAAAGATTTTGTACTATTATTGTGATTGTAATAAATGAACTATTTATTTATTAATTCTTCCTTTGTAAATAAATGTTATATTGTTTGTTTTAAATAATACAATTTACTTATTTCCTTTTTCTTTTACAATCCAATTGTAAAGATAATGTCATAAATATTTTCTAGTAATAAGGAATTCTTTTATTTATTTCAGTATTGTCTTTCCTTTTTCTACATATTTGTTTCCTGATACTTTTCTTTTATTTATTTATTGTAAAAGAACAATGTAATCCTATATGTATATATATTTATATTAATAAAGAATCCTTTTTATATCATTTCTGTAATCATTTTATTTCAAGTTATTAAATATTTCCAATTCCTATTTGTGAATTTTATAAATTCATTTGAATTTCATATTTGAAATTCAAATACATGTTTGAACAAATTTTCCCCTAACAAAGAATTCTACAAAGGTCATGTCGAAATCTATCGCACTTGCTCCGAAGTTTCCTTCAGTACAAGAGAGATCCCGGTTCCTCCATAGCTCTTTTAGTTTTTGCGCAAAAATTTTCTGGATTTTCTTATGCATGAATGCAATGCACACACATGTGTTCTCTCTATTTCCAGGTGCTAATCCTGGGATGTTACAGTTTTATCATCATAAACCATTTTCAGTGCATCATAATTTTCATCACCTTTAATAGGTGCTATAGGAGGATCCTTAAGGAGGGCATAATTGATATTTAGCAAAGCTAAAGTGATCTCAAGCTTCTCCTTCCATGTACCAAAATTTCTACGAGTCAACTGTTCTATGCCATTAATAATTCCGGCAATTTGAGAGGCATTAGATGCTACAAAATAAATAAATTCTTTAAGTAAGAATCACCATTTTATATTCCTTTTATCAATCTAGTCCACATCAACTTTGGCCATAAATAGACATGATCAATAAAATTATGTGGTAAAAACATCTGTCAATTAGCTTTGGCCAGAATGAAAGATATAAACCACACTTAACTGAATACTCACATATATGGGATTCTTGTTATCAATCTGGTACACATCAGCTTTGTCCAGAAGTAAACCAGCCAATAAATTTCATGGTCAAAATTCCCATTAATCAATTTTGGATAGAATGATAGATATAAGCCATGCTTAATTTGAGAATTTATAAACTTACTTTTGTAGCAAAACACTATCATTATAATAATTGAAGACACCATAAAAATAATTAACTAAGCATAATAAAACACATTAATACTACTTAATTATGACACATAGTTGCATGACAAAAGAATAATATGTCACACAATTATGTTCCATAATTGGCATAATAAAATATGCCCAAAACAATTAGCCCCAAAACTTATTTATATTAGCCCTAAACTTTATTCATAATCTGGGCCCAAAAAGAAAAAGATTTTGGCCCCAAAACCCTAAAACCCTTTTTAAAATAGAAAAACTAAAAAAAATCTTCTGGACTGGGCTGAATCCAGCCCAGCCCATCTCCCCCTCGCCCCTTTAGCGGCCTTCCTAGCCCATTAAGCAGCCTTGGCTGCTGATCATTGGATATGAACCAACGGACGAGGGCACGCCCGGGCGGATCAAAACTGACTCACGACGATGCCCTCGGTCCCAACCCTAGCCCCTATTTCCCCTTTCCCTCCCGACACAAGCGACGAGAGAGAGAGACGTGGGCGGCGAGGCCGAGCCACAGAGAAGGAAGACAATAGTGTCGTGAGCCTTCTTACCAGATTCACGTGCATCTTTGGCCAGCGCGCGACTCCGTTAAGCGGTGCTTGCCGGTGTTCTTCGCGAGGTGGTCGTGAACGTGCGGGAATCCCCACGACAGCGAGGGCTTCCCTCGCTGGATCAGTGAAGTGGCGCGTCTCCGACGATAACAACCGCACAAGGAGACTCGGCCACTAGCCGATACAGCGGATGGCCAGGCCGCTCGGGTGCAAGCCTGAGCAGGCCTGCCCAACTTAGGTAGCGACCCCGTCGCCGCCATGGCCAACAACGATGGCAGGATCCTCCGGTAAGTTCCCACTGCCTCTTAATCTTACGAAATTTGGGTTAGGATTCCTCAAAATTGGGAATTAGGGTTAGGGTTCCTCAGATTTGGGAATTAGGGTTAGGGTTCTCGAGGAAATTGGGGAATTTAGGATGAACTAGGGTTAGCGTTCCTCGGGAAATTGGGAATTTTGATTAGGGTTTGCATAAATTTCCTTAATCCCCACTTCATCAATACTTAATTGAAACCCTATGAAAATTTCCCACAGTTAGGTCTCAAACATATAGAATTTAGGGCTAAACCAAAACTTAATTTTAGTTCTGAAGCAAAAACTAGCTACATAAGCACAATTCCAGCATAAAAACTTGATCTTGATAGCTCAAAAAGCACAGGCTTAGGACAAAACCAAAAACTGAACATAATCAGGGGTTCAATCTTGAAACTAGATGGCTCTGATACCAGTATGAGATCCTTAGGATCATCTAGCTCAAGATTTGAGCCACACAAATAAAAGATCAGAAGTATTTACCTTGATCAAGAGGTCCAACCATCACCTCCTCTTGATCTACTTGTCATGAATCTTGTGCTATGATTGTGTTTGTTCTTCCTTGTGCTTTGAGTGCTAACTTGATCGATGAGTGAGGGGAAAGTGAGAGAGAGCAGCAACCAAAGCATATCATCCCGCCACCACTTTGTTTTACACTAGCACCTGCACTAAGGGAACCTTCACCAAAAGTGGAGGGCCAGGATGCCCCTGATCAGGGAAATCCAGTGGCTATGAATAAATGACCTTCGAAAAGGTTATAGATTATATTTCACTTATATACAACACTACTCGCTACCATGCATGTTTTTTGCACTCTTGGTGTTCTAGTGTACTGTCAATGTCATGATCTTGCATTGCTAGTGTTGTTTTATAGATAAAAATCTCGACTCCGAAGAAAAAGGATCAAGATCGCTGCCACATCAATACAGTTGAAGTTGGGGTCAAAAAACCACAGAGATTCCATAGTTCAATGGTTTTGAGAGTCCATGTTGAAGATCAATGATTGTGGACTTGATCCAAAGTTGAAGGTTGAATTTGTTTTTTAACCGATACGAAACGGAATAGGAGACAAACCCGAGGAGGAGGCTCTAAACCCATCTAGGGTTTCGTCCCCTCATTGGTGACGTCCAGTCGGTCCGCTCCGTATTCATTGGCCTTATGCCCTTGGAGTCGTAGCGGACCACTGCCTCTCGCCCCGCGGAGGGTTCTCTTTTCTTGTTTGATCGGTTTTAGTGCCTTTTGTGGGATGATGAGGCGACACTACATCTTGAAGTTGGAATAATATCCTCTTCGTCCTATCCTCACTCCGGTGGTAAACGTGTGGTGTTGTTTGTCTGACAGATCTCTTAGGATCCGGTTATTTTTTATATTTGTTGTTGGGGTTTCATATTAGTCTCTTCCAATCTAAGATTATCATCTTCGGCGATGGTTGTTGCTCTAGTTCGCTGGTCCTTTAGGGTCTTAGCGCGACGACTTCTCATCTGACTACTACATCAATCTCTACCACGACAAGCTTTGCCCGGCTCCAGTGATGAAGGGACGAGGACGGTGACGCGTCTTTGGCTCGTGCTAGTAGTTGTAGTCGTCGCTAGGTGGTCCAAGTATCTATTTGTAACTTCTAATTTTTTTTGGAATTTTTTATAGTTGTTATTGATTATTAATAGATCGGTAAAATTTCGCAAAAATATGGGAAAAAATCTTTCTCCACAGCTTGGCCATACGGTTATGCAGATGGTGGCATCTCAGCTTAGACCCTTCTGCTCAATGCCATACGCTACTTGATTCCAATGGCGCATGGCTCAAACTGTCTGGGAATCTTGTGGGCCCAATACTTAACTGTGATCCACTAGGTAGATCTAGTTTAGAATGACAAAGCGCAACCGGGTGGAGAAAGAAGCAGGTTCCATATTCCCCTGATTGGAGATGATGATCATGGGTAGAAAATAAAGTCGCCTCGCACTTGCTGTGATTCTTTTCAACTTGAAACAAACTATCCTTGCCGACCTCCTTCCATATCATCCGCTAGCCCGAGCCGCGCCTTTGCGTCTGCGTGCTATTGATTTTCACGAGGGAACAATTGCCAAGGCTATGCCAGACCAGAAAGCCGGAGAAGCGGCGACGGCGGCAGTGAGTTCGCTGGAGTTCCATGTGTACGGCCCCCGCAACCTGCCTAACACCAGCTGGAGAGATCTCCTTGCCTCAAGCTGGTCAGTATACTCATCAGCTAGTCAATTGCACTCACACACTTGCACGTACGGCTGCATCCTTCTCTGCCCAGCTTCGCCGCCGGTAAACACTGGGCGTTTTTGTTGCGATGCTGGATGCAGGAAGAACCCCAACTACCGGCGGATGGTGATCGCTTGCTTCATCCAGGGGGCGTACCTCCTGGAGCTGGACCGGCAGGAGAAACGCGACGAGCGCACCGGCCTCGCGCCGCAGTGGTGGCGGCCGTTCAAGTACAGGCTCCTCCAGCCGCTCGTCGATGAGCGCGACGGCTCCATCTACGGCGCCGTCCTCGGGTGGGACAACCAGGCCGCGCTGTCGGACTACATCCCGTTCCGCCCCGCCCGCGCGCCGGCCGCCGTCGTGGCGCTGCGCGGCACGCTGCTCAGGGCTCCCACGTTCCGCCGCGACGTCGTGGACGACCTCCGGTTCCTGGTCTGGGACAGCCTCAAAGGCTCCGTCCGCTTCCCCGGCGCGCTGGTGGCTCTGCGGGACGTGGCGCGCAGGTTCGGCGCCGGCAACGTGTGCGTGGGCGGGCACTCTCTGGGTGCCGGGTTCGCGCTGCAGGTGGGCAAGGCGCTGGCCAAGGAGGGCGCCAACGTGGAGTGCCACGTGTTCAACCCGCCGTCCGTTTCGCTGGCCATGAGCCTCAGGGGATTAGGCGAGACGGCCGGCGAGCTGTGGGGCCGTGCGCGCGGGTGGATCCCCTTCACGGGCTCCCAGCCGGCACCCGACACGACAGGCGGCAACAGCGAGAGCGAGGCGATGGCGTCGCTAGCACAAGCAGGGATGGGAAGGTGGCTCCCGTACCTGTACATCAACACCAACGACTACATCTGCTGCCGCTACACCAGCGATGCTGCAGGCGGTGCGGCGACCGTGGCGGTCGACAACCGCGGCAGCGGCGGGAACGGCGCTGGCAAGGCCGAGGTGGCGACGATGGTGGTGGTGACGTGGTGTCCAAGGGGCCGACCAAATTCCTGGCCGCACACGGGCTAGAGCAGTGGTGGGCCGACGATGTCGAGTTGCAGGTTGTCCTCAGCGACAGCAAGCTCATAGGGCGCCAACTCAGGTCGCTCTACGCCGCGCCGACGGCCACGCCGGTCGCACGGAGATAGGGTTATGTGTTGCAGAAAGTAAACTCTAGTGTGCACGTTATATGAAGTGGACACATGCATGGACTGATTTTCTTTGCCATTGTTTTAAGAACGTTGGTGCAAGGAATCTAAAAAGTGTAATAGGTGTCCCCTATGGGCTTACCACAGCGGATCCTCATCGCTGACCGTCAGATGCTCGATTTGGGAAATCCTGGACGTCGTTTTGGTTTTCACCGGCCATATCAAAGCAGCACCCAGCGGTGAGAACCCTAGCCGCCACTCCCGACCTGCACAGGCGCCCTTCCCTTTCCTCATCCCCTCCCTCCTGTGTGTCACGTGCCGCGGAGCACAGACCACCGTCCCACCCCACGAGCGTCGTCGTGGTCTTCTTCGAGAAGGAAGCATTCCATGGGCTCGTTGGTGCTCTTCCGAGGTGCCCCACCCCACGGGTGGTGTCGTGGTCTTCTTCGTCGAGTTAGTAGGAGAGGAGGCAGAGAAGGAAGCACTCCATGGGGTCGTCGGTGCTCCTCTGAGGCGCTTGGCAGAAGGAGCCAAGCTTCTGCGCAGGGACGCCCCCGCCTCTTTGTCAAGGACCCACGGGTTCCTCCCTCTATTCCTCTCTCACTTCCTCTTTCTGGTTCACTCTACCCCTTTTCTTCAATTGCTCATGGGTCAAAACCTATCCGTCTTGATTGGCCAGCTACATGTCTCAACCCTCGACTTGCTCCATCTCACATACATGCGCGCCGCCACTCCCCCGTCGCCGCCAGCAGCGCCACCGTGCACAGCCGTCACAGGGGAAGAGGACGGTCGCCGTTGCAAAAGAAGTGGATGTCGGCTGCCGCTTCGCGGTGCAAGGACTCTACTCCTCAGCGCTCAAGCAGAGGAACACTGTCACTCCGCTACCATCCTTCCGGACAAGGTGGAAGCGAGGATTATGGAGGCGGGACTGGCAAAGGTCGGCTTAGTCTCGACCATGTGGGAAAGATGAGTTCCTAGTCTATGGAGGTGAGGAAGAGCTAGTGTAAAGGGTTACACTGCTGCTAGCTTTCATAACAGCATGGATGATTCACGCTCGCAATCCAGCTATGTGTTCATAGTGAATGGAGGTGCAGTGAGCTAGAAAAGTTTCAAGCAAGAATCGGTGGTCGATTCTGCTATGGAAGCTGAGTATGTTGCTGCCTCAGAGGCGACAAAAGAAGGGGTTTAGATCATAAATTTTCTGATTGAACTCAGGGTTGTTCCGAGCTCGTCCAGTCCATTAGACGTGTACTCTGAAAATACTGGTTCTATCGCACAAGCCAGCGAGCCACAGACACACCATAAGAATAAGCACATACTCAAGAAATTTCACCTGATTCGAGAGTTTGTCAATCCCGGAGAAATTAAGCTGTGCAAGGTACACACAGATGCAAATGTTGCAGACCCGTTGACCAAGCCGCTTCCACGGCCCAAGTTTGAGGTGCACGTAAGAGTGATGGGCATGAGATGTCCAAGGCCTGAAGATGCATGAGTGTCCGACTCTAGTGCAAGTGGGAGACTGTTAGAAATGATGCCCTAGAGGTTCACATTTCGCCTTGTATTTGTAACCCAGAATCCGGCTTAGAGCTAGTTGTGCATGTCACTGCAATTGTTGCAGGTGTGGAATCATGTACTTACATCTAGCTATAGCCAGTTTGTTCTTAGTCGTTTGAGGTTGGAAGGGAAACCCACTGCCTAGACTAATTTGTAAGTCGGAAGATGACAATGTTTCATGTGTCATGAGCATGGAGATGCTATCCGCCTTGCATTGGCTAGTCGGAAGAGGTATGATAGCCAGACCGATCCAAAGGTTAGTAGGATGTGAGCACACTATCATACGCTCCGACTAATGCAAAGGAATCCTTAGACCTGAAGGGATCACACGATCCGACTTGTAGAGAAGCCGACTTTGACTCCATATTTCGCTCACCGTAACTGGGAGTCATAAGGGTGGTCTTGGGCCGACTTCAAAGAAAGTTGCATGACGTGGATTAGCTAAGATGGAATTTGCCCCTCAAACTTGGAGAGGTAATCTCTGGCCACTCGTGTGATATGATTTGGAAGCATGGCCATACGCTACTCGATCAAGTGTTGATCGAGGCAGTATGACTTAATGAAGCCAGAGGGAATCGGTTATCACTGCAATGAGAAGAGAGTTAAAATGGCACTGGGATGACAGAATCTCTCCTTTGGTTAATCACCAATATCGTGAGGCAAAGAGACTCGGACAGATCATCACATTGAGGGCTCTTGCATGTACCGGGAGCCGGCAAGTCTTGCTAGAGGCCACTACCGATTATCAACTCTAGTCGAAAGATCACTGAGCTATGGCTCTGATTGAATGATTACTGAGTTGTGTCTGGCATACTGTAAGCCTGCGGGATCACACACTTAAGAGAGTGGAATTGGGCATATAAAATCCGACTATCACATGCTAGGAAGTTGGACTTGTTCGGACAAGGACACGTGTCAATGAGTTGGACCCCATTTTAATTAGGGTTATAGGGTTTAGGACCGAGGGACACAAGTGTTGTGGGCCCTCACCTACTCGCCTATATAAAGGAAGGTGGGTGGCGACGGACAAACTATCTAGTGTTGCTTCCTAAGAGTTTCTCTAGAGTTGGCAACTCCCACCTTCTTGTCCTGCGACGGCAAGACCGAGGCTGGCACTTCACTTGTTGTTGTTCCACATTACGTGTGTGAGGCAGTAGAGGCACTGCACATGTGGTGCTCGTCGGCAACGTTGAGCGGAGAAGTTGGAGACGGAGCGAGGAGGAGCACCGGAGCCGGGGACGTGGTGGTCCCAGGATCGAGCATTTTGCCGGAGTCGGACGAGAAGAGTGGAACGTACGGCACCACCGCGACACGCTTTCTCAACTTCCACGATTGCGCGTCGATAGGTACAAACTATTACCTTTGATCTTGGCTAGATCTTGGGTGGCTTGCCGGAGTTTTGCCGGAGTAGATTTTTTTCTTTTCGGCCTGCTCTGCGCATATCCCAACAAGATTTTGCAGCCATGTATGGATCCTCTAGACCCTTGCCAATGGATGTGGTATGCAAATTTTATTTTTCATCACAGACTTAAAGTACGTACATTCATCGTACTGCTAATTAAATAGGATAGGTTATGCTATTCGTTTGTACTAACGTCTGTTTCTCATGTTAATGTTCATGCCTAAACTTGGACAACTTGGTAACTCGTCCTCTTGTGATGCGAGTAAGTAAACCAAAGTTTACTTATGTATTATTCCCTCCGTTTTGAAATACAAGATGTTTTAGCTTTGTAAATTAAATGTATTTAGACTTTTTTAGTATGTAGTTTTATTCGGCTTTGGGTGAATCTACACACTAAAATAAGTCTACGTATATTTTTTCACAAATCTAAGACATCTTATATTTTGAAACAGAGAGAATATTTTCTATCTTTTAGAGAAATTCACCATTATTATTTTGAAGCTTTTGGGTTAGAATTTCTAATTGTGCAACATTCCATGATGATACTAATAGTCAAATACTGAAACTTTGCTGGTTTTCCAATATAATTGTGACTCGGAAGGAAGAGTATGGCGGCGGTTTGACGTGTAAGGGGCTGAAGTGCCCAATATTTTTGTGGCTGCTCCTACATACAAAGGTATCAGTTCCTAAAATTATTCTCCAATTTCTTGTCGTCTCTTATAAGGACCAGCTGAATGCTTATTTTGGTTTCTCTTATAGTGTATATTCAGGTTTTGAACCTCTGTTTGTATGGTTAGCAATACACAATCTTTTCGGAAACTATGATGGTACAGTTTGGTACTGGTGCACCGGATGTAGCTTCATGTGTAAAAGAATTGATGTTAACATTGCGTGTAGAATTCATGCCAAGCTTTGGGTCTCTGTCTACGTTTTCCAGTGAACCTGTTGCTGCTATTGTTTTAAGCTACAATAGCCTTTTTTGAAAAAAAATAGGAAAAGCCTCTGCATTAATCGATGCACATAACCTTCATTTATTATTAGAACCACAGTGTTTGGCAAAAATCATTATAAAGATCATACAAACGGATCTGTCAAAATAAAACACCGAGCAAAACAATAACCGTATCGCAAGCTCCTAACGAGATCTAGAAAACACTTAGCTACCTCTTTCGACCCCGCTCCACGGTCACTCTCACCATTGCCACTTGCCAGGAGAAGCTGGAGTGCCTGGGCGCGGCAACTCGAACTCAGGCCAAAGGTGCCCTAGAACCGCGTAGCCTATCCATAGAACGGCGCCCACACACACGCTCCAGATGTCGCCATCTTCACTATCTTCCACCAAACCGTCATCATCATGTAGATCGATGCGCAGATTCTCGCCACACCAGCCACTAACACCACTGCGGTGCCAAGTAGCACCACCTCCCGGCGCGCTAGCCGCTCCACCTCTCCCACCTCTTCCATCCAACGCTACTCCACAAGCGATGCTCCCAAGAGAGAACGTGACACCGCAGCGCCGCCATCGCCCGATCCTAGGATTTCCCCCGGAGCAACACGAGGGGGTCGACAATAGTCGCACGATGACGCCTTCATCAAGGTAACGGCGTAAACACATCGCCATCGTCCGCCAATATCGAAGTCAGCTCGGTTTTCACCGTCGACTATGACTGCCCGTCTCGTCGCCGGGACTAGAAGACGGATCGAGATCCATCCCTCTAGCCACAATCCACGGCCGGCCACTTCCAGCGAAGTAAATGACCACCACGGCCAAACCCAGGGTCACTGCCCCGGGCCTCCTCGTGTCGCGGAGCCGAAGCCAGGTCCTCCTCCACAGCGCCGCCGCCAGCCCGACAAAGATGACGAAATCTGGCCAGACCCCATCGGGTCCGCTAGCTTCATCGCCTTCATTCCAAGGACGGCCACGACCAGGATCGGGGCCCGCCGCTGTTCATCCGCCCCCACGACCAAGGAGCTTCAAGATGAGCCGCCGCACGCCATTGATCCCCGGCAAGGACGCCGCCGCCGACCGCCCAAGATTTGCCCTAGCGTTGTCGCCAGCGGCGGCGGAGGGGATGGGAGGCGAGGGAGGAGGGCTTGCGCGGGGGAGGCGGTGTCCGGTGCAGTAGCGGCGGAGCCGCAAGGGACGGGAGAGATATACTGATATGGGGTGGCCCGATCTTCTCAGTAAGCGAGGGTGGTAGATGATGATAGTCGGTGTAGATAACTTGTATGCCGCTCACAAACCTCTCGACCAATCCCTGATGCCAATGCAATAGCTCTCGAACCTTGTAGATATTCACAACTTCACACACTTGCGCACATAGTCGCTGACCACGAAGCGGTATTGCAATCTTCTAATTCCCAATTAAAAGTGAAAAGGATGTCGCCTAGAGGGGGATGAATGGGCTTTTAAAAATATTATGGTTTAGGCTCTAATAAATGCGGAACAAAAACTAACTTTTAATTTATAGATAAAAAACCTAACCACTAGTTTCACCTAAGTGCACCATGAAGGGTTTCGCAGCATAGTAAATCAAAAAAAAATTTACGGATGCGAACAAGAAAGCCAAGATCTAATCTAGGAGATGTAATCAATGATAGAGATTGATAAGATCTTCATACCCTTGAAGAAATTGCACAGCGGAAACGTTCAACAGAACGTGGTTGACGTAGTCGTACACGCCGTCTCCTCCTCGCGATCCGATCCGATCCTACGCCGCAAGTGGCGGTGCCTCCGAGAGATTCACACGTACGGTGCAACGACGTCTCCTCCTTTCCTTGGTCCAGCAAGTATGATGGAGAGATAGATCTGCAGCACGACGGCGTGGTGCTTATGGTGGAGAGTTTCCATGGCAGGACTTCGCCTACGCGCAGTCAGGAGAGAGAGAGAGAGAGAGAGAGAGAGAGAGAGGTGGAGGGGCAGCAGTAGGACTTCGGCTAGGGTTGGAGTGGGGAGGGGGAGGCTGCGCCCCTGCCCTCCTTATATAGGGGGCTGGCTGACCCCCTTGACCCCTCCTCCAAGCCCTAGGGTGGCGGCCCAAGGGGTGGAGTGGGGGGCAAGTCATCCCCCATTCTTCTAGAAGGCTCCCTTAGGGTTTCCCCTAGGGTTGGCCGGCTGGGCCTTAGGGGCCTTGTGCCCCTGGCCCAAAGTGGCCAGGGCACTTCCCCTTAGGCCCACGCAGGCCTCCGACAAGTGGGCCCATGTTGGTCCCACTCCGGAACCTTCTAGAACCTTTCGGTATAATACCGATAAACTCCGAAACGATTCCGAAATCCAAAAACTGCTTTCCTTTATATGAATATTATTCTCCGAACCATTCCGGAACCTCTCGTGATGTCCTGGGTATCATCCGAGACTCCAAACAAAAACTCATAAACCAATTATCCATTCTATCTTAGCTTCGATGCACGTTAAGTGTGTGACCCTACGGGTTCGAGAATATGCAGACATGATCTTCTATCAATAATCAACAGCGGGATCTGGAAACCCATATTGACTCCCACATATTTATCAATGATCATATCGGATGAACCACGATGCCAATATTCAATTAATCTCATATATGTATTCCATTCGTCACGCGATATTTTACTTGCCCGAGATTCGATCGTTGGTATCGGCATACCTAGTTCAATCTCGTTCACAACAAGTATTTTACTCGTTCCGTAATCGGATATCACTTTGTGATTAACTCCTTAACCACGTGCTTGCAAGCGGTGTTGATATCAATTACCGAGTGGGCCCGAAGTATATCTCTCCGACTCGGGAGGGATAAATTCCATCTCGATACATACAACCCAACAAGTACTTTTCGATCACCTGAGAGACACCTTTATGATCATCCTCACATAGGATGACATTTGATGACCTCAAAGCTTTCTTCCGATACTAGGGAGTTGTATTATCTCATGGTCTAAGGAATATAATACTTGACATAGGAAAAAGCTTCACAAAGATGAACACGATGACACGATCTAATTGCTCTGCTTAATTTGGGTTTGTCCATCATATCATTCTCCTAATGACATGATCTCATTATTAATCGACAACTCATGTCTACGGTTAGGAAACCTTAACCATCATTAATCAATGATCTAGTCCATAGAGGCGTACTAGGGACACAATGTTGTTCATAAACCACACAAGTATCAAAGTTTCCGCTTAATACAATTCTAGCATGGAATATAAACTTTATCATGAACAAGAATTATAATAATAACATCTTTATTATTGCCTCTAGGGCATAATTCCAACACACCAACAACCTATGCTAAGCAATACAAGAAACAAGGTGGTAGCAAGATTAAGTACTTCAAGCATGAAGGCTATCACAATGTAAAATGCATAAGTAAAGGGCTCAGTTGAAAGATAATCGATGGACGTGGAGACGAAGATTTTTATCCCGAAGTTCACTTCCAAAGAAGCTACGTCTCCGTTGGAGAGGTGCGATGGCACAATGCTCTCTAAACGCCACAAATGGCTCACATCGGGGTGTGGTGGCTCGATGCTCACCCAACGCCACACAAGGCCTCACCCCGGATGCGAAAGCACGCAGCTCATCATGGCACAAAAGGCTCACCCTATTATCCCGAGTGCACACCACAAAAGGAGGGCACTCGCTCCACTATGGGACACTTGAGGGCAGTCACCGAACCCGTGCAAGATTGGAGCAATCTCCACAACTCAATTGGAGGCTCCCAACAACAACCCCACAAAAGGCTACAAATCCACAAAAGGCAACAAAGCCACAAAAGGCTACAAGACCACAAAAGGCCACAAAACCACAAGAGGTCAACACTCCAACCACACAACCGTCTAGTGTTCCAAGAACCCAAGAGTAACAAGCCCACAAGCTTGTACTCGCCGAATCTTCGTGGAGAACTCAAATCTATAAAACAAATGCAAGGGCAAGTCCTTCACTCCCAAATTCCAACAAAGCTACAAAAGCTATTGGGGAAATAAGGGAGGATGAACACAAGAGGAGAACACAAAACTCTCCAAGATCTAGATCCCAATGATTCCTTCACAAAGAAGAGATTTGGCTTGGGGGGATTGTAGATCTAGATCTCCTCTCTCAAATCCCTCAAAAAGATAGAAGGATCATAGGAAGGGGAGGGGGAGAGGAAAATATCTTCAAGGTCAACAATGGAGGAGAGAGAGAGAAAGCCAAGAACCAAGAAAATAGCTACTCCATATGTAGGGGAAGAGGAGCCCCTTTTAAAGGGCTCCCAGATCTACCTGTTATGCATAGATCCAAGCACGACCGGTAGTACTGGTGGGGGGAGGTACTATCGCTGACACCCAGCCAACGGTCAGTAAAATAGTGATGCGAGAGACATAAACACGAGCCTAGACAGAACTTCCGCCGTCTCACCGATACTATTGCCCCAGAAACCGACCAAAGTTCTGACAAAATAGCACACAAAATACATAGAGGTTACTGAACATGAGCGGAACGAGAGCCAAAATTTTGCCTGGAACAACTGGCGGCAAATATGCCCGAGCGGTACTTCCGGTGCTTGGCCGGTACTTCCAGTGGGGAAGGAACTACCGCCTAACTTCCGACCAAAGTTCCACAAAAATAGAGAAAACCAAACTGAGAGGTTACTGAACCGAAATAGGGATGAGCGAAAGTAGAGCCGGAATTTCACCCGGTACTACCAGCGGCAAACATGTCCTAGCGGTACTACCGGTGATCGACCAAAACTTCCGCCCAGGGAAGTTTTAGAATCCAAAACTATGAAAACTTTCACACCCAAACTCCAAACGAGATGAAACCAATTTTGTTGGAAAGATAGAGACAAGTGGAAATATTGGGTATCATTGATACGTCCAAAACGTATCTACTTTTCCGAACACTTTTGCTACTGTTTCTCCTCTAAACTTGTGTGCTTTGGATACAACTAACATGGACTGACGCTATTTTCAGCAGAATTACCTTGGAGTTTTTGTGCAGAAAATCAACTATCAGGAAAAATCCCGGAAAATATGCCAAAAATCCTATTTCACCAGAAGATTCATGGAGCCAGAAGACGTGACGTAGGAGGGCCACGAGGGCCCCACACCCCCTGGCTGCGCCTGGGGGTGGGGGGTGTGGCCGCCTCAGGCACCCCCTCGCCCCCTTAGCCTATAAGTTGCCTCTTGACCTAAAAACTCAGGGGGTTCAACGTTTTTCTAGAAAGAGTTCCGCTGCGCCACCACCATCAAAAACCGCGATTTGGAACCAGAAACTCCATTCTGGCACCCTGCCGGGACGGGGAATTTGGAGAGGATCATCACCATCATCATCACCAACGCCTCTCCATCAACCATCCATGTTTCCCCCATCCATGAGTGAGTAATCCCCCGCTGTAGGCTATGGGGATGGTAGGGATTGGATGAGTTCTATCATGTAATCGAATAAGATTACTAGGGCATGGTGCCTAGTATCTCTATTAGTGCTATTTAAATTTGTTGCAACTTATTGTGCTTAATGCTTGTCACTAGGGCCTGAGTGCCATGATCTCAGATCTGAACTTATTATTGATTCATGATGATAGTATTGTTTGTGATCTTATCTGCAAGTTGGTAAACATATCATTGTCCGGAACCAAAGGCCCCGAAGTGAAAAAAATTGGGATAGCCGAAGGGGATGGCTGTGATGTGAGGATCACATGTGTGCATGGAGTGTTAATGCTTTGCTCCGGTGCTCTATTAAAAGGAGTGCCTTAATTGCTAGTAGATTCCCTTGAGGCCCCGCTGCAACGGGCTGGCAGGACAAAAGATGTTGTGCAAGTTTCATTGAAAGCACGTATGACTATATAGGGAACACATGCCTATGATTGTTTAGTACTTGGATGCTTTATCTTATTTATCTGCAATTGCCCTAGATCTTGAAGTTATATGAATAGTCTCGTCCATGCAACGCCCGTCCATCCATCCCCATGCCTAACGCACTCATATCCTACTGTTTGCTACTATTGTTACTACTTCCTTTGTTTTACTGCTACTGTTACTTTGCTACTGCTACTACAAAACTGTTGCTACTGATAAACTACTGTGAGCAAGACTATTTCCAAGTGCAGCTGAATTGATAACTCAGTTGTTAAGGCTTGTAAGTATTCTTTGGCTCCCCTTGTGTCGAATCACTAAATTGGGTAATACTACCCTCGAAGACTGTTGCGATCCCCTATACTTGTGGGTCATCAAGACTATTTTCTGGCACCGTTGCCGGGGAGCATAGATTTATTTGTAAGTTCACTTGGATCTATTTTTGTTCGCTACTATTCCTTTCATCATGGGGAAATCTCGTGATGGAAAGTTTCCTATTTTACCATCCACTACAAGAAGAGGTATAGTCCTAAACACCTCTGCTGCTCTTGATTCACCGATTGTTATAAGTAAGCTTGTTACACCACCACCACATACACATGCTACACACACTGCTACTACTACTGAATCTGAAATTGATTTTGATACTCATGATGTTACTTCTACCGTGCTTGATGCGAGTGGTTCATTAGGTCCTTCCCTAGATGCTACTATTGCTATAACTATTTTGGGAAACACTAAAACTCCTAGTGAAGACACTATTACACCTGTTAGCTCACCTGAGTCTAGAGAGAGAGATGATATTAATGATGGTTACATTGAGTTGACTAATGAATTTAATGAAGATTGTTGAAACACACATGGTGCTAGTGCTATTAAGAGTCTCCTTTAGAGACGTACTATTATACCTAAACTGTCTCCTGATGCTAAATTTTCTACCTCTCCCATAGATATTAAAGATAAAGATTATGATTTCTCTCTTGATTTATCCTATATAAACATTGTGGAGAAAGAACCTTTTTGTGGGACTGAAAATGAAAGTACCATAGCTCATATGAATGAGCTTTCCACTATGGGTGCCTTATTCTCTGATGATTTTAAGATGCGCAAGTACTTTGTTACAAAGATCTTCCCTTTTTCACTAAAAGGAGAAGCTAAAGCTTGGTTTAATAGATTACCTCCTGGATCCATTGATAGCCCTGATTGCTTGATTTCTTTCAGAAATATTTTCCTCCCAGTGCTAGACATGCTGATTTGCAGAAACTTTTTGATTTTAAACAGGGAGAAGAAGAGAAACTGCCTGAGTCATGGACAAGGTTCTGTGCCTTGATTCATGCACATCCTGGATGTCCATTACCTAAAATGAGCTTTTGATATTTATTATAATGGACTAACTGATGATTCTAGGACATACCTAGATAGTTTTGCTGATTGTGTTTTCAGGAAAAGAACTCTTGCAGAAGATGAAGAATTAATGGCTAAAATAAGCAAGAATTATGATGATTGGAATTCAACTGAGCTAATTACACCTGAGCCTACTACACCTGAGCCAATTGTGCCTGAACCGAATCCAACACCAACACCGAGGAAGAGGGGAGTGATTGCATTAAATGATGATAGAAGCTAAAAAATGTCTTAAGGAGAAAAGTATTAGATCTGAAGATGTGAAGAATCTACCTCCTATAGAAGAACTATGTAAGCCAATTCCCCACTCATCTACTATTGAAGTACACTCTCTCCACTTTGATGAAGGTGATATTCCCTATGGTAAACCTCCTAATCATTGCTTAGAGGAACTTGACACCTTTATTGTTAAACAAGGTAATTTTAATAAACAAGTTCAGAATCATTTATTAGAAAACTCTAGGGCTATTAATGAGTTAAAAGATATTGTGGAAAGAACTGCTAATGATGTTAAAATGCTTTGTAAACACTTTCAAATGGTTCAAATCCAAATTGATCAACTTGCTAAGGTACAAAAGGATATGCTAGTTAATGCCTCAGGAGATAAACATGCTTATGGAATTAGAACTAGGAGTGGTACAGCCACTCAAGATCCTTTATATCCTAAAGGACATCCTAAAAGAATTGAGCAGGATTCTCAACAAGCTGAAAATAGTGGTAGTCCTCATAAGAGAAAGAAAAAGAAACATAAAACACTCGAGGAACCTCCTGAACCTACTGTAGATCCTAATAGTATATCTGTCTCTAATGCTGAAACTGAAAGTGGTAATGATAAAAATTATGCTCCTGATAAGGAAGAAGTGAGGAAGAACCTGAGAAGCACACTAAGAACACTAGGTACACTAAGGAAGACTTTATTGCTAATAAACATGGCAGTGAAAGAAAACCTTGGGTGCAGAAACCTATGCCTTTTCCCAATAAGAAACACAAGTCAAAGGAGGAAGAACACTATAACAAGTTTTGTGAGTGGATGAAACCTTTATTTTTGCAAATTCGTTTGACTGATGCTATTAATTTGCCTCCTTATTCAAAGTATATGAAGGATATTGTCTCTAATAAAAGGAAGATTCCTAATGAGGAAATTTCTACTTTGCTTGCTAATTATTCCTTCAATGGTAAGGTTCCAAAGAAACTTGGGTGATCCAGGTATTCCAACTATTCCTTGCTCTATTAAAAATAATTATGTTAGAACTGCTTTGTGTGATTTGGGAGCTGGAGTTAGTGTTATGCCTTTTTGTCTGTACAAGAGACTCTAGCTAGAAAAATTGATACCCACTGATATATATTTGCAAATGGCTGATAAGTCTACCACTATTCCTGTTAGTATATGTGAGGATGTTCCTGTTCAAGTGGCTCATGATTGTTTGGTTTTAACTGACTTTGTTGTGCTTGAGATGCCTAAAGATGATAATATGTCTATTATTCTTGGGAGACCTTTTCTTAATACTGCAGGTGCTGTCATGTCAACACCCGGTTTTTTAATCCCAGATGTCTGTTATGCCATACATCGCAATCCCAGGGTTACCATTTTTTTGAGACATAACAGATTGGATATCACAGTACATCATCCATTACGAACCATACATAAGGTCTTACAACAAATAAAGGATCTCATGATCCAGTCTTAGTACAATCAAGCAACAGAATACTAACGATAGCGTGGGAGAGGCTCCATCTTCATGGTCACAGGCAATGCTGATGATGGGAGATGATCCTAGTTGTTGTAACCTTCCTGCGGTCCATCCTCCTGATAGTCCTCTTCACAGTCTGTCCACGGGAATAGCCAGGGACAAAGCCATGAGTACTCTTTAAGTACTTGCAAACTATCACTAATAGGTAAAGTGGTTTCAAGTAGAAATACTAAGCTCTAGGTTGTTTTGCAAAAAGCCAGATTTATCTCTAACTGAGTTTAGAAGCAAGGAAAACTAGTTTAAGGTTTTATAACACCTAAGTGGGAACTCAAGTTTCACTTTCACAACTCTGTGGTGGTCAAGTCAAAGTCATGATTCAAATCACAAGTCATTTTGAAAACATCTGACGATGGAACAGTATGGCCACTCCAACTGTCTATAACCGCGAACGCGGCTATTCAATTGACACTCTGCAGAGGTGGTACACTTTCACCACAACATTCGATACATCCATTAGGAACAATCCTGAATTCACCATACTCAGTATGCGGATAATCAATCCTAACCTTTCAATTACACGCCCTAGTATAGGCACCTATCCTATGAGTTTGGCCTCCCAACCATGACCATTTATCATCTTGGGAACTGCACAAGTGGTCAATCTTCACAAGGTAGACTCAGCTCAAACCTCGGCCGCAAGGGAACCCATACTAAGGTATATAAACTTCCAGTCAAGCCCTACCCAATTTCGGGTATTGTGGTTGTACGGTAAAATTGGAATGATATCGCATCCAGACAACCATCAGTTTTATAAAGGGCTAAGGCTCATGCCTCAACATTTTCATCATCAAAATCATCTGGTGTTCAAGAACACATGTCAAAACATTTCATTAGAATGACTCCTCATTCTAAGGTTTTCATAATCATTTTCACCAAGTATTCCCATCTAAAGTGATCAAGTTTTATGCTTAGCACTAGCCACTAAAGTTGGGGGTAAACACTAATGAGGGGTGGTAAACAAGTGTGAATTATCTAAGTTCATTCTCATGCCTCGGAATGACATCAAGATTTATCTAACTTAGGCCAAGTTTTATGCTCTTTATGCTACCTTTAAAATCTTTCCAAAACTTACAAGTCACTAAGTAAACATAACTAAGGAGCTTTGATAAAGAAATAAAAATAAACAAGCTTGCAAGTAAAACTGGGATTTGGTATAATCAAGTGGTATGATCACATATGCCCTAAGCATCTAGTTGGCATAACTATCCTGCAAGTGTTAACTTGCAAAGTCAACTTGTTTTGTGAAGCTTGCATAGGTAACATGCAAGTGGTAGCTTGCCTTGTGCAGTGCAGTGGTTGAACTTCTCCTCGGCTTCTTCCTCATAGTAGTCGCCTTCCTGTTCATATCCTTGGTTGGTACTAGCGTCTATAAATAAATACGAGGTACACAATCACCAAACAATACTTAACTAACTCTATTTATCACACCAAGGGTTTCACTAGATGATCTAGCATCATCACACTCATCACAAAGATTAAGGCACTAGTTTCATTTATTTTATTTTAGAAAAGCAATTTCAACTCATTGAAAAACTACTTAAGATTTAATATTCTCCAACTAAAACATGGGATCATGTTGACACATGTCATCACCACATATTTCAGTACTTGGGAATGTGATTTAAAGTGGTGTCAAAATTTAATAAGGTTTAACCTTTTTATTTTAATTAATTAAAGTGATTAGAAATGCCTATGAGGCATTCTTTTATTACTTGTCCATTATTTCTGTAAGTAAACCTAGATATTTTTATATATTCAGAAAGGTCTTGTCAAATGTGATTTTTGAAGTTGGAATCAACTCAAAAGCTTTTATGGTTGAATTTTAAAAAATGTTTGAATGCAGAAAAGTCTCTGCCCTATTATTTTTACTATAGGTGATCTATAATTCCAACTAGTTTGAATCCAATGGTCTTGGATTAAGAATTTCAATACCTTTCTAACAAAATTAGTTTCATGCAATTTAGTTCAGTGAATCTCTCTGGATTGATTTTTGAATCTATGGACAGAACTAGGTTTGAAACTAAATTGATAAACCTAAATTCAAATTACTGGGTCGAGCGGGAATGTTAACTGGGCCGGCCCACTACGCACAGCGTGCGCGGGCAGTTTAAGTGGTTGTCCCCACCAGTCAGTGAGACAGGGGGTGCGAAGGGGTACGGGGTGATTTGGGCCGTAGGATTAGAAGTAAGATCTACGGTTGAGGTTCATCGTCCACGTCTGAACATAACGCGGCAAGGTCTAACCCTAGTGCGGCCAGTGGGGGTCAGTGGCGGCTCACCGTGGCTCAGGAGAGGGTCGACGATGGGGGCGAACAACGAAGTCGATGACGGCGATCCTCCTGGTACCGGTGGCTCCTCCTGGGGCGGCTCCAATCAACGGTGCCCTTCTCCTCCAGCAGCGGCAAGCTCCGGCGAAATTCCGGCCACCTGGTGCTCGCCTTGCTCCAGGGAAGAGGTGGGGTGGTTCTGAGAGAGAGGGGAGTGGAATGGTGTGCTGAATTCGAACAGGGGAGGCCTCTATTTATAGTGCAGCGAGGGGACCAAAGGGTGCGGGCGGTGCTCGCCGTGGTCGTCGTCATTGTGAGCTAATGGCATGGGCGAAGGTAGGGGACAGTGCACTGCCTCCTGGCGAAGCTCAACGTCTTCATGGCGAGGCGTGGGGCGGTGAGGTTCGGTCGGCACACTTCGGTGCTCTAGGCGGCTCCGACGGCAGTTTTAATGGCACACATGCGCTCCTGGTCGCGTGACGGCGAACAAACATGTCTGGGAGGTTCCTGGGGTGGTGGTGATCACAAGCACAGGCGGCGAAGGCGGGGCGCGGTCTGTGCGAGCGTGTCGAGCGCGGTGCTATGGCGCGCTCTCGGCATGGTCGCAGAGAGAATGGCCGTGTGTGTTCTGGGTGGTACAGTGGCTAGCAGGGCTCGAGGCTTGGACAGTGGGTGGCGGTGGACGGTGGAGTGCCTCCTAGACAAGGTTGGCGAGGCTAGTTAGGCTCCTAGCTTGTTGTCGACAATGGGGGTGGCAATTGGGCTCGGCCATGGTCACCATTGATGGCATGGTCGAGTTTACAGTGAGCTAGAGCTGGTTAAACAAGTTAGATGATCTAATGAGAGTGTAGTGTGAGATAGAGAGGGGACAAGGTTGGCACAACAGTGCTCACTATAGTGTTTGATGTTTAGTTTGATTTGTGACCAGAAGGTGTCTGATGAAATGGCCGCAAGAGGTTTGAATTTTTGAATGAAACTTGGTGGGTGTACTAGTCACATACTAGGTAGTCTATGGTTGCTTGTATTTGTCAAGGTTCACTGGTTTGGTTGGGTTTTGAGAAATGGTGATCTTCCCATATGAACTAGATTCAATTTTGAATTATCATTTGAATCAAGTTGCCAAATGTTTCTGTGGGTTTGCAAAGTGGGATTGGGTTCACTTTCACTTGGTCTAGCAAGGGGTGAAAATAAATGGAATTGTTTCTGTTTGAAATCTTGGACTAGAAACTCTCAAAGTGGTCTAGTGAGCAAGATTGGCAAAAATGACCATTTGCTTGTTTTGTTTGCTTTTGAATTTCTATTGATTTGGTTCTTCTTGGAAATGATTTAGATGATGTTGTTTTAATCTTTAATCCATTCCTTGCCATTCATAACAATCACACAAGTCCAACCATGCATTCATACATTCATCACATACACACATGCATTCATAATGATTTTAATTAACAAAAGTTTTTCTTAACCCTAATTTTGGATGATTGGAATTGATAACCTTGATCAATATTTTTGGGATGTTACGTGCATCAATTGTAATCAAGGAAAAGTAACTTTTAATATTAATAACAAAGAGCATACTGTCTATTTCCCCAAGAAGATTGATAAGAGCTATTGCCTGAATTCCATTGAAAATATTGAGAGCATCAAAGTTGGAGAAATATACTGTCCCATTCCATAAGAAAGTTTTGAAACTATTATTATTCGGACTATTGCTATCAAGCTTGAGGTAACATAATCATTTTGTGGAATGCAAAGTTTTGCTTCATTTTAATTTTTTTTGGTAACAAGACTTGATCAACCTTGTTAACAAAGGGATTTTAATGAATAAAACAATGCTTTCACAGTGGTTATACGTGCTCACTTTTATTTTTCTCCTTTCCAATCTTTGCTCTTCCTCTTGTTAGTTCTAGTTTTGCTTGTTATTTGCTTGTTAGAGTGTCTTAGAACTTCTGTAGTTTTGGTTTTGGTTTGCTTTTTGCTTCTTCTAAAAAATCTTTTCTACGAGAAAATCAATTTTCATAAGCTGAAAATTAGCCAAAAATAAAGTTTTCCAAAAAATTTCAGAAAATCCATATTAAATGATTCCTCAAAAAAAGGGGCAGAGGGACACCTAGATTGACCCATGGGGACCCACCAGGCCAGCACACCCTCTGGTGGTGCGGCCAGCCCCAGGGCGCGCCTGGCCTGGGTGGGGCCCACCTGTGGCCCTCCAAAGTGCCTTCTCCCAGCCACTTCTTTCTCTCTCCCAAAAAACACTAGAAAACTTTCTTAAGGTCGAGTTCCTGCTGTTCTTGCTCCCGTTTTTTATCTCCTTGCTCAACCCATCTTTGCTGCTGATTTTTGGAGGGATTGCTCCTTGGTATGTGCCTCCTCCGCTTGTCCAATTAGATTTTTGATTGGTAGATTGTATTTTGAGTATTTTTCTACTATAGGTGACAAGTTGTGTGAGCTTGCATGCTTGTTTTATGCTTAGAGATTTCATTTGATGCATGTTTATCCCTCTAGCAAGTTCCTATAGTAGTTTATCATGATTTATCAACTTGGAAATTACTTGGTTTGATGTGTGTCTAAAAATTTCAGAAAAAGGGGTCATGGACAACCACACCTTTGGAGAAGTGTTTGAGAGTGATGCACCTAGGAGGAAAAGGCCTTCGATATCATCCTCCCGAGCTAGGCCATCATACAATGAGGATCTTATCACGCTGCGCTTTGGCAACGAGGAAAATGGGGGGATGCGCACCCTTCTACCTTCCCTTGGTTTACCTTTCTACAGGCTGCAGGGATTCTCAATGATTTCCTAACTTTGGTTCAGAGGGTTGGACTAACTGATTATATGCAAGATGAGAGTGAGCAATATGCTATGCTCACCAAAACTTTTGTGGAGAGTTTCTCTTTCTCTAACAACCCTTTCAGGTCGGAGGTGTCATTCAAAATCTAGGATAGGCCAATCACCATGACATTGAAGAAATTTTGCGAAATTTTGGGTATTGGCATGGCTGGGACAGTGAAGAATATTCCAGCTCAACCCGCTGATTTGTTGGAGCTCTACCGCGGGGTAACTAATAATGATGACCGCAGAGCCCAGCGCAAGAAGATAAGAAATATTCAACTCCCAGCTATCAGATATTTTACTTATTATATTGCTACTAGTATTCTTGATAGGGAGAACACTAGCAATATTTCCAACTATCATTTGGCCTTTCTAGCTGCTGCACTCAACAATGAAACCAGATATAATCTTGGTTCTCTCATTGCTAGTCGCTTAGCTACTAGAGGACCCATTTATGGGGGTATTATTGCTGCACATGTACTTGCTACTTTAGAAATTTTTGTTGATCCAAATGATACAATTTTGGCACCTCAGAGGCTTGATCTTGCTGCCATGAAAGCGCATCACTTTGTCACTACTAGCTCTACCATTGGAGTTTGGTTTAGGATGATGATTACTGACGGGGAAGAGAGGGAAATTACATTGCCACAAACCACTTTGTTCAGTATTTGCCAGGGACCTTGGTCACGCTCCAAGGAGGAGATGGACGAGAAGCTGCGCATTCGTGGTTTCCACGGACACTACCAGGGGGACGCGCCCTCTTATGACTACTCTGTGCACTACACAAGGGCTTCCTCGAGCACGTACCAGGACGAAGGGGCTTCTTCGTCGCATTACGGAGGCACACCTTCTTGGTCAAGCTGGGATTGATCCCCACTTAGGACAAAAGCCTAAGCTTGGGGGAGGTACACCGACATCACACTCATCTTTATATCATGTTTCATCGGTTCTTTGTATATCCATGTTTCTCTTTCTTTTTGGTTTTTGTTTCTGCTTTCTCAAAACACAGAAAGACCAAAAGTATTTTCTTTGTTTCTCTTAGTTTGTTTCTTTGCCTTTTAGCTTTGGTTTCCCTTAATAAAAATACGAAGATTTTGCTTTGTTTGTTTTTGCTTTGTGTGTTTGCTTTAAAAAATAAAAAACACCAAAAATATTTGTTGTTCTTCTTTGGTTTTATGAAGTTCATTGCAGGGTTCATGTATCATTCCCAAAATCATGAATTACAAAATCTTGCATTTAATTCATGCATTCATAGCATTCTTGACTTACTCAAAAAATTCAAATCAAAATTCCAAATGAAACCACTTTTATGCCTATTGTTTATATATCATTAAGGCATAGGTTTTTTTAAGGATCAAAGTGTATTGGACTAGACAGTGGTGTTTGACACACATGTAGGTGCATGGTTCACACTACAAAAATCCAGAGAAAATTTGAATTCAAACTCATTTGATTTGAGTTTGAAAATGATTCCTGAAAATCCAAATAGAAAAATAAAAAGAGAAAAGAAATAGAAAAGGGCCAGCGCTACCAATTCGGCCCAGTGCCAGAAGCAGCCCAACCAGCCCACCCGGCCGTTTCGCTCTATCCTCTCTCTCACGCGCGCTAGCCTACCCCGCTGTCATTGCCAGTGGCCCCGCGCCAGCTCAGCGTCGTCTCCCCACCCCGCACGCGCAGACACCATCGTCGCCCGTTTCCTCCCCCATCAACGTCGCGTTGATTCCGGGCTTAAATTGCCATTGATCCTTGGAGTGATTCTCGACTCGCCTCTGCCTACTTAAACTCCTCCACACCGCGAGAATTTCCCCTCACTTGCCACCCCCTTTCCGCCACCAGGCTGCTCGTATTTCGACTCGCGAAGCCGCTAACAGAACATCTCCGGTGAACCATTCTGGTGAGCACCGTCCGCCCCGTGCCCTCTTATTCTTACTTCCGTGCTTCCCTTGCTCGTGCTCTTCATCTCATACCTCTATTTCATCTTCTCGTGACCTAGGTTGTTGGATTCATCAACCACCATGAGCACCCGACGCCACTCTCGTCTCCGGCGAGCAATTCTAGACCTCTAGATAAAACGAAGATGTTCACCTCGTACTTGTGCATGCACTGATACTATTTGTTTGTCCTAAGGAGACCTAGAACGTCGCTGTCGTCTCCGCCAACCTGTGCCCGATGCCATCAAGGTTTCCGGCGAGCTCTCACGGCCACCACAACACGCCCCCGCCCTCGCTAACGGACACCTTGAGCATCCTCGTGTTATCGCGAGTCTGGTAAGCATCACGGCAACCCCTAGCCCCGTCTGCAATTGCCGGAACGCCGTCGCCAGTAGCACCGCAGCCGCCGGCACCCTTAGCGCCCCCAAACTTTGGTCGCGTGCATCGTAGCCGTTAGATCTAGATCTAGCGGATCTAAATAGATCACTTAACAAAGGGGTATGGTTAGATCTGGCCCGTGCGATGTCACTTAAATCCTACGGCTCTGGTTGACCGATCCAACCGAACTGGTACAGGCCAATCAGATACAGCCACGTGTCTGTAATTTTGTTTTAAAATCTGATTTGATATCTATTAGAGATTCAAACTTGTAAAATTCATATCTTGAGTTCTGTTTATCCAAAAAATGCAAATAAGTTATCATTGGATTCAAAAAAACAAATCCTATACTACTGTGGTCTTAAATTTGTATTTTTCTTCTGTAAAATTTGGTTTATTTGCAGAATCAAATATAGGCTTATTTTGGCTATATAAATTATTTGGAAAATGTTTTTAAAGAAAATTTAAGTTTATTTAGACTTTAAATAGATGGTTTTAGTGTCCAGTACTGTTTGAATTGAATAGTTTAGTGTAGAAATTCATTTCATTGCATTTGCGTGCATTCATATATTTTTGCTTGATTATTTGAATGTAAATTTAGTGATATCATTTTATGTGTAGATTTTGGTGCTAGTGGTAATTGTGATTGTGAAGATTGTTGCTACTCCCACAAATACCAAGGCAAGTGGTGCTTCATGTATTTTTCCTATTATTTTTGACTATGCACTAGTGTTATTTTGTATAGGGCTTGCATGAAGTTTTTGCTAAGTATCTATATGCTATGCCATGGGAAATCCTAGTAGTTGTAGTCTTGGTAGAATTTTCTCTAAGTTAAGATACTTGATATGTTACCATGCTTAGCCTAGCTAGTAGCAAACAAGGGTGGATTATATACATGCTATGGAAATTTTGCTAAGTCTTTGACCTATGTTTTTGCTTAATAAAACAACTAAGTGAATGAATCACCTAGGTGGAATGGTATGATTGGGTTATGTTGAGTGGTTACACAAGGCCCATGTCTATGGTCTACCTTGTGTATCACACTTCTAGAAAGCCACCCAGGAACAAAGGGATTTGAGATACTTAGTGTTTAGAAGCTTCTAGTGCAGCCACATGGCATATGGGCTCTGCCTTGATCATATAAGTTGCAATAACTTAGACAGATGGACAGATGGTGGTAGGGTGATAGGATGGAACGCGTCCATTTGGTCTAAGGGAAGGCTTCTGAAAGATCTCGTCTCGATGCATGTCAAGTCTTGTGGGGAAAGTGCACCACCTCTCGAGAAGGAAAAACCTAAGTACTTAGCCGTGTCCCCAACAACGGACAATTTGAGCATCAAGACATTGAAGCTATCAAGGATCTCCTCATCCCAATTTATAAGTTAAAAACTTGTGGTTTAACAAGGGTTAAGGTTCACCAATGTCTATTGGTGGTTCCTTGGGAGTTTTTGTCAAACAAAAACTTAGTGTGTTCAACTGATAAGAAAAACCTATTTGAGCAAAGCAAGCCTAAGCTACACTTAGACAAATTCATATAGATGTTAGATACTACTATTCTACTATGGTATCACTTGCCAATACAATTCCAAATGTATTGACCCACTGTGGCTGTAACTTATGATGTTGCAGGTTACTCTGATGAGGATTAGGGTTATGATTCTACACTCAACATGCTTGCCTGTGGCACATGAAGATGAAGACTTACTTTATTTACTTATGTTATGAACTCTTGTACTAGCCTTTGGCTATGGAGTTGTAAAAGACTATGTTTATCTCTGGAATGACGATGTAATAAAGACCTTTGTATCTGTGTACTTCATCTTAAACTATGGATACTAGCATTTGATCTAGGGACTAGCATTGCAATCACAGGGACCTTTACCTTATAAAGGTGGGGTCTTACAGATGGTATCAGAGCACTATGTTGCCTGTAGGATTATGACCCTAGGATGGATTAGACTAAAAAACCACTAAGGAAAAATACAAATCTTTGCAATTCCACACTCGTCTTTTTCTTCTCGTAAACCTTTTCTAATCTTCTTTCTCATCTCTATTGGTAGATGGCCACCATCAACGAAGCCGTCAAGAAGGGACCACTCATGACCATGACTTTAGAATGTGAGACGGAGTTTCCCAAAGCACTTAAAAACCTTATGGTTAGCTTGGGAATACATGGTGAGGCCGTGTACAAGGGATTTCCAGTAATGGATGAAGGAGAAGAATATTGGTGGGTGCAACTTCACTTGTACAAAAACAAGGGAGACAACCACAAAGAGTCAGGATTCTACATGGGAACCAACTCAGAATTGTATACAACATTCTTTGACTCTATAAGAAATGCAACTTGGAATGCTATCAAAGAGCTTGGTGAAATACTCAAGTGTAGAATGTTGAACACTAAGGATGACCTTGAGGAGGAGAAGAAGTATACCCAAGACTTAGAGACCTCCATAAAACGTCTAAGGGAAGATATCATAGACTTAGCATATGAGTGAGAATTGTAACGTACTCCGCTAGTTGGACCACCACACTTGTCGTTTTCTCGCAAAAATTTGTCTAAGTTATGTTTTAACCTTAGTGTTTGTGGTAGACTTTGCATGCCATGACTTGTATGTTTTATGGGTGATGTATGCTTTTTTGCTTACATTTTACCGTCCTGTTTTTATCTTACTTGTGTTGTTCTAATATTTCTCTATCTTACATTAAATGCCTAGCTTTGTGTTCAGCACTGCCAAGGAGTTCAATGGAACTCGTTTTGGTTCATGCATCATGCAGTTTACTAGTGTGCTTAACCTCCCACTTCCTAGTATCAAGGCACTCCAGCTCACCAAGTTCGAGAGGAAGGATCTTTGGGGCTTCAGGGTCACACAGCCAGGACGCCAGACGGGGCCACCCACGGAGGAGATTACCTTCAAGCTGATGCACGATGACAAGGAGAAGGGACTTGAGGTAGTCATGCAGGAGCTACTCGGATGTCTCTACGGACGCCATGCCACCGAGATTAGAGGCCTCTATTTCCACCCATTCGGGATACATGACAAGGAGGGAGAGGCATTGCAGTTCGTCTGTACCTCCAGGACCTAGAGGGTCTTATTAGACACCTCGACACAGATAGGACCAACGTCATGCTTAGCAATGACGAGCTCCAGGTTCAGTTGAGGGAGAATGACAAGCTCTTCACGGAGCAAGACAAGATCATCAAGGAGATGGAGACTAGATTCGAGAGCTAGGACAAGAAGTTCAAGAATCAGGAGAAAAGAGTCCAAGATAGAAACAAGAAGATCAAGGACATGAAGGTCGAGATAGAGGCCAAGGACTTCGAGCTCGAGACCAAGCAGGGAGTGATCGATAGGCTACGCTCATAGAAGAGAGCTCTTCGTGCAAAGTTCGAGGCCTTGACCACTAATGTCGAGGAGTACAAGACAACCATGGAGTCAGCCGGACTTACACTTGTTGACGTCGAGGTCGACATGGAGGAGTAGTGTAAACTACTCGACTATATTTTATCTATTATACTTGATTATTGAGTCGCAATGACCATCTAACATGTGGATGGCTTGCTATGGTGTGTTTACTTTTCCAAAACTTGTTTACTTTGTTAAAACTCTATGTTATTTTGAGCTTGGTTATTATGATTGTTGTTATGTGATGTATTATGCATGTTAAGCATCTATGGGTTATATATCATTCCTTATCCTTATTGAAACCACATATGCCTCCCCGTCATGCCAATCCCAACCAAAACAACAACAATAACATCAATCCCGAGATGCAGCAGCTGATGACAGCTCAAGCACAATTGATGCAGATGATGACCCAGTTCCTGGCGAATCAAAATCAGAATAACAACAACAACAACAATCAGAACAACCCACCATCATTTGACATGCTTACAAGGTTCTTGAGGTTGAGGCCAACCAAGTTATAGGGAACCACATATCCAATGGTAGACAATGACTGGTTACGTTTCGTGAATAAGGACCTAGTCACTGTTGGCTGCACTGATGAAGAAAAGGTCAGGTTTGCAGCTGCTTGAAGGACCAGCAGCAACATGGTAGGACAACTTTCAGATCACCACTCCCCTTGGGATGTGACTTGGGCTATTTTTGAGGATGGTTTCCGTACATCTCACATCTCATCCGGAGTGATGAACTTGAAGAAGAAAGAGTTCCACAATCTGAAACATCGTCACCGCAGTGTGGCTGAATACATTGAGGAGTTCAACAATCTGGCGCGCTATGCACCGGATGAGGTTGATACT
This sequence comes from Avena insularis, assembly GCA_023614405.1. Classification (NCBI taxonomy): domain Eukaryota; kingdom Viridiplantae; phylum Streptophyta; class Magnoliopsida; order Poales; family Poaceae; genus Avena; species Avena insularis. Next base: position 295,847,085 of record CM042689.1, on the reverse strand, counting down.
GATACCAAGAGGAAGGAGAAGTTCCTCGAAGGATTGAATGATGAATTGAACCTGCAACTATCTGTTTCCTATGTCCCAACATATCAATCACTTTGTGACAAGGCCACCATCTTGGAAAACAAGATGAAACAGGTTGAGGGCAGGAAGAGGAAGCATAACTTTGATAAGCACAACTCGGGATCGTCTCACAAGCGTTCCCATAATGATGCCAGTGAAGGTTCTGGATTCCACAAGCATGGGAAGTACAACATCCACCATAACCACAACCGTCACCATGACAACAAGCATCATCACAGTCATGACAATGACAAGTATAAGAACCACAAGAGTGGACACAAGAGCCACCACAGTGGAAGTGGTAATGGGAGTCAGCCTACAAAAAGAGACATCAGTTAGGTTGAGTGCTTCAAATGCAAGAAAACTGGGCACTATGCTAATGAATGCCCAGAAAAGAAAGTTGAAGGAGCCAACAAGCCCAACCCTTTCCAGAAGGGACAAGTGAACCACATCAATGTGGAAGAAATATATGAAGAGTCTGATGGTGTGGCTGGTAAGTTCAAGCTTAATTCTTTTCCAGCACTTGTTCTTTTTGATACGGGTGCATCGCATTCATTCATATCAAGAGCATTTGTTGATAAAAATGGACTTCCAATTGAAACTATTTGGTGTCCTATAAAAGTAAGCTCTCCCGGAGGAGAGATGATAGTGAATTTTGGATGTCATGATCTAGTGATAGAATTTGGAAAGTATAAGTTTCTAGTTAGTTTGATAATCCTAGATTCCCAAGGATTGAATGTTATTCTGGGCATGGATTGGATGAGTAAGTTTGAAGGAGTACTGGATTGTGCCAATCGTACTGTCACACTTACAACCCCAGATAAGAAATGGATTAGGTTCAAGTCTAACTTTGAATCTAAAGGAAGTAAGTTAAATTCTCTTAAGGGGGTTAGCATAGACAATGTGCTAATTGTGAGAGAGCATCCGGAAGAATTGCCCGGGGTGCCACCAGATAGGGATGTAGAGTTTCTAATTGACTTCCTGCCAGGATTTGGGCCAATAGCAAAGAGACCCTACAAGATGTCAGTTGACGAGTTGAAAAAACTCAAGAAACAACTTGGAGAACAGTTGCAGAAATGATTTTTTCAACCAAGTTCTTCATCTTGGGGTGCACCAGTTCTGTTTGTCGAGAAGAAAGATAGAATTCAAAGGTTGTGCATAGACTATTGATCACTCAATGAGGTGACTATAAAGAACAAGTATCCTTTGCCTAGAATCAACGATCTGTTTGATCATCTAGAAGGAGCCCGTGTGTTCTCGAAGATTGATATCCGACCAGGCTACTTTCAGCTAAAGATTATAGAGCAAGACATACCTAAGACTGCTTTCACCACTAGGTATGGTTTGTATGAGTACACCGTGATGCCATTTGGTTTGACAAATGCACCAGCCTATTTCATGAATATGATGAACAAGGTGTTCATGGAGTTTCTTGACAAGTTTGTTGTCGTATTCATCGATGACATTTTGATCTACTCCAAGAGCAAAGAAGAGCATGAAGAGCATTTGCGTTTGATACTTGAGAAGCTCAGGGAGCACAAGCTGTATGCCAAGTTCAGTAAGTGTGAATTCTGGCTAAATGAAGTTGGATTTCTCGGACATATTGTGTCGGGAGATGGTATAGCTGTCGATCCCGCAAAGGTGTCAGCTGTGACTGAGTGGGAATCTCCTAAGTCAGTAAAAGAAGTTCGTAGTTTCCTCGGCTTGGCAGGATACTATAGGATATTCATTGAGAATTTCTGAAAGGTAGCTAAGCCAATGACGGAGTTACTCAAGAAAGAAAAGAAGTTTGATTGGACTGAAGGATGTGAATTCAGTTTCCAAGAATTGAAGAAGAGACTAGTGCCAGCGCCAGTCTTGTGTCTGCCAGATTTGGAGAAGGATTTCCAAGTTTATTGTGATGCATCTCACCAAGGATTAGGTGGAGTTTTGATGCAAGAAGGGAAAGTTGTGGCTTATGCCTCGAGACAACTCAAAACTCATGAAGTAAATTATCCTTCTCATGACTTAGAGTTAGCCTCTATTGTCCATGGACTCAAAACACGGAGACATTATCTTTTGGGAAAACATTGTGAAGTGTTCACAGATCACAAAAGTTTGAAGTATATCTTGACTCAGAAAGAAATCAATATGAGACAAATAAGATGGTGGCTAGAGCTCATCAAGAACTATGACTTGAGTTTGCAATACCATCCCGGTAAATCAAATGTTGTAGCAGATGCTTTAAGCCGTAAGGTTTATGTGAATGGCCTTACCAAGGGAGAATTGCCAGATGATTTGTGTGCCCAATTCAAAGATCTCAGATTGGAGATAGTACCTGAAGGACATCTCATGTCATTAGATGTTCAACCCACATTGTTGGAAAAGATCAAGGAAGCCCAAAAGATGGACAAGGAAATTGAAGAGATCAAAGGTTAAATTAATAAGGGGAAAGCTAAAGGATTCCATGAAGATGAATAGGGTACTTTATGGTATGGGAAACATATCTGTATTCCACAAGATCCGGAGCTTCGGAAACTGATTCTGCAAGAAGCACACAACTCACCATATTCCATTCATCCGAGTAACACAAAAATGTACATGGATATGAAGGAAAGATTCTGGTGGAATAATCTCAAGAAGGACATCGCAGAACATATTGCTTTGTGTGATGTGTGTAGTCAAGTGGAACATCAGAAACCGGCAGGATTATTGCAACCACTACCTATTCCTGATTGGAAGTGGGACAAGATTGGTATGGATTTCATCACCGGACTGCCAAGGACTAGATCTGGATATGATTCCATTTGGGTTGTTGTAGATCGCCTAACTAAAGTGGCTCATTTCATACCCGTGAAGACTACTTATACAAGTGCTAAGTTAGCCAAAATCTACATGAACAGGATTGTATGCCTGCATGGAGTACCTAAGAGTATTGTGTCTGATAGAGGAACTCAGTTCAATTCACATTTTTGGCGACAACTGCATGAATCATTGGGAACAAGATTAGAGTTCAGTACAACTTTTCACCCCCCAGACTAATGGACAGACAGAAAGGACCAATCAGATTTTGGAGGATATGTTGAGGGCATGTGCCCTAGACTATGGTGCTAGTTGGGAAGAAAGTCCGCCTTACGCAGAATTCTCTTACAATAACAGCTGTCAAGCCAGTATTGATATGGCACCGTTTGAATTTCTCTATAGAAGGAAGTGTACTACACCATTGCTATGGAGTGGTGTTGGAGAAAGAAATTGTTCGGACCAGAACTGATCAAGGAAGATGAAGAGAAAGTCAAATTGGTAAAGGACAGATTGAAGATAGCACAGTCCCGACAGAAGAGATACGTAGATCCAAAACGTAGAGAAGTCACCTATGAGGTAGGTGATAGAGCTTATCTTAGAGTCTCACCACTTCGTGGTGTGTAGAGAATTGGAGTCAAAGGAAAATTGGCACCAAGGTATGTTGGACCATTCAAGATCTTGAGCCGCAAAGGATAAGTGGATTATGAGATTGAATTGCCTGAATCACTGTCTTCAGTTCACAATGTATTTCATGTGAGTCAATTGAAGAAATGCCATCCGGAGATGGAAGAAACTTCTTTGAAGGATACTATACCTTTGGAAGAGGTTTAGTTGGAGAGTGATCTCACCTATGAGGAGAAACCTATCAAAATTCTTGAGACTGTAGAAAGAGTTACTCGTACCAAGACTATCAAATTCTGCAAGGTTCAGTGGAACCATCATTCCGATGAAGAAGCAACTTGGGAAAGAGAAGACATTCGGAAAGATCACCCTCACCTATTTGCTAGCCAATCCGAATCTCGAGGGCGAGATTCATCTTAAGGGGGTTAGATTTGTAACATCCCAAAAATCATGAATTACAAAATCTTTCATTTCATTCATGCATTCATAGCATTCTAGACTTGCTCAAAAATTTCAAATCAAAATTCCAAATGAAACCACTTTTATGCCTATTGTTTATATATCATTAAGGCATAGGTTTTTTTAAAAGGATCAAAGTGTATTGGAATAGACAGTGGTGTTTGACACACATGTAGGTGCAAGGTTCACACTACAAAAATCCAGAGAAAATTTGAATTCAAACTCATTTGATTTGAGTTTCAAAATGATTCCTGAAAATCCAAATAGAAAAATAAAAAGAGAAAAGAAATAGAAAAGGGCCAGCGCTACCAATTCGGCCCAGTGCCAGAAGCAGCCCAACCAGCCCACCCGGCTGTTTCCCCCTCTCCTCTCTCTCTCACGCGTGCTAGCCTACCCATTTGCCCATTGCCAAGATCGCCTCCCCCACTTGTGCCAGCAGAGCATCGTCTTTGTTCCTCCCCCATCAACGCTGCGTTGATTCCGGGCTTAAATTGCCATTGATCCTTGGAGTGATTCTCGCCTTGCCTCTGCCTACTTAAACTCCTCCACACCACGAGCATTTCCCCTCACTCGCCACCCCCTTTCCGCCACCAGGCTGCTCGTATTTCTACTTGCGAAGCCGCTACCAGAACATCTCCGGTGAACCATTCCGGTGAGCACCGTCCGCCCTGTGCCCTTTGTTACTGCCGTGCTTCCCTTGCTCGTGCGCTTCATCACATACCTCTATTTCATCCGCTTGTGACCTAGGTCATCGGATTCATCAACCACCGTGAGCACCAGACGCCCCTCTCGTCTCCAGCGAGCAATTCTGGTAAGATGCGACCACCCCCCGACCTCTATATCAAATGAAGATGTTCGCCTCGTCCTTGTGCATGCACTGATACTATTTGTTTGTCCTAGGGATACCTAGAACGTCACCGTCATCTCCGTCAACCTGTTCCCGACGCCAACAAGGTTTCTGGCGAGCTCTCACGGCCACCACAGCACGCCCCCGCCCTTGCCAGCGACACCTTGAGCATCCTCGTGTTCTCGCGAGTCTGGTAAGCATCACCGTAACCCCTAGTCCCCTCTGCAATCGCCGGAACACCATCGCTAGTAGCGCCACCACCGCCAGCACCCTTAGCGCCGTCACACATTGGTCGCGTGCACCGTAGCCGTTAGGTCAAGATCTAGCAGATCTAAATAGATCACTTAATGAAGGGATATGGTTAGATTTGGCCCGTGCGATGTTACTTAAATCCTACGGCTCTGGTTAATTGATCCAACCGAACCGGTACGGGCCAATCAGACACAGCCTCGTGTCTATAATTTTGTTTTAAAATCTGATTTTATATCTATTAGAGATTCAAACTTTTAAATTCATATCTTAAGTTCTGTTTATCCAAAAAATGCAAATAAGATATCATTGGATTCAGAAAAAAATCCTACACTATAGTGGGCTTAAATTTGTATTTTGCTTCTGTAAAATTTGGTTTATTTGCAGAATCCAATATAGGCTTATTTTGGTTATGTAATTATTTGGAAAATGTTTTTAAAGCAAATTTAAGTTTATTTAGACTTTAAATAGATGGTTTTAGTGTTCAGTACTGTTTGACTTGAATAGTTTAGTGTAGAAATTCATTTCATTTCATTTGCATGCATTCATATATTTTTGCTTGATTATTTGAATGTAAATTTGGTGCTATCATTTTATGTGTAGATTTTGGTGCTAGTGGTGATTGTGATTGTGAAGATTGTTGCTACTATCCCAACTACCAAGGCAAGTGGTGCTTCATGTATTTGTCCTATTATTTTTGACTATGCACTAGTGATATTTTGTATAGGGCTTGCATGAAGTTTTTGCCAAGTATCTATATGCTATGCCATGGGAAATCCTAGTAGTTGTAGTCTTGGTAGAATTTTCTCTAAGTTAAGATACTTGATATGTTATCATGCTTATCCTAGCTAGTAGCAAACAAGGGTGGATTATATACATGCTATGGAAATTTTTCTAAGTCTTTGACCTATGTTTTTGCTTAATAAAACAACTAAGTGAATGAATCACCTGGGTGAAATGGTATGATTGGGGTTATGTTGAGTGGTTACACAAGGCCCATGTTTATGGTCTACCTTGTGTATCACACTTGTGGAAAGCCTCCAAGGAATAAAGGGATTTGAGATACTTAGTGTTTAGAAGCTTCTAGTGCAGCCACATGGCATATGGGCTCTGCCTTGATCATATAGGTTGCAATAACTTAGCGAGATGGACAAATGGTGGTAGGGTGATAGGATGGAATGCGTCCATTTGGTCTAAGGGAAGGCTTCTGAAAGATCTCGTCTCGATGCATGTCGAGTCTTGTGGGGAAAGTGCACCACCTCTCGAGAAGGAAAAACCTAAGTACTTAGCCGTGTCCCCGACAACAGACAATTTGAGCATCAAGACATTGAAGCTATCAAGGATCTCCTCATCCCAATTTCTAAGTTAAAAACTTGTGGTTGAACAAGGGTTAAGGTTCACCAATGTCTATTGGTGGCCTTGAGAGTTTTTGTCAAACAAAAACTTAGTGTTTTCAACTGATAGGAAAAACCTATTTGAGCAAAGCAAGCCTAAGCTACACTTAGCCAAATTCATATAGATGTTAGATACTACTATTCTACTATGGTATCACTTGCCAATACAATTCCAAATGTATTGACCCACTGTGGCTGTAACTTATGATGTTGCAGGTTACTCTGATGAGGATTAGGGTTATGAGTCTACACTCAACATGCTTGCCTATGGCACATGAAGATGAAGACTTACTTTATTTACTTATGTTATGAACTCTTGTACTAGCCTTTGGCTATGGAGTTGTAAAAGACTATGTTTATCTCTAGAATGATGATGTAATAAAGACCTTTGTATCTGTGTACTTCATCTTAAACTATGGATGGTAGCATTTGATCCAGGGACTAGCATTGCAATCACAGGGACCTTTACCTTATAAATGTGGGGTATTATAGTTCAACGGTCCGCAGTTGAGTTTGGTTTCATGTTATTATTCTTGCTCTTGGGGTTCCAAAGAAGTGTCCGACGTCAACACTAGGTGCACGCATCAAGATTTCTGGCGCTGTTGCCGGGAAGTATAAGGACGTCTTCACAAGGGGAGTCCTCCACTTCCTTTCTCTTTACTTTGTTTTTAGTTTGCTTTGTTTTTTTGCTTGGTTTTGTTTGCCTCTTTTCAAAAAACCCAAAAAAATTAGTCTAGTTTGGTTTGCTTTATTTATTCAAAAACACAAAAAAATTAGTTCCTGCTCTAGTTGCTACCATGTCTGGTTTTGGACCAACCTTTATTTCCCCTATGGTATAAATCTCCACTTTTAAGCAAAAAAGTGAAGAAAGTTTTAAAGAAGCTTGGTCTAGAATCTCTGCTTTACTGAGCCTAAGGTGAGCCTTAGCTTGGTTATTGATAGTTTCTATCGCGGTATTGCTCTTTGTTATAGATATGCTTTGGATGCTGTGGCTGAGAAAGATTTCTTGCTTTTACTGAGGATGAAGCTTTTGATGCCATAAAGAAATTAATCATGATTTATGGTACACCTGGCAAGTCTGATTCCTCTTTCATAAATATTTTTGCTAGGTTGAACACTCTTGAGACCGGTATTGCTGCTATGAATAGTTTCTATCACACGCTTAGGGCTTACCATGATTATGTTCCCATAAATTCTGAGCCTTCAAAGTGGTTTCCCACAATCAAAGTCTCAATAAACACTACACTTTTTGATGCTCGTTGTGATGTCATGTTTGAATTCTGTCTCATGCCTAAAGATATTTATGATTCCTTGAGTCTTTGGGGGCTTACTGAAGGAGGATAGGAAATCTCTCTTATCAACAATGCCATTATATTACCCATTGGAATAGCTGAAGGTGTGTTCACAAAAATCTCAGGTAAAATGGTGACTACTGATTATCTTGTTATTGAATGTGTAGGCAAGGGACAGATCACACTTTGAAGATGTCTACTGAAACACCTTGGGGCAGTGATAGATGTGGGAAAAGGTATCTTGAATTTTGCCCCTCCGGTAAGAAATCATATCTTCCCTAAGGAAAAGAATAAAGATAAGAAAGGAAAGAACAAGAAGGTTGCTTCTTCATTTGAAAATACTTGATTCTTCTTGCTTCTTGTGCCTAACTTAAAGGCGTTAAAGAAAAGTACTGTTGGGAGATAACCCAAGAGTTTCCTTGAGTCTTGGAAGTTATTAATTCAGTAATGACCTCTCCTTATCCTTTTTGTTTGCCTTTTGGGCCAAGAATTACCTCTAATGAGAGGGAAGTAAGATTTGGGGAGTTGCTGTTTCGAAACAGATTTCTGTCCTCCACCAAAAAAATTCGTGAGGAGTCTCTGTAACTAGGATTGAGCTCAAAATTTACGAATAAATCCCCCAGTATGTTAGATAACTTCTGTTAGTTAAACACGTTTTGATTTGAGCAACAGAAGGTGTTCGAAAAAATCGGTTTCTACCTGCTGGTCTGTTTTGACAGATTTCTGCCATTATTTGCATTTGTTTCTTATTGATTCCTTTTTGAGTTCTCTTTTGGGGAATTGAGCTTGTTGAAGGAGTTACTACAGTAGCTTGTGTTTTTAGTGAAAATACTTTCTGTTCCAAAGCTTTGCCAGAGGTTTAATATCTTTTAAATACACTAATGTTGCTAATGAAGATTGTGTAAAGTTTTGTATGAAGGAAAAATTTCAGGTGTAGAGAAAGAATGATGCAATGAGATGAAGAATGGAAAAAAGCTCAAGCTTTGGGATGCCACCATGGTGTCACCCCAAGAAATATCCAATAATTACAAGTGTCAAAGCTTGGGGATGCCCAAGGCATCCCCTTTTTCATCAATAAAAAGCTCATGTCTGTCTAGACACTTCGTTTTTATTGTTTCATGCACAGTTGTGTTGTTCTTGGAGCGTCTTAGTTTTTGTTTGCTTTGCTTAGTTATTTAGTTTGCTTGAATAAAGTAGTTTGGACCCCCGTTCTCGCTGTGTTGTTTTGCAAATAAGTTGCTTGGTGTTGGAAAGGAGTAGTAAGTTCTTGCTTGTAAGTGCAATAGGAGCCTGCATTGACTGTGACTTAGACTTTAGCATGACATGCTAGGTGTTGTTTTGACCTTATGATTAGTGATTATTGCTGTAGCATGTATTGTTCAAAACAATTGGGATTGCTTAGTGTGCCTTGAAGAAATTATGCGTTGTTTTAGCATGCAAAAGCATAGTATTGTGGTATTCTCCTTTGATGCTTTGTTTGGGTTGACTTGACACATGCTCAGACCATGTCATGACTCTCACAAGTCACCATAGCCTCTATGATCATTTAGTACTTGACTTGTAGTACCACTCTATGCTTTGATTAATAATGTTTTGTCGCTCTACATGATTATGGCCATTATTGATCTCTTAGTTGGTTGCTCCCAGTATTTTGCTAGCCTCCACTTGCATGAGTAAGCTCTACTCATGCTTACAACTCCCAAGAAACCAAGTTATTCCAAAGTTTCCACTATAAACTCCTATGCATGGTGTGTTACACCATTCCAAGTATATTCTTGTTTTCAGCTATCTTCCAATTAAAAACTATTTTGTTATGTGAAAACTTAGTGATTAAAGCCCTCGCAAACTTGATGGCACACTTTATATTCTTTGCCCCTAATAAACTTGAACAATTGTGACGCTATGTTGTATATGCTTGCACCTATACGTTGGAATTAGTAGAATCGTGCTGTCACGGGAACGTTTTCAACATTGCAGGTGTACTTTGTACTCAGTTGATACCATGCTCTTTTGTTTGTGGATGTCATCGGTGTGAAATAAAAAGGGAACTTGTAAGTCCATGGAGTTTGTATTTTGTGTTAGAGAAATGCCTGGGCCGCTAGCCTAAGCCATGCCTAATCATGGTGGAAACTTGCAGCATCACCATAGTGAGCTATCTATGAAGCATCCTCAATAAAAAGCTATGCATATAGTAAATAAAAAGATTGCTGAGATGATCATTGTCTGCTTGCCTTGTCATTTTGGTTATGGGAAAGCTCCTGTACCATGTGCAAGGGGTACCCCGTTGGCGGTTCTCAATGATATTCAAATACTTACAATGACAATAACTTACCTGGGCCTAAAGTTGAGTAGCATGAGGTGTGGCCCTCATATTCAAGGGACTTGAGATTGCCAGCTTATACTTCGTCACGCATATACTCCCTAGTTTGTTCACTTTAACCTTAATCACTTCGAGATGCTTATGATAGGGGCAATGAGGGATGAAAGCTAACAAGTACCATAATTTTTGGAAGCTCTTTTTGAAACTTGAAATCCCTGCTTCCTTTACAAAAAGGCTTTTCTTCCACCAGTATTGAGTCTCCACCTTCTACCTTTAGGCACCATTAAGAGATCATAGTTGTCATTCTGTGTGCAGTGTTCCAAAGCTTATTGATTGATGCATATTGTGATATTACTTGTTCTTGTGCTATTTGTTTCTATTCACCCTTGTGAACTTTGAAGGTGTCCTATGCATCTATTTGCTACTCTATGAGGGACAAGCTGGTTGCCACTATGCTATGTTTTCTGTATGTAAAACAAACAAATGTTTTTCAATGCATGTTATTCATGATCTTTGTTTGTAGCCTTTCATGTTGCATGCATAGTTACTATGTCCTATTGTTAGAACTTCATTCTTTCATGCACATGTTTAGAGTTCTTTGATCCCAGCTTTCAATGCTTCCAAATGGTTGGATCTTTATTATGAGGGTGCATGTCACCTAAAAAATTATATTCTTTTATCACTTACCTACTCGAGGACGGGCAGGAGTTAAGCTTGGGGATGCTTGATACGTCGGAAATGTATCTATAATTTTTGATGTTCCATGCTTGTTAGTATCTACTTTGCTTTGCTTTGTCTACACTTTAAGGTGCTTTTTACATGTTCTCTAGTACTAACCTATTAACAAGTTGCCACAGTGCCAGTTGCCTATTTTCTGCTATTTTTGGTTTTAGAAAAGCTAGTAAAGAAATATTCTCGGAATTGGACGGGACAAACGTCAAAGTCAATTATTTTCCGTGGGGAACAAGAAGTCTAGAGGGGAGACGGAGAAGCGTGCTAGGGTGGCCAAACCCCCTAGGCGCGGCCAGGGGTGGGCCCGCGCCTGGGTAGGGTTTGACCCCCCTGGTCGCCTCCTAGGCATCCCCCTTCGCCTATAAGAAGCCCCCGATGTAGAAACCCTTAGCACCCGATCAAATCTCCACGAAACCTTCTATAGCCGCCGCCACCATCGTCCCTAGATTGGGGGGATCTGAAGTTCTTCCTGGCACCCTTCCAGAGGGGAGATCATCCCGGAGGCCTTCTCTCCGGTATGATGCGTGAGTAGTTCGACCTTGGACTATGGGTCCATGTAGTATCTAGATGGTTGTAGCTCCTCCTTTGTGCTTTCATGTATAGATCTTGTGAGCTACGTTCATGATCAAGATCTAATCTATTTGTAATCATGCATGTAGTGTTTGTGGGGATCCGATGGATATTGATATTATTATGTTGGTTTGATTAATGGTTTTGTCTTTATGATTCTATCATGTCTGTGTTGTTTGTGATCTTGCATGCTCTCTGTTGTTAGTAGCTATCTTGGCCAAGTAGTTGCTAGTGACTCCAAGAGGGGGTATTTATGCTCGATAGTGGGTTCATGCCTCTAGTTTCCAAGGGAAGTGACAATAATCTCTTCGGTTGTAGATGTGTTTTTGCTACTAGGGAGAAAACAACGGTCTCTTGTTCATGGAACATGTGGACTGTTTACCTTACACACTTTGCTTAAAGCAGTTGTCTGTTGCTTGCAACTTAATCTTTGGAGGGGTTGGATGATAACCTGAAGGTGGACTTCTAGTCATAGATGCAGTTGGATGGCGGTCTATGTATCTTGTTGTATTTCCCAATCGAATCTCATAGGATCTTTCTGACTATTATTGCATTGTTATACCTTGCTCAGTTCCTGTCAATTGCCCTGCTGTAATTTGTTTACCCTTCATGCCATGTTGTTTATCTAATGAGAGCACCTCTAGTAAACTATGGACCCCGGTCCAATCTTTACCATTGATATATCTTCCACTGTTACTTGTTTACTTGCTACAAACCATTATCTTCCACACCATACGTTTAACCCTTTGTTACAGCAAACTGGTGAGCTTGACAACCTCACTGATTCGTTGGGACAAAGTCTTGAGTTTGTGTTGTGCAGGTTTCCACGTTGCTTGCAACACCTTTCAGACATTTCCTTCCTCTTTCTGGTTCGATAACCTCGGTCTCTACTAAGGGAAACTTGTTGTTGTGCTCATCACACCTTGCTCTTGGGGTTCCAACAAAGTGTCCCACGTCAACACTAGGTGCACGCATCAATCACTGACACCTCCAAACACATATTGAGGAATATCTCTCTTGTAGGCATTATCATTGATCTTGGAACGCACTTCATAAGGACCAGCAACTCGTGGAAGTAACTTGAATTTATGCAACTCCGTAAATCTATCCTTGCGAAAGTGTACCCAAACCATATCTCCAGGCTTAAACAACACCTCCTTGCACTTCTTGTTAGCTCTTTCAACATTTTTATTGCCCTTCTTTTCAATAGCATCTTTAGTCTTCATATGTATCTTCCTCACAAAATCTTCTCTCTTCGATGCTTCCATGATAAGTCTCTCTTGGATAGGAAGAGGCAACAAATCAAGTGGCGTAATGGGTTGGAAACCATAGACCACCTCAAAAGGACGAAGTTGTGTGGTAGAGTGGACCGCCCTGCTATATGCAAACTCCACATGCAGCAAATACTCCTCCCATTCAGTAAGATCCTTATTGATCATAACTCGCAGCAATGTCGACAGTGTTCGGTTCACCACCTCCGTTTGACCATCAGTTTTGGGATGACAAGTTGTGCTGAATAGTAACTTCGTTGTTAGCTTTCCCCCAAAGTGTCTTCCATAAGTAGCTCATGAACTTCGCATCCTTGTCATAAACAATCGTCTTGGGTACTCCATGTAGACGCACGATGTCCCTGAAAAACAGGTTAGCAATATGCGATGCATCGTCGCTTTTGTGGCAGGAAATAAAGTGTGACATCTTAGAGAATCTATCCACTACCACAAAAATTGAACCATGGCCTCTTTTAGTTCTAGGCAAACCTAATACAAAATCCATGATTATATCTTCCCATGGTATAGTAGGTGTAGGTAAAGTCGTATACAAACCGTGAGGGTTCAACTTGTACTTTGACTTATTGCATGTAATGCATCTCTTGACAAACCTGCCCACATCACGCCGCATCTTAGGCCAGTAAAAGTGATCAACTATCATGAGTAGCGTCTTCTCATGCCAAAAGTGACCCATCAATCCTCCAACATGTGATTCCTGTAACAACAACTAACGAACCGATGACTCCGGAACACATAATTTGTTAGCACGAAACAAATACCCAACATGGATGTGAAATTTATCCCATGCCTTCCTAATAGCACACAAACAATATGGTTTAGCAAAATCATGATCAGTTGCATACAAATCACATAAACTCTCTAAACTAGGAACTTTGATATCCAATTGTGTTAACAACATGTTCTTCCCAGATAGAGCATCAACAACAATATTATCATTTCCCTTCTTATGTTTAATGATGTATGGAGAAGACTCAATGAACTCAACCCACTTAGCAAGATGCCTATGCAAATTATATTGAGCTTTCAGATATTTCAATGCCTCATGAAAGAATGTATGATAAATTCCTTTGGCCATAAATAATGTTGCCAAAACGCAATAACTCTAACAAGCACATACAACTCTTTATCATAGACAATATAATTTAACTTTACACCAGATAATTTCTCAGAGAAATATGCAATTATATGACCCTCTTGCATCAACACACCACCAATTCCTATGCCACTAGCATCACATTCAATCTCAAATTGTTTATAAAAATCTGGTAGGGCAAGCAATGGTGCAGAAGTTAATAATCATTTCATTTCATCAAATGCATGATATTGGGCTATGCCCCACTCAAAAGGTACACCTTTCTTAGTTAGTTCATTTAAAGGTGCATCAATAGTACTAAAATCTTTCACAAAACGCCTATAGAAACCAGCTAGACCGTGAAAACTCCATACTTGACTCACATTCATGGGAGTAGGACAATTTTGAATAGCTTCAATTTTATATGAATCTACCTCATGTTTAGAGACAACATATCCATGAAATATGACCTTATCTTTGCAAAATGTACACTTTTCAAGATTACCATATAGCTTAGCATTGCGTAACACTTGCAAGACTTGTATAATTTGATCACTATGCTCATGTTCATTACGGCTATAGATTAATATGTCATCAAAATACATAACCACAAAATGGCCAATAAAGTGCCTTAAGACATGGTTCATTAATCTCATGAAAGTACTAGGTGCATTAGTTAAACCAAAAGGCATTACTAACCACTCATATAAACCAAACTTAGTCTTAAAGGCAATTTTCCATTCATCCCTTTCTTTCATCCTAATTTGATGATAACCACTATGCAAATAAATTCTAGAGAAAACAACAACACCACTCAATTAATCTAACATATCTTCTAAACAAGGAATAGGATGACGATATCGAATAATGATCTTATTTATAGCTCTACAATCTACACACATGCGCCATGTACCATCTTTCTTAGGAACTAAAATAACAAGAACAACACAAGGGCTCTTAAGATGATACAAATATACCCTTTCTCGAGAAGCGCTTGTACTTGTTTTTCAATTTCCTTCATTTCTTCAGATTTGTGCGGTAGGGTGCACGGTTGGGCAACGACGCTCCAGGAATCAAGTCAATTTGGTGCTCAATACCTCGCAATGGTGGCAATCCAGCAGGTACCTCCTCCGGAAACACGTCATTGTATTCCTATAACACATTGGAAACACCAAGAGAAATAGGGGTCATGTTGTTAGAAACCAAAACCTTACCCTTGTACATGAGCACAAGAGGCATGATAGTAGGATCCTCACTTAATTCTCTTATGTCTTCTTTAGTGGCTAATATGAGTAAATTGGGCTCTCTCTCACTTTTCGTTATATCACTCACAACTGTTAAATTCTCTCACCTATCAGCTAATGCAGATGCATCCTCTAGATTGACTTTAGTTTTCTGATGAGACTCATTAATAATCTCTTGTGGTGACATAGGTAGTAGATTTATTTTTCTGCCCTTGAACTCCATGTGATATGTATTGGCTCGGCCATTATGTTGCATAGAACGATCATAGATCCAAGGCCGACCCAACAAGTGACATACTGTCCTAGGAACCACATCAAAATCAGTGGAGTCCTTGTATGGTCCTATCTCAAAATCAACACACACCATGTGGCTCACTTTCATCTCACCATTATCACTCAACCACTGAACATAATATGGACGTGGGTGTGGTAGATACTTCAACTTCATCTTGGCACATAACTCTTTGCTTGCTAAATTGCAGAAACTTCCAACATGAATAATGACCTTGCAAGCTTTGTTTGGACCAAGAAGTGCCTTTGTTTGGAACAAATTACATCGCTGACTTGTAGCACTAGACTGAGGAGTAATGTTGAGAGCACACTGGGACAGAAAAATGGTAGGAGCACGTATTGGAAACACATCAACACCATCGCTTGTGTAACCATCATCATCTGAAGCATCCGTGTAAGGTTCCCAACCTTTAATAAGGTAGAGATCCCTGTGTTTACAATGCTAGTCCCTGGATCAATAGCTAGCATCCACAGTTAAGATGTAATATCAAGAAACAAAGGTCATAATATAACTTTATAACCAGGAATAACATAATTTTATTACATCTTACATAGCTCTTTTGGCTATTACATTACATTGCAGCAGAAAATCTATAAGCATGGGGTCCTTCATCTTCAAAGTGCCACAGGCAAACATGTTGGTTGTAGACTTGTGATCCTAATCAATCAACTTCACTAATATCAAACAAACCTGCAACATAACAAGTTACAGCCACAAGGGTCAATACATTTGAATTGTGTTGGCAAGTTTCACTACTATGTAGAAATAAGTGGATCCTACCATTACATGCATATTTGGCTAAGTAGGGTTTTGGGCTCATTTGCAGAAAGCAATAATTTATCCTATCTTTTCAAAGTAGTTTTGATCTTTTGTAAAAATCTTTCTGAGCTCCTTGGTACACCCCAAGTGCTTCAGGTCTTTGTCAAAATCTCTTGAGTTCCTTGGTACACCCCAAGTGCTTCAAGTCTTTATCAAAATCTCTTGAGCTCCTTGGTACACCCCAAGTGCTTCAAGTCTTTTGTTGTCGCTTTAAAGTTTTGCTTTTAGAAATTGGAATGTCGAGATTTCCCATAGCTTCAGGCTTTAGTTGCTCAGTATTGTCCATAACCGGGGACACGGCTAAGTACTTAGAATTTGATCTTCTGCAGAAGTTGTACACTTACCCACATGACACAATCTCATCTTGCTGCCACCAGTGGCCGCTGGATAAGTACTCACCAAGATGGAGTACTGGCAGATTGAGAATGTGACGAAGTCTTTCCATAGGGTCCTCCCACACACAATGCTAGCTTGTCTTCAGGCACCAATGTAGGGTTCCTAGTTCCCTCATTTCCAGTTAACCTGAAGACCAATGCATGGGTCTTCCCAATGTAGTTGACTAAGCCAGTGCCCATTTAGCATGTGGCTGTACAGGAAGCCACTGTTCGAGAAACATGTTCAATCTCTAAGTCCATGGGTGGTTTTCATCTGGTGCACAACAAAAAGAGATTGCCATATAAACATGGTTCCTCTTGTTGCCACCTTGTCCAAAACTTGAGTATCCTTGTCCACCCAGGTGGTTCATTGAGTACTTGTTTTATTATATAAAACATAAGTCTTTTCTCAACTTCATAAAATCTCAACATGTATCTCTTCTCAAAATTTATAGCATGGCTAAGCATTTTACAACTACACTGTTTTCACTAAGGAATATATAAGGGTATCCTATTAGGATTTAGCATAGCATAAAGTATAAAAATCCTTTTCATGCATGTTTTCAAAATCCACTAAGTATAATAAAAATAGTAGGACTTTAGATGATAGTGTCACTTGCCTTTTTGGTAGGGAATGTTGGTTCACTTCTTGATCTTGCTAATATCACACTCTTCTAATCTTCACTACAAATCAATCAAGCAAACATAGATTCAACTAGCATTCCAACCAATAATCAAACAATTTAACACACATAAAATAATAGAAACTAAGTCATGCATGCAAGCATGCAAAAGATAGTTTTATTTGCAAAGGTGGTTTCTACTAGGCTCTAAACTTTGTAAGGTTCAAAGTGGTCATTTTCTAAAGTGGCAAAACCATTTGCAAAAGGGTTTTATCTAAAGATCATTTTTAAATCAAATCACTATTTCATGTAGTGGAAAACATTTTTAGCAAAGCAACAATTTTATAATGTTCACCAAACAAGTTGTTAATTCTCAAAACTTGGTGTTTAGGGTCAGTAGGTTTGAATCAACACTTTTGCCTAAGGTTTTTCTCAAAAAATATTTCCATATCAAAATCAATATTTTTATTTGACTAGAAATGAGCTAATTCATTTATTCAAATCTAAACTTCACAAAATACATTTTTAAAACCATAAGTTGGTTCCTAGGGTCAGTAGGTTCACAACAAACCAATTTGCAAAGATTTCATCCTCAAAATCATTTTGGAATAATTTTTATAACCTAAACAAGCATACACATGTTTATGAAAAAACAAAAAATTTAACAGAAACTTTTTACTAAACAAATGGCATGGTTGGCTAGGGCTTGTTTTTATGAATCCATTGATATAAAATTTGCAAATTTTGGACGTGTGGATCAAAAGTTATGCAATTTACAAATTTGCATCTAAATCAGATTCTAATTCTGTTTTAAACAGATCCAATGCCACGCGTCTGTTTCTGGTTCGCTGATACCGGTTCGCATGGATTGCGCAACTATAGCCGTTGGATCTAAGTGAGACGGTGCGGTTCAGATTAGCCTGTACCTCTTCGTTTAATGAATCTATCTAAGCCGCCAGATGGAAATCTAATGGTGCGAATTGACTTGACCAAACACGAGCGGCGGCAATGGCGGCGGCGTGGCAGCTTCTGGCGGAGCAGCGATACAGGAAGCAAAGAAGGAAACAGGGGTGCTCACCATGTTCGCGGGGTCGAGGTGATGCTCAACGTGTGGTCGGCTTGGCAAGGGGCGCTCAGGGACAGCGGCAATTCCTCGCTGGAGTGGGTGGCGGCGTCGGGTGCGGTCAGTTGTCATCGAGGCGGCCTTCGCCACGGGGAAACAGAGAGCAACGGAGGCTTTGTTAACCGCACGTGTGTCGCAGAGAAGTGAGTATCGAAAGGAGGTCAAGGTATGGACAGTACTTACGGGAAAGAGTCGCCGGAGAAGTGGCAGTCGACGGTGGCGCTCGGTCGAAGACGTGGACGAGTTTCTGGGGCAAGCGCGGCCGGCGATGATCTGAGCAGTGCGCAAGGATCTGGTGAGCAAGACAGGTGAAGCGAGGGATGGTGGGGTGGGTCGAGTTCGTCGAATTTGTCGGCGAGCTCGTCGTCGGAGCAGATGTTGCTGTGAGCTCGAAATTACGGCACTGGGGCGAAGAGGGTCTGGCGAGTGAGGGAGATCAGAGAGGGGAGAGGGATGCTTAAGTGCACGTGGTCACGGGCTGAATCAATGCGTGGTTAATGAGGAATCAAACGCGCAATCAATCAGCAATGACGAGGTTTGGGGAGAAGAAGTCGCGGCGGTGGAAACGACGAACGATCTTTGTGGGGTCGGTTGGTCGAGAGAGGAAGAGGAGTGGGGCGTTCGGTGACTCGTGGGTTGGCTTTTCGGTGAAAAACGTTTGAGAGAGGGGAAAAAGCTGCGAGTTGGGCTCTTGGGCTTGTTGGGTTGGTCGATTTTAGCATTTTTTGTCTTGAACCTTTTTCCTTTTTCTAATTGATTTTCTGTTTTGAAATTCAATCAAACAATTCAAACATTCAAATCAACAAACTTCCACCACACTTTGCATTTGAGTTTGGTTCTGTTTAACAACACAAATCCAAGTCCCAAAAAAATATATTTTTATTTTAGGTCCATTAATAATTAAATGACTAGACCTTAATCATTTAATTCAAATAGGAGTTGTTTTATTAAAATATTTATTTTGAAATCTAAAATAAAACCAAAAACACTTCAGTAGATTTTATTTGAGAACATAAAATACTTGGAAAACTTGTTTAAAATAAATTAACAAGTTATGATGTTTAATTAAAATAGTAAAACCTTTTATTTCTAATAAAATTGGATATTAAATCCTTATTATTTTATTTTATCAAATAGAAATATTTTATTTCAAAGGCTTGGCCAAATTTTAATTTGGCTTATAAAATAATCCTTATTTATAATTCTACCTTTACATTTGAAAACCAAATCTTTTATTAAAAGATCCAAAAATAGTAATTCCAAATATTTTTAACTTTATTGTTTATTTATCTTTTTAAACCCCTTTAGGATTTTATTTGATCAAATAGGTTTGAAGGTTTCCAATTGGAATCAAAAAGTTTCTTCTCACCCTGAAAATCAACAAAGTTTTATTTTATTCATTTATTTTTCACATTACAAGATTTGGAAAATCTTGGGATGTGACAGGCTACAACCCTTAAAATAAATCTCGTCCCGAGATTTGGGAAGGCTAGGGTTACAAGTTGGCTCAAAACATCTAGGGTACTACCACCCTTAGAATTTTCCAACTAAATTACATATTGGCTTGCTTGGGATCTTGGGGAAACTTCTCTGGACAAACATCTGCATAGTGTCCCTTGTTTCCACACTTGAAACATGTGACAAGGCTAAGATCCTTCATAGGCTTGTTTATCTTGTGCTTCATCTTTTCTGGACAGTTGCTTGCATAATGTCCTTGGTTACCACAATTGAAACATGTGATAAGTTTGAGTTCTTCACGTATCTCTTGTGGACAGGTTGCTGCATAATGGCCTAGCTCTTTGCAGTTGTTGCACCATACTTGGCCAATTTCCTTATACTTCTGCTTTTCTGGACATTCACTGGAATAGTGTCCCATTTCTTTACAATGATGACATTGCACATGGCTTTTGTCCTTCTTTTTCTTGGGTTTCTCCAAAGCTAGGAGTGCATCTAGTTCATGTTGTTCATATGTTATCTTATAGGTAGGAATGTCTACTTGTTTCTTGGACCTTCTATTGCTCCTTGGATAATTCATATGCCTCTTCTTTGGTCCTTTGAATTGGGTTGTATTGCATGGAGGTATAAGTGGAGCTTTTCCTTTGTCCTCATTTTTCTTGGTAGATTTGGATCACTCTTGGTAGTTTGCAATCATTTGTTGCACTCCACCTTGTTTCCTTTGTTCAACTATGGAATAGATGGGGCATTGGATAGGGACATGATTATTTACTTCACATAGGTAACAAGTAGCTTGAGATGTGGGACATTGGCCTACTGGATGTTTCTCTTCATAGTTGGGGCATTGATCTTTATGCTCCATGGAAGTGTGATCCTTGTCTCCACAAATATTGCAAGCTTTGGTTCCTTTTAGAATAACATCTTTGTCATCCTTGTTGTCACATACTCCTTTGGGAAAGTTGCTTTCCATGTTGAGCATTTGATCTGTCACCTTATGCAACATTTGGGCTTGGTTCTCCAAAAATCCTTGCAGGGTTGGATCTTCCCCACTGGTGTTGGCTATGAATTGAGCTGTCATTTGGTTCAACTGGTTTTGGGTTGTTATGAGTTCTCCCATGTTGTCCTCTTGGTTGTTGTTGTTGTCATCAACCTTGATGTTGGAGTCTCTTGGAGTAGTCATCTGTTTGGGTTGAATTGAGATTAGAATAGGCAAAAGATTTTCTAAGGAAATAATTCTAATCACACACATCATAATTCACTCAAGCAATGTGCAAGCAATCACAAGCCAAACATTTCACTCAAACAACAAAGCTCAAGCACATTTTTAGACAACAAAACATTTTTGTTACACCACATAAGTTGGTGGGTTTGGCTTAAACTAAATATGGTGGTCCATGTATATGGTTCACTTGAGATCTTTCCTTCCTCCTTTTTGGTTGTTTCATCTTGCATGAGATCATGGTTTCTTTGGGAAAACTCTTGGTCTCAAAACTTCAAAGGTGGTCATGGTTCCTTCTAAGTTGTGTTTCCTTAGTCTCCAAATTTTGAGCAGGATTTCTTGTCTCACTTGTCCTTAGTGATATCCAAGGTTGAAGTCCTTGGTGAAAATAGTGAAGATGTTGAAGTCATTAGAGTTGAAGATGTTGAAGTCATTAGAGTTGAAGATGTTGAAGTCATTAGAGTTGATGAAGTCCTTAGCTCATGGTGAAGTCTTTGTCCATGGGGTAGGCTTTATCCATCAAGTTGAAATAGAAGAGATGTAGAATCAAAACCAAAATGGTTGAGGAAAGAGTTTACAAGATTGTTTGTAAATAAGTTTTGGAACAAATACAACTCCTATTTTTCTAAGGGTTTTTGTCCAATCCTAGGTTTACAAATCCTACAGGCAACACAATGCTCTGATACCATCTGTAAGGTTCCCAACCTTTAATAAGGTAGAGATCCCTGTGTTTACAATGCTAGTCCCTGGATCAATAGCTAGCATCCACAGCTAAGATGTAATATCAAGAAACAAAGGTCATAATATAACTTTATAACCAGGAATAACATAATTTTATTACATCTTACATAGCTCTTTTGGCTATTACATTACATTGCAGCAGAAAATCTATAAGCATGGGGTCCTTCATCTTCAAAGTGCCACAGGCAAACATGTTGGTTGTAGACTTGTGATCCTAATCAATCAACTTCACTAATATCAAACAAACCTGCAACATAACAAGTTA
Source organism: Avena insularis (assembly GCA_023614405.1). Lineage (NCBI taxonomy): Eukaryota > Viridiplantae > Streptophyta > Magnoliopsida > Poales > Poaceae > Avena > Avena insularis. The sequence goes on along the minus strand of CM042689.1, from coordinate 295,825,247 downwards.
TAGCCACAAGGGTCAATACATTTGAATTGTATTGGCAAGTTTCACTACTATGTAGAAATAAGTGGATCCTACCATTACATGCATATTTGGCTAAGTAGGGTTTTGGGCTAATTTGCAGAAAGCAATAATTTATCCTATCTTTTCAAAGTAGTTTTGATCTTTTGTCAAAATCTTTCTGAGCTCCTTGGTACACCCCAAGTGCTTCAGGTCTTTGTCAAAATCTCTTGAGTTCCTTGGTACACCCCAAGTGCTTCAAGTCTTTATCAAAATCTCTTGAGATCCTTGGTACACCCCAAGTGCTTCAAGTCTTTTGTTGTCGCTTTAAAGTTTTGCTTTTAGAAATTGGAATGTCGAGATTTCCCATAGCTTCAGGCTTTAGTTGCTCAGTATTGTCCATAACCGGGGACACGGCTAAGTACTTAGAATTTGATCTTCTGCAGAAGTTGTACACTTACCCACATGACACAATCTCATCTTGCTGCCACCAGTGGCCGCTGGATAAGTACTCACCAAGATGGAGTACTGGCAGATTGAGAATGTGACGAAGTCTTTCCATAGGGTCCTCCCACACACAATGCTAGCTTGTCTTCAGGCACCAATGTAGGGTTCCTAGTTCCCTCATTTCCAGTTAACCTGAAGACCAATGCATGGGTCTTCCCAATGTAGTTGACTAAGCGGTGCCCATTTAGCATGTGGTCTGTACAGAAGCCACCGTTAGAAACATGTTCAATCTCTAAGTCCATGGGTGGTTTTCATCTGGTGCACAACAAAAAGAGATTGCCATATAAACATGGTTCCTCTTGTTGCCACCTTGTCCAAAACTTGAGTATCCTTGTCCACCCAGGTGGTTCATTGAGTACTTGTTTTATTATATAAAACATAAGTCTTTTCTCAACTTCATAAAATCTCAACATGTATCTCTTCTCAAAATTTATAGCATGGCTAAGCATTTTACAACTACACTGTTTTCACTAAGGAATATATAAGGGTATCCTATTAGGATTTAGCATAGCATAAAGTATAAAAATCCTTTTCATGCATGTTTTCAAAATCCACTAAGTATAATAAAAATAGTAGGACTTTAGATGATAGTGTCACTTGCCTTTTTGGTAGGGAATGTTGGTTCACTTCTTGATCTTGCTAATATCACACTCTTCTAATCTTCACTACAAATCAATCAAGCAAACATAGATTCAACTAGCATTCCAACCAATAATTAAACAATTTAACACACATAAAATAATAGAAACTAAGTCATGCATGCAAGCATGCAAAAGATAGTTTTATTTGCAAAGGTGATTTCTACTAGGCTCTAAACTTTGTAAGGTTCAAAGTGGTCATTTTCTAAAGTGGCAAAACCATTTGCAAAAGGGTTTTATCTAAAGATCATTTTTAAATCAAATCACTATTTCATGTAGTGGAAAACATTTTTAGCAAAGCAACAATTTTATAATGTTCACCAAACAAGTTGTTAATTCTCAAAACTTGGTGTTTAGGGTCAGTAGGTTTGAATCAACACTTTTGCCTAAGGTTTTTCTCAAAAAATATTTCCATATCAAAATCAATATTTTTATTTGACTAGAAATGAGCTAATTCATTTATTCAAATCTAAACTTTACAAAATACATTTTTAAAACCATAAGTTGGTTCCTAGGGTCAGTAGGTTCACAACAAACCAATTTGCAAAGATTTCATCCTCAAAATCATTTTGGAATAATTTTTATAACCTAAACAAGCATACACATGTGTATGCAAAAACAAACAATTTAACAGAAACTTTGTACTAAACAAATGGCATGGTTGGCTAGGGCTTGTTTTTCTGAATCCATTGATATAAAATTTGCAAATTTTGGACGTGTGGATCAAAAGTTACGCTATTTACAAATTTGCATCTAAATCAGATTCTAATTCTGTTTTAAACAGATCCAATGCCACACGTCTGTTTCTGGTTCGCTGATACCGGTTCGCGTGGATTGCGCAACTATAGCCGTTGGATCTAAGTGAGACGGTGCGGTTCAGATTAGCCCGTACCTCTTTGTTTAATGAATCTATCTAAGCCGCCAGATGGAAATCTAACGGTGCGAATTGACTTGACCAAACACGAGCGGCGCTGACGGCGGCTGGCGGCGGCGGCGTGTCTGGCTACGGCGGAGCCGGCGATACAGGAAGCAAAGAAGGAAACGGGGGTGCTCACCGTGTTCGCGGGGTCGAGGTGATGCTCAACGTGTGGTCGGCTTGGCAAGGGGCGCTCAGGGACAGCGGCAATTCCTCGCCGGAGTGGGTGGCGGCGTCAGGTGCGGTCAGTCGTCGTTGAGGGCGACGCTACGGGGCACGAGAGAGCAAACGGAGGCTGCTGTTAGCTTCGCACGTGTGTCGCAGAGAAGTGAGTATCGAAAGGAGGTCAAGGTATGGACAGTACTTACGGGAAAGAGTCGCCGGAGAAGTGGCAGTCGACGGTGGCGCTCGGTCGAAGACGTGGACGAGTTTCTGGGGCAAGCGCGGCCGAGCAGATGATACGGGCAGGTGCGCAAGGATCTGGTGAGCAAGACAGTGTGAAGCAGGGATGGTGGGGTGGGTCGAGTTCGTCGGAATTTGTCGGCGAGCTCGTCGGAGCAGTGTTGCGCGAGCTCGAAATTACGACGGCCTGGGGGCGAAGAGGGTCTGGCGAGTGAGGGAGATCAGAGAGGGGAGAGGGATGCTTAAGTGCACGCGGTCACGGGCTGAATCAATGCGTGGTTAATGAGGAATGAAACGCGTAATCAATCGGCAGAAACGACGACGAGGTTTGGGGGAGAAGAAGTCGCGGCGGGTGGAAACGACGAATAGTGCTGTGGGGTCGGTTGGTCTGCGAGAGAGAGGAAGAGGGAGTGGGGCCGGACGTTCAATGACTCTGCGGGTTGGCTTTTCGGTGAAAAACGTTTCGCAGAGAGGGGGAAAAACTGGGCTGCGAGTTGGGCTGCTGGGCTTGTTGGGTTGGGTCAGTCCTTTAGCATTTTTTTGTACTGAACCTTTTTTCCTTTTTCTAATTGATTTTCTGTTTTGAAATTCAATCAAACAATTCAAACATTCAAATCAACAAACTTCCACCACACTTTGCATTTGAGTTTGGTTCTGTTTAACAACACAAATCCAAGTCCCAAAAAAAATATTTTTATTTTAGGGTCCATTAATAATTAAATGACTAGACCTTAATCATTTAATTCAAATAGGAGTTGTTTTATTAAAATCTTTATTTTGAAATATAAAATAAAACCAAAAACACTTCAGTAGATTTTATTTGAGAACATAAAATACTTGGAAAACTTGTTTAAAATAAATTAACAAGTTTTGATGTTTAATTAAAATAGTAAAACCTTTTATTTCTAATAAAATTGGATATTAAATCCTTATTATTTTATCAAATAGAAATATTTTATTTCAAAGGCTTGGCCAAGTTTTAATTTGGCTTATAAAATAATCCTTATTTATAATTCTACCTTTACATTTGAAAAACAAATCTTTTATTAAAAGATCCAAAAATAGTAATTCCAAATATTTTTAACTTTATTGTTTATTTATCTTTTTAAATCCCTTTAGGATTTTATTTGATCAAATAGGTTTGAAGGTTTCCAATTGGAATCAAAAAGTTTCTTCTCACCCTGAAAATCAACAAAGTTTTATTTTATTCATTTATTTTTCACATTACAAGATTTGGAAAATCTTGGGATGTGACAATCCGGATCAGCATCATCTTCTGTCTCATACTCATTATCCTTATTTACAACCATTATCTTCCTATTAGGATAGTCCCTCTTGAAGTGACCTTTACCACCACATATATGGCATTCCATGTCACGATTGCAGGGTGTAGACATATTGGAACCAGTACCACTTGATGTAGGAGTAGGCTTCCTTGTATTGGACACATTGGAAGAAGGTTTGATTGATGTAGAAGCACGCTTGACGGCTACTAGATGAGGGAGTAAACAATGTCGACCGTGAAGAAAAATGTCATGTAGAACGATCCTTGAACTAAGCCTCTTCTATCTTCAGCTTCTCTAGCATGATGTAATAGCTCATTCATAGTATTATAATTATGATTCCTAACAATGCTCTTGATTTTATACTTCAAACCATGGAGAAAACATTGCATAGTCTGATCAATAGATTCACGGATCCTTGCACATTATAGCAACATCTCCATCTCCATAAAATATGCATCAACTATCATGGCACCTTGTCTCAATAGTGTAAGCTTATCATAAAGGGAACGCAAATAGTTAGGTGGAACAAAGCGAGCTTTCATCACCGTCTTCATGTCTCTCCAAGTGATAATAGGCTCACCATCCGCATAACGTTCGTGATACACACTATCCCACCAACGCAAAGTGTAACCATCAAATTATGAAAAAGCAAGATTAACCTTCTTATCTTCAGTATAGTCAGGTAAACGCCACAATTTATCAATCTTGATCTCCCATGTAAGATACTCTTCAACATCAGTAGAGTCCTCAAATCTTGGAATAGATAACTTTGGCTTACCCAAACCGTCATGTTGTTGTGGCTGGATAGGAATACGTTGTGCGCCAATAGGAGCAAAACCATGGCCCCGAGCAGAAAAACCACCTCACGACCAGTGGCATGAGCAGCAGGTGGAGCATGAACATTAGTAGCAAAATTTTCGCCAAGGACACTATCATCGTCATCTGCATTAGCATGAGGTTGTGTACGTTGCTCTATAACCTTACGCAAAGATGTCATGGACTGTGTAAAAGCATGGAGACTTGTTTGAATGTCTGTGACCTGTGTCTGAACTGTCTTGACGGTCTGATAATGTCACATCCCAAAATTCTCCTAATTTTGGAATGTAAAATAAATAAAATAAGTTTGATTGATTGTTTGACTTTGTTGAAAATTCTCAAAAAAAAGAAACTTTTTGAATTGAAAATCCTATCAACCTTGATTTCAAAACCTTATGTTTTTTTGTTCTGACCTAAGTAGCTGTATAGGAAAAAGGGCATGGATTGATTCTAGATTGTAGTATTGGTGTGAAAAATTCAAAAGTTTAAAAATCATGGAGCATGCATGAACATCATTGCCTATGAAACCTGAGAAGGAAATAGTATTTCCCAAAAGGAAATACAAAACCCTAAATGGAATTTTACCATTCTAAGTACAGCCTTAGAGCTATGGCTTTGTCCATAGTAGAAATAAATTGATCAAAAGTATTCATAGATGGTTTATATTGATAGTGGACACTTTTAGAAAACCACAAAAATTTATTTGAGTCCATTTGGAGCTAAAATGCAAAAGTTATGTTTAATATAAGAAATAATAATAATGCTCTATTAGCCAAACTAAATATATATTGGTTGGTGAATTAGAAATGGACAATAAATAATGTAGTTAATATCATACAAATATCATTGTGACTTTAAAATTTATAGGAATTTAAATGGTTCAATTTGGAGTTTGATACATCCATTTTGCATCACTATTCTATATCATAATTTATTATTATTCATTGATATATTTTATATTAAGAGATGATACTTATGTTATTTCATCTATTTGCATGTTTGATGACTTTTGGAGGATAAACCACCAGAGTCAGGATTCTGATGGAAAAAGCGCTGTCCAGATGCAATATTCGCGAATATCAGAAAATCCCAGAAAATATGCGGAAGTTCCTATTTTTCTAGAAGACGAAGGAAGCCATAAGGGGAAGGAGATATGTGCCATAGGGGCCCCACACCAGCCCCCTGGCGCGGCCCTCCCTAGGCCGCGCCACTAGGTGGTGTGGCCACGATGGCCCACCTCTGGCATCGCCCTTTGGCATATTTAATCCCCTCGAAACCCAGAAAAACTCGGGGAACGACCATAGAAAGATTCCACCGCCTCGGCAGGGCGGAAACTAGAGAGAGAAAGAGCTCTCCGGCAGGCAGAAATCTACCAAGGAAATTCCTTCCCGGAGAGGGGAGATCGTCGCCATCAACAGCGTCATCAAGCTAGACTTCATAGGGATCAACATCATCATCGTGTTCACCATCATCTCCACCAGCACCATCATCACCATGCCATCCCGCTGTAACAATTCGGTTGGATCTTCCATAGTTCTTAGGGGAAACTTTCCCAGTATTGATTACTTGTTGTAGTCGATACTATTGAGTGGAACCATTAGATTATTGTTCATGTTCAGATTGTTACTTATCATTATATCATCTCTGATCTTGATCCATATGATGTCTCGTGAGTAGTTCATTTAGTTCTTGAGGACATGGGAGGAGTCATGTTGTTAGTAGTGGAATTATGTTGAAGTAATATTCAATGGTTTGATATTTAAGTTGTGGTGCTATTTTTCTAGTGGTGACATGTGAACATCAACTACATGATACGTCACCTTTATGGGCCTAGGGGAATGCATTATGTATTTGGCTACTAATTGTGGGGTTGCCGGAGTGACATAAACCTAAACCCCCGTTAGGAAACCTTTGCACAAGGGAATGTAGGATCTCAAAGTTTAATATTGTGGTTAGGTTTATATCTTAATTACTTTCTTGTATTTGTGGATTCTTGCAAGGGGTATAATCATAAGTATGTATTAGTCCAAGTAAGGTCGGTACATTAGCATAGGTTCACCCACACAACACTTATCCAACCAAAGAAGATTAATCAACTATATGAAGCGAAAGCACTTGACAATATTCCCATGTGTCCTTGAGAACGTTTGGTCATCTTAAGTAATACAACCAGCTTGTCCTTTGCTAAAGAAAGGATTGGGCCACTTCCTACAATTATTATTATTGTCTTTTATTTACTCGCACTTTATTTTTCTGCATTATCAAAAAACCCTAAAATCCGTTTGCTAGTATTTATAGTGAATTCCTGATCCAAACCACTTGTCAACACCTTCTGCTCCTCGTTGGGTTCGACACTATTATTTATCAAAAGTACTACGATACACCCCATATACTTGTGGGTCATCAAGACTATTTTCTGGCACCGTTGCCGGGGAGTGAAGCTCTATTGAAGAGTGGAACTGGTAAAGGGAACTATCCATCCTGGTGATCATTTGATTTATATACATGAGTTATTCGGGTTGTTCAAGTGTGCAGGTATTACAACGGAACAAGTCAAGAAAAAATTATTCTCTATATCACTGAAAGGCAGAGCTGAGGAATGGTATAAGCTTCTAAAGAATGGCCAATCTCTTGAATGGGAGGAAATTGTACCTCTCTTTTATTCTAAATTCTATCCTCCTTGTGAGATTCATAGAGATCGGAATCAAATATATAATTTTTGGCCTCGTGATGGAGAGAGTATAGCCCAAGCTTGGGGGAGGTTGAAGTTACTAATTCTCAAATGTCCCCTTCATGAGCTCCCCAATAATATTATTATTAAAAACTTTTATGCAATGCTTTATATTCATGATAAGGATTTATTGGATGCTTCTTGTGCTGGATAATTTACATGTATGAAAGAAGAAGCTAAATGGGATCTTCTAGACCGTATTCAAGAAAATACTGAAGCATGGGAGAATGATAAAGGAAGAAAGTCAGGTATAAATTATGATTATGAATGCATTAAATCTTTTATGGGAACTGATGACTTTCATAATATTAGTACTAAGTTTGGTCTTGATTCTCAAGTTCTTGCAAATTGTTTTAAGGCCTTTGCCTCTTATATTGAAATTCCCAAAAGGGAATGGAACAAGTATCATGCACCATATAAAGATATTGTTAATTGTGTTCCAGCTAGAAATACTGAAGTTTATACTGTTGATCATATTTTGCATGAACCTTATATTGAGAAAATACCTTTCCCTACTAAGGTAAAGGAACATTCTATGATAGCTAGTGTAGTAAACAAAAGTACAAAGAAAGTTGTAGAACCTGATGAACAAATAAATGTTGAACCTAAAGTAGCAATAGTGAAAGACCTTGTCACTAAAAATGTAGAAGATGGACACATTATCTTTTGTGAATATGCTTCTAATATTGTCTCACATCCTAGTAGAACTAGGAAATCTAGTGTCCCTGTGCTTTCTGTCAGAATTGGTGATCATTGCTATTATGGTTTATGTGATATTGGTGCAAGTTCTAGTGCTATTCCTTATGAGCTTTACAAAGAAATTATGAATGAAATTGTTCCTTGTGAACTAGAATAAATTGATGTGTTTATTCACCTTGCTAATAGAGAGACTATCTCTCCAATTGGTATTGTAAGAGATGTGTAAGTTCTTTGTGGTAAGATTAAATATCCTGTTGATTTTCTAGTACTTGGTTCAGCTGCTAGTAAAACTTGTCCTCTCATTTTTGGTAGACCTTTCTTGAACACTTATGGAGCTATTATATATTGTAAGAAGGAGAAAATTTTAACTAAATTTGATGGAGAATCTTATGAGTTTAATTTTTCCAAATTTGCTAAAGCTCCTTATGAAAATGAATTGCCTAATGAGGATTTTAGAGTTGAACTACTTGCTTCTATTTCTCTTTCTCATGACAATGCTTTGCAGCAATATATGGAAGACCACGAAAGTGAGATATTCATGGAAGAAAGAAATGAGATTGACGAGATTCTCCTTCGTCAACCCAAGATGCTTGAGCTTAATTTACCTATGGAAGATTTGGGTACCACGTTACCACCTAAAAAGGATCCGATTTTCGATCTGAAAACTTTACTGATGATCTCAAATATGCTTACATTGATGATAAGAAAATAGATCTTGTTATTATTAGTTCTAAACTTTCAGGAAAGGAAGAGGAAAGATTATTAGAAGTATTGAAGAAACACCGAGGAGCTATGGGCTATACTCTTGATTATTTAAAGGGATTTCTCCTACTATATGTCAACATGATATTAATATAGAACCTGATGCAAAACCAGTGGTAGAACATCAATGTCGTTTGAATCCTAAGATGAAGGAAGTGGTAAGAAATGAGGTATTAAAACTCCTTGATGCTGGTATTATTTATCCTATTGCTGATAGTCAATGGGTTAGTCCTGTTCATTGTGTCCCTAATAAAGGAGGAATTACTTTTGTGCCTAATGAAAATAATGAGCTTATTCCTCAAAGAGTGGTAGTTGGTTATAGGATGTGCATTGATTTCAGAAAGGTTAACAAAGTTACTAAGAAAGATCATTATCCGTTGACTTTTATTGATCAAATGTTATAAAGTTTGTCTAAGAAGACTCATTTTTGCTTTCTTGATGGTTATTCTGGGCTCTCTCAAATTGCTGTTAAACAACAAGATCAAGAGGAAACCACTTTTACGTGTCCTTATGGAACTTATGCTTATAGGCGTATGCCTTTTGGTTTGTGTAATGCTCCTGCTACTTTTCAAAGATGCATGCCTGCTATCTTTCATGGTTTTTGTGAGGAAATTGTGGAAGTATTCATGGACAAATTTTCCATCTATGGAACTTCTTTTGATAATTGTCTGCACAACCTTGATAAAGTTTTGCAGAGATGCGAAGAAACTAATCTTGTTCTTAATTGGAAGAAATGACATTTCATAGTTAATGAAGGAATTGCCCTTGGACATAAAATTTCTGAAAGAGGTATTGAATTTTATAGAGCCAAAGTTGAAGCAATTGAGAAAATGCCATGCCTTAGGGATGTTAAAGGTATTCGTAGTATCCTTGGTCATGCTGGTTTCTATAAAAGGTTTATTAAAGATTTCTCCAAGATATCAAAACCTCTTACTAATCTTCTCCAAAAATACGTACCTTTTATTTTTGATGATGATTGTAAGGAAGCTTTTGAAACTCTAAAGAAAGCTTTAATTACTGCTCCTATTGTCCAACCACCTGATTGGAATTTACCCTTTGAAATTATATGGGATGCTAGTGATTTTGCTATAGGTGTTGTTCTTGGACAATGAATAGATAAAAAGTTGAATGTTATCCATAGTAAGACTCTTGATGCTGCTCAAAAGAATTATGCTACTACTGAAAATGAGTTCTTAGTTGTAGTCTTTGCTTGTGATAAGTTTAGACCTTATATTGTTGATTCAAAAGTTACTATTCATACTGATCTTGTTGCAATTAAATACCTTATGACAAATAAAGATGCTAAGCCTAGGATTATTAGATGGGTGTTGCTTTTACAAGAGTTCAACCTACATATTGTAGATAGGAAAGGTGCTGAAAATCCTGTTGCTGATAATTTGTCTCGATTAGAAAACATTTCTTTTGATCCTATGCCTGATAATGATAGTTTTACAAATGAACAGTTGGCTGCAATAAAGGTAAGCTCGCAAGAGAGTCCTTGGTATGCTGATTATGCTAACTTTATTGTTTCCAAGTATTTTCCTCCAACCTTTACAGCCTAGCAAAGAAGGAAATTATTTTATGATTTGAGGCAGTATTTTTGGGATGACCCACATTTATATAAAGGAGTGGATGGTATTATGTGAAGATGTGTTCCAGAATATGAACAACAAGAGATATTGAGAAAATGTCATTGTAGTGCATATGGAGGACATCATGCTCGAGATAGAACCGCACAAAAGGTTTTACAATCAGGTTTCTATTTGCCTACTCTTTTTAAAGATGCAAGAAAGTTTATTTTATCATGTGATGAATGTCAAAGAGTTGGTAATATTTCTAGACGCAATGAAATGCCTATGAATTATTCTCTTGTTATTGAACCATTTGACTGTTGGGGTTTTGACTTTGTGGGTCCTTTTCCTCCTTCAAAAGGTTATACTCATATTCTTGTTGTTGTTGATTATGTTACTAAGTGGGTAGATGCTATACCTACAAAAAGTGCTGATGGTGAGACCTCTTTAAAAATGCTTCAAGATGTTATTTTTCCTAGGTTTGGTGTGCCTAGATATCTTATGACTGATGGAGGTTCTCATTTTATTCATGGTGGTTTTAGGAAGACCCTTGCTAAATATGATGTTAATCATAGAATTGCTTCAGCTTATCGTCCCCAAACAAGTGGGCAAATAGAATTATCAAATAGAGAAATTAAAACTATTTTGCAAAAGACTGTTAATAGATCTAGAAATAATTGGGCTAAAAAGTTGAACGATGTTTTATGGGCTTATAGAACTGCTTATAAGAATCCTATGGAAATGTCTCCTTACAAAATGGTTTATGGAAGAGCTTGTCACTTGCCTTTAGAATTAGAGCACAAAGCTTATTGGGCAGTGAGAGAACTAAATAGAGATTTTAAATTTGCTGGTAAGAAGAGACTGCTTGACTTGAGTTCTTTAAATGAGTGGAGAAGTGAAGCTTATGAAAATGCTATACTTTTTAAAGAAAAAGTAAAAAATGGCATGATAGGATAATTCTCAAAAGAGAGTTCCATGTTGGTGAGGAAGTTCTATTGTATAGGTCTCGTCTCAAATTTTTTGCAGGAAAACTACTCTCAAAATGGGAAGGACCTTTTGTTATTGAAGAGGTGTATCGTTCAGGTGCAATAAAAATTTCTTCTTTGAGAGATAACACTACACAAGTGCTGAATGGTCAAAGACTCAAACGTTATATTTCTGGAGATTCTTATAATGAAGATATTGATATTATTCAAGTGGTGACTTCGGAAGAATTTATTAAAGACCAAATTCAGGAATCTGTGAAGTCCGTTTTCGAATAGGTAATAGTTCTGGTAAGAAAAGGTTCGCGAAAAAACTTTCCAATATTTTTTTGTAGTTTTTATTTAATCTGGAATATAATGAGTCGAAAGAGGGAAGGAAACGGAACCCAGGTGGCTCACACCACCCTGTGGCGCGGGCCCACTGTAGCACCCCGGGAAAAACCACTATTAGAAAATTGCTCAATTGTTTACTACTTTGTGCATCATCATGACATCATGCATCGCTTGCCTAAAACTATTTTTCTAAAAGCCTTATTTCTGTTTTCTATAAATACCCGTCTCTTTATTCAAATGAGAAACCCTGATACATCCGGATATTTTATTTCGTCTAAACATAATTTACAAAAGTCATCTTTAATAAAACATAAAAAATATAAGTTATTTTTTAGGAGACGCGGTCTAGCAGGCCAGGCCCAACCAGCCAAACCACTTACCACCCTACCTAATCCTGGCAGAACCCTAACCCTAATCCTAGATCCTGCCTATCCCCAAACCCTAGCCCCTCAGCCCACTCCCTCTCCCCACCGCCACCTCTCCCTGGACCAAACACAACACCATGCACGTGACGCACCCAGAGCACACACATGCGCGCACCTGCCTGGCACACACGCCCTAGCATCCCCCGCTCCCTAGGCCACCACGATCCCGCCATCCCCGCACGGGACCCCGCTCGCAATTTCCTGCCCCGACCCAGTCTCCCCACGTTTCTCTCGCACCCGGCCCCACCTCCGCGTCTCCTCCACGCAAACCACCCCCACCTCACGTTCGATCCCCTCTCCCTCGACCACAACCAGCGTTGCCGCCTCCCTCCTCTGCAACCACCCCGCGTTGCTGCCGCCTTCAAGCTACCCGCCGCTAGAGCCCGCTCCTCTGCTTCAACTCCCTCGGCCGCCACCGAAGCACCGTCGGTCAACCTCCTCCTGCATCGCCCTCTCCTATGCCAGCATCCCCCTTGCATCTCACCCTCCACCCGAGCCCTCTCCGGCCTCACCCGCGTCTACCATCGGCTTCCTTCCACCGGACACGTGCCCTCCTCGCCATGCATGCTTCGCCTCATCTTCGACCGTCGTCCGCTTGCCCTGTGGCCTCTTCCCCCGTGCCACCCCCTGCGAGCTCGCACAGGCCGCCTCCACCGCTGCTCCCAGCATCAGTCCGCCTTCACGCCTCTCCTTGCAGCCCCGCAGAACCATCACCGCCAGCACTTCTGCTCGAGTTGTGGCCGTGTTCTTGGTTCTGTAGAGGTCCCAACCTTGATAAGGTAGAGGTCCCTGGATCAATAGCTAGCATACACAATTTAAGTTGTAATATCAAGAAACAAAGGACATGATACAACTTTATAACCAGGAATAAAATAATACATTACATCTTACATAGCTCATTTGGATATCTTATTACAATGCAACAGAAATAACTATATAGCATGGAGTCCTTCATCTTCAAAGTGCCACAGGCAATCATGTTGATTGTAGACTTGTAATCCTAATCAACACACTTCACTAACATCAAACAAACCTGCAACATAATAAGTTACAGCCACAAGGGTCAATACATTTGAATTGTATTGGCAAGTGATACTATGGTAGAATAGTGGTATCTATCATCTATATGCATTTGGCTAAGTGGAGCTTAGGCTTGCTTTGCTCAAAATAGATTTTCCTTATCATTTTAAAACACTAAGTTTTTGTTTGTCAAATCACCCAAGGCATCTACCAATAGAAATTGGTGACCCTTTAACCCTTGTTCAACCACAAGTTTTTAACTTAGAAATTGGGATGAGTAGATTCTTGATAGCTTCCATGTCTTGATGCTCAAATTGTCCATTGCCGGGGACACGGCTAAGTACTTAGATTTTACTCTCTCGAGAGGTGGTGCACTTCCCCACAAGACTCGACATGCATCGAGACAAGATCTTTCAGAAGACTTCCCTTAGACCAAAATGGACGGGCTCCAAACCTATCACCCCCTACCACCAACTGTCCATCTGGCTAAGTTATTGTAACCTATATGATCCAGGCAGAGCCCATATTGCCAAGTGGCTGCACTTGAAGCTTCTCAACATTTGACATCTCAAATCTCTTTTTTCCTGGGTGGCATTCCACAAGTGAGATACACTAGGGTAGGCCATAAATATGGGGCCCTGTGTAACCACTCAACATAACCCATTCACAACCATTCCACCTAGGTGATTCATTCACATAGTTGTTTTATTAAACAAAACACAAGTCATTGACTTAGAAATATTTCATAGCATGAATATAATCCACCCTTGTTTTCTACTAGCTAAGCTAAGAATGATAGTAGAAGGGATCTTAACTTAGGGAAAATTCTACTAAGGCATCATCTATTAGGATTTCCCATGGCATAGCATACTTAGTAAAATTTCCATGCAAGTCCTACTTTGAAATATCACTAATGCATAGTGAAAATAATGGGACAAAGTATGAAGCACCACTTGCCTTTTTTGGTAGATAATATAAGTTCACTCCTTGATCTTGCAATAGTCACACTCTTCAAATTTCACTACAATTCAATCAAGGCACAAATTCAATCTAGCATTCAAATAATTCATCACATAAAATAAAGAAAACAAAGCAATGCATGCATGCAAAATATTGTTTTATTTGGAAAAGTGGTTTCTAATAGGTTATAAACATTTTAAAACACCTATTGGTAATTTATAAAAGTGGCAAAACCATTTGAAAACAAGTTAGTGAAAAAGGCCATTTAAATCATTTTGTTTTGCTAGAAATGATTTAAATCAAAGTAATAATTTCTAGTGTCTGAAAAATATATTTTTAAACACAAAATTTAGTGTTTATGGTCAAAAGTGTTTAAAATCAAAAACATTTACCAAAGGTTTGACTCAAAAACCATTTTTAAATCAAGCACCATTTTCATTTTACTAGAAATGCTTTTTATTCAAAGAATAATTCCTTAGTGTCACAAAATATATTTTTAAATCCAAAAGTTGGTTTTTATGGTCAGTAGGTTCAAAACAATCCATTTTCAAAATATTTTACCCTAAAAACATTTTTAGAATCAATTTTATACACAAAATAAGCCTAAATATGTTTTTGCAAAAACAGTCAATTTTCCAGAAGAAAAATACTAAACAAAGGGCATGGTTGGATAGTATTCTTTTTGCTGATTCCATTGATATAAAGTTTGCAAAATTTGGACGTGTAGATTTAAAGTTATGAATTTTACAAATCTACACATCTAATAGAAATGTTTCTGTCTATTTAAAACAAAATCTGGCCACGTGGAGCGTTTCTACTGGCTAATACCGGTTCACACGGATTGGTCATTGTGGTGCGTTGGATCTAACTGAAATCGCACGGTCCAGATCTAGCATACCCCTTCGAGTTAAGATTCTATCGTACCCATCAGATCAAGATCCAACGGCTCGCAACTACTGGTCATATACTGGCGGCGCTAGCGGTGGTGGACGGTGGCGACACGCTCGGGAAGGAGTGTTCTGGAGAAGTTAGGATGTGTGGGAGAGGGAGAAGACCATTACCGTACTGCCCGTGACGTGCTGAAGCTCGAGGGGGTTGAAGTGGACGAAGGGGCGCTCGGAGCTGCTAGAAATTCCTCGCCGGAGTCGTTGTCGGCGTCTGGCACGCTCTATCAAAGACGAAGGCGACGCTACGGTGTGAGCTAGGACAAGCCAATGGTGCAGTTAGATGCGTGCGAGAGAGTAGATCATAGGGGCATCAACCAGAGAGGAGGGTATGGTTGGGTCTCACCTTGTGGAGCTACCGGAGTCGAGGCACTAGAAGATGCGGGGAACACCGGGGCTTGTGCGGGTGAGTGGGAGGCACTGGAAGATGCGGGGAACACTGAGGAACGCGCTCGTTTGCTCTAGGGGCAATGGGGAGGGTCGTCGTCGCCGGAATCGGCCGATAACCTCGTTGGAGCAGTGGATTCTTGGGCGAGTAATTCGGGCAGCCTAGGGGCAGAGGAAGGATGGCGAGCAAGGGGAAATTGAGAGGGGGACTGGGCGATTAAGTGAGCACGATCGCGGGCGAGATTTACTCATGCATTGAAGCGAATTAACGCGAGGCATTCATGTCTGAGAACGGCAACGAGGTGAGGGGCGAGGTCGTCGCGGTCGGGAAGATGATGACGGGGCAGTGGGGTTGCATCGTCAACGAGAGAGAGAGAGGGGGTGCTCATGGGGTCCAAGCGTCAGTGACTGCACAGGTAAATGTTCTGGTGCGAAACGTTTTCTGCGGAAGAGAGGGGATGGGCTGTGAGTTGGGCTTAGGGCTTTGCTGGGCTGGGCTGGCTCTATTTCATTTTTTTCTTTTCTGTTTGCTTTTTCTTTTTCCTTTTCTATTTTTCTGTTTTGATTTTTGTTCAAATAATTCAAACACCATTTGAATTCAGATCTTTACGAAACTTTCAGCAAGCTTTTAATACTGTTTATTATTGTATTTTAAAGGCCATTTTGGAATAATTCTTTTATTCATTTATGGTTTATTATTTATTTAAAATAGGCACTTGCCTTTATTCAAATAAGATATTAATTATATTTTCAAACTCTTATTTAAATTCTAATTTTCACCAAAACTTTTTCAGAAGGTTTTATTTATTCCTTAGTGCAAATAATTCACTTTGAATTATTTAAAATATTTTATATGATTTATTAATCATTTAAATTGGGCATTTTTCTTTATTCAAATAAAATCAAATATGGTTTTAATTCCATATAAATTTTATTCTAATGATTCTTTTATTCCATTTAAGTTAATTAAATAAGTTTTCTTCCACTTGGGCAAATTACAATTTATTATTTCCTCATGATTTAATTAATCATTTCTATTAGGGATTTTGTCTTCCATTTATATATAATTAGAATATGGTTTAATCTCATATACTTTTATTTGATTATTCTTTATCCCTTTATTTTATTTGGGTTTGGATTATCTTTATTCATTTGCTTATTTAATTCAAAATTTAAATTGTCTTATAAATAATTTATTTAGGATTTATTATTTAGGCAAATAGTCTTTATTTACATAAAGTTGGACATTGTTCAATCCTTATGATTTTATTTAAATAATCTTTTACTCCTTTTTAGTATTCAATACTTTCATTTGTTTATGGATTTGGCCAAGATTTAATTTGGCTCTTAAATATTCCTTATTTGTTTATTTTCTTTCTTTGCCTTATAAAATCCATATCTTTTTATTTATAGATCCAAAATTGGTGATTCCAATTTGTATATTTTTATTTGATATTTTTTTATCTTTTTAATTCCTTTTAGGATATTTTGCTCACAATTTGGTATGGATTTTAGTTAGGAGCTTTATTAGCTTTGGGAATTATTTCCTTTTATCTTAATAAATTCATAAGTTTTTATCCGTGGTTCCAAATTGAATGAAATCAATTTCTATGGTTTATAATTTTTTATTTATCATTTTTGATCATTTATAAATGTTTGTTGACAAATTTTTATATGGATCAAATCCATAGTCTTAGAGAGATCTTGGAAATGATTTTTTCCATTAGGGTTTTGGTTTAACTTTTCTAAGTGTTTAAATTTCAAGATACATTCATTGATGAATGCATTTCACTTGATTGAAATTTGTTGGATTCCATTTTATTCAAAGTTTGTTCTAGAAGGGTTTTGATGTTTCCATTTAGAATAAAAAGTTTATTTTCACCCTAAATTTCAACAGTTATTTCTTTTGTTTATTTAATTTTCATATTTCAAAATTTGGAAAATTTTGGGATGTGACAGGTTCGCTCGCAGGAAAACCCCTCGGCCTCTTGGAGCCAGTCGATGTCACCAGACCTCGCGCACATGCATGTTCCTGATGTTCCAATTGTTTGGTATCTGGCCTCTTCACATATTTTTGAGCATGCTAGTAAACACTCGATCTATCCTTGTTGTTGCTCAACCGCTGGTACCGACACCGAGTTTGTCCTTGTTTATGAGGGCATGGACCCACACCCTACTGCCGTCGAAACACCAAGAATGCCTTCCGGCTCCGAAGGCCCCATTCCCGAACCTGAAGATCCATCCGACCCGAAGACCGATCCCCGAGAACCCCCTCCGAACCCCAAGATCGCCGAAGCCCATGTGTGACCCTTCTCCGACCCTATTTTTATTAGATGATATTTTACTTGTTGCATATAAAATTGTCATGCTTGCATTCATATCATGTGGTTTGGGGGCATTATGCCGATTCACCTCATAGTTAAATATGGAGACCATATGCGGGCGATTCTAGTCTTATATTGGCTTCATGTAAATTTGTGTAACAAACCGATGCTATATTTTGCCTTGTTAAGACAATATTTAAATTGCAGGGTATCTAAACAACATCAACCACTTAAATACTTGTCGGGACCTCGGTTTCATTTAATACTGTTTAATTGAATCGCATCTATGCCATGTCATACATCATACATGCATCATGCCCGATCTTCTGTCGTAGTATTAAATAGTGCATCCGGTGTTTGTGCTAGTGTTTTGCTTCTACACGGACTAGGCCGATGAGTTGATGCGAGTGTCGACATGATCTCCAGTGAACCTTCGGCAATATTTTCAGCCGAGCATTCTCCCCCTTTCTACCTATTTGTCATTTATAGTCTTTACTCCTCCTGGTGATCTATTGCTATCCATGTTGCGATGCTTTAGTTTCCGTACCCCTGTTATATTACCTGCAGCCTTTATATTGCCTTGGACACCTCATGTTGCATATTGATTGATAGACAGTCGGCCTTGCGAGTCGTAGTCGCTTGCTCAGGTGTTGCTTCGCGTTGTCGATGTTCCATCGTTGTTGGATGGTTGGCAAATGTTTAATGATGGATATGATCATGGAGTTAATTACTGTTTAATAACTAAAATTGAAAGTAGGTAAATAATGCATAGGCACCGGTGGATAATAGACAATATTTGGTTTTTAAGCGCCCACTTGTGTCCCGTAGGACCCCGAGTTCTTGACACATGTTCCAAGATTGAGCGCGCTAACCACAGGTGGGGTGTGTGGGCACCCCCATCGATATAGTACCTGATTTCAAAGTACTATACTGGGGGCCACAAACTAGTTTAGGGCTTTATTGTTATCCTATACTTATGCCATGTTTTACTGCTTTATTTACTATTGCGCGTGGAGCGCCTGTACTGTTTAGGAACCCCGTGCCACGTTTTCATTATATCGACAAGCCCAGTCACACTTTCGGGTTCCCAGTCGTTTATAGCAGTCGCCACACACCCTGGGTCCGTATCGGAGACGAACGACTTTGTTGCGGGTAGCTTAGTGGGGTGGCCCCCATGTGCATGCTTTGGGTCTGGGAAACATAGTGTCTAAAACCCCGTCGACATACCGTTGGGTGTATGTTTTGTGATCTTGTACCTACCTGATCTGACAACAAGGGTGTAGGTGCGTGTGGAAACTTTGGTGCACCCCTGCAGGGTTAAATCTTTTCGAGAAGCCGTGTTCGTGGTTATGGACGACTTGGAGCATAGTTCTTGATCATAGACAACTATAACTAAAGTTTACTATTATAATATGACTTGTATCCAATATGACTAGTAAGTTGGATAACCACCATGGAATGAATGGATAAAACTGCCAACCGTGTGAGTTTCCTCGGTATGACTTCCTCGTTTGGTCTCGAGGGGGGAAATACCAGGATGGGTATGATTGGTGTTAGTATTAGGATGAATCTGAATAGGTCTTTCTTATCCCTCTCCGATAGCCGATAGTTGTATCGAGTCTCTATAGGTTGTTTAGTGCATGCTAGCTGTCGCTTCAGTCCACCATACCTATGTAGGCGAGGACCTCTGAATTCTTACTGACCGCTCTCTTTTCCTTTGCCCTTTGTCGGCACCCCTTTTGTTTGAGCAGGTTTAGAGATCATCGTCGTTAGCAGGGTTACCCTTCCGGCTTGGTCTGGGCTGGGTTATGGACGCTATTGGTTATTCTTCAGGGCTCTTAGCCCAATTTGCATCTTGTCCGTAGTCGGATGTTGTATCATTTTCAAGGTGATTTGGATCTTTCGTACTGTATATATGTATTCTTGACTCATGGAGTCGTTGTTGTATATATATATGTTCTGTGGGTTCCATCGTGGAATATTGTGTAATGATATTACTTTGTTTTCCACCCGCACGCAAGTGCCTGGTGGGCACCTTTGAATCGTTTCTATGGGTTTGGCGGAATCGCTAAAACTTGCATAGGGCCGATCCGAGGGTGTTACACCCACCTGGCCGCGCCACCAGGTGGTGTGACCACCACGGAGCCCGTCTCCGTCCCGTTTTCTCCTAGTATCTTCATTTTGCCGTTAAACTTCATGATATATAATCCCGCGGACCTCTCGAGGTCCGTATATCGTGTTCTCGTCGTGTTTTTGTTTCGATCTGTTTGTGTCAGACAGACTCTCAGTTTTTGAGCCACAATGTCTTCCTCTGGATCACCCAAGGAGGATTACTCTGTGGACATCATCAACCTGTACATGTATGAGTTGAAGATTCACCCCAAAGGAGTTGCTGCTCAAGGATGGGAAGGTATAGATAAAATAGGTGCAGGGCCCTAAAGGATAAGGCAATCTAGAAGATAGGATGGAAGCATTGGAGCAAGAAGTTTTTAGGTATAAGAAGATGGCAGAACGTGAAGTGGACGTCATCCATAAGATAAGTTTAGAACTCGTCGCCGAGCACAGGAAGGAGACTGCCAAGCTTTGGGATGAAATCCTCTCACTCCATCAGACCAACAACCAATTACAAGCACAACTCTACGCCATGCAAAATCAAAACTATGAGTATGAGGCTAGGTTTAAACGCATAAGTTCTGCTGCTAGTTTCAGGATATTGGAAACCAAGTCGTCCTTTGTTGATGGGGAGCCTTTACCTTGGAAGTCTGATGACGACAAAGAATCATCACCACCGCTGAAGGAGTAATTCATTATCAGGTTTTGGCATACCCTTGGTTTGTTCCAAGCTTGAGGGAGTGTCGCGGTATCACATCATTATCTTTCATCCTTTTTACCTTTTTAGTAGAGTCATATCATGAATAGAGAAGTTATCATATAGGATGGTTTGCATTGTGGAAGTATCTCTCCTCTAGTTGGTTATCTATGTATCCCTTGGTGTGACTGGCGTTATGGAATATTAATGAGAAGTTTCATCATTTAATTTTTGCACATCTTATTTTAGTTTGCAATTTCTGTTATATGATTGATCTTGTTGTTAGTATTGGTATCACTTTGGGAGAATCAAGTAAATTTAGTTGGTTTTCGCAAACCTAGATTAGGTCAGTAGCAACACCACTTTAAGGATTGAATGGAAAAGAGAAAAGTACTTATAGATATATTATTTAATTTTCTTTCTTTCTTGATTGGCTCATAAGCTTACTATTCCCAAGTTAAGATCTTTTGTGTTTCCAAGGAAGATTGCATGATTGTTTCTATCATTTGTATGTTTGTTTGTTTCCTTCAACTCTTATGCTTGCTACCCAGCCTTGCTAGCCAAAAACCTGTACAGAGAGAATGCTTCTCGTGCATACAATCCTTGAACTAAAACATATGCCATTTGTGTCCAACATATCTACCTATTAGCACTATTGCTATTCCAAGTAAATTCCCAAGTTTTATCTATCTTCCAAATTAAAAACTTTTTGTTATGTGAATATTAGTGATTAAAGCTCTCACGAACTTGATGGCACACTTTATTTTCTTGTACTTAATAAATTTGAGCCATTGTGACAATCTTATGATGCTTATGTGCTTGCAAATTATAAGTTGGGAGTTAGCAAAACCATGTTTTCATGGGGTCCACTTTCAACATTGCACTTATTATTTAGTTGATATCATGTTCTTTTGTTTATGGATGCCGGCGGTGTGAAATAAAAGGGGAACTTGTAAGTCCATGGAGTATTGTATGTGTTAGATAAACGCCTAGACGGCTAGCCTAAGCCATGCCTAATCATGGTGGAAACTTGCAGCATAACCAAAGTAGCATTCTATGAAGCATCCTCAATAAAAACCTATGCAAATAGCAAATAAAAAGATCACTGAGATGCTCACTTTCTGTTGCCTTGTCATTTTGATATGGGATAGCTCCTGTGTCATGGGTAAAGGGGTACCCCATTGGCGGTTCTCTATGATACACATACACATACAATGTCAAGAACTTATTTGTGACCAAAGTTGAGTAGCATGAGGTCTGGTACTCGTACTCAAGGGGCATGATATTTTCAACTTATGATTTGTCAAGCATATAACTCATATTTTCCCTCACATTTACCTTAATCACTTCAAGATGCTTATGATAGGGGAAATGAGAGCTCAAAGCTAGTAAGTACCATAATTTTTGGAAGCTCTTTATGAAACTTGAAATCCCTGCTTGCCTCTATGAAGGGTCTATCTTTTATTTTTAAGTTGAGTCAGTAAACCTATTCCTTTCTATCTGAAGCAAGCATTTGAGTTGATGTGATTTAATCATCCATATGTTGATTTATTCAATCTTGTTTCTTATTTTCCTTGTTTTGCACATTGCTCTTATCTGAATGATTATGACTTTAAAAGCTATCAGTGTAAAAATCCCATTATGTTTGAGCATGACTCCTGCAATATAAACTCCATTATAAAAGCTTTGCTTAAAACTAAGTATGATACGTTAACTGTTCTCTGACCAAGAACAAAGTTTGTCATACCAATTAGGATTTTCCTTATGCATCTTTATTGTGACTCCCTTACTCATTGCAAGTTAAGTTATATAATAGTGAGTTGCTTTCTATTATGATTTGTGTATGGATAAATGTGATGCTTCTTGTCCGTATTATTTTTATTGACACTTCACTCCATAAACATGTGGTCATGTTTACTGAGCTCAGTTTTCGCTTGGGACAGGCGAGGTCTAAGCTTGAGGGGAGTTGATACGTCCATTTTGCATCACTATTTTATATTATATATTACTGGTATTCATTGATATATTTCATATTAAGAGATGATACATATGTTATTTCATCTATTTTGCATGTTTGATGACTTTTGGAGGATGATTTGCCGGAGTCAGGATTCTGATGGAAAAAGAGCTGTCCAGATGCAATATTCACGAAGATCAGAAAATCCCAGAAAATATACGGAAGTTCCTATTTTTTCAGAAGACGAAGGAAGCCAGAAGGGGAAGGAGAGATGTGCCACATGGGGCCCACACCACCCCCTGGCGCCCCCTCCCCCCTAGGCCGTGCCACCAAGTGGTGTGGCCACCCTGACCCACCTCTGGCATCGCCCTTTGGCATATTTAATGGGGAGCGACCATAGAAAGATTCCGCTGCCTCTACGGGGCGGAAACTACAGAGAGAGAAAGAGCTCTCCGGCAGGCAGAAATCTGCTGAGGAAATTCCTTTCTAGAGAGGGGAGATCGTCGCCATCAACAACTCATCAAGATAGACTTCATCGAGATCATCATCATCTTCACCATCATCTCCACTAGCACCATTATCACCACGCCATCCCGCTGTAACAATTGGGTTGAATCTTGCATAGTTCTTAGGGGAAACTTTCCCGGTATTGATTACTTGTTGTAGTTGATGCTATTGAGTGGAACCATTGGATTATTGTTCATGTTCAAATTGTTACTTATCATTATATCATCTCTGATCTTGATCCATATGATGTCTCGTGAATAGTTTGTTTAGTTCTTGAGGACATGGGAGGAGTCATGTTGTTAGTAGTGGAATTATGTTGAAGTAATATTCAATGGTATGATATTTAAGTTGTGGTGCTATTCTTCTAGTGGTGTCATGTGAACGTCGACTACATGATACTTCACCTTTATGGGCCTAGGGGAACGCATTGTGTATTTGGCTACTAATTATGGGGTTGCCGGAGTGACAGAAACCTAAACCCCCGTTAGGAAACCTTTGCACAAGGGAGTGTAGGATCTCAGAGTTTAATGCTGTGGTTAGGTTTCTATCTTAATTACTTTCTTGTATTTGTGGATTCTTGCAAGGGGTATAATAACAAGTATGTATTAGTCCAAGTAAGGTCGGTACATTAGTATAGGTTCACCCACACAACACTTATCCAACGAAAGAAGATTAATCAACTATATGAAGCGAAAACACTTGATAATATTCCCATGTGTCCTGGAGAATGTTTGGTCATCTTATGTAATACAACCAGCTTGTCTTTTGCTAAAGAAAGGATTGGGCCACTTGCTACAATTATTATTATTTTCTTTTATTTACTCGCACTTTATTTTTCTGCATTATTAAAATCCCCAAAAAATTCGTTAGCTAGTATTTACAGTGAATTCCTCATCCAAACCACTTCTCAAAACCTTCTGATCCTCGTTGGGTTTGACACTTTTATTTATCAAAAGTACTACGATACGCCCCCTATACTTGTGGGTCATCAGAGTCCTAAATCAAAACCTACAAAGAAAATCAGAAAAAGAAAAGCACTAAAATAAAAAAAACTACCCAACCAGCTGAGCCAGCTAAGCCGGCCCAGCCCGGCAACACCCTCCACACCATGCACGACACTGTGCAAGGTCGGACGGCCCATGGCCGACCCAGTCCCTAGCAGAGACAGCTTGTGCCAGCTTCCCCTTCCTTTTTTCCTCCGGAATGCGGGCCTGCACGTCATCCTGCACTGTGCCACCACCAGGTGGGGCCCATCCCACGCGTCTTCAACCTCCCGGTGGAGTTCTGCACAAGCACGGGTTCGAACCATACCTGAAAATCCCGACAAATATGTACCGTTTTTGCCAGATTCTAGCCCCTTGCCAACTGTAGTCCGCCTATTTAAATCCCTAGATGCCTCTCCTTTGTTACTTTTGCTAAAACCAAACCCTAGCCGCCCGAGCACTAGGTCGTCGTTCGTCGCCGCTGAAGCTACACGAGATCGATCTTGGATCGATGATTCCCAATGCCCCTCTCCCTATGATTTCCCTTGCCGAGTTCCCCATGGTCCTCCCCCTCACCTCACTCCGTTTTCCCCTCCACAGATGACCCGAGCATTCGGGATTGCTCGCCGGCATCCCACGGAAGCCCGAGCTCCTCCATCCATGCTTCACCATCGTACCAAGGAGCCCGAGCAGTCTAAGATGACACAGATGAGTTGTCCATGACATGTTGATCACCATTTGATATTCTGATGTCGACGATGTTCATTGCAGCATCGCTATCCACCACTTCCCGACCGTCACCATCGTCGTTGATGACTATCGGTCGATGTTGACTCCCCCAGCCCTGGAACCTTTCGCTCCAAGCCATCGGATTTTTCATCAGCGGTCCAAATCAAGAGGTCCAATGAACCGTTGTCGGACATTCATGGTTTGCCGTGTGGCAATATGAGTCAGCAGCCCCGTCATCCCCACGTCAGTGCTATGTAAGGACCAGATCAGCTGTCATCAGAGTCACCTCCTAATATAAATTGAATTAAAAATAGCAGAAATTAAAATTTGTATAATTCATATAAAAAGATTTATATATATCCAAATTTAGAAAATGATATACCGTTGGATTCAAAAAAATTCTTAGAATATTAATATACTGTTTCATCCAACATTTCTAGCACAAATTTACTATAGTAATTTAATTAGTTTAATGGATAATTTATACTAAATAAATTGTAGTAAATTATTTATAGATCATAAAAATACGAATAATATGTCTATGGAATCCTTGGTTCAAGTAGGACATTAATATGGATTTATATATAATTTTTGTCTAATAAAATAATTTAAATGATTTAAAACCTTATAACTAGTATTTAAATTACAGAAAATTAACCAGAACTCAAAAATTAGTGAAACCAAATTCTAATGATTTGTATTGAAAATATCTATCCATAGAAATTGCATGCCAAATTATTTGGTACTGTTAAAATAGAAATTCATACAGAAAGCTTTTAACTTATTGAAATAGTCATTTAATCATAAGAAAAGAACTATAACACCTTTTTAGGAGATTCAAATTGCTATTGTCTCTAAATTGCATTACCTATCTAGTAGCATTTACTTCAAAATTTAATTCGATATAAACACCTAAATTTTAAATAAAGTGGTATAAACCCTATTTAAATCACCATAGCTCTAATAATAAATTGATTCATGCATTAAAATACTTTACATATGCATAATATGATCTGATAATGTTCAGAGAACTAAATTCAACCATTGTGACCTATAAAATCATCATGCCTGCATTGTTCATCATTGGTTTATTGTATTGTGCACAATTGCAATGTTTGAATGGTGTGCTTGTTGTGCCTTTGTTTTTTAACTATAGATTGCGAGGAATGCAACTACTGTGATTGCAACTATTGTGAGTGCGACGAGTTCCACCATTGAAATTGTGTGGATTATATGAATGACTATAACTACCAAAAGGCAAGTGGTGCTATCTTGGTCATAAATATCCTATTGTTATTTTCTCTATGCATTGTAGCTTTTTTTTGTAGTTACATGTGTAGGAATACCATTGCTATGCTATGTCCCATTATTGCCGTAGAATTTCTTGTTAGGCGAGCCATTGTATGATAGATATGCTTAGTTGGGATTATTTAGACGAGGATGGGATACACCATGTTAAAGTACTGTTTTGAAAAGTTGTGTTTTGCTGGAAATTGAAAAAAACTTAATTAATGAACTCTCTGGGTGGAATTGGTAATTGCTTGGGTCATGAATGTCGGGCCCATATCTATGGTTTACCCGTGTATCTCACTTGTGAATGGCCACCCAGGTTTCAGAGAAATGATTAGTGTATTTGTTTGGTAGCTTCCGTGTGCAACCATATGCCAGTGAGTTATGGGTGGCTGGATGGACTTAGTAGGTCGTGGTGAATCGAGCTCTTCATATCTAGAGATGTAGTTATTGTGGTAGGTTGGTACGGTGCATGGATGGGCTTGGCGAACTACTTCCCGAATTGTCTATTCTTGGAATTCTTCCTATCATCGCACAGTATGAGTGTGGCGGTACGATCTGGGTTGGCCAAGTCTTATAGGTAAAGTATACAAACCCCTACAGGGTGTAAAACTAAGTACTTAGCTATATCCTCGGTAATGGATGTTTGAGTTGCTGAATTACTAAGGCTATGACATGTTCTCGTTCATTCTAACTTTGCAATTGATAAAATATGTGGTTGAACTTAATTCGGTTGTTTGATGATGACTAAATGACTTACAAATGGTAGGATAAAATTATTTTGCTGCTGCAACTAAGCCCGAATTCCACCTAGCCAAATAAGCATGTAGTTGTTAGGTCTATTGTTAACCACTTTAGCCTACTTGCCATACATTCAATGTATTGACCATTCATGGCTGCAGCGTTTCATGTTGTAGGTTATATTGTATCTAAGTTATCATTCATAAGTCACGAAACTCCACTCAACAATTGTTCGCCTGTGGCACATTTGAAGGATGGAGATCTAACTTGTATGGCTTTTCGCTGTAATATAATGCAAAGTGCTGGATCATATTCATTATATTTATGATCCACAGTTAAATTTGGTATTCATATGTACTGTGTGTGCCAGTGAAACGATCCAGGTATTGGCACTATACACATGAACTCAGCCTTATCAGGCGAGAGTGTTACAAGATGGTACCAGAGCTGTGTGTTGACTATAGGATCGTGACCTTAGAAATGGATTAGAAATAGGATACCTCTACTAGGAGTAAACTCATATTTTCTACTTATTATAGTTCTTATATTCCTTGTTTATATTTTCCGACACCTCTCCTTGTTCAAACTTATAGATGTCCTTTCATTTTTCTAGTAGAAGAAGTGATCTACCATGAAAACTACAAGAATTGAAAAATATTATTAAAAGTTCTCTATAAAGAAAATCACTATATGAGAGTTGGCCTACAAGTAATAGAACAAATAAGATGACACAAATGAACATCTCACCAAGTTTGGTTAGTCCTAGACCACCATGTTTTATCTCTTTAGAAGATCATCTCTATCGTGTTAGCATATTGATCTTACCAACTTATGTGGTATGACAATATTAGTTGTTTGTTTGATTGTATTGAACCACAATGTTTGATGTCTTGTTTAGGATCTGGTGTTTTGAAACTATAAATGTTCTGGAGTTTTCGTGAGGTTTTAAAATCATTTTAATGGTGTCATTTGATTAAAATTCGTGAGATTACTGTTGTAGTTTTCTTTTGTATCTGTTGTACTACATGATTTTACATATTTTACTTGTAACTCATAAAAATCTGAAAAATTGGATATGGAGCGTAATTACCTGTACTACACGCACAAAAATTGGCTAAAATTTCTGATGAGTTTAAGTCGGTCAGAAAAATTCGTGAAACCTGTTGTACTGTTTTGACAGATTCTGTCTATTGCTTATATGTTGCTCTATCTTACTAAAGTATTGTTCCCAGTGTTTCTAAACTATTTTGTGATTATATACTGCTAAGTTTAGACCCATGTATCATTGTTATGCAAGTGTTTCCTTGTGTGTTATTGCTTGGTTTTATGTTTATATGATTGTTGTTGTATGAGCTTGTTTGCATGGGTAGGTTTATTTTTTTAGTAGCTTCTTTCCTATAGAATCTATTCTTCTCTATCTTAAACCCTTGGAGCTAGAATGATGTGTTGAAGACATGGAGAAGGATTAAGTGAAAAGATTTACAACATAATGCATCGAGGAAAGAGAATAGTTCATCTAATGGAACAAAAGGATTGGAAGTATGAAGTGTTGCAAAGGATGTTATGTAGTAGATTATGCAAACTGAATGTTTTGGAGCATCGTTAGTTTAGTTTCAGTAGTAGCTTTGTTGATCGAATACATGGGATTCTACATCGAGCATTGGTTCGTGCCCATGGAAACCTTCTTCAAGGCAAGTGAGGATGCCCGAGTGATAAGTTACGCGATTCACCTATCCTCATGCAAGGTAATAATTTGGGTGCAGAATGGATTGATCACCATTCCTACTACTCTTATTATTCGCTCTTGTATTGTTGGCTTTATGAATCTTGAGTGCCCTTTTCAACCTTAGAAGAGAGCCAACATTAAGCCTAAACCTTAGAATGGTATGATCTTAAACCTTTATGGAAGCATCCATTGCTAAGCGTAGGAATATACGGTAAGGATGAATCTCAACCGTGTATAACGGGTATCGTGAAGCAAACGTTCCCTATTTTCCCACCATGAGAATTTTGCTAGTTCAAGGAGTGCTTTCTCGGAAACTATCAATCATGGAGTTCAGAATATGCAGAGACACTATGTCAATAAATATCCAAAGGAGAATAAATATGATCCAAGCCAACCCTCAAGAAGCAATCTAGTCAATTTAATTTTAAGGGTGGTAGCGCCCTAGTGGATCCCTAACCCATCTTATTTCTAGCCTTCTCGAATCTTGGGACGAGATTCCTTTTAAGGGTGGTAGTCTGTCACATCCCAAAATTCTCCTAATTTTGAAATGTGAAATAAATAAAATAAGTTTGATTGATTGTTTGACTTTATTGAAAATTCTGAAAGAAAAGAAACTTTTTAAATTGAAAATCCTCTCAACCTTGAGTTCAAAACCTTATGTTGTTTTGTTCTGACCAAAGTATCCGTATAGGGAAAATGGCATGGATTGATTCTAGATTGTAGTATTGGTGTGAAAAAATTGAAAAGTTCAAAAATCATGGAGCATGCATGAACATCATTGCATATGAACCCTGAGAAGGAAATAGTATTGCCCAAAAGGAAATACAAAAACCTTAATGGAATTTTTCCCATTCTAAGTACAAACTTAGAGCTATGGCTTTGTCCATAGTAAAAATAAATCGATCAAAAATATTCATAGATGGTTTATATTGACAGAGGACACTTTTAGAAAACCTTTGAGTCCATTTGGAGATATGCAAAAGTTATGTTTAATATAAGAAATAATAATAATACTCCATTGGACAAACTAAATATATATTGGTCCGTGAATTAGAAATGGACAAGAAATAATGTAGTTAATATCCTACAAATATCATTGTGACTTTAAAAATTTATAGAAATTTAAATGGTTCAATTTGGAGTCCAAAATCAAAACCTAAAAAGAAAATCAGAAAAGAAAAGGACTAAAAGAAAACAAAAAAACTACCTAACCAAAGTCATTTACCCAGCCTAAGCAACCCTCCACATATATGCACTACTAGAGGAGGCCAGGCAGTGCCGCCCAGTCCCAGAGAGCACCACGCCAGACTTCCCTTCCTTTTTTTCCTCCAGAATGAGGGCCCGCATGTCAGCCTACACTGTGCCACCGCCAGGTGGGGCCCATGCCATGCGCCTTCAACCTCCCGATGGAGATCTGCACGAGCACGTGTTCGAATCGTACCTAAAATTCCCAACGAATCTGTACCGTTTTGCCACATTCTCGCCCCTTGCCAACTACAATACGCCTATTTAAATCCCTACATGCCTCTCCTTTGTTTATTTTGCTAAAATCGAACCCTAGCCGCCCGAGCATGAGGTCGCCGTTCGTCGGTCGCCGCAGGAGCTGCACGAGATCGATCTCGGATCGATGATTCCCGTCGCCCCTCTCCCTTTGATTTAGCTCGCCGAGTTCCCCATGATCCTCCACCTCACCTTACTCTGTTTTCCCCTCCGCAGATGACCCGAGCATTCAGGATTGCTCGCCGCAGCCCACGAAAGCCCGAGCTCCTCCATCCATGCTTCACCATCGTACCAAGAAGCCCAAGCAGTCTAAGATGACACCGATGAGTTGTCCATGACGTGCTGATCACCGTTTGATATTCTGACGTTGACGATGATCACTACAGTGCCGATATCCACCACTTCCCGACCATCACCGTCATCGTTGACGATCGTCGGTTGCCGTTGACCCCCTAGACCTGGAACCTTTCGCTCCAAGCCATCGGATTTCTCATGAGCGGTCCAGATCAGGAGGTCCAATGAACCGTTGTCGGCCACTCACGGTTTGCCGTGTGGTGTTATGAGTCAGCAGCCTCATCATCCCCACGTCAGTGCTATGTAAGGACTAGATGTCATCACAGTCACCTCCTAATATAAATTGAATTTAAAAGTAGCTGAAATTCAATATACTTTGTATAATTCATATAAAAAGATTTATATATACAAATTTAGAAAATAATATACCATTGGATTCGAAATTTTTCGTAGAATACTAATATACTCTTTCATCCAACATTTATAGCACAAATTTACTATAGTAATTTAATTAGTTTAATAGACAATTTGTACTAAATAAATTGTAGTAAATTATTTATAGATCATAAAAATACGAATAATATGTGTATGGAATCCATGATTCATGTAGTACATTAATATGGATTTATATATATATTTGTATAATAAAATAATTTAAATGATTTAAAACCTTCTAACTAGTATTTAAATCACAACAAATTAACCAGAACTCCAAAATTAGTGAAACCAAATTCTAATGTTTTGTATTGGAAATATCTATCCATAGAAATTGCGTGCCAAATTATTTGGTACTGTTAAAATAGAAATTCATACAGAAAGCTTTAAACCTATTGAAATAGTAATTTAATCATAAGAAAAGATCTATAACACCTTTTTAGGAGATTCAAATTGCTAGTGTCCCTAAATTGCATTACCTATCCAGTAGCATTTACTTCACAATTTAATTCAACAGAAACACCTAAAGTTTAAATAAAGTGATATAAACCCTATTTAAATCACCATAGCTCTAATAATAAATTGATTCATGCATTAAAATACTTTCCATGTGCGTAATATGATCTAATAATGTTTAGAGAACTAAATACAACTATTGTGACTTATAAAATCATCATGCATGCATTGTTCATCATTGGTTTATTGTATTGTGCACAATTGCAATGTTTGAATGGTGTGCTTGTTGTGCCTTTGTTTTTGAACGATAGATTGCAAGGAATGCAACTACTATGATTGCAACTATTATGAGTGCAACGTGTTACACCATTGAAATTGTGAGGATTATCTGAATGACTACAAATACCAAAACGCAAGTGGTGCTATCTTGGTCATAAATGTCCTATTGTTATTTTCTGTATGCATTGTAGCTTTGTTTTTTGTAGTTACGTGTGTAGGAATACTATTGTTGTGCTATGTACCATTATTGCCATAGAATTCCTTCTTATGCAAGCCATCGTATGATAGATATGCTTAGTAGAGCTTACTTATACGAGGATGGGATACACTATGACAAAGTACTGTTTTGAAAGGTTGTGTTTTGCTGGAAATTGAAAACAGCTTAATTAATAAACTCTCTGGGTGGAATTGGTAATTGCTTGGGTCATGAATACCAGGCCCATGTCTACGGTTTACCCGTGTATCTCACTTGTGGATGGCCACCCAGGTTTCAGAGAAATGATTAGTGTCTTTGTATGGTAGCTTCCGTGTGCAACCATATGCAGTGAGTTATGGGTGGATGGATGGATTTAGTAGGTCGTGGTGAACCGAGCTCTTCGTATCTAGAGATGTAGTTGTAGGGGTTCGTAGCATGGAAAACAAAAAAAATCTACCGCATGAACACACAATCAAGATCTAATCTATGATCAAGCCAAGATCTATCTACTAGATTGTAGCAACGATTCAATAGAATACTAACCCTCGAAGATCCAAAGCGGTTAACGAGAGCAGATTCTCGTGGGTGATGTAGTCGAACACTTCCGATCTCAAGATCGTGTAGACGATCCTTCCGGCGCTGCGTTCCGGCAGCGCTTCCGCAGTTGGTCACATGTTCGGTACTCGATGAAGACCTTCCTGTCCCTTGTTCCAGCAGACAGCGGAGGTTGTAGCACTCTCCTCGTGATTCCGGAAGCACGACGGCGTGGTACCGGAAGTAGAGGGGAGATCTCGCAGGGCTTCGCCTTAAGCCGGAGCGAGTATGGTGGACTATGAGAGAGGCCTTGGCGATCTAGGGTTTAGAGGCACCAAGGATAGAGGGCTAGGCCGGCGGCTAGGTCAAGGGGAGGGCCCCAACTCGGCGGCTAGGCAAACCCTAGGGGCGGCGGCGACTTGGTGGAGGCCAGCGGCTAGGGCTAGGGTTTAGAGGAGAGAGGTCTTGGCGAAGAGGGGCACCCCTGCCCCTCCTTTTATAGGTGGGAGGGAGGCGCGGTTGGGAGGAAGGAGTCCTCCTCCAACTCCTCCTCCTTGGCCGGCGGGTGGAGGGAGTAGGACTTCCTCCCTAAGTAGGTTTCCTACTCTCCCTCCACCAAGCAAACTTGCCGTTTGACTTTTCAAATTGGCGTTTGACTTTTCAAACTAGGATTTGATTTATCCCTTTATTTTGCTCAGTGATGACACCTAGTACATGATGCAACCATTCCAACTTGTTATGACACATTCATGTACCCTTCCCCTCTGGAGTGTCGGACCTTCCGGACCCTTCTAGAACATTCCCGGTGAAAACACCGGAATCATTCCCCAACTCCGAAATAGGACTTTCCTTATATGAATCTTATTCTCCGGACCATTCCGGATCTCCTCGTGATATCCCGGATCCCATCCGAGACTCCGAACAACATTCGGTCTCTTACTCATCATTCCATAACTACTCAACAACATCGAATCCTTAAGTGTGTCTCCCTACGGTTCGTGAATTATGCGGACATGACCGAGACACTTCTCCGATCAATAACCAATAGAGGAATCTGGAAATTCATATGGCTCCCACATATTTCTACGATTACTTTGCGATGGAATGAACTACTTACATACGATACCAATTTCCCTTTGTCTCACGATAGTTTACTTATCCGAGGTTTTGATCGCCGGTATCTCTGCATACCTAGTTCAACCTCGTTACCGATAAGTACTCTTTTCTCGTTGCCGTGGTATGTGATCCCTTGTGAGCCAGTCACATGCTTGTAAGCTAATTGGATGACATTCCACCGAGAGGGCCCAGAGTATATCTATCCGTCATATGGATGGACAAATCCCACTCTTGATCCATGAGCCTCAACCCATACTTTCCGAACACTCAATGCCACCTTTATAGACACCCAGTTACGGTGTGGTGTTTGATGTCATCAAAGCATCCTTCCGGAGATGGTGATTAACATGATCTCATGGTCGAAGGAATTAGGTTACTATGTATCAGAAAGCTTATAGCAAATGAACTATATTAAATGACTTGATCTTTATGCTACGCTTAACTATAGGAGTATGTCCATCACATCATTCTCCTAATGATATGACCCTGTTGTTAATAACATCTCTATGTTCATGATCAGGAAACCATGATCATATATTAACCAACAAGCTAGTTTAACAAGAGGCTTTACTAGGGACTCTTTTATGTTTACAAATCACACAAGTATTAATGTTTCCTTTTAATACAATTATAGCATGGTATGTAAACATTTATCATAAGTATGAACATATGATACTAACCTACTTTATTATTGCCTCTTGGGCATATCTCCAACAGTAGTGATGGTAGGTTGGTACGGTGCGTGGATGTTCTTGGGGAACTACTTCCCAAATTGTCTCTTCTTGGACTTCTTCCTGTCATCACACAGTATGAGTGTGGCAGTACGAGATGGGTTGCCAGGTCATTTGGATAAAGTGTATAAACCCCTGCAGGGTGTAAAACTAAGTACTTAGCTGTATCCTTGGTAATGGACGTTTGAGTTGCTGAATTACTAAGGCTGTGAAATGTTCTCGTTCATTCTAACTTTGCAATTGCTAAAATATGTGGTTGAACTTAATTGGGTTGTTTGATGATGACTAAATGACTTACAAATGGTAGGATAAATTATTTTGTTGCTACAACTAAGCCTAAACTCCACCTAGCCAAATAAGCATGTAGTTATTAGGTCTATTGTTAACCACTTTAGCCTACTTGCCATACATTCAATGTATTGACCATTCATGGTTGCAATGTTTTATGTTGCAGGTTATATCGTATCTGAGT
The DNA here is from genome assembly GCA_023614405.1 of Avena insularis. Lineage (NCBI taxonomy): Eukaryota > Viridiplantae > Streptophyta > Magnoliopsida > Poales > Poaceae > Avena > Avena insularis. The sequence continues at coordinate 295,790,794 of CM042689.1, read as the reverse complement.
GATTGTTCATAGATCGCGAGACTTCACTCAACAATTGTTTGTTTGTGGCACATTTAAAGGATGGAGATCTACCTTGTATTGCTTTCTGGTGTAACATAATGTAAAGTTCTAGATCATATTCATTATACTTATTATGCACAGTTACATTTGGTATTCGTCTATACTGTGTGTGACAGTGAATCGATCTTGGGATTGAGACTATACAGATTAACTCAGCCTTATCAGGCGAGGGTGTTACAGATAAGTTTTACCCATCTTCAAGTTCACACTTTGGATTTGTAAATTAAGGTCATCAGCTATATGAGTAATCATGTCCTGTAGGTTATCATGCAATCCTTCAAAATCAGTCCAAGCAATAGTAGCATCTCCATCCCGTTTCTACATCATATTCTCAGGACTTGTAGACATAATTAGTAGATTAGTGCACTAAATCAAGAAAAATAGTGGCTCACTATAAGATCCCTCCTTTGTAAAGGAAAGGATCCCTGTGATTGCAATGCTAGTCCCTGGATCAATGCTAGCATCCACAGTTTAAGATGAAGTACACAGAAACAAAGGTCATTATTACATATCATTCTAGAGACAAACATAGTCTTTACAACTCCATGGCCACAGGCCTAATACAAGAGTTCAAATATATAATAAGATAATTAAGTCTTCATCTTCATGTGCCACAGGCAAGCATGTTGAGTGTAGACTCATGACTCCTAATCATCATCAGGATATCCTGCAACATCACAAGTTACAGCCACAGTGGGTCAATACATTGGAATAGTATTGGCAAGTGATACCTTAGTAGAATATTGGTGGACTAAATACTATATGCATTTTGGCTAAGTGTAGCTTAGGCTTGCTTTGCTCAAAATAGGTTTTGCCTATCAGTTGAAAACACTAAGTTTTCTTTGATAAAAATCTTCCCCAAGGAACCTCCAATAGACATTGGGGTCCTTCACTGTCACATCCCAAGGTTTTCCAAATCTTGTAATGTGAAAAATAAAATAAATAAAATAAATTTTTGTTGAAAATCAGGGTGAAAAGAAACTTTTGTTTCTAAATGGAAACTTAAAATCCCATCTTGAACAAACTTTGGTAAAAGTCTAAATCCAACAAAAAAATCCAAATCAAGGGAAATACATTCCTCAATGAATGTATCTGGAAATTTAAACATTTGGAAAATAAATCCAAACCCTTAACCCTAATGGAATAAAAATCATTTCCAAAGTTATCTCCAAGCCTATGGATTTGATCCATATAAAATCTTATCAACAAACATTCACAAAGGATCAAGAAAGACAAATAGAAATATTATAAAACCATATAAATTGGTTTCACTCAATTTGGAACCATAAATAAAATCTTATGAATTTAATAAGATAAGAAATTGAATTCCCAAAGCTAATAAAGAACCTATCTAGAAACTCATACCAATTGGTGAGCAAATAATCCTAAAGATCTTTAAAAGGATAAACAAATAATAAACAAGATTTTAGAAATTGGAATCACCAAGTTTGGGCCTCTAAATAAAAAGATATGGATTTTATAAGATAAAGAAAGAATTATTAAAGAAAGAATATTTAAAGACCAAATCAAATCTTGGCCAAATCCATAAGCAAATAGAATGAATATAATCCAAATCCAAATAAAATATTGGATAAAGAATTGCCAAAGTAAAATAAAATGGCATAAACCAAATCCTATTGGAATAAAGACAAATCCAAATTTTAAATGATTAATAAATCTTATTAAAAACTTTTCCAAATAATTCAAGATGAATTATTTGACACCCTTTTAAGTAAACAAAACTTACTGAAAGGTTTTGGAAGAAATTAGAAGTCAAATGGAAATTAAAGACATTACTAAATCCTATTTTGATTTAAAACAAGGGCCCTTTTTATTAATTAAAAATACCCAAAAAGAAGGAATAAATTATCCTAAAAATGACTCCAGAATGTTTTACTAAACAGTATTTAAACCTACCCAAATTTTGGCAAAGGTTTGAATTCAAATAGGTGTTTGAATTGGTTGTTCAAAATCCAAACAGAATAAAGGAAATGGAAAATAAAAACAAACAGAACAAAAAAAATATTAAAGGACTCGACCCAGTCAACTAGCCCAACTAGGCCCAGTCCAGCCCACCTCTCCCTCTCACGCTTGAGCAATCGATTTTCACATGAGCAGACCCGCTCGGCTGACGGTGGACCCCCACCTCCCTCTTCTCTCTCGGCAAGCAGTCCCACTTTGTCGATTCTCGTCTCCACCCGCCCGCGACTGCTTCCTCCTTCTCCCTGCCGTTCTCTGTCATTCAAGCCACGATTAAATTCGCGTCAATGCAGCGTTGAATCCGCCCAGAGATTATGCACTCTAAATCGCCCCTCTTCCCCCTCTGTTTCCCCCAGACCCCATTCCTTCTCTGCCACCGGGATGTTCCCAATTCGAGCTCGCGCCCTCCCTGCTCCGACGAGCCTCTGCTCTGATTCCGGCCAGCACCCTCACCCCTGCAAGCCCTGCTTCACGCGAGCGTGATCCCCAGCCTCTGGCGCGTCTTCCGGTGCCTTCCGCTCATCCGTGCGAGCACCGTATCGTCGACATCAACCACACCCGAACGCCGCCGTCGTCTGCTACCTCTCTGGCGAGTCCTCCAGGTAGTATCTGACCACCCCCTTTTCTCTCGTTGATACACACAGGACCACCGACCGCATGCGCAGCTAACGCAGCTCCTAACTTGTCTTAGCGTGGTCCTAAACGTCGCGAGCGACGACAACCCGAGAGCACCGTCGCCCGCAGCTTCTCCGACGAGCAATTAACAGCAACCCCATGCGCCCCTCGAGTAGCCGACCCCACCTCGAGCTTCAGCAAGTCTCTGCGAGCCTGGTAAGCCTCGCCAACCTCTTCCTCGCTTCCTCTAGCACCGGCTCCGCCGTAGCCAGACACGCCGCCTCCACCTGCCGCCGCCAGCGCCGCCCGTCTCTGGCAAGTGTGCTAGGTGTCGTGCGATTAGGATCCAGCGGCTAGGATAGAAGCTAGACGAAAGGGTAAGTAGCATCTATGCACCGTGCGATATGACTTAAATCTAACGGCTGCCATCGCTTGATCCGGCCGAAGCGGTACCGACGAATAGAAATGCGCCGCGTGTCACAGAGACAGAATTAAAAACAGATTTGAATCTATTAGATATGTGATTTTGTAAATTCCATAACTTTAAATATACATGTCCAAATTTTGCAAACTTTATATCAATGGATTCAGAAAAACAAGCCCTAGCCAGCCATGCACTTTGTTTAGTAAAAAGCTTCTGGTAAAATGTTTGTTTTTGCAGAAACTTATGTATGCTTGTTTAGGTTATAAAATTTATTCCAAAATGTTTTTGAGGATAAAATCTTTGGCAAATGGTGTGTTTTGAACCTACTGACCATAGGAAACAAATTGTGGATTCAAAAATGTATTTGGAGAAACAAAAGAATGAATCTTTGATTTAAACCATTTCTAGTCAAATAAAAATATGGTTTAATTATTAAAAATGGTTTTGGAAGAAAACCTTTGAGAAATGTTTTGGAAATAAGCTCTCTGACCCTAAACACAAGGTTTTATGGTTTGAAAACATATTTTGTGAATCCTATAGATTAATGCCTTACTAAAACATTTCTACACCACATAAAATGATACCTTGTTTTAAAAATGGTTTATGAAGTAAGACCTTTTGCAAATGGTTTTTCCACTTTATAAAATGACCAATAGGTGTTTCCAAATGTTTACAACCTACTAGAAACCACTTTTACAAATAAAACAACCTATTGCATGCTTGCATGCATTACTTTGATTTTATCATTTTATGTGATGAATTGCTTGAATGGTAGATTGAAATATTGTTTGCTTGATTGAATTGTAGTGATTTGAAGTGAGTGAACATTGCAAAGATCAAGGAGTGAACTTATACCCTCTACCAAAAAGGCAAGTGATGCTTCATACTTTTGTCCCACTATTTTCACTATGCATTAGTGATATTTCTAAGTAGGACTTCCATGGAATTTTGCTAAGTATAAACTATGCCATGGGAAATCCTAGTAGATGAAACCTTAGTAGAAATTTCCTAAGTTAAGATTCCTACTATTATCATGCTTAGCTTAGCTAATAGAAAACAAGGGTGGAATATATATTCATGCTATGGAAAATTTCTAAGTCTGAGGACTTGTGTTTTGTTTAATAAAACAACTAAGTGAATGAATCACCTGGGTGGATTGGAAGGAATGGTTTGTGTTGAGTGGTTCACAAGGCCCATTTCTATGGTTTACCTTGTGTATCTCACTTGTGGATGGCCACCCAGGAACAAAGAGATTTGAGATGTCAAATGTTGAGAAGCTTCAAGTGCAGCCACTTGGCATTATGGGCTCTGCCTGGATCATATAGGTTGCAATAACTTAGCCAAATGGACAGTTGGTGGTAGGGGTTTGATAGGTTGGAGCGCGTCCATTCTGGTCTAAGGGAAGGCTTCTGAAAGATCTTGTCTTGGGAAACCAAGTCTTGTGGGGAAAGTGCACCACCTCTGCAGAGTGTAAAATCTAAGTACTTAGCCATGTCCCTGGTAAAGGACAATTTGAGCATCAAGACATGGAAGCTATCAAGAATCTCATCATCCAAATTTCTAAGTTAAAAATTTGTGGGTGAACAAGGGATTGAAGGATCACCAATTTCTATTGGGAGATGCCTTGGGTGATTTTGTCAAGCAAAAACTTAGTGTTTTCAAATGATAAGGAAAATCTATTTTGAGCAAAGCAAGCCTAAGCTCCACTTAGCCAAATGCATATAGATGATAGACTCCACTATACTACCATAGTATCACTTGCCAATACAATTCAAATGTATTGACCCATGTGGCTGTAACTTGTTATGTTGCAGGTTTGTTTGATATTAGTGAAGTTATTGATTAGGATTACAAGTCTACAACCAACATGTCTGCCTGTGGCACTTTGAAGATGAAGGACCCCATGCTATTGTTATATTCTGCTTCATTGTAATGAGATAGCCAAATGAGCTATGTAAGATGTAATAATTTATTTTATTCCTGGTTATAAAGTTGTATTATGACCTTTGTTTCTTGATATTACATCTTAACTGTGGATGCTAGCTATTGATCCAGGGACTAGCATTGTAAACACAGGGATCTCTACCTTATTAAAGGTTGGGAAGCTTACAGATGGTATCAGAGCATTGTGTTGCCTGTAGGATTTGTAACCCTAGGATTGGACAAAACCCCTTAGAAAAATAGGAGTTGTATTTGTTCCAAAACTTATTTTCAAACAATCTTGTAAACTCTTTCCTCAACCATTTTGGTTTTAATTCTACATCTCTTCTATTTCAAACTTGATGAACAAAGCCTTTTCCATGGCCAAAGACTTCACCATGTGCTAAGGACTTCTTCAACTCTAATGACTTCAACATCTTCAACCTTGGAAATCAACTCTAATGACTTCAACATCTTCAACTCTAATGACTTCAACATCTTCATCATTTTCACCAAGGACTTCAACCTTGGATGTCACTAAGGACAAGTGAGACAAGAAATCTTGCTCAAATATTTGAAGACTAAGGAAACACAACTTAGAAGGAGCCATCATCACCTTTGAAGTTTTATGACCAAGAGTTTTCCCAAGGAAACCATGATCTCATGCAAAAAGAATCAACCAAGAAGGATGGAAAGATCACAAGTGAATCATATAGATGGACCACCATATTTAGTTTAAGACAAACCCACCAACTTATGTGGTGTAACAAAAATGTTTTTGGTTGCCTAAAAATATGCTTGAAACTTGTTGTTTGAGTGGAAGGTTTGTTTGTGATTGCTTGCACATTGCTTGTGTAAATTGTGATGTGAGTGATTAGAATTATTCCCTTAGAAGTATTTTGTCTATTCTAATCCCAATCCAACCCAAACAGATGACTTCTCCAAGAGACTCCAACATCAAGAATGACAACAACAACAACCAAGAGGACAACATGAGAGAACTTATAGCAACCCAAAACCAGTTGAACCAAGTGACAGCTCAATTCATAGCCAACACCAGTGGGGAAGATCCAACTATGCAAAGGTTTTTGGAAACCCAAGCCCAATTGTTGCATAAGGTGACAGATCAAATGATCAACATGGAAGGCAACTCTTCCAAAGGAGTTTGTGACAACAAAGATGACAAAGATGTTATTCTAGAAGGAACCCAAGCTTGCAATATTTGTGGAGACAGGGATCACACTTCCAAGGAGCATGGAGATCAATGCCCCAATTGTGAAGAGAAACATCCAGCTGGCCAATGCCCCACATCTCAAGCTACTTGTTACCTATGTGAAGGAAATAATCATGTCCCTATCCAATGCCCCATCTATTCCATAGTTGAACAAAGGAAACAAGGTGGATTGCAACAACTAATTGAAGACTATCAAGAGAGAGCCAAGCCTACCAAGAAAGATGAAGACAAAGGAAAATCTCCACTTATACCTCCATATAATATGACCCAATTTAAAGGACCAAAGAAGAGGCATATGAATTATCCAAGGAGCAATAGAAGGTCAAAGAAACCAGTAGATATTCCTACCTATGAGATAACATATGAATAACATGAACTAGAAGCACTCCTAGCTTTGGAGAAACCCAAGAAAAAGAAGGACAAAAGCCATGTGCAATGTAATCATTGTAAAGAAATGGGACACTATGCCCGTGAATGTCCAGAGAAGAATAAATATAAGGAGATTGGCCAAGTATGGTGCAACAACTGCAAAGAGCTAGGCCATTATGTAGCAACCTGTCCACAAGAGATACGTGAAGAACTCAATCTTATCACATGTTTCAGTTGTGGTAACCAAGGACATTATGCAAGCAATTGTCTAGAAAAGATGAAGCACAAGATAAACAAGCCTATGAAGGATCTCAGCCTTGTCACATGTTTCAAGTGTGGAAACAAAGGACACTATGCAGATGTTTGTCCAGAGATATTTCAACAAGATCCCAAGAAGGCCAATATGTAATCTAGATGGAAAAATTTTCAGAGTGCTAGTACCCTAGTTGCTTTGAGCCAACTTGTAACCCTAGCCTACCCAAATCTCGGGACGAGATTTATTTTAAGGGTGGTAGCCTGTCACATCCCAAGATTTTCCAAATCTTATAATGTGAAAAATAAAATAAATAAAATAAATTTTTGTTGAAAATCAGGGTGAAAAGAAACTTTTGTTTCTAAATGGAAACTTAAAATCCCATCTTGAACAAACTTTGGTAAAAGTTTGAATCCAACAAAAAAATCCAAATCAAGGGAAATACATTCCTCAATGAATGTATCTGGAAATTTAAACATTTGGAAAATAAATCCAAACCCTTAACCCTAATGGAATAAAAATCATTTCCAAAGTTATCTCCAAGCCTATGGATTTGATACATATAAAATCTTATCAACAAACATTCACAAAGGATCAAGAAAGACAAATAGAAATATTATAAAACCATATAAATTGGTTTCACTCAATTGGAACCATAAATAAAATCTTATGAATTTAATAAGATAAGAAATTGAATTCCCAAAGCTAATAAAGAACCTATCTAGAAACTCATACCAATTGGTGAGCAAATAATCCTAAAGATCTTTAAAAGGATAAACAAATAATAAACAAGATTTTAGAAATTGGAATCACCAAGTTTGGGCCTCTAAATAAAAAGATATGGATTTTATAAGATAAAGAAAGAATTATTAAAGAAAGAATATTTAAAGACCAAATCAAATCTTGGCAAAATCCATAAGCAAATAGAATGAATATAATCCAAATCCAAATAAAATATTGGATAAAGAATTGCCAAAGTAAAATAAAATGGCATAAACCAAATCCTATTGGAATAAAGACAAATCCAAATTTTAAATGATTAATAAATCTTATTAAAAACTTTTCCAAATAATTCAAGATGAATTATTTGACACCCTTTTAAGTAAACAAAACTTACTGAAAGGTTTTGTAAGAAATTAGAACTCAAATGGAAATTAAAGACATTATTAAATCCTATTTTGATTTAAAACAAGGGCCCTTTTTATTAATTAAAAAGACCCCAAAAAGAAGGAATAAATTATCCTAAAATGACTCCAGAATGTTTTATTAAACAGTATTTAAACCTACCCAAATTTTGGCAAAGGTTTGAATTCAAATAGGTGTTTGAATTGGTTGTTCAAAATCCAAACAGAATAAAGGAAATGGAAAAAGAAAAACAAACAGAACAAAAAAATACTAAAGGACTCGACCCAGTCAACTAGCCCAACTAGGCCCAGTCCAGCCCACCTCTCCCTCTCACGCGAATGAATCGATTTTCACCCGCAGACAGACCCGCTCAGCGACAGACGTGTGGACCCCCACCTCCCCTCTTCCTCTCTCGCTGATGAAATGGTCCCGCCTGTCAGTTCTCGTCTCCACCCGCCCGCGACTGCTTCCTCCTTCTCCCTGCCGTTCTCTGTCATTCAAGCCACGATTAAATTCGCGTCAATGCAGCATTGAATCCGCCTAGAGATTATGCACTCTAAATCGCCCCTCTTCCCCCTCTGTTTCCCCCTAGACCCCATTCCTTCTCTGCCACCGGGATGTTCCCAATTCGAGCTCGCGCCCTCCCTGCTCTGACGAGCCTCTGCTCCGATTCCGGCCAGCACCCTCACCCCTGCAAGCCCTGCTTCACGCGAGCGTGATCCCCAGCCTCTGGCGCGTCTTCCCGTGCCTTCTGCTCATCCGTGCGAGCACCGTATCATCGACATCAACCACACGAACGCAGCGTAAATGCTACCTCTCCGGCGAGTCCTCCAGGTAGTATCTGACCACCCCCTTTTCTCGCGTTGATACACACATGACCACCGACCGCGTGCGCAGCTAACGCAGCTCCTAACTTGTCTTAGCGTGGTCCTAAACGTCGCCAGCGACGATAACCTGAGAGCACCGTCGCCCACAGCTTCTCCGACGAGCGATTAACAGCAACCCCGTGCGCCCCTCGAGTAGCCGACCCCACCTCGAGCTTCAGCAAGTCTCTGCGAGCCTGGTAAGCCTCGCCAACCTCTTCCTCGCTTCCTCTAGCACCAGCTCCGCCGAGCTGGACACGCCGCCACCGCGCTGGCTGCCGCCCGTCTCTGGCAAGTGTGCTAGGTGTCGTGCGATTAGGATCCAGCGGCTAGGATAGAAGCTAGACGAAAGGGTAAGTAGCATCTCTGCACTGTGCGATATACTTAAATCTAACGGCTGCCATCGCTTGATCCGGCCGAAGCGGTACCAACGAATAGAAATGCGCCGCGTGTCACAGAGACAGAATTAAAAACAGATTTGAATCTATTAGATATGTGATTTTGTAAATTCCATAACTTTAAATCTACATGTCCAAATTTTGCAAACTTTATATAAATGGATTCAGAAAAACAAGCCCTAGCCAGCCATGCACTTTGTTTAGTAAAAAGCTTCTGGTAAAATGTTTGTTTTTGCAGAAACTTATGTATGCTTGTTTAGGTTATAAAATTTATTCCAAAATGTTTTTGAGGATAAAATCTTTGGCAAATGGTGTGTTTTGAACCTACTGACCATAGGAAACAAATTGTGGATTCAAAAATGTATTTGGAGAAACAAAAGAATGAATCTTTGATTTAAACCATTTCTAGTCAAATAAAAATATGGTTTAATTATTAAAAATGGTTTTGGAAGAAAACCTTTGAGAAATGTTTTGGAAATAAGCTCTCTGACCCTAAACACAAGGTTTTATGGTTTGAAAACATATTTTGTGAATCTTATAGATTAATGCCTTACTAAAACATTTCTACACCACATAAAAATGATACCTTGTTTTAAAAATGGTTTATGAAGTAAAACCTTTTGCAAATGGTTTTTCCACTTTATAAAATGACCAATAGGTGTTTCCAAATGTTTACAACCTACTAGAAACCACTTTTACAAATAAAACAACCTATTGCATGCTTGCATGCATTACTTTGATTTTATCATTTTATGTGATGAATTGCTTGAATGGTAGATTGAAATATTGTTTGCTTGATTGAATTGTAGTGATTTGAAGTGAGTGAACATTGCAAAGATCAAGGAGTGCACTTATACCCTCTACCAAAAAGGCAAGTGATGCTTCATACTTTTGTCACACTATTTTCACTATGCATTAGTGATATTTCTAAGTAGGACTTGCATGGAATTTTGCTAAGTATAAACTATGCCATGGGAAATCCTAGTAGATGAAACCTTAGTAGAAATTTCCTAAGTTAAGATTCCTACTATTATCATGCTTAACTTAGCTAATAGAAAACAAGGGTGGAATATATATTCATGCTATGGAAAATTTCTAAGTCTGAGGACTTGTGTTTTGTTTAATAAAACAACTAAGTGAATGAATCACCTGGGTGGATTGGAAGGAATGGTTTGTGTTGAGTGGTTCACAAGGCCCATTTCTATGGTTTACCTTGTGTATCTCACTTGTGGATGGCCACCCAGGAACAAAGAGATTTGAGATGTCAAATGTTGAGAAGCTTCAAGTGCAGCCACTTGGCATTATGGGCTCTGCCTGGATCATATAGGTTGCAATAACTTAGCCAAATGGACAGTTGGTGGTAGGGGGTTGATAGGTTGGAGCGCGTCCATTCTGGTCTAAGGGAAGGCTTCTGAAAGATCTTGTCTTGGGAAACCAAGTCTTGTGGGGAAAGTGCACCACCTCTGCAGAGTGTAAAATCTAAGTACTTAGCCATGTCCCTGGTAAAGGAAAATTTGAGCATCAAGACATGGAAGCTATCAAGAATCTCATCATCCAAATTTCTAAGTTAAAAACTTGTGGGTGAACAAGGGATTGAAGGATCACCAATTTCTATTGGGAGATGCCTTGGGTGATTTTGTCAAGCAAAAACTTAGTGTTTTCAAATGATAAGGAAAATCTATTTTGAGCAAAGAAAGCCTAAGCTCCACTTAGCCAAATGCATATAGATGATAGACTCCACTATACTACCATAGTATCACTTGCCAATACAATTCAAATGTATTGACCCATGTGGCTGTAACTTGTTATGTTGCAGGTTTGTTTGATATTAGTGAAGTTATTGATTAGGATTACAAGTCTACAACCAACATGTCTGCCTGTGGCACTTTGAAGATGAAGGACCCCATGCTATTGTTATATTCTGCTTCATTGTAATGAGATAGCCAAATGAGCTATGTAAGATGTAATAATTTATTTTATTCCTGGTTATAAAGTTGTATTATGACCTTTGTTTCTTGATATTACATCTTAACTGTGGATGCTAGCTATTGATCCAGGGACTAGCATTGTAAACACAGGGATCTCTACCTTATTAAAGGTTGGGAAGCTTACATTCACCCTTGTTCAACCACAAGTTTTTACTTAGAAATTGGGATGAGGATATTCTTGATAGCTTCCATGTCTTGATGCTCAAGTTGTCCAATACCAGGGACATGGCTAAGTACTTAGATTCTTCCATCTGCAGAGGTTGTGCACTTTCCCCACAAGACTTGATTTTCACCAAGACAGGACCTTTCAGAAGCCTTCCCTTAGACCAAATGGACGCGTTCCAACCTATCATCCCACTACCACCAACTGTCAAAATGGCTAAGTTATTGCAACCTATGTGATCCAGGCAGAGCCCATATTGCCAAGTGGCTGCACTATAAGCTTCCTAACATTTGGCCTCTCAAATCCCTTTGTTCCTGGGTGGATTTCCACAAGTGAGATACACAAGTTAAACCATAGAAATGGGCCTTGTGTAACCACTCAACATAACCCAATCTTTCCATTCCACCCAGGTGTTTCATTCACTTAGTTGTTTTATTAAGCAAAAACATAGTCCAAAGACTTAGAAATATTTATTCATAGCATGAATATATAACCACCCTTGGTTGCTACTAGCTAGGCTAAGCATGGCATAGATAAGCATCTTAACTTAGAAATTGCTAGCAATTCTACAACTACTAGGATTTCCCAAGCATAGCATATAAATCAAAATATATCCATGCAAGACTAGCAAAATATTTCTAATGCATAGTTGAAAAACATAGGGATAAAATCATGAAGCACCACTTGCCTTGGTAGTTTGGAGAGTAGCTACAATCCTCACAATCACAATCACTATTTGCACCAAAATCTACACATAAAATGATAGCACCAAATCACATACAAAATAAATACAAGCAAAAATATATGGATGCATGCAAAATGATATGTGATGATTTTCTATACTCAACAAGACAAGTGCACAGTACTGATTCATAAACAAGTTCTAAACTTGCCAAACAAACTTTATTTGAACATTAAACCATTTCTCAAACAATTAATATACACAAAATAGGCCTACACATGTTTCTGTAAAAATAACCATTTTAACAGAAACAAAACATTAAACACATTGCATATATGGAAAAGGCTTTCTCTCCTGATTCCATTGATATAAAATTTGTCAAATTTGGACGTGGCATTCAAAAGTTATGAATTAAACAAAATCAAACATCTAATAGATCTAATTCAAAATTTTAAAACCAAACTCGCGCCACGCGGCGCCTTCTAACTGGCTGATACCGCTTCGCGCTGGATCACGTCTGCGAGCTGTTGGATCTAACTAAAACGTGTGGCTCTGATTAAAACATACCGCTTCGCTTATGATCTATCGTATGCGTTAGATCTAAATCCTACGGTGCTCGATCAAACTACCCAAGACTGGTGGCGCGCAGCGGGCGTGGCGGCGTGCGCTTCTGCATGGCGTTGATGGCTGAGGTTGGGGTCGTCGGAGATGCTTACCAGGCTCGTGGCGGTGTGCTGAAGCTCAACATGGCGGTGGCTTGTCAAGGGGCGCACAGATGCAGCGGCAGGGTCTTGTCGGAGTTGCTGGCGGTGTCGGGTTCATGCGGACAGCGACGTTGACGACGTTCGGGATAGCCCTAGCACAAGTCAGTGGTGTTAGCAGCTGCGCAAGGACACGGCGGACCTGATAGCATGTATGAGGGGTCAAGGGGTGCACGGATTTTACCTAAATCGCTCGTCGGAGTTGAGCGGCGGCTCTGGCGTTCGCGGGCGTGAATGAAGACGGTGACCTGGGTCACGAGCAGGAAAACTAGAGGTGTCAGCAGATGCGTAAGTACATGAGGGTCACGCTCGTTTGAACCAAAAGCAGAGGGGCGGTCGGAGCTCACCATAATCGCTTGCCGGAGTTCGTCGGGCAGCGGCGGTGCAGTTCAAAATACTGGCAGCCTGTTGGCGAGGTCAGCGTGTTGTGTGGGGAAAAATGACCGCGGTGGCGAGGTGATTAAGTAGCCAGGAGGGGCGAGGGAATTACGCTGCGGTTCAATGCCAATTAAGCGTGGAATCAACGCGGCGTTTCTAGAGGAAACGGCGGTGGCGACGGGGTCTGCACGCGTGGGGGTGGAGAAGAAGATGCTGACCTAGCTTGGGCCCAGCGGCAGTGTCTGCGGGGTAGTGCGGGTGCGGGTGAGAGAGAGAAGGGGGAAACCCGGGTGGGCTGGCTTTTGGGCCGTTTCTGCTATTGGGCTAGAATAGTGGCGCCGGCCTTTTTCCTTTTCTTTACTCCTTTTCTATTTCTGTTTGATTTTCCAGGAATCAATTTCAAATGATTTTAAATATGTTTGAATTCAAATCCTTTCTGGATTTTTATAAAATGTAACCTCCACATTTTTAAGTATAGAACCATGCTGTTTCACTTAAACTTGCATTGGTCCTTTGGAGTTTTAAAATAAACAGAGCCTTTACTAATGTTTTATTAATGATATAAAAATTGTTTTAAAGACATATTTTAAAAAAAATTGTTCAAGCCTTGGAACACTTCATACTACCATAGGATCAAATATAACTGGTTTAAACAGACCATCTCATGAAAGAGAGTAACATTGGGTTAAAAGTTTTGTTCACATAAAATAATGAGCACATTTGCTCCTGTTCTTGGAATGGTTTAGAAAATGGAACCCTGTATGATCATGAATGCATGGATGATATGCATGAGTTTTGAAACATGATTTTAGGGATGTTACAAATCTAACCCCCTTAAGGTGAATCTCGCCCTCGAGATTCGGGTTGGCTAGCAAATAGGTAAGGGTGGTCTTTCCGAAGATCATCTTCTCTTTCCCATGTTGCTTCTTCTTTGGAATGATGGTTCCATTGAACTTTGCAGAATTTGATAGTCTTAGTTTGTGTAACTCTTTCTGCAGTCTCAAGAATCTTGATAGGTTTCTCCTCATAAGTGAGGTCACTCTCCAATTGAACATCTTCCAAAGGTATAGTATCCTTCAAAGAAGTCTCTTCCATTTCCAGATGGCATTTCTTAAGCTGACTCACATGAAACACATTATGAACAGCTAACAAAGACTCTGGCAATTCAATCTCATAAGCTACTTCTCCTTTGCGACTCAGAATCTTGAATGGTCCAACATATCTTGGGGCCAATTTACCTTTGACACCAAACCTCTTCACTCCACGAAGTGGTGACACTCTAAGATAAGCTCTGACACCTATTTCATAGGTGACCTCTCTATGTTTTGGATCTGCGTATCTCTTTTGTCGGGACTGTGCTATCTTCAATCTGTCCTTAACTAGCTTGACTTTCTCTTTAGCCTCTTTGATGAGTTCTGGTCCGAACAAACTTCTTTCTCCCACACCATTCCATAGCAATGGGGTGGTGCACTTTCTCCCATAGAGAAACTCAAATGGTGCCATCTCAATACTGGCTTGATAGCTGTTATTGTAAGAAAATTCTGTGTAAGGCAGACTTTCATCCCAACTGGCTCCATAGTCTAGAGCACATGCTCTCAACATATCTTCAAGAATCTGATTAGTCCTTTCTATCTGTCCATCAGTTTGAGGATGAAATGTAGTGCTGAATTCCAACCTCGTTCCCAATGACTCATGTAGCTGCCTCCAAAAATGAGAAGTGAATTGGGTTCCCCTATCAGACACAATACTCTTGGGTACTCCATGTAGACATACAATTCTGCTCATATAGATCTTGGCTAACTTAGCACTTGTGTAAGTTGTCTTCACGGGTATAAAATGAGCCACTTTAGTTAGGCGATCCACTACTACCCAAATAGAATCATATCCTGGCCTGGTCCTCGGCAATCCGGTGATGAAATCCATGCCAATCTTGTCCCACTTCCAATCAGGAATAGGTAGTGGTTGTAACAATCCTGCTGGTTTCTGATGTTCCGCTTTCACTCTACTACATACATCACACAAAGCAATATGTTCGGCGATGTCTTTCTTGAGATTATTCCACCAAAATCTTTCCTTCATATCCATGTACATTTTGGTGTTACCCAGATGAATAGAATATGGTGAGCTATGTGCTTCTTGTAAAATCAGTTTCTGAAGCTCCGGATCTTGTGGAACACAGATACGTTTTCCATGCCATAAAGTACCATGTTCGTATTCATGGAATCCATTGGCTTTTCCCTTGCCAATCTTCTCCTTAATCTCTTCAATTTCCTTATCTGCCTTTTGGGCTTCTTTGATCTTGTCCAACAAAGTGGGTTGAACATCCAAAGACATGAGATGTCCCTCAGGCACAATCTCTAATCTGAGATCTCTAAATTGGGCACACAGATCATCTGGCAATTCTCCCTTAGTAAGGCCATTCACAAAAACCTTACGGCTTAGAGCATCCGCTACCACATTTACTTTACCGGGGTGGTATTGCAAACTCAAGTCATAGTCCTTGATGAGTTCTAGTCATCTTTTTTGTCTCATGTTAATTTCTTTCTGGGTGAAGATATACTTCAAACTCTTGTGATCTGTGAACACTTCACAACGCTTTCCCAAAAGATAATGTCTCCATGTTTTGAGTGCATGGACAACAGAGGCTAACTCTAAATCATGAGTAGGGTAGTTTACTTCATGAGTTTTGAGTTGTCTCGAGGAATAAGCCACAACTTTCCCTTCTTGCATAAGTACTACACCTAATCCATGATGAGATGCATCACAATATACTTGGAAATCTTTCTCCAAATCTGGCAAACATAAGACCGGTGTTGTCACTAGTCTCTTCTTTAATTCTTGAAAGCTGAGTTCACAACCTTCAGACCAAGCAAACTTCTTGTCTTTCTTTAGCAATTTTGTCATAGGTTTAGCTACCTTGGAGAAATTCTCAATAAATCTTCTGTAGTATCCTGCCAAGCCAAGGAAACTGTGAACCTCCTTTACTGAATTAGGAGATTCCCATTCAGTTACAGCTGAAACTTTAGCAGGATCAACTGCTACACCATCTCCTGACACAACGTGTCCAAGAAATCCAACTTCATTTAACCAAAATTCACACTTGCTGAATTTGGCATACAGCTTATGCTCTCTAAGCTTCTCAAGTATCAATCGTAAATGTCCTTCATGCTCTTCCTTGCTCTTGGAGTAGATTAGAATGTCATCGATGAATACGACGACAAACTTGTCAAGGAACTCCATGAACACTTTGTTCATCATATTCATGAAGTACGCTGGTGCATTGGTCAAACCAAATGGCATCACGGTATACTCATACAATCCATACCTTGTGGTGAAAGTTGTCTTAGGTATGTCTTGTTCCCTTATCTTAAGCTGAAAATAACCTGACCGGAGATCAATCTTTGAGAACACACAAGCTCCTTCTAACTGATCAAACAAGTCATTGATTCTTGGCAAAGGGTATTTGTTCTTGATAGTCACCTCATTGAATGAACGGTAATCTATGCATAACCTTTGACTTCTATCTTTCTTTTCCACAAACAAAACTGGTGCTCCCCAAGATGACAAACTTGGTTGGATAAAACCTTTCTGTAACTGTTCTCCAAGCTGCTTCTTGAGTTCTTTCAACTCATCAACTGACATCTTGTACGGTCTTTTTGCTATTGGTCCAGATCCTGGTAGCAAATCAATAAGAAACTCCACATCTCTACTGGTGGCATTCCCGGCAATTCTTCTGGAAACACATCTGGATACTCACTCACACTAGGCACACTATCTATGCTAACCCCCTTAAGATAATTTAGCTTACTCCCTTTTGATTCAAAGTTAGACTTGAATTTAATCCGTTTCTTTTCCGGGGTCGTGAGTGCAACAGTACGATTGGCACAATCTAGTACTCCTTCATACTTGGTCATCCAATCCATTGCCAAAATTACATCCAGTCCTTGGGAATCTAGGATTATCAGACTCACTGGAAACTTATGCTTTCCAAATTCTATGACTAGATCATGACATCCTGAATTCACTATCATTTCTCCACCAGGAGAACTTACTTTTATAGGGCACCCAATAGTTTCTACCGGTAGTTCATTTCTTTCAACAAATGCTCTTGATATGAATGAATGATATGCACCAGTATCAAAGAGAACAAATGCTGGAACAGAATTGAGTTTGAACTTACCAGCAACAGCATCAGGCTCCTCATAAATTTCCTCCACATTGATGTGGTTCACTTGTCCCTTTTGAAAAGGGTTGGGCTTGTTGGGTCCTTACACTTTCTTTTCAGGGCATTCATTTGCATAATGCCCCATCTTCTTGCACTTGAAACATTCAACCTGACTAAGATCTTTCTTGACAGGCTGGCTTCCATTGCCACTTCCACTGTGGTGGCTCTTATATCCACCCTTGTGATTCTTGTACTTGTCATTGTCATGACTACGGTGACTCTTGTTGTCATGATGACGGTTGTGGTTGTGGTGCTTGTTAAATTTCCCATGCTTGTGGGATCCAGAACTCCCACTGTCATCATAATGGGAACGCTTGTGAGACGATCCCGAGTTGTGCTTGTCAGAGTGCTTTCTCTTCCTGCTTTCCACTTGTTTCATTTTGCTCTCCAAAATAGCAGCCTTGTCACAAAGAGACTGGTACGTGGGAACATAGGCCACAGCTAACTGCAGGTTCAGTTCATCATTCAACCCTTCAAGGAACTTTTCCTTCCTCTTAGCATCAGTGTCAACTTCATCCGGTGCATATCGCGCCAGATTGTTGAACTCCTCAATATATCCAGCCACGCTGCGGTGGCGCTGCTTCAAGTTATGGAACTCTTTCTTCTTCAAACTCGTCACTCCGGATGAGATGTGAGCAGTACGGAAACCATCTTCGAAGATAGCCCATGTCACATCCGCAATGGGAGTGGTGATCTGGAAGTTATCCCACCAAGTGGTTGCTGGTCCTTCCAACAAGTGAGCTGCAAATCTGACTTTCTCTTCATCAGTACAGCCAACAGTTACCAAGTCCTTGTTCACAGAGCGTAGCCAATCATTGGCCACCATAGGATCAATAGTTCCTGAGAACTTTGTTGGCCTCAGTCTCAAGAATCTGGTAAGCATGTCAAAACCCGGTGGGTTGTTCTGATTGTTGTTGTTGTTATTGTTGTTGTTATTGTTGTTGTTGTTGTTGTTGTTATGATTCTGGATAAACGTAGTCATCATTTGCATCAGCTGAGTCTGAGCTGTCATCATTTGCTGCATCTCAGGGGTGATGTTGTTGTTGTTGGAGTTGGGATTGGCACGCCGGGGAGGCATCTGTGGTTTGTTCAATAGAGATAAGAATGAGATACCCATAGATGCTAACATGCACAATACAACACATAAACAATCACCAAACATGCATCATAATAATAATAGTTCAACAACATAGACAACAAGTTTGCAAAGTAAACACACCAATAGCAAGCCATCCACATGTTGGATGGTCATTGCGACTCAATAATCAAAGACATGATAAATAAAGGTAAATGAGTAGTCATCACTACTCCTCGGCATCAACCTCCTCCTCAACAAATGTAAGACCTGCATTCTCCATAGCGGTCTTGTATTCCTCGACATTGGTGGTCAAGGTCTCTACTTTGGCTTTGAGAGCCCTCTTCTGTGAACGAAGCCTCTCAATCACAGTCTGTTGATGCTCGAGCTCGAAGTCCTTGGTCTCCAGTTCTGCAGTCATGTCTCGAATCCTCTTGTTCCTATCTTGGACTCGCTTCTCTTGACTCTTGAACTTTCTGTCCTGACTCTCAAACTTGGCCTCCATCTCCTTGACTATCTCATCTTGCTCCGCGAAGAGCTTGTCCTTCTCACGAAGCTGCACCTGGAGTTCGTCATTGCTGAGCATGACGTTGGTCCTATCAGTGTCTATGTGCCTAAGAAGAACCTCTAAGTCCTGGAGGTATAGACGAATCGGCTCTGCTGTCTCCCTCGAAGTATCCTCGAAGTCAATGGCCTCACCATCCTCATCACGTCTACCGAAGGTGTGAAAGTGAGTACCTCTAACCTGTCGAGAGTGTCTCCCTAACAGACGTCCAATCAAGTCCTGCATGACTACCTCTAGGCCTCTCTCCTTGTCATCATGCATGATCTTGAAAATGATTGCCTCCGTGGTAGGCTCAGTCTGGCGTCCGGGCTGATTAACCTTGAAGCCCCAAAGGTCTTTCCTCTCAAACTTGGTGAGGGGAAGCACCATGATGGTAGGAAGAGGGAGATTGAGCAAACTAGTGAGCTCAATAATACGAGGGCCAAAACGAGTTCCCTTGAACTCTTCAGCCGTGCTGATGGTAACATTAGGCATCTATTTATAAGATAGAAAAAGTTAGAATCAACACAATTTAAGACAATTCACAAGACAAGGCATCACATGCATAACTTTGGAAATCAAACACACAAATCATGGCATACTTGGATCCATTACAAACATCCAAAGTTCAACTTATTTAGACAGCATTTTTGGAAAAAAAATGATAAGTGTGGGGTCCAACTAACGAAGTACGCTTACAATCCCATCTCACTTGCCAAGTTGGCTAACAGGGCATCCCTAGAGGCAATCTGTTTGTCTAGATCACAAGACTCCATTGCTAAGTCTATAATGTCCTTCCTTAGGCTTTGGTTGGTAGCCTCTAACTCTTGGGTATGCTTCTTTTCTTCCCTAAGGTCATTCTGGGTGTTAAGCATTCTGCACTTGATTCTATCACCAAGTTCTTTGATGGCCCTCCAAGCTGCATCCCTTGCTGAATCAAAGAATGTGGTGTGCATCATTGTGTTGGTGACCATGCAGAATCCTGAGTCCTTGTGGTTGTCTTCCTTGTTTTTATACAAGTGAAGTTGCACCCACCAGTACTCAACTCCTTCATCCATCTCAGGAAAACCTGTGTACACAGATGCACCATGTATTCCCATGGCAACCATGAGGTCCTTGAGAGCCTTGGGGAATTCTGTCTCACACTCCAAAGTCATAGTCATGAGTGGTCCCTTCTTCACGGCTTCGTTGATGGAGTTCATCTACAAGTAGAGATGAGAAAGAAGATTAGAAAAGTTTATGAGAAGAAAAGACAAGTGTGGAAGTTGTTGAAAATTTTTCTTTAGTGGTTTCCAATCCTAGGGTCATAATCCTACAGGCAACATAGTGCTCTGATACCATCTGTAAGATCCCTCCTTTGTAAAGGAAAGGATCCATGTGATTGCAATGCTAGTCCCTGGATCAATGCTAGCATCCACAGTTTAAGATGAAGTACACAGAAACAAAGGTCATTATTACATATCATTCCAGAGACAAACATAGTCTTTACAACTTCATGGCCACAGGCCTAATACAAGAGTTCAAATATATAATAAGATAATTAAGTCTTCATCTTCATGTGCCACAGGCAAGCATGTTGAGTGTAGACTCATGACTCCTAATCATCATCAGGATATCCTGCAACATCACAAGTTACAGCCACAGTGGGTCAATACATTGGAATAGTATTGGCAAGTGATACCTTAGTAGAATATTGGTGGACTAAATACTATATGCATTTTGTCTAAGTGTAGCTTAGGCTTGCTTTGCTCAAAATAGGTTTTGCCAATCAGTTGAAAACACTAAGTTTTCTTTGATAAAAATCTTTCTCAAGGAACCTCCAATAGACATTGGGGTCCTTCACCCTTGTTCAACCACAAGTTTTTACTTAGAAATTGGGATGAGGATATTCTTGATAGCTTCCATGTCTTGATGCTCAAGTTGTCCAATACCAGGGACATGGCTAAGTACTTAGATTCTTCCATCTGCAGAGGTTGTGCACTTTCCCCACAAGACTTGATTTTCACCAAGACAGGACCTTTCAGAAGCCTTCCCTTAGACCAAATGGACGCGTTCCAACCTATCATCCCACTACCAACAACTTTCCAAATGGCTAAGTTATTGCAACCTATGTGATCCAGGCAGAGCCCATATTGCCAAGTGGCTGCACTATAAGCTTCTTAACATTTGGCCTCTCAAATCCCTTTGTTCCTAGGTGGCTTTCCACAAGTGAGATACACAAGGTAAACCATAGAAATGGGCCTTGTGTAACCACTCAACATAACCCAATCTTTCCATTCCACCCAGCTGTTTCATTCACTTAGTTATTTTATTAAGCAAAAACATAGTCCAAAGACTTAGAAATATTTATTCATAGCATGAATATATAACCACCCTTGGTTGCTACTAGCTAGGCTAAGCATGGCATATATAAGCATCTTAAATTAGAAATTGCTAGCAATTCTACAACTACTAGGATTTCCCAAGCATAGCATATAAATCAAAATATATCCATGCAAGACTAGCAAAATATTTCTAATGCATAGTTGAAAAACATAGGGATAAAATCATGAAGCACCACTTGCCTTGGTAGTTTGGAGAGTAGCTACAATCCTCACAATCACAATCACTATTTGCACCAAAATATACACATAAAATGATAGCACCAAATCACATACAAAATAAATACAAGCAAAAATATCTGGATGCATGCAAAATGATATGTGATGATTTTCTATACTCAACAAGACAAGTGCACAGTACTGATTCATAAACAAGTTCTAAACTTTCCAAACAAACTTTATTTGAACATTAAACCATTTCTCAAACAATTAATATACACAAAATAGGCCTACACATGTTTCTGTAAAAATAACCATTTTAACAGAAACAAAACTTTAAACACATTGCATATATGGAAATGGCTTTCTCTCCTGATTCTATTGATATAAAATTTGTCAAATTTGGACGTGGCATTCAAAAGTTATGAATTAAACAAAATCAAACATCTAATAGATCTAATTCAAAATTTTAAAACCAAACTCGTGCCACGCGGCTCCTTCTAACTGGTTGATACCGCTTCGCGCTGGATCGCGTCTGCGAGCCGTTGGATCTAACTAAAACGCGCGGCTCTGATTAAAACATACCGCTTCGCTTATGATCTATCGTATGCGTTAGATCTAAATCTCTGATTGCTCGATCAAGCGCCAAAGGCTGGCCTTGGCGGCAGTGAGGTGGCGTCTCTGTCTCTGGCCTGGTGGCTCTGAGGTTGGGGTCGTCGGAGATGCTTACCAGGCTCGTGGCGGTGTGCTGAAGCTCAACGTGGCGGTGGCTTGTCAAGGGGCGCACAGATGCAGCGGCAGGGTCTCGTCGGAGTTGCTGGCGGCGTTGATGATGTTCGGGATCGCCCTAGCACAAGTCAGTGGTGTTAGCAGCTGCGCAAGGACACGGCGGACCTGATAGCATGTATGAGGGGTCAAGGGGCGCACGGATTTTACCTAAATCGCTCGTCGGAGTTCAGCGGCGGCTCTGGCGTTCGCGGGCATGAATGAAGACGGCGACACAGGTCACGGCGAGCAAACCGGAGGTGTCGGCAGATGCGTGGACATGAGGTCACGCTCGTTTGAACCAAAAAGCGGGCGGTAATCGCTTGCGGAGTTAAATCGGTGGCGGTGCAGTTAATCTTGGCGACTGGTGGCGAGGTGGCGTCTTGTGTGGGGAAAATGACCATGATGGCGAGGTGATTAAGTAGCCAGGAGGCGAGGAATTACGCTGTGGTTCAATGCCAATTAAGCTAGGAATCAGCGTTTACGGAGAAGCGGCGGTGGCGGCAAGAGCGTGGGGGTGGAGAAGAAGATGCTGACCTGGCTTGGGCCCAGCAGCAGTGTCTGCGGGGTAGTGCGGGTGCGGGTGAGAGAGAGAGAAGGGAGAAACCCGGGTGGGCTGGCTTTTAGGCCGTTTCTGCTATTGGGCTAGAAAAGTGGCGCCGGCCTTTTTCCTTTTCTTTACTCCTTTTCTATTTCTGTTTGATTTTTCAGGAATCAATTTCAAATGATTTTAAATATGTTTGAATTCAAACTCTTTCTGGATTTTTATAAAATGTAACCTGCACATTTTTAAGTATAGAACCATGTTGTTTCACTTAAACTTGCATTGGTCCTTTGGAGTTTTAAAATAAACAGAGCCTTTACTAATGTTTTATTAATGATATAAAAATTGTTTTAAAGACATATTTAAAAAAAATTGTTCAAGCCTTGGAACACTTCATACTACCATAGGATCAAATATAACTGGTTTAAACAGACCATCTCATGAAAGAGAGTAACATTGGGTTAAAAGTTTTGTTCACATAAAATAATGAGCACATTTGCTCCTGTTCTTGGAATGGTTTAGAAAATGGAACCCTGTATGATCATGAATGCATGGATGATATGCATGAGTTTTGAAACATGATTTTAGGGATGTTACACTCACTCACAACTGCAAGAAAAGGAAATATTACCGTTTCAAAGTGAATAGAAAATCTTACCAACTTGGATAAATGACATATGCACAGATGTAATGAAGCGAATACCAAGGGTACAAGAACAATCACACGAGAAAGCAGGAGTATGTGGTGGAGCTATAAGTATGGATACCTAACTACATCAAAGCAAATCCTAGTGATGTACGTGTGACAAACGTGGCAAAACAACTTATAAACAGGAATATTGCAATGCACAAGCGAGACGCTAGTAATAGCTCAAAATAAACAGGCACACGATTGCTCAATCTACAAGTAGTGCTATGATGAACTAGGCCTCCAATAATGCACACTTTGATATCTCTTTTTGTCACCCTTGTAGCTTGTTTTCTATTTTTTTTAATTTTATACTTATTCTCTTTTTTTCAACTATATGACTCAATGCAAAATGAATGCACCAAATTAGAACAAACTAGGCCGGATAGTCTGGTATGTGTTGGTCGGAGACTCCAGATGCACCGGATAGTCCGAGTTATGTAAGCCGAATAGTCCGGTTTTTCTTGTCGAAAATTTTCTACACTTCAAAACCCTAATGAGCAGCATGTCGAAGCAAAACAACTAGTCTCATGGGTACATTCCTAGGCACGGATGTTGTAGATATGTTGTAGCTATACTATGAAAACAGAGGTACGCTATATGGACTCAGAAAAAAATAGATGGAAACTTGTGGAAACGGTGATGAACGACTCAAATACGAAGAACAAAATGATAAAAGGAAAACTAGACACTATGACTTGTACTAGAAGAGATCGGATCAAAGATACGACAACAACCAGCAACTAAGACTCAACTCCAATGCAATCTAGGCTATGGAAAATGCTAAACCTAATATTTTTGTATGCCTTTTTCTATATACGATGAAAAATAACTAGACTATGGTTGGATTTGTGGATGCTTACCGAGGAAAATGTTGGAATCTGATACCAAGATGATATGGGGTGGCCCGATCTTCTCAGTAAGCGAGGGTGGTAGATGATGATAGTCGGTGTAGATAACTTGCATGCCGCTCACAAACCTCTCGATCAATCCCTGATACCAATGCAATAGCTCTTGACCCTTGTAGATATTTGCGACTTCACACACTTATGCACGTAGCCGCTAATCACGAAGCAGTATTGCGATCTTCTAATTCCCAATGGAACAACAGATCACACAAAACTTGCAATTGTCTAAATCCCAATGGATCAACTAATCACACTTGATTGATAGTAACAAACATACCAGATCGATATGAATTGGTATGGGGAATTCTAGGGTTTGCAATTAACAACACAAGAACTAGGGTTTACTTTAAACATGGTCTAAAACTCAACTATGGGACGTCATAGGGATTATAAGGGCTGCTGGGGCGGCCAGAAACCGAAACTAAAACGAGTACGACTCAAACTGATACATGCCGACTCGGACAAGAATTCGTCGGCGGGCGGACATTCCGGCTAATGTCGGCCAGACACTCCGGGTGGTGTTTGGGTATTGTCTGATGTGGGCTTCTGAATGGCTGCCACCTCGTCTCTTTGCAGGTAGGCCGTACAGTGCGGTGCGAACCCGGGCGGACAGTCCGATCTTCGCAGGGACTTTGTCTTCCTTTTTGATGATCTGCTCTTGTGCCTTCTTCCCGCTTCTTCCTCGCACATCATTGGGCGATCATCATGCTGGGCACCTCTTGCGGCCCTTATCCTCCTCGCGTCATGCTTGCTTCCTCAACGAATCTGATCATACACAAGTGCATAGACTTAGCTAGTATAAAATTCTTATCAATAAAAATACCAATTTTATTTAGGAGTGAATTCACCTGTTGTTCAAGTAGCTTGGCACGAGCTCTAGTAATTGGTCTAATCCTGATCTCATTAGACTTGTTTTTGGCAGCAGCAGCATCGACAACTTCATTAGGAGTTGGAGATGGTGAATTAGTAGGGATGTCCTCATCAGATAGGGTTCTTTAAGCTACAATAGCTGAAGTGCACAATCGACACTAGCCACTATAATATATTATGTCTTCCATTTATCTATAGTTTACCCACACATCATTCTATCATGGTGTATGTTTAGTTGAGTTCTTTAGCCTACCGATGTTGCATTCTTCGCTCGACATATTTACCATTGGGTAGTTAAAGTTGTTCTTCAGGCCATATTTCAGATGTCGTTTCATCTTCTTTATTTGCTTGGCTTTTCTAATTGTCCTAGCTATTGCGTGCTAATTTTCTTAGTTTTGCTATTGCGGTTTATTCACTGTAATCTTGCATATATGCAGTCTCGTTGCTTGATTAATTTTTTGGTTAAACTGGATTTTCGAGCATTTGCCTACAATGAATTAGATTAATTTTGCCAACTGAGTGAAAACCGGAAAATTCTATACTTTTCAAAGGTGGAGATGGAAAGGAAGCCGTTTTTATCAGGGCATGGGACATGAGTCAGAAAAGAGGATAGTCGAAAAGTGGTGAACCATCCCATACCTGAGAAATAACTGAGTGGAGTTGCAGTAGTATAGCTATGTATTAATGGTTATATTTGCAAAAAATGTCCTACATCCTTGAAATTTTAAACTTGAACGCTTTGTTTATGGCTGTTTATGGATGTCTGGACCATCTCTTGACTGCATCCCTAATATTGGTAAATGATACTCCCCATAAATCATTATTATTTCTGGAACAAAATTAAATATCGTGTTCTCTGTTTCTTTAGACCTACCATGGTTCTAAGTGCGCACTGGCATGGTGATAGGTTGAGATTTATCTTGTTGGTTAAGTTAGAAACTTTTATACGCTGGCTTGAGTCTTTTTCTTACCTTGACATCTCTATGCTAGATGCCTGATGTTTTTCTTGTTTAACATAGAACATAAGATGTCTAATACTAATATTTCATGCTCTCATGTTTGTCTTATTTATTAAGGTTCTTATAAACACTTAATGGTTCACATAGATTTCCATATGTTGTATGAAATTGTCGATTAATGTTGCATTCGCGGGAATCGGGGTGTCCCGGGCGTGCGGGCAGTGTGCGACCCGGAATAGGTGACCGCACAGGGGCTCAGGAAGGGCCTTTCACGGGATCCCAGCAGCACCCCCGACAACAGGACGACCTCGGGAGGCCACCGGGGACAAGGACTTGAGTGATGGTACGTGCCCTTGCGTCTGACTACACTAAGAAGAATCCGAGCGACGCGTGGTGCTAAGGCAGGAGCGCCTGACCACGTTGTAGGTCGAGACCAGCTGCGTGGCAAGGACACACCCCGTGTGTGTTTTGACCCCTGTGTTGTCCCCTTTCGGTATAAAAGGAGGCCCAGGTCGAGCTAGAGGAGGGAGGAGAGAGTCTTCCTAGGAGAGGGAACCCATTGTAACCTAACGATAATCAGATAGTAGTCAGTTGCAGGACGTAGGGCTTCGCTCACTGTGAACCTGAACCTGAGTAGAAAACCTTGTGTCTCTCTATGTGATTGTGTTCGTCTAACTCACCGACTAAGCTTGTTGGACGTTGCGTCCCTGGTCGAACAATAAAGGGAGACTCATACCCAAAATCAAGATACAGACAATTAAATATTGGCATTCATTTCCTTTCATATGGGTATCTTAATTGCAGTGTGCAAATAATGGGGTTGGTTCGCTCTCTCTACTATTTTTGTTATTGTGAAGATGCACTATCAGTATCTTGGTTCTGCTCATATGCCATTCTATATAAGAAATATAATATAAGAGATGCATTTCCTTGGTTTGTCACGTCGTGCCTATGACGTGCCACAGATAGTTTCACGTGTGGTCATAGTTCTAAAATCCAATTCACTGGTTACACGATGGCAAAAAAAAATGTGTAAATATTACTGGTACAGTTAATAATTAATCTGTCACTATTCTATGTGTAAAAATCATTAGTTACATCTTTGCGAAGCTCCATTTTTTTTTGAAAAACACAGTACAAACATAGACGCTCACAATGCATACATACACTCACCCCTATAAACACACACATGCACATCCTATCCCTATGAGCACCTCCGAGAGACTGAACCAGCGGGTCTTGAGATTGACAAAGTCACCGCAGACGTCTCGCTATCGACGGAAACGTCATCTCCCACTGAAAGAATATTCTGTCTTTATGAGACATTAATGCGTCAAACCTAGGGTTTGAACTCTAATGGGTTGAGAGGTACCACTGACTTCATAACCATCCAACCACGGATTGGTTCGCTGCGAAGTGTCAGTTAATCTAGTCGTTCAGGTGTCAATAAGTTCAGATAGAAGTGTCAGTTTCGTCAGTTAGTTTTTCAGCTAAGTTTTAGGGTCGATAAGATTGGATAGGACTAGACTTGGTCGTGATCCTGTAAAGCAGGCAACCTGGACGTGGGATGGCGCGTCTGTTAGAGGGAGTCGTGTGGTCAGACACGATCGTTGTATCGCCAGAATAAATAGGCAATGAGATGAACAGAAAAGCTGCAAGTTTGCACGCAGCACAAAACCCTTGCCTCTCTCGTTCTCTCTCTGAACTTTTGGTTGCAGGATCGGGAGAAGGGAAAGGTAACAAGTGGTATCAGAGCCTGCCTCGATCAATGGCGGGTTCGCAGCGATCCAAGTCGCCCTCCCGTTCCCCTCATCGTCGAGCTTCTCCTCCCGCCGTTCGCCGTGGTCGCAGCCCAGGAGGGCACCATGGGCGCGAACTTGTGGTGAGGGAGAGGGTCGCGAGGGAAGTGGGGGGAACTCGTGGCCGACCCTAGACGCGTACCAATTACGCGGATTGGTCGGTGATCATGCGTGTGCAGCTCCAGGTCCACGGCCTCTTGGATGCCGTGAACGAAGGGGAGGTCGACGATCACGATGATCGTGCGGCGCTCTCCGCACTTCTCCGGGCTGTGCCGCCGGAGCTGGTGCGCACCCTCGCCGCCAAGGACAACGCCAAGGCAGCGTGGGACACGCTCAAGACGATGGGCGTCGGCGCAGAACGCGTGCGCGAGGCGAAGGCGCAGACACGCCGTCGCGACTATGACCGTCTCGCTTTCAAGGAAGGAGAGACGGTCGAGGAGTTCGCGCTCCGCCTCTCCACCATCATCAGCGATCTGGAGATGCTCGGCGACCCCGAGGATGAGCACAAGGCCGTGAGGAAATTTCTCCGGGTCCTCCCACGTAAGTACCGTCAGATGGCAAATTCAATTGTGTCTCTGTTAGATCTCAAGACGATGTCCATCGAGGAGCTGAGCGGGCGACTGCTCGTGGTGGAGGAGAACGAGGCCATCGACGGAGATGACGACTCCGGCAAGCTGCTCCTCACGGAGGAGTGGCGCGCTCGCCAGAAGCGGGGCGCCCACGACGGCAGCAGCGGCTCTGGCGGTGATAACCGTCAGGGCAAGAACCGCGGCAAGCGTCGCGATGACAAGCGGCCTGCCGGGGACGGGTCCAAGAAGGACGACGTCTGCCGGTACTGCAACAAGAAGGGCCACTGGGCCCGAGAATGTCGAAAGAAGCAGAGGGACGAGGCGGCTCAAGCCCACCTCGCCAAGGTCGACGACGACGCCGATCCTGCCCTGCTGTTCGCGGAGTACGAGCTGGACTCCGCGCCATCCGCGCCTGAAGCTGTTCACGACGCGCACACTGGCACACCCACGGGGATGGTGCCCACGACGCCCACGACGCCCGCGCCAGAGCGCGCCACAGTCTTCCTCAACGAGGAGAGGGCCAAGGTCCTCCCTGGGCGCGAGGCGACGCGGTCGACTCTGTCTGGTACCTGGACACAGGCGCGTCCAACCACATGACAGGAGATCGTTCGGCGTTCGTGGACCTCGACGAGACGGTGCACGGCAACGTCAGATTCGGAGACGGCTCCGTGGTACAGATCATGGGGCGTGGCACCATCGTCTTCAGCATCGACGGAGGACCACAGCGTGCCTTCAGCGACGTCTTCTACATCCCCAAGCTCAAGAGCAGCGTCGTCAGCCTGGGCCAGCTGGACGAGCACGCGTGCGACATCAGGATCAGGCGTGGCGTGCTGACGATCCACGACCGGCGCGACAACCTCATTGTCAAGGTAAAACGCGATGCCAATCGTCTCTACAAGCTCACCATGCGTCCAGTGCAGCCAGTGTGCCTTGCCCTGCGACACGACACGGCGTCGTGGCTGTGGCATGCACATTATGGGCACCTCCATGTCGAGGCACTGCAGAAGATGGGACGCGCAGAGATGGTGCGCGGCATGCCCGGGGTAGTTCCCACCGGCGAGCTGTGCGTTGCCTGCCTGGCAGGCAAGCAGCGCCGAACACCCTTCCCGCAGCAGGCCAAGTTCAGAGCGGAGGAGCCGCTCGAACTGGTCCACGCCGACCTGTGCGGCGCGATCACGCCGCCCACGCCAGGAGGACGCAGATACTTTCTGCTCCTTGTCAACGACCACAGCCGTTTCATGTGGCTGGTGCTGCTCGCGATGAAGGATGGAGTTGCCGAGGCTCTCAAGCGCTTCCAGGCCGAGGCGCAAACAGAGGCACGCCGCAAGATGCGCACGCTGCGCACCGACCACGGCGGCGAGTTCACCTCCAACGCGCTCGCCGCGCACTTCGCCCACACCGGTGTCAAGCGGCACTTGACTGCACCGTATGCTCCACAGCAAAACGGTGTGGTCGAGCGTCGAAACCAAACGGTGGTGGGGATGGCCAGGAGCATGATGAAGACAAAGAAGATGCCCAACTATTTTTGGGGGGAGGCGGTGACAACCGCGGTCTACCTGCTGAACCGTGCCTACACGAGCAGCGTCGACGGGAGAACGCCATATGAGGCCTGGCATGGCAAGAAGCCCTCTGTCGAGCACCTCCGCGTCTTCGGCTGCATCGCGCACGTCAAGTCAGCGCACCCCTTCCTGTCCAAGATGGACGACAGGAGCACACCGATGGTGTTCATCGGGTATGAACCTGGGAGCAAGGCGTACCGGGTCTACAACCCAGCCACTCGACGCGTGCACATCACGCGCGACGCCGTCTTCGACGAGTCCGCGAGCTGGGACTGGGACGAGGGCGACATCGACGGTTCAGGTACAGGTGGTGACTTCGTCGTGGACTACATCATCACAGAACCTGCAGGGCCC
Source organism: Avena insularis (assembly GCA_023614405.1). Classification (NCBI taxonomy): domain Eukaryota; kingdom Viridiplantae; phylum Streptophyta; class Magnoliopsida; order Poales; family Poaceae; genus Avena; species Avena insularis. Next base: position 295,760,182 of record CM042689.1, on the reverse strand, counting down.
GTGTCCACCACCTCTGCCGCGGCAGAAAAGGATGGTGAAAAACCTGCCGCGGCAGGGGGATCAACGTCGCCAGGCACACCTGCTGCCACGCCTCCTGCGAGCACCTTCGAGGAAGGATCCTCGTCGACACAACCGGCCACCTCTGCGGGTGTGCGCTTCGCCACGCCTCCTACCTCGCCGGACCCAGAGCTCTTCGACGCCGACACCGACCTTGCAGCACCACACCGGTACAGGCACATGTCCGACATGCTCGGGCCAGAGCCTGTCCATCCTGGACTGGCAGAGCGGAATCTGCTCATCTCTGCCGAGGAACCAGCGAGTGTTGAGCAAGCGCTGAAGAAGGAGTGCTGGCGAGCCGCAATGAAGGAGGAACTGGACTCCATCGAGGAGAACAGCACGTGGAGCTTCACTGATCTTCCTCACGGCCACAAGGCCATTGGCCTCAAGTGGGTGTTCAAGGTCAAGCGCGACGAGGGAGGCGCCATCGTCAAGTACAAGGCGCGCCTCGTCGCAAAAGGGTACGTGCAGCGCGCCGGCATCGACTTTGAAGAAGTATTCGTACCAGTGGCTCGCCACGACTCTGTGCGGCTCCTCCTCGCCATCGCCGCACAGGAGAGCTGGGAGGTGCATCACTTGGACGTGAAGTCTGCGTTCCTCAATGGCGACCTGGAGGAGGAGGCCTACGTCGAGCAGCCGCCGGGCTTCGTCAAGCCTGGCAAGGAGGGCAAGGTGCTGCGCCTAAAGAAGGCCCTCTACGGCCTCCGTCAGGCACCTCGCGCGTGGAACGCCAAGCTCGACAGTAGCCTCGCCCACCTCGGCTTCGTCAGGTGTCCGTCTGAACATGCTGTGTACACTCGCGGGAGCGGGCCAGATCGCCTTCTTCTCGGTGTATACGTCGATGATCTGATCATCATCGGAGCTTCCACGACTTCCATTGGCGCATTCAAGAAGGAGATGGTCCATCTTCAAGATGAGCGACCTGGGGCTGCTCAGCTATTACCTAGGCATTGAGGTAATCCAGCAGCCAGGACGCATCCTCCTATGCCAAGCGGCCTACGTCGACAAGATTCTGGAGAAGGCCGGCCTGAACAGCTGCAACCCTGTCGCTGTGCCAATGGAGCAGAGGTTGAAGCTGAGTAAGCAGGGAGGAGGTGTAGCGGTGGACGGCACGCTCTACCGCAGCATCGTCGGCAGCCTGCGGTATCTCGTGCACACACGCCCTGACATATGCTATGCAGTTGGGTATGTTAGCAGATTCATGGAGGCTCCCACAAGCGAGCACTGGGGCGCCGTCAAGCACCTGCTGCGCTACATCGCCGGGACACGTACACTTGGGTGCTGCTACGCACGCCAGGACGCCGACGCCAAGATCGTCGGGTACAGCGACGCCGACATGGCCGGCGACGTTGATGACCGCAAGAGCACGAGTGGGGTACTGTACTTCCTCGGGAGGTGTCCTATCACCTGGCAATCGGCGAAGCAGAAGATCGTCGTGCTGTCCTCTTGCGAGGCGGAGTATGTGGCCGCCACCGCCGCGGCATGCCAGGGCGTGTGGCTCAAGCGTCTCTACGCTGAGCTGCGTGGTCATGGCGACAAAGCTGTTGAGCTCCCCGTCGACAACAAGTCTGCCATCGCCCTGATGAAGAATCCGGTCTTCCACGACCGGAGCAAACACATTCAGACCCGTTTCCACTTCATCCGTCAGTGCGTCGACGACAGCAACATCGATGTTCAGTTCGTACGCACGGAGGATCAGCTGTCTGACATCATGACAAAGGCTCTTGGGAGAGTGCAGTTCTTGGAGCTGCGCACCCGCATTGGCATCGTCAAGGTGAAAGACGTCTAGATTAGGGAGAGTTTGTCAGTTAATCTAGTCGTTCAGGTGTCAATAAGTTCAGATAGAAGTGTCAGTTTCGTCAGTTAGTTTTTCAGCTAAGTTTTAGGGTCGATAAGATTGGATAGGACTAGACTTGGTCGTGATCCTGTAAAGCAGGCAACCTGGACGTGGGATGGTGCGTCTGTTAGAGGGAGTCGTGTGGTCAGACACGATCGTTGTATCGCCAGAATAAATAGGCACTGAGATGAACAGAAAAGCTGCAAGTTTGCACGCAGCACAAAACCCTTGCCTCTCTGGTTCTCTCTCTGAACTTTTGGTTGCAGGATCGGGAGAAGGGAAAGGTAACACGAAGCTCCATATGTTTGGGCTGCAGAAATAAAGTTTTTTTTTTAAATGGAGATAACCCCGGCTTCAGCATCCATGGATGCACACATCTTTTATTACTTGGTTCAAAAATATTTAGAGTTTATTGATTTTTCTGTTTCATAGTTTCACCTACATATAGGTTAACAATACACGCTTTTGTACAGAGTATGTCAGACTGTCTATTTTCCTCTTAAAAATCAACCGCTAGATCGATCATTTAATTAGATAACATGTACATGATTAAGCTGAATCCAAATGGAAGAAGGTAGGCCTCAATTAAATTAGCCACTTCTGAACTGATTGCAAACATACTAATAATATGCTTTGTTTACATGCATAAATATTGCTAGTACCATGATTGATGTTCTTCATTTTTATTTTCATCTTTTAATGCATAATACACTGTGAATGATCTGCATGGTATATGCAACCAAAATGTCTGCTCTCTCTCTCTTTCTCTCTGTCATACACACATGCGTACAGTTCTGACCTTCTTTTGTCTGTGTGTACACCAGAGAAACCAAAATATACGATATGATATGATATATATCAATGTCGCCTCCGATAGTAACGGTTGATCAAATCTAGAGGATACTGCGCACATCTGTCGGATCCAAGGTGTCTCCACCATATCTTCTACCCAGGTGACAGCCTTTCATTGTAAACAATGTCTTGTTCCTTCCATTGTTTCCTTAGTTCAGTCTTTAGTGGGGTTCAGAGATGGTTGCAGAAATGTCAAGTTCTTTTTACCGCACATATACACAGGCGGGCTGAAAAATTCTCCACACGGGTTATCCCATATTGATTATTTTGGACGTTCTTAGGAGTGCTTGTCAAACATCAATTCTTTTGTGATGCTTACTTATATTCTGTTTCTCAAATCTAATTGCTTGTTATTTGTTTGTGTTGAATAGCTTTCTCTCTTGAGTATATTTCCACCATATTATGATATATATCAGGCGAGCAAAGCATATTTAGCAATATAATTATGTTGTATACTTGAGAAAGATGTTAATGTTTGAACTATTGAGAGAGTGCACTTCTGTAGCTCATTTAAGATACGTTTCTGAAAATCTCATGGTTTTGAGTACACGTATGGTTTGGTTAATTCCTACACAGGTGGGTGCTATGTCTCTATTTGTGTGTCTATCTATTCAGTTGGTCCATTAGTTACTTCCTCGGTCGTCAATGGTTGTCATTGAATAGATTTTGTATATTTTTTTCTTAGTGTCTGATGCTCCTATTAATCGAGTGGGAGCAGTGCCAGTCTACACAAAGTAATGCCACCCTTAGAAATTAGCTCTATTTGTGCCCAACTTTTGGTTACCTTGATTCTAATGAACGTGTACATTCCTTTCTATTATAGTAATGCAAGTGATTTGCTTATACTGAGTGGCAAATAATTTGGAGATAATTTCTTTCCATCATATTTATGGTTTCCTTATTGCCATTAATCAACAAAGGGACAAAAAAAATGCAAAAGAGAATGTTCAGGAAATAATGGACTGTTTTTTTCTCTATATGAGAGTTCCTGCTATTTTTTGATCGTGGTACTGAGTACCTACTATATGGCTATATCAGAGCCGAATTTCTTTTTCGTGCTTGCTACTGATTTTCTAATAAAAATCTCCAGCTAACATGCTCATAGCCTCCTTACAGTTTCTCAACTATTGTTGGTCATAAGAGCATATCTAGCAAATACCGCATCCGGCCATCCAGAAAAACATGTTCGCGGTGAAACGCATCTCGCGTTTGCGGTGTGAAAAAGGCCAGGGCGAAGCAGATGTCGCATAGTTGTACCGCAAAACAGAATATTCCTTTTTACGGGTCAGGTATGCGGCATCTGTTCCACCCTGTCCGGGTGTACTGCAAAAAAGGGTATACCGCAAAACAGGGTTTACCGTCCTAGAACAACAAACAACACAAACGAAATACTAGGCGTCCTGATGACCATGGTGATCACCTCCACCATTTGCATCAGCAGTTGGGGCAACATTAGCAACTGCAACTACACAAGCAGCAGCTCTACGAGCTTTCCTTGCCTCGGGGATCTCTAACCTTCTATCGTCCCACCACTCCTTTGTGAGCGGATCCATCTTATCAGGATCCACCGTCATCACTCGTGTATCATCGATAATGATTGCTACTCTATCCTTTTCCTCTTCGAGACGAATCCTCCGCTCCTCGAACTTAGCCTTGCGTTTATTATCTTCACGAGATGCGAGACACATTTTTTATCTTGACGTCTTCTTTCTTGTCAGCTATCTTGATCTTGGCCCTGATTTGTTGTTGTGCTACAATCATCTTGTCCTTCATCATGTCGTCTTGTCCCTCAACTTATCGTGTCCATCCTTTCTCTTCAACTCTTCCTTCACCTTCTTGGTGCCATCTGTTCATCGTTATCCTCTTCATCTAAGTTTATTGCCGACCCTGTTCTCGGAGGTGGTGCCTCTTGATCTCTCAACCTCCACTTCTCACTGCCCTCAAGCAATGCCCAACAATGTTGGAGAGTGAAGGCTTTGTTCCTTGATGCGGCCATGTCCTTGTACCTTGATTGTGCAACCTTGTCCTATATAGCGAAATGATGACAAGTGAACACAACATGCAAATGAAGTGTCGTAATTAAACACAATATTTATAAAATTACTCACATATTCATCAATGTTGATGCCGCTTGGGGATGATTCTTCACTTGCTCATAGGCGGCACTCCAGTGGCTACAAGATTGCTTGATTGTATCCCATAGGCCTTGGAGATATCTCAATGTACGACTGCTTCCTTTGGGGACAAGCTTGAAAAAATTGTCCTAAATCCGTTGCCAATACTTCTTCTGTGATTGATCACTCTTGGTAACCGCATCCATGGACACACTCTTCCAAGCCCTGATCAATGCCTCGTCTTCGGCCATAGTGTAGTTGGTCGATCTATTCAATTTCACCTTCTCTTGGGCAACATGGAAAGCCTCCTCGTCCACCTCTTCCAGTTCATCATCCCCTCCATCAGCCTCTTCCTCATGTCCTTCCTAACCGCCTTCATCGACGGCTACAGCAGTCTTATCAGGTAGGGGCAGACCATAGTTGGTGTCCACCCTGGTGTCCTCCATCATATCCACGAAGGAACATGGAACCTTAAGAAAATCCTCACTACATAGTCGGTTAAATCGGCAATATAACAAATCGGGCCGGAATATGCGATAGATCTTGGTGGATTTAGAGGGAAATCGTACCCGCGCGGAACATCGATGAATTGGGTAGACGGGAAAGGGGCCGTCAACGGCATGTCTGCGGGGAGAGGCTTCCGTCTCACGGGTTTCTTTGTCGGCTTGGGGGCGGAGGGCACCTTCGATCCTCTGATTTTCTTCCTCTTCGGAACGCCGGAGGGAAGGATGGCCGCCACCGAACCACCGGCAACCGCGCGGGGCTGCACGCCGAGGCGCCTCGGCCTGACTGTGGCAAGAGGAACGGTGTCCTCGACGGCATCCGCGGCGGGAGGGGTTGGCGGGTGCGCTTCCACGGTAGAATCAGCCGACAGAGGCACGGGAGGGTTCATGGCTATAGCGGTGTGGTGCGGAAAGGCTATAGGCGTGACGGCTACCAGATCCAAAGACGGCGGTGGAGGCGGAAATGTCCCTCGTGCCAACCAAAACTTTGGATGCAGGAACCGCATCGCTAGCCCTCTATACGGGGAACCGAGCATTTGCGGTGAACCGTAATATTTTTTCGATGCGGTACGATTTGCGATATCTAGAATGCCCTTTTTGGGCTGCGTATCGCAAACTGGCGGTTATTATGCGGGCCGGCTGCGGATGTGGTATCGGCTAGAGATGTTCTAAGTACATACCGCACATTCTCTAGAACCATGAGTTCGCCATGCATACTATTCATAGTATCTATTGGCGACATACAATCTGTAAAAGGTCAGTAAGACGTATGGAAGTGCGATTTGGATTAAGGTTGTGTTTTTTCTAGAGTTTTGGACCAAACATTATCACTATCAAACTAGAGTAGCTTTCAAATGCTATTAAACTGGTGTCTTGCTACTTTCTATGTTTATGCATATTCATTTTTTTTAAGTCCTCTCCTCTGTTCCATACTATTTTTTAGTTGATTGGTTGTGATATGTTTCTATTATGTACTCAGGAGTCAGCCTTAGTCGTAGAAATTTAATCCCACCATTTGTATTGTTAATTAAACTACCATCTCTATTCTCTATTATATATTTCATCTAACTAGATTACCACTCACTTAATATATTTAGTTAACATCGAGATTGATTATTAGTTTGCCACTTCTATATTTATTGCTCATTTCAATTTGTTTTACCATTCTTCTTGGTAGGATGATCTGCAGAGGATGGATCAACATACATATGCTCCAAAAGAGAAGTAAACTACATTCACTTGGCAATAATCAGGTATAGAGGCCTGATACTTTCCACCAGTGCAAGTGTTCCGGTATACTATGTGGTATCTATTCAAAAATAATGTTTAGTTCCTATAAATTGGTAAAGTATGCTCGATCTTCCTAGGTACCTGTTGTGTTTGTTGTATATCAAACTGTTTTTATGTTGTTTTATGGTAGGTATCTATTCAATAAAATGGTTAATGAGATGTATATATCAGTGTATACAAGTTTTGTATTATCTGCTTCATGAGCTGGTCAAATGATACATAATTATGTTTCTGTCTTTCTGCTTTAGACTTTCTGATTGTGCATATTTTTCTGTTTCTGACTTTTGCACATGATACATAATTCCAGTCTAAGCAAAAAAAAAGTATGATCAGTTTCCAAGCTTCCCAGCTCCCACCAGAAGTTCTTTGTTCCTTTAATCACCGGGACAACGATTAACAGAAAACCAGAAACCATATTTGCTATCTCTTACAATCCATTGAAATTTCTGACACCATTCTCCCAAGTTTTTATTTCTTATTAATTCAAAATTCACATTTTTTAGATCTCAGGGAGTGACATAGCTGGAGAAAGCATGAAGTGAAGAAAACTAACATATAATAGGTGAGGGTCTGCGGAACAAAAAAGGGATATATGGTTTTTGAGTTGGGCATGATAAAAGCGGGTACAATGGCATTACTTAGAAGCTACTGTGTCCTCTCTTGGCTTAGCAAGCTTGTGTTAGGAACAGGCAGTGCTACAGTGCCCGGGCACACTGCACGTGCAAATCGGCCGGAAAATAGAGCCTAGCTAGAAAAGAACAGGTCTCCGATGCATTCAGATTTCAGAGAAAACCATACTACACTGAATGTTCGATTTTCTAATTACCGAAACTAAAGGCTCCAAACTCAAGCTGATGCAACGCGACTGAACAAAAGGATGTGTCAATTACCGATTCCTGCCGCCAATGAGGTTGTTTAGGCATGGTAGAGCTTGGAGAGCACGGCGTCCGTGGAGCGGCGGCCGTAGAGGCCTAAGCCGCCGAGGAAGAATACATGAGTGAGACTTGCTCGGGGAAGCGGTTGTGGTGGTCTGAGCCACCCATGCGATAGGGAAGAGGGTGGTGTGGAGCCATGGACGTGGAGCTGGACGCGTGTAGGTAATTCAGTCTTGTATGTGGAAGCAGAGGGACTGTTGATCTGATCGGACCTACTCCCTCGGTCCTAAAATAGATGTATCCAAATTTTGATAAATCTAAGACATCTATATTCAAATTTTAATAAATCTAAGACATCTATTTTATGATGGAGGGAGTACTATACTAATTACTACAAACATTATGAGACCATTTTTGCATATATTTTAGCTTCGATGAAACAGTACATTTTCTCTATTAGTGATTTCACAATGTATTTTCTCTTTTTATTTACATTGATCAGATATAGTTATTATCTATTTTGCTTCAGACATAGATGACATCACTTTTGTTTTGAAAACTAAAAAGATGTATTATCATTTTCCGCTAGATTTTCATCACTGTTATAGTAAATGTAAATCGGTACGAATTTCGCCAAGGCGAACACGGGGCCACACCTCTCGTGTTTCTCGCCAAGCTACAACGACTTCGACCCGCTTGGCGGTTTCGACCCCAACTCCCTCGCCAACGACACCTCACCGGCTCAACGCCATCTCCCTCCTTTCAATGGTAGCGTGCCACCACCACGGGTTGCCTTCACCCAGTTCGCCGCAGGGTGCAGCAGCCAGAGCACACCTCCCCCCCCCCCCCCCCAACTTGTTTGGCGGAGCGCACCACGGCGACTCCATCATGGTTGATATCATCAACGGCGGCTCCGCCCATGCCTTCACGCAAGAATAAGCCACTGCATATGCGGAAGAGGAGGAAGACGGCGGCGAGCCTTGGGACGATGAGGTCTACGCGTATGCGGAGGTGGAGGCGGAGGCCGAGGATGAGATAGTGGAGGTGTCGGTGACCATCGCGGCCGACCCGAAAGGGAAGAAGAAGGTTGTGGAGGTAGAGGAAGAGAAAAAGAAGAAAGGAGGCGGCAGTCGCGGCCCCAAGTGGAGTTTAAGGGAGGACGAGTGTCTCGCCAAAGCTTGGATGACCATCATCATAGACCCCTTCACCGGCGCCAACCAAAACTTGAACTGCTATTGGAAGAGGGTGAATGTGGTGTACGATGAGCGGCGGCTCTTGGATCCCTACTTCAAGTCCTTGTGCCATGACCGCAACGACTCCGGCATGTCTCACCATTGGACATGATCTAGCACGGCTGCAACAAGTGGCATGGCATCGTGGAAGAGGTGTGTCGCGTCCATGTTAGCGGCACCAACTACGACGACCAGGTAAGCAGCCCCCATCGCCACCCACTCCCGCCCATTTGAAATTGTGTCCCATAGTTGGTATTGTTCGTAGATGCGCGGCATGATCGCCGCCTACTGCGAGGACAATGAGTTCAAGTTCATCCACGTCTTTGCACGGATCGAGGGGTGCGACAAGTGCGCGGAGACGCGGACCGCTCTCACCAAGGCCAAGAACAGTGCCTACAACCCCGGAACGGCGCCATTGGCGACCTCGGGGTCGACCCGTTGGCCACAGGAAGCCAAGGCCATTAGGGACACGGTGTCGGCCATCGAGAAACTACACTCGTCTATCCTGGCCTACATGGACGACGTCGACACGCACGCCACCATGAGTGCAAAGCAGGCCACTAGGTTGGACGAGATCGCCGCGGTAAGGTGGGGGTTGGTCATCGAGCGGCAGGACATCAAGCTCGGCCTCATCAAGGCCAACGTGGTGGCAAAGAAGAGGAGGGAGGACTTGGCGATCTTGATGGTCGACATGAAGAACATGGACGACGAGGTGATGGCGTGTTGTGTTGATCAGTGCGCCTTGATCCTTTCCGAGAGCCGAGCGGCCGGCAACCAGGCCAGCACCCCGACACCGGCGACTGCAACACAGACCCTGATTGGCACCTAGGCCAGCACCATTGTTCCGCCGCCGGCAACCCCGGAGGTGCCTCCTATCGCGACGGATGATCTCCGCCCATTTGATTTTCGTGTTCCTTGCATGTTTATTTTGATCTATAGACTTGTATTTCAGTGATTTGCGGCGATTGTATCGTCTGAACTATGTTGTGTCTGGTGGTAGCAAAACTTTTCGACGACCTTTTGAATGTTTGAATTTGTCAATTACGATTTAGAAGGAGGGGACTTTTTGGAGATGGTGATCCTCAACATGAGGTACCTGCGCCAGCACCTCCATAAGACCAACGGCCGGATCCCATTTGGGGGCCAAGTGGAGATGCACGCTTACTAGTTCTTAGAAAATAACGTAATGTCGACCAGATGCTATTGACTATCCAGGTCCACAAAATGGAAGACAACAATCCTACAGCTACAAAACAAACTTATAGAATTGATCTGCGGACTAAACGTGGCCTGATTTAGTTGGAGAAGTATTTGGATTGGTTTTTTTTTAGCAAATCACTACACAGGACTGCTCACCACATGATCCCGTCATCCTGTTCTGTAAACAAATTGCCCGTATATGTAGCATTACTCAATGGAAAATGTGCACAAAAAGTTGAACTAAATGTTGATGTTCATCACACAAGCCACACAACCGGAGGAGATTATAGAGACCCGCCTAGCGCTAGCAAGCTAAAAAGTACTAGTAGCTTATACTCTTCCTTTTTAAAATATAAGATGTTTTAGTTTTGTGAAGCAAATATATCTTCTTTTAGTACTCCCTTCGGTCCATATTAATTGACTTGAATTTGTCAAATTTTAGATGAATCTATATACTAAATAATGTCTAGATTCATCCAAATTATCCAAGTCAATTAATATGGCTCGGAGGGAGTATATAGATTTACCCAGGTTTAAAGAAAATCTACACATTAAAAGAAGTCTAGATATATTTTCTTCATAAACCTAAAACATCTTATATTTGGTTACATCCCACCACTCCGCTCAACCTACAAAGCTCAACCTACAAAGTAGTGGCAAATCTCTACCGATCAGAGGTGACAGCATTTTAATACTACAATAATCATAGGTTATATTACATGATACTCAACGGAGTTGCAGCTCATAAAACATCAAACCATCACCTACAACAGGTGTAACAGCAAAGGACAGAGGCATAAGTTAATTCACAAGCGACGAAGCTGGAACGTATATGTCGATCTCATCCAAGGACAGGCGGTCGCACAGCTTCAAGTTGTGTTCATTTGCCAGATGCAAGAGACATATGAAATAAAGATGTGGCGAGATCTCGGTCGTTGGAAGATCAGGGTTACTGCATGGAAGATTGTGCAGTACCTTCGTCAGGCACAAGGATGGTTCCGTGCCCTCTCTTTCCTGCGGGGCCATTCAGAAAAATGTTGTTAAAATATTTTCATACCCAAACAAGACAGAAGAAATCAGCAACGCCGACTGCAACAAGGAAATTTGTACTCCCTCCGATCCATATTAATGTCATCAACTTTATCTAAATTCGTATGTATCTAGTTAAGTATTTAGACTACATGCATTCGTATCTAGACAAAGTTGAGACCATTAATGACCGTAGGGAGTAATATAATGTGCACACATGATCATACTTTTACAAAGCTTTCTGTACACATCTTATATTTCCCTTAATAAAGCATTCATGTCTCTTTGACTTTAAGTAATAAAGCGCCCTTTATCAAAAAAAAAAATCATGTAGTCTCTAACATGTTATTTAACGAGGATTATTTTGAAGAATTTATATGCTTGCCATTAAAGTACTAATAGAGAACATGGTAAGTTCCTTTTTTCGAATGTCTCATGGTTGATTGCAATTCTCCTCTTATGTGTTCTTAAAGTAAACTTTCCAAGGCAAATGGAAAATACATGGCACTCGAAATTATGTAAAATCACAACAAACTTGTTTTCATCGTAATTCTACAGGTATCTGTTTTCTGTTCTCGAAGAATGTTGAACTCACCCAAATCTGTTTGTAAGATCCACTAGTGAGTGGGAAAATATTGCAGGGAAAATATAACAGATGTATACATATCTAATGCTAACACTCAGATCTAAAATGTCACCCAAGTCAAAGAACTTGGTTTCAGAGAACTGTTTTGGACAAAGGAAGATAGTAAATGGCAATAGCATGGTTGTTACTTGGTATACATTAGATTACAAGCAGCATAGTTGATAATATATTAAACACTTGTCTAGAAATGTCATCATGCTAATCATAAAGAAAAGGGTTGTAATCATGACAAGCACTTGTCATCAACTGACAAGAATTATTGTGATGCGGATATACTTCTAAAAGGGGATGCCACAGCTAATCTGTATACAGAAATGACTACTAAACCTAGTATTTTATGACAGTAATCGAAGTACATATCGTACCAGATCATCAGTCTCAGCAGATGTATGAATGTGATTCCAGAGCACCTCCTTTAGGGCATGAACATCCACTTGTTTTGATACCTTGTCATATTGTATATCTATCTTATTGACCTATGAATAAGAAAGGAAACAGGCATCAGCTCAGATCTGCAAGCCCAGGCCCAAAAGTACCGGACATGAATAACCATTGATTTGTGGAAGTGAAGATACAACTGAAACATACAGAAAATATGTCCACAAAACAATTTGGGATTGTGCGTAAAGAACAAGAGGGAAACATGGACAACATTGGCACAGGTTCAAGTTTTCAACATATAGCCGCATAAAATGCGATTTTCTTGTGTAGGGGACTATTAAGCAAGTTTATGTGCAGGTTCATTATGAAGTGATTTAACATGCATAAGCTTGAAACAGGCTCATCGGGATAATACACAAACCATGAGTGCAAGTTAAAATAGCTTAGATAACTATATAGTTTTTGCATTTGGCCTTCAATTCCACTGCCTTTGTTTCACAATGCAAGTCCACTAAGCATATTGCTCAGTCGAGATAGACCACTATCTACAATTTAAACCTACAGTAGTGCCAACACATTTGATGATTTTCTAGCCACTGGTTATATTAAATAAAGCGTGAAAGAAGGTACTTTTATTGCATTTTTCATTAAAATGAGGGCAAGAGGATTATATACTTGTATATACAACCATATCAATTGTGTTTTCTTCAGATGCAGATATAAATATGGAAGGACAGAAGCACGTCCCAGTATAATAAGTATACAAAAATGAATGTCTTGAAAGCAGGAGGGACAAAGGATGCACCTGTCTTGGTTTAGCTATAAGATTTACTGGCTCTTGTACACCCGCATTTTCTTCATCAAAATTATCATTATCATGATCCCAAGGTCCAGATGGCACAAAGTCATCGTTATTGTCCATTGAATCATCTATAAGGAATGGAGTAAAAGGTACAATGGTTACGATCATATCAAAAAAAAATGTGAGCATTGTTTTAGCAAAATCACATCAACAGAAATATAGGCAGTCCTTGTACTCACTAAAACATGGCCTAGTATGAGAAATTGAGAACTAGCCTCTATTACGGTGGGTTGTGATAATTCTACCCAGCTTTCACCTATTTTACCTTTTTAACCAACTTTTGTACTCTGCTTCTGTGGCTACTTTTTTGCAGCAGATTATAGTTCAGCATAGCACAGTTCATCAACTCCAAACTAAGCCGTACTGCTAATAGGAGCCTACCTAAAATCTGCCAGTGTCTATAATAGATTAAATCTTGCTTCGGTTTTGCAGAATAGAGCAATGAAGCCTAAACTTAAAATCAGTGATTTCAGTCAGAAGTACAATAATACAGTATGATCCACAACACAGTTTATTCAGGGAACAACAAATTGAACTTGAAAAGATATCAGAAATAAAAGGAACTAGAGGAAAGCAACACATATAGTGAAAATTAAAAGCTAACGTATTGTTTTGGAAGAAAAATGTTTACCAAGGACTTCTAAAAAATACAGGAATTAAACTGAAATACATAAAGCTAGAATGTAGCAAAACATACCAAGTGGTTTTCTCCTTCTCCGAGCCAGGCACTACAAAAAAAAATCAATAGTTATTACAACAAACTGTAGGTCCATATCAAGAATAATTTTAATGAGAAGTGAGCATTACCAGAACATCTGGAAGTAGAAATAATTTAACAAGGCTTTCAGGTTGGTAATGACAATCCTCTGGAAGTTTATAGTTGCAGCTACCCTTATTTGCAGGCAGAAGCAATGATTTCGGGTTCTTTGGAGGTGCAAACACATTTGCCATCTCATGTTCCAATGCTTTTGTGAAATCAATATCAGGTTCCTCTTTGCTTCTTTTCTTCTTTGTCTTTTTTGCTACATCCAAGTCACCAGATGAGGTTTTGGCAGTCTCCAGATCTAGAGAAAGGTAGACTCCAACATTAAATAAGCCAGTCTGAAATGGAAGAACAAATAAAATAGGAGTAACTGCCCAGATTTACCTTTAACTTTTCGATATTTCCAATGCTCGGGTCCTGCCCAAGCATTTGTCTTTGAAGAGAAGCCCATACCATGTGACAAAAGATCTGCAATTTTCTCAAACCTTTCATCTATACCAGGACCATCGGGGTCCTGAAAAGTGTATTCATCAGTTCCCTGCTACACCAATACATGCAAGGCAACCAGAGAATCAGGTTTGGAATTCTAAGGTCATAACAAACTTTAAAATGGTATTCAACTGAAATAATTGCATCTGTACTACCCTAAAACTGTAATATTTAACAGAAGAGGAATGGGAATAATCATTTGCAGCCATCAGAATATCAGATTATTACAAACGAAATGGTTGACTTACAAGCTACAAAAAATATGAATCAATAGTTATATTGTATGACAAATTGACTTTGCTGACATATTTTCAAATACTCTTTCTGCTTCAAAATACTAGATATCTCTTTTGAGTTGGAAACAATAATTAATTGTGTGAGTGAGGTGTAAATATTCCCATTCAATTCTCATGCCCATTTCTTTTTGTACCAAGGAATTAAATTACCCCTGTTTCATCTTAAAAGCAACACATGCAATGCAACCAGAAGAAACTAAAATGGCATATAGACTGAAATGGACGACGTACATGGATAAGTACATAACACATAGACAACAGATAATCCCCTAAAAGAACTACTCCCTCCGACCCATATTAGTTGACTCAAATTTCTCAAGATTTGGATGAATCTAGACACTATTTAGTATATAGGTTCATTCAAATTTTGACAACTCTAAGTCAACTAATATGGGTCGGAGGGAGTAGCTATTTTCGGTAATATGTAATTTTGTCTAGTGTACAAATACCTCTTCATAATTTGTTGAGTTGAAATTCATCGAATTGCCGGTATCATCATACGCACTATCCTGATCATTGCCGCCACCAAAATCCCATGTTTCACAATCAGGTTGCATGTTGTCATCATTCTCGCTGTTATTACTGTCAAACATCTGATCTTCCATCACTGGCATTTTCCCGGAAGATGCATCATGTGACGGCCTTTTATTTTCTTCATCAAACTGAGCAACAATATCCCTCAAGGTAGGAGAGATATCATTGCATAGAGGCATGTGAAGTATCATTTGCTCAATTTGTTCTATCAAAGAGTAGCAAGTTAGTGAAAACCCATTGGAAGCAACATGTAAAAATCATACACGGCAGAGCAACAGATTGATATTACCTTTAGCAAACGAAAGATCAATCACCTCAGCCTTCTCTTGAATATCAGATAAGATACAGTTGTCTGGTGCTTCAAACGAATCAAAAAGCACACGACAACTGCCATATACTCCAAGATTGTACAATAAGAGACCCTTTGCTCCACCTTCATCAAACTGAGCTGTGGTCTGGTGGTATAAAGGATCCACCGTGAAGGCAACTAGAATTGCAAATACACAGATCTTATGCTTTCAGCCCAGTGATAGAACAAATATGATCCGCAGAAGCACAAAGAGAAAGGGCTTGGAACATACCATCAAACTTCTTCACATTAAGAGCCTCGAACGAGGACTCCAATGTCGAAGCAGGTGAAATCTGCACAGACCAAACAAATTTAGCAAAATAACAAATAAGAGAAGTAAAAGAAAGTCAATACTCAGCTAAAAGATATGTACCCTCTTATCCGCATCTTTTTTATTGATGCCTTCTTCTTGTGCAGGCTCTGCATTGCCACCCTCTCCCATATCTTCAGTGAGAATTACCAAATCAGGACATTAGAATGTAGAAACGTGGCTTATATTTTCAGCATTTAAGTGCAAACAGAAAGCTAAAGGTTTATGGTAAACAGATAAAGAATTCCCGAAATGTTGCCACGGGAATATAAAAGCAACAAGATGTACAAAATTCAACTACGCCTTTCTCGGAAGTGCAAAGTGCACACTCAGTGTAAAACAGTGTAATATGGTAATGTAACACTAAGCAAGTTCCCAAGGAAATGGTAATGTTGAACTGCGTTATTACATTCAGAAAAAAGGAGCTAAAATCCTGACATGGTTGGGTTAAATTAGAACATGGTCTTTCTCAGTAGACCAAAATTCCTGTGTTGCAACTTACTTCCGAGTTGAGCTTAAGAAGTTTAGTGGTTTCCAAGATACCAAGTCGTTAAAAAGGTACGAGTTACACTACAATTAGTTGGAAGATACTAACAGGGATAGTGGACACATACCAGCCTCTTCCCCCCTTCCGGCACGGTTGATCCCACCGAGCACCTTGTATGCTTCAGAGTGCACCGAATCCACACGCAGGGAATATATCTTCACACCCGCCTCCAGCGTGCAGCTAGCCTGGAATGGATATCATGATTTCCCCCAAACATATTTTATAAGAAAATAACCATAAATCTCCTCCCAATTTGATAAAGAATGGAAATGGAACATCTTGAGTGCGCACGCACTTTCTGAAAGTTGGTCTCGTCGTCGTCCTCTTCCCCCGCCTGTATGATCTCGCTGAGGTGGTCGATGAGCCCTAGCTCCCACGTGTTCTTCTGGTTGATTTTCTGCCAAATTTAGCAGGAGAGAGGAAAAAAGCTTAGTAAGAGCCAGGGAGAGATCTAGGGTTTTGACGGTGGGCACTACTGACAGAGATACGTACGTTCTCCGAGGCGAGCTTGATGCAGTTATGGAATAAATCCATGACCTCGTCCCGATTGAGAAGGTTGGGTCGCGGGGTCTTGGGCGCGAGCGAGGCAGCGAGGGAGCGTCGGCGGACGGAAGCCGCGCGGGCCATGGCGCGCGCGCGGGCGCGCTCTTGCTGGTCGTCGTTGGAGCCAAGCGGGAACGCGGGCAGCGGCGACTGCAGGAGCAGCCGCGAACCGGCCGCCGCCCCACGGGCGGGAGGCGACGTCGGCGCCGGTGGGGGACCAGCAGCGGAGGCATCCTCGGCTGGCGGCATCTCGGGGCGATGAACGACGGTAACGGAAAGGGGGTCGGATCTGTGTGTGTGTGTGTGTGTTTTGGGTTGTTTTGGTGTGGGGGAGGGGTTTGTTTGGGTGGGGTGGGGTGTGGTGGGGGGCGCGGGTGCTCATTTCAAAATTCGGATTCGGCGTCGCACAAGACAGATTTGCGATCTGCCGCTAGTCTCTAGTCCCTCCGTCCAAGGCTTAATGCCTATATTTTCTAAAAAAAAAAGTTAAGCTATGAAAAGTTTAACCATGTTTTTTAAAAAAATATAAAGAAATATGATATTAGATAGATACATGTGAATATATGTTTCATGATGTATTAAAGCATATATATTTTATATTATAAATATTAATATATTTTTTATAAATTTGATCAAACTTTATATAGTTTGATTTTTTAAAAATAATATAAACCTTAAACCTTAGGACGAAGGTAGTATCTATGTATCTCTACTCTTTAGTTAGAGCAACGCAAAGACTTTAAGGGCGAAACACTCAAGGCTTCGAAGATTTGTGGCCTAGGGTCTTACAAAGTATGAAAAATACACTGCTCGATTTGGATACCATCCTCAATGGAGGCATCAGTTTGGTCCGAGCTGGACAACTAGCTCTTTCAAAATCCTCAGTGATGTGGAAATTGAAAATACCAAGTAAAATAAGATTATTTCTATGGCGAGCATTGCATGGCATTCTGCCCCTAAAATGCATACTTGCTAATAGGCATATAGAAACCTCAAGTGCATGTTCGGTTTGTTCTCAAGGACCGAAAGACATCCAGCATCTTCTCTTCCTTTGTCCATCGACAAAGGATATGTGGAGTGCCTTCGGGATTGCGGAAATTATAGACATAGCTATCCATGTGGACCGTGCAGGTTCATCAGTCCTTGAAGTGCTGCTACGTCCTGATGATAATACTGTGCAGCAGTTTGATGATATTGGATTGAGAGAATTAGTTTAAGTGATCTTTTGGTATCTCTGGTGAATTAGAAGGCGTCAAACACATAATGAGACAGTACCTCCCTTATTCCGATGCAAGATGTCTATCCTGACAATAGCAATGAATGCAGGGAAAAAACCTTCAACGATTACTGGACAAGATGGATGGAAGAGATCTGAAACGCGTCTGCTGAAAGTAAACATTGATGCTTCAATTTTTGAGAGTTCTTGCTCACGTGCTGTTGGGGTTGTTATTCGCGACTATCAAGGTCAGTTTGTTGCCGCTACGGGGAAGACGTTTTTTTTAAAGCCTACCGGGAAGACGTTACCATATATAGCGACGACAGCGATGGCTGAAGCGCTAGCTATGAAAGAAGGGCTTATGCTAGCAAATAGATTAGGGTGCCACGGTATCATAGCTGAATATGACTTTACGGAAACTATTGATGCATGTATTGGCACTAAAGCTTGGTGGACAGATTCAGCTTCTATTTATGTAAATTGTGTTGATCTAGTAACCTCGATCAGAGAGGTGGTTTTCAAATTGTGTTTGAGGGAAGAAAAAAAAGCTCATGTGTTAGTTAGAGAGTGTTTCTTTAATAATATTTCTTGTAACTAGGACAATGAGCCCCCTGGTTTTCTTTTGAACAATCTCATTCACGATGTAACTATTGTATGATTTGAAAGTAACAAGTTCCAGACGCACTCTTTTCCTTCCAGGATACCTAAGGAGACTGGGAAGTTTTTAATGAGGCGGCTTGCTGGGTTAATACAGTATAATTTTACCTCAAAAAAAGACTATAAGGGTGAAGCCCTCAAACTCTAGAAAAACGCCTGTGTCACTCCATGCGGGCGGCCCGGGCGACAACCCTAGACGCCGGTCACCATCCCCGCCTCTACCCCTCCTCCCCGTCGCTGTTGGTGCCCGCCGCCGGGCAAAGCCCGCATGGCATCGACAGCGGCGGTCCTACCTTCCCGGTAGAGAGGTGAGCTGCGCGGGGCAGTGTTGTCGAGCGGTGGTCCAAGCGGTGAGACGCTGATCGGGGAGGTGTTGTGGGGCTGGGTGGCGCAGGGGCAGCGGGTGCGCAGTGTCGTGGTGATGGCTTGGGTCGGCGGTTCACTCATAGCGGGCGGGCCTGATCTGGGCCTCTACAGGCCTATGGCCAGGCCCTGTCTTCACGGCCAGGCGGAGGTGGTCTGGCACCGTTTCTGGTCGAGGGGACGGCGTCTGCGCGCATGGAGGCTGCGGCGAGCAAGGTGCTACGGAGGATCTTGGGGTGTGGATCGGTGGCGGCGTCAGAGGTTGCCTAGGCAGGCCAACCGGGCCAGGAGAAGGAGTGCTGATGAGCGTCGGGTGAAAACCTTGCCTCCGGTACTCAACTGGAGCGGGCAACGGTGACATCCACGGATGCCATCATCTTCTTGAAGATGTTGATGCGGCTGCTTGATCCTCTCCTCCGCCTGATGTTCTTGCTTCGAGGGAAACCTTAGATCCAGTTTCTGGATTGGACAATGATGACGTTCCACGCCATTCTCCTCCATGGAGGCATTATTTTTGGAGCAGACGCCGATTGGGGGACTAGTGGTTGGTAGGGTGGTGGCTCTGCGTTTTGGTCGGCGACCGACAATGCTGCAGTGCGGCTGAGGGTGCTGGAGACCGGCGATGTTGCGACGCAACTGTTTGTGAGGGCTTCCCGCGACCGGCAATGTTGCGGCGCGGCAAGGGCGCCAGCGATCGGCAATACCGCGACGTGGTTGAGTGGGTTGGGTTGTCGGCGACCGGCGATACTGCAGCGCAATAGCGGTGGTCAGTGACCGGCAATTTTGCGGCACGGCAGGGCTCCTAGGTTGTGGTGTTGTAGGTGTGGGATCGCCCTGGTTGTCTCGGTTTTTGCCTGGTGTTCCTGATAATAAACCAGGCAGTGTGAGGTTTTCGGGTCCAGTTTATCTATAAACTGGATCATTTTGGTCATCTTCGATCTCTTCTTCTAATGAACAGAATACATCAGTTCTCCTGCTGTCATTCAAAAAAGACTATACGGGCGCGTTTGGTAGTCTGCATGAGGTCCAGCGAGCCTCCAGGGAGTAGAAATCGGGTCGTTTGGTTGTCTGCATGGACGTTTGGGTTGTGCCAACGTGCTTCTTAAAGCATCTCAGGGATAGGCCCAAGGGGAATGCTCGAATCGGCCGTTCCTCTGGAGGCAGGCCACAGCGAGCGCATGAGTGCACCAGCTCATGCAGCTCTGTCTCCTCCTCCACCTTTTCTCTCCTCTCCTAAACATGTTCATCCAAAACACTTGTGATTAGCACATGCAAGCTTCAAATCAAGTCGAGATGTACATGAAAAAATGCGCATCGATGTGGGGTTCCATTCTGACCATCGGCTTCGAGGTTCATGATTCGTATCTTCTCCTATTAGTGGTAAGTTGGACTTTTTATAGACTTCTTCTTCAGATTCATTGCACACAATCAATTTTTAAACTCTCTTTTGAGGAGTAGCTTGATCTTGCTATTCCCCACAACTCTCATGTTGTAAGTTTTTTTGTTTTGATGAAGGTAGAGAAATCCATATGTAGCTTCTTAACTTGTACGTGAGGTTAAAGAAGAAGATGAGGTTGAGGAACAAGATGTACATATGGGGCGTACAGGAAGAGGGCGGACAAGGACGTCGTCGTCGTCGACCTCGGCTGTAACCGCGAGGAGCTCCCCTTGGCCGTGCCGAGCTCCCCTTCGGCGTTGTTGATCGCGCATGTGACTATGCTGAGGTCCCCTTCGTCGCGTGCGTGTTCCAGGCGGTCCAGTCCGTCGTGTTCGAGCTCAAGTTCTTGGACGCCATAGGTAGGGGCGCCGACATGGAGCAAGATCGAGCAGTTTCAAGTCCATCATGCCATCAAGCGACAGTATTGTGTCTCACCGTGTCTGCGTTTTGCGACACCAGCGTAGCCATATCAGGGGTCCCGCTAGCCTTCATCGCCGGTGCAGCCATAGTAGGTGTCCCGCAAACCTCCGTCACCAGCATAGCCACAACAGCTGTCCCGCCTCCCTCTATCGTCGGGCATGAATACGAAGAACAAGAGCTGATAATGACGTTTTAGGTGTGCATATTAGTTTGATAGGAAATCTGGTGCATGCAACCAAACAACATGCATTTGTTGTTGTCATCATGCAAAGAAGGCTATTAAACAAGATGCAAAAGGTGGATCAGAGGTCGGATAAGTGTGGTAGTGCCCACCGCAGCACTGCCCGACCGGTGCGGGAAATAGATGCAGGCTACCAAACACGCTCTAAACTATAAAACAATCGCTAATTTGCCGTTTGCGCAAAAATCAGCCGCTCTAATGATCCCCGTAAAAGGTGTCGAACCTTACTCTTTTTTGAGGGGCGGTGAATTTCTGCCAATGGCCGATACATACGCGGAGCGAGGGGCCGAACTGAGTGTGAAACCATATCTCCTCACGGGTGTTGGCATGCTGATATTTATGTTCCCCTCTCCTCCTTTCGCTTGTCGTTCCCCGCTGACATGGGTATGCCCTACAAGTGCCTAATGTTAGCCTACCCGGTCCGGCTTGGCAAAAACACATGAAGGTGTACCTCAATCGTGAAGCCCATGAGGATTTCGGGTGGCCCAAGCCTAGGAAGGATTCGACTCCTTGGAGAACACACTTTCTTCAGATATAAACTTGAAGGGAAAAACCCTAAGCTTGTAACCGACTCGGCCTATCCCTTAGACCTGGCCTATCTATATAAGGGCCAGGAGGGCACGGCGAGAAGGACTCACCTCATAACCTAGCACACACTTCGCCAGATCCAATCTACGCACCCCTGTAACCTTTGGCTTCGGCATTAATTTAGAGTAGACAAGTAGGAGTAGAGTTTTCCCTCCGGGGCCTGAACCTGGGTAAACACCATGTCTCGCATTGCTTGTCTTTTAGCCATTCAACGATATCCAGCGTCACCTCCTTCTCCAAACCCAAGTCCATAACAATGGGCATTGACGAGTCAAACCCTCATCAATTGGCATCGTCTATGGGAACTGGGGATGCTGATGTTGAGGTCATGACATACCCATCCACTGCAATCTTCAAGTCCTCTGTGACAGAGAACCACCTCCTCTCGACGCCATCGACTTCACCGTCCACTCGCCGGTGACTCGCCAAAACTTTGATTCTATAGGAGAAGGAGTCGACGTGATGTTCGGGAGCCTATGCTTCCAGGTGGTCAAGGTTGGCACCCTTCTCCTCCCTGAAGGGGTGGTGCCTCCGGTGATCGCACTTGCTTCATGGGTGAAACCAATTGGTGTCCTAAGCGCACCCTCGCTGATGTACGGTTCGATGACAGCAACAGTTGCAACTCCGATCTATGCAACCCTCCTACAAAGGAAGAACCTGCGGTTCTGGATCTAAGAGCCGTGGGAGTAACGATCTCCCCCACCGCTTCATGTGCATGGTCATCATTGACGCTCACATCAACAACAGGGCCAATCCACATGATCCCCCTAACGTTGCAAACGGAGGCCCTCCTCCCCCGAACCCTAACGCCACCAACGGTGATGATGCGACTCACATGAGATCCACCTCAACAAGGCCGAGTGGGAGAGGGTCCGAGAGGCCATGCGGGGCAACCCTCTGCCAATAGACGCCTCACATGACATGCTGATGGGATACCACTGGCTCCTCATCAAGGAGCACAACCGACATGTTGCGCAGCACAAAGAGCTCGAACAACGTCGGAGGGCAGATGACAAATCAAGTGCTCGACGAGCCACACTCTCCTCCATCGATGGGTCCTCCTCAAAAGGCTACGATGGCCATGCCGCCTACAAAAGTCGCTCTCGACTGGAGCATATGGACCCTAGTGCCAGACGCGAGGCCACCAAGGCACTCGATTTGTCCTTGATGTCGTTGGACTCACAGGGCAACATGATGCCCAAAACACCACAGGTCGTGGTCATAGCAGCTACTACGTACATGCTTGCCAATCAACCACCAGTCGGGGATCCATGATCCGCCGTCCACAAGTCTGCAATCACAGGTCTCGGGCTCGTTGGAGCCACGCTAAATAGAGAAGAACCTCCGGAGCCATAGAAAAAAGGCACGGTAAAATTCAGGAAAAGCCGCACGCCCTTATCCGAGGAGGAAGACCACGACTTGTCACAACGACGTCGCAGCCCGCGACAAAGGAGCCGCAACTATGATGCTCGCGATGAGCTCACACAACACAAGATCGACAAATCACGTGCAAAACGCGTGTGCTCCATGGAATTGGAGGAAGAAGATACGGAGCTCTGCGGCACCAAATGCTTCAGCCGAGCCATACGGCAGACTCGGATGCCGAAAGGCTTCAAACTAACATCGGACAACCCGAAGTTTGATGGTCTACAAGATCCAAAGATCTGGCTAGAGGACCACATCTCGTCGGTTAAACTGCATGGTGGGAGCAAAAACACAGCCATGCAATGCCTTCAGCTACAACTAAAGGGTACAACCAGAGCCTGGCTCAATAACCTTCCCTCCAGATCCATCCGCAGTTGGGAGGAGCTGGTTTATAGCTTCATCCGCAACTTCAAGTGCACGTGTAAGAGACCAGCCTCCATCAACGAGCTGCGCGCCTGCTGCCAACGTTCTAGCGAGTCGATCTGCTCCTATGTACCTGTCATCAAGAACTCCGCCAAAGACATCTCGAAGGAAAGGGCAATTGAAGACTTTAACGGTGACATAAGGCGCCGCAAGCTCAGAGAGGAACTAGGCTGGATCAAGCCCAAAGTCATCGACCACCTGATGGACATCGCCAACCACTAGGCTGATGGTGAAGATGTCGTCAACCGAGCATGTTCAGATGACGAAGATGATCTCGGCCGCAGATGTGACCGCCGAGGAAAGAGAAGAGCACACGTCTATGACGATCACGAGGAAATTGACATGGTCAAGGCTGGCTATGCCGATCGACGTGGCGATGGGAACCACAACAGTGGCTACCGCGACGGCAGTTACCGCAACAACGGAAAGAACATGCAGTCGTGGCAACGTCGCACTCGGGATGACAAGCCATCCATGTTCGATAAGATGACAGGTCCCTGCACCATTCACTTATACATCGACAAACACGATGGCAAAAGAAAGCTAGCTACCTTCTCAAGGACTACAGGGAGTTCCAGAAGCTCCACGAGGGTTACGCTCAGTTGTGGCATGACATAGTAAATCGGGGGTTCAGCTTCGCCTCTGGGCCCATTGCATATGGAACCCCACCACCACCCGGAGGACCCTCACAACCTGCGGCTGTGTCGGCCTAAAACAACGGAATAGAACAGTACTCACGACCGATGGGTACCATGATGATACAAAAGGGGCATCCATCCAACATGATCCATAAGAGGATCACCCGGCAGGTAAACCTAGCCGTCACCTCTCCACCAGTCGTACCTGAGTTCCTCAGCAGCTCGGATTCGTTCATCACCTACCACCGATCAGACCACCCTCGTTAAATCCCTTGCCCAGGCCATTCTGTCCTGGTGCTCGATGCCCAGATCGGCGGGTTCGAGATGAGTCGCATGTTCATGGATGGTGGCAGCGACATAAATCTCATGTTCGCTAGCACCCTAGCGGCCATGTGGATCCCGCTCACCAGCCTGAAGGCATCTGACACAACCTTCCATAGCCCCTGGGAAAAATATGGCTCGATGTCATCTTCGGCACCCCCAAGAACTTCAGGCGCGAACGGCTCGAGTTCGAGGTGGTCGGATGGCCCTTGCAATACCATGCCATCCTTGGTCGCGTGGCATTCGCACGATTCCTGGCAGTACCACACTATGCGTACCTCCTGCTGAAGATGCCAGGACCTAACGGCGTTATTACTGTTCCAGGAAGCTTCACCAAGTTCGATAACTGCAACAAAGACTTCAATATAATATCCTAGTCGTTCAGCATGCAAGAGGAACTCACAAGATTAAAGGAGTCGACACATAATAGTATTTCCCCTATGACAAAGAAGAATGCACCTAACCTATCCTTCGACTCCACAGTCAACACCAAGGCGGTGCAGGTCCACCCGACAAACCCCACCAAGACGGTCCTGATCGCTAACAACCTGAGTTCTGTATAGGAACTCGTGCTCATCGAATTCCTCCATGAGCACTGGGAAATCTTCGTCTGGTGTCCTACGGACATGCTAGGAGTTCCCATGGAATTCACCGAGCACGCACTCAACATATACCCAGATGTGTGGCCAGTTAAGCAGATGATGTGTCGATTGTTCGAGGGAAGAGTTGAGCGATTGGCAGTGAAGTCAATAGACTCCTCGATGCTAATTTCAAAAGGGAAATCAACGAAAGCACCTGGGTAGCTAACCCTGTGTTGGTCCCCAGGAAGGACATGAACATCCTGTGAATGTGCATGGACTTTACGGCCCTTAACAAGCATTTCCCAAAGGATCACTTCCCTCTACCGCAGATTGACCAAATCATCGACTCTACTGCGATATGCGAATGCCTAGCGTTCCTCGATGCCTACTCAGGCTACAATCTTATTTGACTAAAGGTTGAGGATCAAGAAAAGACGGTGTTCCTCATGTCGTTCAGAGTCTTTTGCTACAATACAATGCCTTACGGGCTCAAGAAAGCAGAAGCAACTTATCAAAGGTGCATGTAGACATGCCTAAAGAATCAAATTGGGCGAAACATCCAGGTCTATGTCTGTTGGAGATATGCCTAAGAGGCAATAATGAAGTGGTTATTATTATATATTTATATTTATGATAAATGTTTGCATCCCATGCTATAATTGTATTAACCGGAAACATTAATACTCGTGTGTTTTGTAAACATAAAAGAGTCCCTAGTAAGCCTCTTGTTAAACTAGCTTGTTGATTAACAGATGATCATGGTTTCCTGATCATGGACATAGGATGTTGTTAATAACAAGATCATATCATTAGGAGAATGATGTGATGGACACACACCCATAGTAAGCATAGCATAAGATCAAGTCATTAAGTTCGTTTTGCTACAAACTTTCAAATACATAGTAACCTAATCCTTTGACCATGAGATTATGTTAATCACCATCACCGGATGAGTACTTTGATGACACCAGAATCACTTCCTTAATTGGGTGGTTATAAAGGTGGCATTGGGTATTGTGAAACTATGTGTTGAAGCACATGGATCAAGAGTAGGATTTGTCCATCCATATGACGGATAGATATACTCTGGGCCCTCTCGGTGGAATGTCATACAATTGGCTTGCAAGCATGTGACTAGGTCACAAGGGATGTCATATCACGGAACGAGTAAATAGTACTTATTGGTAATAATGTTGAACTAGGTATAGAAATACCGACGATCAAACCTCCGATAAGTAAAGTATCGTGCGACAAAGGGAATTGGTATCATATGTGAATGGTTCATTCAATCACAAAGTTATCATTGAATATGTGGGAGCCCCTATGGATCTCCAGGTCCAGCTATTGGTTATTGATTGGAGAGGTGTCTTGATCATGTTTGCATAGTTCACGAACCATAGGGTGACACACTTAAGGAATCAATATTGTTTAAGTAGATATGGAATGTGAGTTGGAGACTGAATGCTGTTCGGAGTCTCGGTTTGGATCCAGGACATCACGAGATCTAGAATGGTCCGTAGAATAAGATTCATATAAGGAAAGTCAATTTCCGGGGTTCGGAAATGTTTTCGGTGTTTTGATCAGAAGCTTCTAGAATGTTCTAGAGGGACCACCAGTGGGTCCACCACCCCGGGAGGGGTCACTTAGGCTGTGGCATGCCCTAGGTTCCAGCCACACCAATCCCAAAGGGCAAATCGGCCAACACTAGGAAGTTGGGGTCAACCCCTAGTTTGAGAAGTCAAATCCTAGTTTGGAAAGGAAAGGGAGAACTTGAAGGGTAAGTTCCCACCCCTCCCTTGCTAGCCGAGTTGGGGCAACTCGGCTAGGGATAGGAAGCCCTTGGCCGCCGCCCCCCATCTATATAAGGAGGGGTGGGGGCGCACCCCTTGGCCCAGGCACCCCAAACCTAGGCACCACCCCTCTCTCCTCCACCACCCTGCTCCGTCTTAGGCGAAGCCCTGCAGAAATCTCTCCTCCACCACCACCACCACACTATCGTGCTGTTGAGATTCCAAGGAGATCTACTACCTATGCTGCCTGCTGGAATAGGGATAGGAAGGTCTTCATCGACTCCGTGCGTGTGACCGGATGCGGAAGCACTGCCGAAACACGGCGCCGGAAGGATCGTCTACGCGATCTTGAGATAGGAAAGTGATCGACTACATCAACCACAAGATCTAATCTTGTTAATGCTTTGGATCTACAAGGGCTAATTCTCTACAATCTCGTTGCACCGATATCATAGATTTGGTCTTGGCTTTGCCATAGATTATATCTTGGTTTTATGTATTCTCGCGATAGAAATTTTTTGTTTTCCATGCTACGAACCCAACAGTGGTATCATAGCCGACTCTATGCGTAGATATGTTGCACGAGTAGAACACAGTGGTTTTGTGGGTGTTGATGCTTTTGTTGTCGCTTGCTTTTTATGTACTTTGCATCTTGCGGGATGGTGGGATGAAGCGACTCGGGCTAACCTTACATGTCATCGTACATGAGACTTTCTCCATGCTCAATGTGCAACTTGTATTGCACAAGTTGCTTTGCGGGTGTCTGTCTCTATCACCATAGTTAAGACTCAATTTACAATGGGCACTTGACAACACTTGTATTAGCATTGTGGTTCTTGTTCGTAGGTCAGAACGGTTCTTATTCGAAAGCCCCAAGCAATGTAAAACATGCAAAGAAAATTAGAGGCGTCTAACTTGTTTTTGCAGGGCATGTGATGTGATATGGCCATGATGTGACTATGATTATATTTGATGTATGCAATGATCCTTATTATAAGTTGGCAACCTGCAGGAGCCTTATGGTTGTCTTTATATTTGTTAAGACCTGCGTGTCTATTCATCAAGTAGTTGTAATAGTTGTTGTTGGTGATGGACAACCATGAAGCAACACCATTGACCTTGACGCCACGCTGGTGATGATGGAGATCATGTTTGTGCTTTGGAGATGGAGATCAAAGGCATAAGAAGAAAGGCCATATCATATCACATATTATGAAGTGCATGTGATGTTAATCCTTTTTATGCATCTTATATTTCTTAGATCACGACGGTAGCATTATAAGATTATCCCTATCAATAAATATCAAGTAATAAAGTGTTCATCCTTAGTAGGCACCATTGCTAAGACTCGTCATTTTGAAGCATCTCGTGATGATCGGGTGTGATAGATTCTACATGTGCATACAACAGGTGCAAGCCATATTTGCACATGCGGATACTAAGGTTAATCTTGACGAGCCTATCATGTACAAACATGGTCTCGAAACACGGACTGAAAGGTAAAGCATGAGTCATATGAATGATATGATGAACATGTTGATTGTTCGCCTTTGAATCTACATCTTCTCTCGTGAAGATCGGACTTGGTGTATTGGATTTGGTTCGTGTGATCACTAAAACAATGTGAGGGATGTTGTTTTTAGTGGGAGTTCACCTAGTTAATTTAAGTATTAAATTTGAACTCAATTTATCATAAACTTAGTATAAACTCTTTGCAACTATGTTGTAGATCATGGCGGCCCTACCATCAATTTTAATGCATTCCTAGAGAAAGAAAAGTTGAAAAACAATGGAAGCAACTTTATGGACTGGTTCCATAACATGAGGGTTGTCCTCAATGCTGGTCAGTTGACCTATGTGTTGGATGCACTGTTGGGTGACCCGCCTGCAGCTGCTACCGACGAGGTGAAAAATGTTTACCTCACTCGAAAGAATCAATACTCCATAGTTTAGTGTGCCATCCTGTATGGTTTGGAATCGGAGCTTCAGAAGCGCTTTGAGAACTGCGACCCTTATGATATTATCAATGAGCTCAAAATGATATTTGAAACTCATGCGGTCGTGGAAAGCTATGAAGCGTCCGAGAAGTTCTTTAACTACAAGATGGAAGAGGGCAGCTCCATTAGCGAGCACGTGCTTAAAATGTCCAGGCACGCGAACAAACTCGCATATTTGAGAATAAATATTCCTAATGCGTTGGGGATTCATCGTGTCCTCCAATCACTGCCACCTAGTTACAAGAACTTTGTGATGAACTACAACATGCAGCGCATGGATAAGTCGTTGCATGAACTCTTCTCCATGTTGAAGTCTGCAGAAGTGGAGATTAAGAAAGAGCACCAAGTGTTGATGGTCAATAAGACCACCAATTTCAAGAAGCAACGTAATCCTAAGAAGAAGGGCAACTTCAAGAAGGGTGGCAATAAAGCTACCACGCCTGCTAAGAAGCTCAAGGCTAGTCCTAAGCCTGATACTGAATGCTTTTACTGCAAGGGCGAAGGTCACTAGAAGCGGAATTGCCCCAAGTACCTGGAAGATCTGAAGAACAACAACATCAAGAAGAAAAGGTATATTCGATATACATGTTATTGATGTGTATCTTACTAGTAATCGTAGTAGTGCCTGGGTATTTGATACTGGTTCGGCTGCTCATATTTGTAACTCGAAATAGGTGCTACAAAATAAGCAAATACTAGCGAGAGACAAGGTGACGATGCGTGTTAGAAATGGCTCCAAGGTTGATGTGATCGCCGTTGGCATGCTCTCTCTTCATCTACCATCGGGATTATTTTTAAATCTATATAATTTTTATTTGGTACCTATGTTAAGCATGAACATTATATCTAGATCTTGTTTATTGCGAGACGGTTACTCGTTTAAGTCCAAGAATAATGGTTGTTCTTTTATATGAGTAATATCTTTTATGGTCATGCACCTGAGATGGATGGTCTATTCTTATTGAATATCAATAGTAGTGATACACATGTTCATAATATAGATGCTAAACGAATGAAATTGAATGATAATTATACATACATGTGGCACTGTCGTCTTGGTCACATTGGAGTGAAGCGCATGAAGAAACTCCATTCTGATGGACTTCTTGAATCACTTGAAAGATGTGAAGCATGTCTAATGGAAAAAATGACTAAGACTCCACTCTCTGGAATAATGGAGCGAGTTACGGACTTGTTGGAGATCATGCATACCGATGTGTGCGATCCAATGAGTCTAGCATCGCGCGGTGGTTATCGTTATGTTCTTACTTTCACGGATGACTTGAGTAGATATGGGTATATCTATTTTATGAAACATAAGTCCGAAACTTTCGAGAAGTTTAAGGAATTCCAAAGTGAAGTAGAAAATCAACTTAACAAGAAGATTAAGTTTCCGCGATCTGATCACAGAGGTGAATATATAAGTTACAAGTTTGGCATGCATTTGAAGAAATCGGAATACTTTCACAATTGACACCGCCGGGAACACCACAGCGTAATGGTGTGTCCGAACGTCGTAATCAAACTCTATTAGATATGGTTCGTTCTATGATGTCTCTTACATATTTACCGTTATCGTTTTGGGGTTATGCATTAAAGACAGTCACATTCACTTTAAATAGGGCACCATCTAAATCTGTTGAAACGACAGTGTAGGAATTATGGTTTGGTAAGAAACCTAAGTTGTCGTTGCTTAAAGTTTGGGGTTGCAAAGCTTATGTAAAGAAGGTACAACCCGACAAGCTTGAACCCAAAGCGGAGAAATGCGTCTTCATAGGATACCCTAAAGAAAAATTGGGTATACCTTCTATCATAGATCCGAAGGCAAAGTTTTCGTTGCAAAGAATGGATCCTTTCTTGAGAAGTAATTTCTCTCGAAAGAAGTGACTGGAAGGAAAGTAGAACTCGACGAGGTTGTTGAACCTTCTCTCGGATTTGAGAGTAGCGCAGCACCAGAAGATGTTCTTGTGCCGCCTGCATCAATAAGAGAGAAATCTAATGATGGTGATCATGAAACTTTGAACGAAGTTGCTACTAAACCTCGCATGTCGATGAGGGTTCGTACCACTCCTGATTGGTATGACCCTATTATGAATGTCATGTAGGTGGACAACACTGACGACCCTGCAACATATGAGGAAGCAATGATGAGCCTAGATTCCAACAAATGGCAAGATGCCATGAAATCCGAGATTGGGTCCATGTACGAAAACCAAGTGTGGACTTTGGTGGACTTACCTGATGACCGTAAGGCTGTCGAGAACAAATGGATTTTCAAGAAGAAAACAAGCGTTGATGGTAATGTTACTGTCTTTAAAGCTCGACTTGTCGCAAAAGGGTTCCGACAAATTCAAGGAGTTGACTACGACGAGACTTTCTCACCGGTAGCGAAGCTAAAGTCTGTCAGGATTTTATTAGAAATCGCTGCATATTACGATTATGAGATATGGCAGATGGATGTCAAAATGGCGTTCCTCAGTGGTGACATTGAAGAAGAGTTGTATATGGTACAACCCAAATGTAACATCCCTAAAATCATGATTTCAAAGATTGCATATCATCCATGCATGCATATAGTTTTGAGATCAATTTCAAACCAATTTCAAGAAAACAGAAGCACATAGTGCTATCATTTTATGTGAGCAAACTTAAATCAAATGACCATCCCCATTTGAGAGCTTAAGTGTTTTAAAACCAAGTTTGTTTGTTTCCTTGTTGATTGGATTGAGTGTGGAGTTTGAACAAAATTATACAAAATAAAAATGGTTTCAAAACCATTTTCAAAACATTTGCAAATCAAGTGCTATGGCACTGTTTATTTTGTTTATTCAAAAGAACCAAGCTTGAACAGAGAGACCACTTGATTTTATGTCCTGAAATGTGAATGTTGCACCCTACAAAATCCTGGAAAAAGTTTGAATTCAAAAGCCTTTGAAATCATTTGAAAATCAATCCAGAAATTCAAATCAGAAATAGAAAAGGAATAAAGAAAAAGAAAAAGGCCGGCGCCAGACTTTGGGCCCAACAGTGAAACCAGCCCAACTAGCCCACCCGGGTCCCCCCCTCTCTCTCTCACGCGCAGACGCACCCACGGAGTCACTGACGCCCGGACCCCACTCCCTCTCTGTTTATTTCGCTGACAAGCGGGCCCTGTCCACGTCATCATCGTCTTCCCCCAGATTCCGCGCACGAACACCGCCGCTGGCCGTTGCTGCGTTGATTCCGCGGTGTAATTGGCATTGATTCACTGGGCGTTTCTTGTCGAGCTCCTGCCTACTTAAGCCCCTCCCTCTCGCGGCCATTTCCCCTCACCCAATTTCCTCTCCACGCACGCTGCTTTCATGACTTCGCTGAACCCGCTCTTGCTCACGACCTCGCCGACGAATTCCGGTGAGCACCGTGTCCCCTCTGTCCATGGTTCATACTGGCATACTCTACAACTCCGTGCGCATCTACTGACATCTTTCATTTGCTCGCGCATGGCCTGTAGCCTCGGCAGCGACAACGACTCAGCGCCACCGCTCTCTACACGAACTCCGGCGACCTCTCCCCGTAAGTACCAGCCGCCCCTTGCCCTCTGGTTGATACTCCTAGGATCCCCATCGTCTTGCGCATCTAACGATGCCCTCCTTTTGTCTTAGCGCGACGCAGAACCTCGCCAACGTCGACCAGCAGCCGTACCCAACGCGTTCGCGAACTCCGGCGAGGAATCCTCGACGACTCCAAGCGCCCCTTCGCCAACCATAGACACGTTGAGCTTCACCTCGACACGGAGGTTCTGGTGAGCATCCTCTCCCCTCACGGCGCCTAAACGCAGACACCGCCGCCAGTCGCCGCCGCTAGCACCGCTAGTCTATGGTCAAAGCAACAGCAACCGTTGGATGTAGATCTTACAGTTTAGATTAGATCTGAGCGAAACGTTTTCTTTGAATCTGGCGCGTTGGATCTGACTTGATCTGACGGCGCGGAAGGGTGATCCTGAGTGAAACGGTATCGGCCAATAGGATAGCGCCGCGTGGCTAGGGTTTGGTTTAAAAACAGAATTTGAAATCTGATTTATATCCAAATTTGATTTAGCTATAACTTTTGATTCCCACGTTAGATTTTGGCAAATTTTATACCGTTGGAATCAGGAGAGCAAACCCTTTCCATTTATGCAATGTGTTTAAAGTTTTGCTTATGTTAAAATAGTTTTATTTGCAGAAACATGTGTAGGGCTTATTTGGGTATATGAAATGTTTAGGATTTGTTTTTAGTGTCAAATAAACTTGGTTTGGCAAGTTTTTGACTTTTTTAAGATTCAGTACTATGCACTTGCTTGGTTGAGTTTTAAAAATCATCACTTAGAATTTTGCATGCATGCATATGTATTTTTGTTTGTTTGTATATGTTGTGTGTAATTTGTTGCTACCATTCTTTGTGTAGACTTTGGTGCTAGTGATTGTGATTGTGAAGAGTGCTACTCTCCCAACTACCAAGGCAAGTGGTACTTCATGAATATTTCTATTCCTATATTTTATACTAAGCACTAGAAATATTTTGCTAAGTCTTGCATGTTAATATTTTTGCCTATATGCCATGTTGGGAAATCCTAAGTAGTTGTAGAATTGCTAGGAAAATTCTAAGTTAAGTTACTATATATGCCATGCTTAGCCTAGCTAGTAGCAAACAAGGGTTGGTGAAATATACATGTTATGATAAAAATATTTCTAAGTCTTTGGACTTATGTTTTTCTTAATAAAACAACTAAGTCAATGAATCACCTGGGTGGAAAGGGACTTGATTGGTGGTTTTGGTTGAGTGGTTACACAAGGCCCATGGCTATGGTTTACCTTGTGTATCTCACTTGTGGAAAGCCACCCAGGAACAAAGGGATTTTAGAGGCCAAGTGTTGAGAAGATTCTAGTGCAGCCACTTGGCAATATGGGCTCTACCTGGATCACATAGGTTGCTAGAACTTAGCCATTTGGACAGTTTGTGGTAGTGGGATTGATAGGTTGGAGCGCGTCCATTTGGTCTAAGGAAGGCTTCTAAAAGGTCCTGTCTTGGTGAAACCAAGTCTGGTGGGGAAAGTGCACAACCTCTGCAGATGGAAAAATCTAAGTACTTAGCCAAGTCCATGGTAATGGACAACTTGAGCATCAAGACATGGAAGCTATCAAGAATCTCATCATTCCAACTTCTAAGTAAAAACTTGTGGGTGAACAAGGGTGAAGGACCTCAATGTCTATTGTTGGTTCCTTGGGAAAAGTTTTGACAAAGAAAAACTTAGTGATTTCAACTAATAGGCAAAACCTATTTTTGAGCAAAGCAAGCCAAGCTACACTTAGCCAAATTGCATATAGTAATATAGTCCACCTAAATTTTACTAAGGTATCACTTGCCAATACTATTCCAAAGTATTGACCCACTGTGGCTGTAACTTGTGATGTTGCAGGTTACTCTGATGAGGATTAGGTGTCATGAGTCTACACTCAACATGTTTGCCTGTGGCACATGAAGATGAAGACTTATAATTATTTACTTATTCAAACTCTTGTAATAGGCCTGTGGCCTTTGAGTTGTAAAGACTATGTTTATCTCTGGAATGCATGTAATAAATGACCTTTGTATATGTGTACTTCATCTTAAACTGTGGATGCTAGCAATGATCCAGGGACTAGCATTGCAATCACAGGGATCCTTTTCCTTTACAAAGGAGGGATCTTACAGGTGGTATCAGAGCACTGTGTTGCCTGTAGGATTATGACCCTAGGATTGGAAACCACTAAGGAAAAAAAATCAACTTCTACACTTGTCTATTCTTCTCGTAAACTTTTCTAATCTTCTCTCTCATCTCTATTTGTAGATGAACTCCATCAACGAAGCCATGAGGAAAGGACCACTCATGACAATGACTTTGGAGTGTGAGACAGAATTCCCCAAGGCTCTCAAGGACCTCATGGTTGCATTAGAGATACAAGGTGCAGCTGTGTACAAAGGTTTTCCTGTGATGGATGAAGGAGTGGAATACTGGTGGGTGCAACTTCACTTGTATAAAAACAAGGAAGACAACCATTAGGAAAAAGGATTCTGCATGTTCACCAATTCAGTGGTGCACCCTACATTCTTTGAATCAGCAAGGGATGCAGCTTGGAAGACCATCAAGGAACTTGGTGATAGAGTCAAGTGCAGGATGCTCAACCTCCAAAATGATCTAAGGAAAGAGAAGGAACATACCCAAGAGTTGGAAGCTACCAACCAAACCTTAAGAGGAGATATTATAGACTTAGTGATGGAATCATGTGAGCAAGATAGGCTGATTGCTTCTAGAAACATTGTGTTAGCCAACAGATCCAGTGAGATAGGATTATAAACGTACTTCGTTAGTTGGACCACCACCTATCACCTTATTTTCCAAAATGTTGCTTTAAAATAAGATTGAACCTTGGTTGTTGTAATGGTTTCATGTATGCATGACTTGTGTGTTTTGCTTCCCAAGGATATGTATGTGATGTTTCGTCTTTTGTTTTATCTTAAATAGATGCCTATTACCATCAACACTATTGAGGAGTTCTAGGTTACCCGCTTTGGTTCTCGTATCATTGAGCTTACTACTTTGCTCAATCTCCCTCTTCCGACCATCATTGTGCATCCCCTCACCAAGTTTGAGAGGAAGGACCTCTGGGGCTTCAATGTCAACCAGCCCGGAGGCCAGATAGAGCCTACCACGGAGGCCATTGTCTTCAAGCTCATGCACGATGACAGGGAGAGAGGCCTTGAGGTAGTTATGCAGGATCTGATAGGACGTCTGCTAGGGCGACACTCCCGACAGGTTAGAGGTACCCACTTCCACGTCTTCGGAAGACGTGATGAGGATGGAGAGTCCATCGACTTCGAGGATGATTCGAGGGGCGAATGAGCCGAGCACTGTACCTCCAGGACTTAGAGTCTCTCATTAGGCACGTGGACACGGACAGGACCAATGTCATGCTCAAGAATGATGAGCTCAGTGCGGCCATGAGAAGGACAAGCTCTTGGCAAGACAAGACGAGATAGTCAAGGAAATGGAGGCGAAGTTCGAGACCCAGGACAGGAAGTTCAAGAGTCGGGAGAAGCATGTCCAGGACAGGAACAAGAAGATCCGGGACATGACTGAAGAACTGCAGTCCAAGGACTTCGAGCTAGAGCAGCAGCAGACGGTGATTGAGAGGCTTCGTTCCTAGAAGAGGGCTCTCAAGGCCAAGATAGAGACCTTGACCACTAGCATCGAGGAAAACAAGACTGCGATGGAGAACACATGTCTTACCTTTGTCGAGGAGGAGATTGATGCCGATGAGTAGATTCGACTACTCATTTATCTTTTATTATAGTACTTGTTATTTGAGAACTTGTTATTTGACCATCCGACATGTGGATGGCTTGCAACTTGTGTGTTTTACTTTGTGAACTTGTTATCTTGTTGTTGAACTTTTTATCTTTGTGTTGCATGCTTGTGTTTGCTTATGTGATGTAATGTGCATGAAAGCATCTATGGGTATCTCATTCTTATCTTTATTGAACAAACCACAGATGCCTCCCCGTCGTGCAAACCCCAACCCCAACAACAACAACATCACTCCAAAAATGCAACAAATGATGACTGCTCAAACTCAGCTAATGCAGATGATGATGACGTTCATCCAGAACCAAAACAACAACAACAACAACAACAATAACAACAATAACAACAACAACAACAACAACCCACCGGGTTTTGATATGCTCACTAGGTTCTTGAGATTGAGGCCAGCAAAGTTCTCTGGAACGACTGATCCCATGGTGGCCAATGACTGGCTACGCTCAGTAAACAAGGACTTGGTAACAGTGGGCTGTACGGATGCTGAAAAGGTC
Source organism: Avena insularis (assembly GCA_023614405.1). Taxonomy (NCBI): domain Eukaryota; kingdom Viridiplantae; phylum Streptophyta; class Magnoliopsida; order Poales; family Poaceae; genus Avena; species Avena insularis. Next base: position 295,723,503 of record CM042689.1, on the reverse strand, counting down.
AGATTTGCAGCACATCTGCTGGAAGGACCAGTCGCCACTTGGTGGGACAACTTCCAGATCACCACTCCCATAGATGAAGTGACATGGGCTATCTTTGAGGATGGCTTTCACACTGCTCATATCTCATCAGGAGTGATGAGTCTGAAAAAGAAAGAGTTCCATAATCTGAAGCAGCGCCACCGCAGCATGGCTAAATATATTGAGGAGTTCAACAATTTGGCGCATTATGCACCGGACGAAGTTGACACTGATGCCAAGAGAAAGGAAAAATTTCTTGAAGGCTCGAATGATGAGCTGAATCTGCAATTGGCTGTGGCCTATGTTCCCACTTATCAGTCGCTCTGTGACAAGGTTGCTATTTTGGAGAACAAAATAAAGCAAGTTGAGAGTAGAAAGAGAAAGCACTCCAACAAGCACAACTCGGGATCGTCTCACAAACGATCTCACTATGATGACAGCGGAAGTTTAGGATCCCACAAGCATGGGAAATTCAACAAGCACCACAACCACAACCGTCATGACAACAAGCATCACCGTAGTCATGACAATGACAAGTACAAGAACCACAAGAGTGGACATAAGAGCCACCACAGTGGTAATGGAAGTGGAAGTGGAAGTCAGCCTGTTAAGAGAGACACCAGTCAGGTTGAATGCTTCAAATGCAAGAAGATGGGACATTATGCAAATGACTGCCCCGAAAAGAAAGTTAAAGGACCCAACAAGCCCAACCCGTTTCAGAAGGGACAGGTAAACCACATCAATGTGGAGGAGGTCTATGATGAGCCTGATGTTGTTGCTGGTAAGTTCAGACTCAATTCTATTCCAGCATTTGTTCTTTTTGATACTGGAGCATCGCATTCATTCATATCAAAAGCATTTGTTGATAGAAATGGGTTTCCAACTGAAAACATTGGGTGTCCAATAAAAGTTAGTTCTCCGGGTGGAGATATGATAGTAAGTCTTGGATGCCGGGATCTAGTAATAGAGTTTGGAAAGCATAAATTTCCAGTGAGTCTGATAATCCTAGATTCCCAAGGACTGGACGTAATATTGGGAATGGATTGGATGGCTAAGTATGAAGGAGTACTAGATTGTGCCAATCGTACTGTTGCACTCACAACCCCGAAAAGAAAAAGAATTAAATTCAAGTCCAACTTTGAATCCAAAGGAAGTAAGCTAAATTCTCTTAAGGTGGTTAGCATGGACAGTGTGCCAATTGTGAGTGAGTATCCGGATGTGTTTCCGGAAGAATTGCCGGGAATGCCACGAGATAGAGATGTGGAGTTTCTGATAGATTTGGTACCAGGGTCTGGACCAATAGCAAAGAGACCATATAAAATGTCAGTTGATGAACTGAAAGAACTCAAGAAACAACTAGGAGAACAGTTGCAGAAAGGATTTATTCAACCAAGTTCTTCATCTTGGGGAGCCCCAGTTTTGTTCGTGGAGAAGAAAGATAGAAGTCAAAGGTTATGCATAGATTACCGTTCACTCAACGAGGTAACTATCAAGAACAAATACCCTTTGCCTAGAATTAATGACTTGTTTGATCAGCTAGAAGGAGCATGTGTGTTCTCAAAGATTGATCTAAGGTCAGGCTATTTTCAACTCAAGATAAGGGAACAAGACATACCTAAGACAGCATTCACTACAAGGTATGGATTGTATGAGTATACCGTAATGCCTTTTGGCTTGACAAATGCTCCAGCATACTTCATGAATATGATGAACAAGGTGTTCATGGAATTCCTTGACAAGTTTGTTGTTGTTTTCATTGATGACATCTTAGTCTACTCCAAGAGAAAAGAAGAACATGAAGGACATTTGCGTTTGATACTTGAGAAATTAAGAGAGCATAAACTTTATGCCAAATTCAGCAAGTGTGAGTTCTGGTTGGATGAAGTTGGTTTTCTTGGTCATGTTATGACAAAGGATGGTGTAGCAGTTGATCCTGCTAAAGTTTCAGCGGTAACTAAATGGGAATCTCCCAAGTCCGTGAAAGAAGTTCATAGTTTCCTTGGCTTAGCAGGTTACTACAGAAGGTTCATTGAAAATTTCTCCAAGGTAGCTAAGCCTATGACAGAATTATTAAAGAAATACAAGAAGTTTGCTTGGTCTGAAGGTTGTGAACTCAGCTTTCAGGACTTGAAGAATAGACTTGTGACAGCACCAGTCTTGTGTCTACCAGATTTGGAAAAGGATTTCCAAGTATATTGTGATGCATCTCATCAAGGTTTGGGTGCAGTACTTATGCAAGACGGTAAAGTAGTGGCTTATGCCTCGAGACAACTCAAAACTCATGAGGTGAACTATCCTACTCATGATTTAGAGTTAGCCTCTGTTGTCCATGCACTCAAAACATGGAGGCATTATCTTTTGGGAAAGCGTTGTGAAGTGTTCACAGATCACAAAAGTTTGAAGTATATCTTCACCCAAAAGGAAATTAATATGAGACAAAGAAGATGGCTAGAACTTATCAAGGACTATGACTTAAGTTTGCAATACCACCCCGGTAAAGCAAATGTTGTAGCAGATGCTCTAAGTCGTAAGGTTTTTGTGAATGGCCTTACCAAAGGATAATTGCCAGATGATCTGTGTACCCAATTTAGAAAACTCAGATTGGAGATTGTGCCTGAAGGACATCTCATGTCTTTGGATGTTCAACCCACTTTGTTAGACAAGATCAAAGAAGCTCAGAAGGTAGATAAAGAAATCGAGGAGATTAAAGAAAAGATTGGCAAAGGAAAAGCCAAAGAATTCCATGAAGACGAACAGGGTACTTTATGGCATGGGAAACGTATCTGTGTTCCACAAGATCCGGAGCTGCGGAAACTGATTTTGCAAGTAGCACACAACTCACCATATTCCATTCACCCGGGTAACACCAAAATGTACATGGACATGAAAGAAAGATTTTGGTGGAATAATCTCAAGAAGGACATCGCCGAACACATTGCTTTGTGTGACGTGTGTAGTAGAGTGAAGGCGGAACATCAGAAACCAGCAGGTTTGCTTCAACCACTACCTATTCCTGATTGGAAGTGGGACAAGATTGGTATGGATTTCATTACCGGATTACCAAGGACCAGGTCAGGATACGATTCTATTTGGGTAGTAGTGGATCGCCTAACTAAAGTGGCTCATTTCATATCCGTGAAGACAACCTATACAAGTGCTAAGTTAGCCAGAATCTACATGAGTAAAATTGTATGTCTACATGGAGTGCCCAAGAGTATTGTGTCTGATAGGGGAACTCAATTCACTTCCCATTTTTGGAGACTGCTACATGAGTCATTGGGAACGAGGTTGGAATTCAGTACTGCTTTTCATCCTCAAACTGATGGACAAACAGAAAGAACTAATCAGATTCTCGAAGACATGTTGAGGGCATGTGCCCTAGACTATGGAGCCAGTTGGGATGAAAGTCTGCCTTACGCAGAGTTTTCTTATAACAACAGCTATCAAGCCAGCATTGAGATGGCACCGTTTGAGTTTCTCTACGGAAGAAAGTGTACCACCCCATTGTTATGGAATGGTGTGGGAGAAAGAAGTTTATTCGGGCCAAATCTTATCAAAGAAGCCGAAGAGAAGGTCAAATTGGTTAAGGACAGGTTGAAGATAGCACAGTCCCGACAGAAAAGCTACGCAGATCCTAAGCGTAGAGAAGTCACCTATGAAGTTGGTGATAGAGCTTATCTTAGAGTGTCACCACTTCGTGGAGTGAAGAGATTCGGAGTCAAAGGAAAATTGGCACCAAGATATGTTGGGCCATTCAAGATTCTGAGTCGCAAAGGAGAAGTTGCCTATGAAATTGAACTACCAGAATCTTTGTCAGCTGTCCATAATGTGTTTCATGTGAGCCAGCTTAAGAAATGTCATCCTGAAATGGAAGAAACTTCTTTGAAGGATACTATACCTTTGGAGGAGGTTCAACTAGAAAGTGATCTCACTTATGAAGAGAAACCTATCAAAATTCTTGAGACTGCAGAAAGAGTCACAAGGACTAAGACTATCAAGTTTTGCAAAGTGCAGTGGAATCATCATTCCGAAGAGGAAGCAACATGGGAAAGAGAAGATGATCTTCGGAAAGACCACCCTCACCTATTTGCTAGCCAATCCGAATCTCGAGGGCGAGATTCACCTTAAGGGGGTTAGATTTGTAACATCCCTAAAATCATGATTTCAAAGATTGCATATCATTCATGCATGCATATAGTTTTGAGATCAATTTCAAACCAATTTCAAGAAAACAGAAGCACATAGTGCTATCATTTTATGTGAGCAAACTTAAATCAAATGACCATCCCCATTTGAGAGCTTAAGTGTTTTAAAACCAAGTTTGTTTGTTTCCTTGTTGATTGGATTGAGTGTGGAGTTTGAACAAAATTATACAAAATAAAAATGGTTTCAAAACCATTTTCAAAACATTTGCAAATCAAGTGCTATGGCACTGTTTATTTTGTTTATTCAAAAGAACCAAGCTTGAACAGAGAGACCACTTGATTTTATGTCCTGAAATGTGAATGTTGCACCCTACAAAATCCTGGAAAAAGTTTGAATTCAAAAGCCATTGAAATCATTTGAAAATCAATCCAGAAATTCAAATCAGAAATAGAAAAGGAATAAAGAAAAAGAAAAAGGCCGGCGCCAGACTTTGGGCCCAACAGTGAAACCAGCCCAACTAGCCCACCCGGGTCCCCCTCTCTCTCACGCGCAGACGCACCCACGGAGTCACTGACGCCCGGACCCCACTCCCTCTCTGTTTATTTCGCTGACAAGCGGGCCCTGTCCATGTCATCATCGTCTTCCCCAAGATTCCACGCACGAACACCGCCGTTGGCCGTTGCTGTGTTGATTTCGCGGTGTAATTTGCATTGATTCACTGGGCGTTTCTTGTCGAGCTCCTGCCTACTTAAGTCCCTCCCTTCGCGGCCATTTCCCCTCACCCAATTTCCTCTCCATGCCACCAGGCTGCTCGCAACTCGCCAGACACTGCCGCTGCTCCGACGACCTCGCCGAAGAATTCCGGTGAGCACCATGTCCCCCTCTGTCCATGGTTCATACTAGCATACTCTACAACTCCGTGCGCATCTACTGACATCTTTCATTTGCTCGCGCATGGCATGTAGCCTCGGCAACGACAACGACTCAGCGCCGCCGCTCTCTGCACGAACTCCGGCGACCTCTCCCCGTAAGTACCAGCCGCCCCTTGCCCTATGGTTGATACGCCTAGGATCCCCATCATCTTGTGCATCTAACGGTGCCCTCCTTTTGTCTTAGCGCGACGCAGAACCTCGCCAACGTCGACCAGCAGCCGTACCCGACGCGTTCGCGAACTCCGGCGAGGAATCCCCGACGACTCCGAGCGCCCCTTCGCCAACCAGAGACACGTTGAGCTTCACCTCGACACGGCGGTTCTGGTGAGCATCCTCTCCCCTCCCCGGGCGACCTAGAACGCCGGCACCGCCGCTGACAGACATGCCGCCGCAAGTCGCCGCCGCTAGCACCGCTAGTCTATGGTCAAAGCAACAGCAACCGTTGGATGTAGATCTTACGGTTTAGATTAGATCTGAGCAAAACGTTTTCTTTGAATCTGGCGTGTTGGATCTGACTTGATCTGACGGCGCGGAAGGGTGATCCTGAGTGAAACGGTATCGGCCAATAGGATAGCGCCGCGTGGCTAGGGTTTGGTTTAAAAACAGAATTTGAAATATGATTTATATCCAAATTTGATTTAGCTATAACTTTTGATTCCCACGTTAGATTTTGGCAAATTTTATACCGTTGGAATCAGGAGAGCAAACCCTTTCCATTTATGCAATGTGTTTAAAGTTTTGCTTCTGTTAAAATAGTTTTATTTTCAGAAACATGTGTAGGGCTTATTTGGGTATATGAAATGTTTAGGATTTGTTTTTAGTGTCAAATAAACTTGGTTTGGCAAGTTTTTGACTTGTTTAAGATTCAGTACTATGCACTTGCTTGGTTGAGTTTTAAAAATCATCACTTAGCATTTTGCATGCATGCATATGTATTTTTGTTTGTTTGTATATGTTGTGTGTAATTTGTTGCTACCATTCTTTGTGTAGACTTTGGTGCTAGTGATTGTGATTGTGAAGAGTGCTACTCTCCCAACTACCAAGGCAAGTGGTACTTCATGAATATTTCTATCCCTATATTTTATACTAAGCACTAGAAATATTTTGCTAAGTCTTGCATGTTAATATTTTTTCCTATATGCCATGTTGGGAAATCCTAAGTAGTTGTAGAATTGCTAGGAAATTTCTAAGTTAAGTTACTATCTATGCCATGCTTAGCCTAGCTAGTAGCAAACAAGGGTTGGTGAAATATACATGTTATGATGAAAATATTTCTAAGTCTTTGGACTTATGTTTTTCTTAATAAAACAACTAAGTCAATGAATCACCTGGGTGGAAAGGGACTTGATTGGTGGTTTTGGTTGAGTGGTTACACAAGGCCCATGGCTATGGTTTACCTTGTGTATCTCACTTGTGGAAAGCCACCCAGGAACAAAGGGATTTTAGAGGCCAAGTGTTGAGAAGCTTCTAGTGCAGCCACTTGGCAATATGGGCTCTGCCTGGATCACATTGGTTGCTAGAACTTAGCCATTTTGACAGTTGGTGGTAGTGGGATTGATAGGTTGGAGCGCGTCCATTTGGTCTAAGGGAAGGCTTATGAAAGGTCCTGTCTTGGTGAAACCAAGTCTGGTGGGGAAAGTGCACAACCTCTGCAGATGGAAAAATCTAAGTACTTAGCCAAGTCCATGGTAATGGACAACTTGAGCATCAAGACATGGAAGCTATCAAGAATCTCATCATTCCAACTTCTAAGTAAAAACTTGTGGGTGAACAAGGGTGAAGGACCTCAATGTCTATTGTTGGTTCCTTGGGAAAAAATTTGACAAAGAAAAACTTAGTGATTGCAACTAATAGGCAAAACCTATTTTTGAGCAAAGCAAGCCAAGCTACACTTAGCCAAATTGCATATAGTAATATAGTCCACCTAAATTTTACTAAGGTATCACTTGCCAATACTATTCCAAAGTATTGACCCACTGTGGCTGTAACTTGTGATGTTGCAGGTTACTCTGATGAGGATTAGGTGTCATGAGTCTACACTCAACATGTTTGCCTGTGGCACATGAAGATGAAGACTTATAATTATTTACTTATTCAAACTCTTGTAATAGGCCTGTGGCCTTTGAGTTGTAAAGACTATGTTTATCTCTGGAATGGATGTAATAAATGACCTTTGTATCTGTGTACTTCATCTTAAACTGTGGATGCTAGCAATGATCCAGGGACTAGCATTGCAATCACAGGGATCCTTTTCCTTTACAAAGGAGGGATCTTACACCAAAGGTTTTCTCGATCCTAAAGATGCTAACAAGGTATGCAAACTTCAATGACCCATTTATGGATTGAAGCAAGCATCCCAGAGCCAGAATCAACATTTTGATAAGGTGATCAAAAACTTTGGATTTATACAAACTTATGGAGAAGTTTGTATTTACAAGAAAGTGAGTGGGAGCTCTATAGCATTCCTGGTACTATATGAGGATGACATATTGTTGATTGGGAATGATATAGAACTTCTTGAAAGTGTCAAAAGATATTTGAATAATAGTTTTTCAATAAAAGATCTTGGCGAAGCAACATACATCTTAGGCATCAAGATTTATAGAGATAGATCGAGACGCTTAATAGCGCTTTCACAAAGTACATACTTGGACAAGGTTCTAAAGAGGTTTAGAATAGAAGAAAGCAAGAAAGGGTTCTTGCCCATGTTGCCAGGGAAGACCTTGAGTAAAACTCAATGTATAGAAGATAGTGAGAGGATGAGTAAGATCCCCTATGCCTCGGCCATAGGATCTATCATGTATGCCATGCTGTGTACAATACCGGATATAACACATGTTGTTAGTTTGACCAGCAGATATCAAAGTGATCCAGGAGTGGAACACTGGACAACGGTCAAGAATATCCTGAAGTACCTAACTAGGACTAAGGATATGGTTCTTTCTTATGGAGGTGACAAAGATCTCGTTGTAAGCAGTTACACCAGTCAAGAATATCCTAAAGTACCTAACTAGGACTAAGTCATAGTCTGGATACGTATTTACTTTGAATGGTGCAATAGTGAGCTGGAGGAGTGCTAAGCAAAGCGTTGTGGCGAGATCTTCAACTGAATCGGAATACATAGCTGATTTGGAGGCTTCACAAGAAGCGATATGGATGAATATTTCATTATGGAGCTTGGTGTGGTTCCTAGTGCGTTGGACCCAGTGGCTATCTATTGTGACAACATGGGTGCCATAGCCAATGCACAGGAGCCAAGGTCACACAAGAAGCCGAAGCATATCAAGCTATGTTTTCATGTTATTCGTGAGCATGTCCAAGATGGTGACATAAAGATTTGCAAAGTACACAAAGATCTCAATGTGGCAGATCCGTTGACTAAACCTCTCCCTAGAGCAAAACATGACCAACACCAGAACGCCATGGGTGTTAGGTACAATACAATGTAATCTAGATTATTGACTGTAGTGCAAGTGGGAGACTGTTGGAGATATGCCCAAGAGGCAATAATAAAGTGGTTATTATTATATCTTTGTATTTATGATAAATGTTTGCATCCCATGCTATAATTTTATTAACCAGAAACATTAATACCTGTGTGTTTTGTAAACATAAAAGAGTCCCTAGTAAGCCTCTTATTTAACTAGCTTGTTGATTAATAGATGATCATGGTTTCCTGATCATGGACATTGGATGTTGTTAATAACAAGATCATATCATTAGGATAATGATGTGATGGACACACACCCATAGTAATCATAGCATAAGATCAAGTCATTAAGTTCGTTTTTCTACAAGCTTTCAGATACATAGTAACCTAATCCTTTAAACATGAGATCATGTTAATCACCATAACCCGATGAGTACTTTGATGACATCAAACATCACTTCCGTAACTGGGTGGTTATAAACATTGGGTATTATGAAAGTATGTGTTGAAGCACATGGATCAAGAGTGGGATTTGTCCAACCATATGACGAATAGATATACTCTAGGCCCTCTTGGTGGAATGTCATCCAGTTGGCTTGCAAGCATGTGACTAGGTCATAGGGGATGTCATACCACAGAATGAGTAAAGAGTACTTATCGGTAACTATTGGGGATATGCTATACGGGTATCCTCATAGCATGTCCTCTATCCGGCTAACCCGGGTGGCCCACAGTTGGTAGAATGGCCTATGGCCTTCTAGGCGGCCCATTTAGATGGATCTAGAAGGGAGGCCCATGCCGGATAAAGGAAGGCTATGGAGGAGTCACTGACGTACCCGGAGCCTTGGAGTGCAAGACATGCTAGACTGATTGTAGGCAGTGTAGGAATCTGTAACCTGTCCGGCTAGGACTTTTCCCTGTAACCCTAAGACCTGGCGACTATATAAGTCGGGCCTATGGGATCCTTTAGGGCACAACTTCACATAACCTCGCACAACAAACCAATCCCTATAACTCAGTGTATTGCCATTATAGTGATTTATAGCAGGAGTAGGATTCCGCCACCATCGTGGGATCTGAACCTGGGTAAGCTGTGTAACCTCGTACCCGTCAACCGTCTGCCTTCCCCCACGTCTCTAAACAAGCACTGTGAGGACCCCTCCATGGCGTACTCGTCGGCAATACCATGACAGTTGGCGCCCACCGTGGGGCAAGAGGCGCTTCAGGCTCTTCAGCGGGCGAGGACCAAGATCTTCGCGGGAATCGGCGAGACCGTAGCCATAGGTCATGTTCTCTTCTCCGGCAACGTTCCGATCGTCCCTCCCGACGAGTTCTAGATCCCGGCGAAGACGAACCCTACACGATGCTCGATTGTCCCCATCGGAGACATCCACCTCTTCATTGGCGAAACCGACTCGGGCACTAGTTCCCTAGGAGTCGGAGGAGAATCAAGACCCGCACGGACCGCCTACGGGCAGGACACGTTCTTAGAAGGATCGATGTCAGATCTCTCTTTGGAGTTTGCCGGCAAAGATCGCAAAAATTCAAGGCCCACCTAAACCGCCCTTGTGCAGGATATAACGGCGGATGATGGGGGAATACCAATCGGGGTATACCCACGAAGCGGATTCGCCAGCTGGATCGAGCCGACTGAAGCCAAGCCCAGAGCGGGTCGACTCATCTGGCGATCGGCGCTTCTGGACCCAGACGAGTGGCCGTTGGAGGCCCAAGACGGCGAGTTCAATACAAAGCCCACCAAATACTTGTAAACCCTAGCTGGCTGCATATATAAAGCCACCAGGGGCACCCCCACGGGGAGGCTCTCCCACATCTCTCATTAGATCTAATCTCCCACCGCCTCCGGCGACTCCATTGTAAACCAATCTATGATCATATACTGGATTGATAGCAGGACGTAGCGATCCTCCACCGAGGGGACGTGAACCTGGGTACATCGTGTGCCAATCTCGCTCCCGGATTCTCCTACGTCGCCTTGCTCCCTCTACGTAAGCTACCCCCAGTAGCATCTGCCGTGCAATACCACGACAGTTGGCGCCCACCGTGGGGCAAGCGGTGCTTGGAGGTGATAATCGAGCGGGATCCTCACCGCCATGACCCAGTTGCATCATGCGCATTGTCTGGAAAAACCCGACCGATCTGATCCGACTACTACCCAACGTCACTTGCAGCGAACAACCGCGCTAGAAATTTACGTAGCTGCAGAGATGAGATGGCGACTGATTGCTTTACTTCCTTTTAATTTGATTATTTTATTTATTCATGATTCTACTTCTAAAGTTTTTCCTGATCCGTTTTGCATGACGGTCTGTCGGTTCTACTGGAACTTGCGCCGTCGAGTCGGCAAAACCGATCTGCTTGGAGATCCTTGGCGCGAGCACCGAAAAGAGCAAGTACAAGGATTGGGGACTCATCCCATGCACAATTATCGGCGCATCATCGGTCCCTGTATGTACGGAGATTAAAACTGAGGCAGATTAGTTTGTCTACCACTCCACCCACGTGAAGGCCTAGGATCCATCGCTTGGTGGAGCACGAGGAGAAAAATCTCCGCTTTTTCGATCGCACCTGATCGTGATTAATGGGTTTATTCATTCAACCACATATTTCTTATGCATTAATGACCGTCCGAGTTAATCATTATATTTGAGACTAATTCTTCATCTTGCATGATTTTTTGGCGTACGTGCGCCATGCGACCTGGATCAGGTCAAGCGTCGGAGACAGCAATCTCAAGGACCCGATGCCTCCTAGTCCAGCAACATGAACGACTCCGACACTGTTCAACAACAAGAATGCCAGCACAGCTGTACCGACTCACCAAACCACGGACGCGTCCATCGTGGACTCGTCACAATCCCGGACTCCCCGTCACCGACTCGCCATGCTTCGGATCTTGCCTAAACGCGGACTCGCTAGGCTTGGGTATTCGCCTGCCGCGGTCTCACAGTCATGGACTCGCCGTCGTCAACTCGTCATGCTCCGAAGCTCGCCTATACGCGGACACGCTTAAACGCGGACTCGCTAGGCTCGGGGACTCTCCCATTGCGGACTTGTCTGCCGTCGTCGACATCGCCAGAGCGCGACCTTCGTCCGCCATGTCGATCCCGTGTCCGCCGCGTGGACTTCGCCATAGCGCGACCTCCGTTCGCCGCGTCAACCCAGTGTCCGCCGCGTCGACTCGCCCATAGCGCGACCTCCGTCCGCCGCGTCGACCCCGTGTCCGCCGCGTCGACTCGCCCATAGCGCGACCTCCATCCGCCGCGTCGACCCTATGTCCGCCGCGTCGACTTCGCCATAGCGCGACCTCCGTCCGCCGCGTCGACCCCGTGTCCGCCGCGTCGACTTTGCCATATTGCGACCCCATCCGCTACGTCAAATGCGTACGCCGCGCCTGCTAGGGGACCTTCATCGTCCGAGTCGCCAGAGAGGGTTGCATGCCACGCTGCATGGACTCACCACTGGGCTTCTCTTCCCTCCGGGAAAATCAATTCACCTTTATCAACCTTTGATAGAGCGACTCGCAATGGCCAAGTAGTGCGTACGAGGACTCGCAAACCGAGCCTCGGATCGTCCACGAAAAACGCTAACCGAGAGCCATCATTGGAGTCGCCTTGCTCGACTGGCCTCCCGGGCCAAGACAAATGGTAGTGCTACACATACAACACCATGTCCTCCTCAACCTTAGACAGTGCCACTCGCACGGCCAAGTACTGCGGACGAGGACTCGCAAACCGAGCCTCGGATTGTCCAGGAAGAACGCCAAGTCGAGAGCCATCTTTGGAGTCGCCATGCGACTGGCCCCCCGGGCCAAGACGAGAGACTCGCTAACAAAACAGCGCAATCAACACACTCACGGACTCGCAATCATCGCGGACTCGCCACGCTCGGGGACTCTCCCCTCGCGGACTCGCAATCATCATGGACTCGCCACACTCGGGGACTCTCCCCTCGCGGACTCGCCACCCTCGGGGACTCTCCCCTCGCGGACTCGCAATCATCGCGGACTCGCCACGCTCGGGGACTCTCCCCTCGCGGACTCGCAATCATCACGGACTCTCCACGCTCGGGAACTCAGCGCTTCGCCGCTTCCGCGCTTCGGAGACCTGGCGCTTCGCCGTCGCCGACCTCACCGCTTCGCCGCGCTGCAGGCTCGGCGCTTCGCGGTCGTTAGACCTCACCACTCGCCGCGCTCGGGGACTCAGCGCTCGCCGCGCTCGAGGACTCGGTGCTAGCCGGTCGCTCGACCTCGTCACTCTCCGCGCTCGGGTACTTGGCACCCATCGGTTGCTCGACCTTGACACTCGCCGGTCGCTCGACCTCGCCATTCGCCGCGCTTGGGGGTTCAGCGCTCGTCGGTCGCTCGACCTCGCCACTCGCCATGCTCGGCAGAAACCACTACTATTTTCAGAATATGTATCTCTAAAGAGCCTCAAGTCGCCTCTACAAGCCAACTCGAGCCTCGGGGACTACTCCTAGGCATGATGCGTGTATGCGTGGTTCCACGACCGCAGCTCGCCCTCGCGTACTCGACACGCTCGGGGACTCGCCGCCACAGACACTCGCCCTCGCGTACTCAACACGCTCGGGGACTCGTCACCGCGGACTCGCCCTCACATACTCGACACGCTCGGGGACTCGCCACCGCGGATTCGCCCTCGCGTACTCGGCGCGCTCGGGGACTCGGCACTCGCCGGTCGCTCGACCTCGCGTACTCAACGCGCTCGGGGACTCGGCGCGCTACAGACAGCGCCACTCGCCGGTCGCCCAACCTCGCCACTCGGCGCGCTCGGGGACTCGGCACTCGCCGGTCGCCCAACCTCGCCACTCGGCGCGCTCGGGGACTCGGCGCTCGCCGGTCGCTCGACCTCGCCACTCGCCACGATCGGGGACCCGACACGCTCCATGATCGGGGACTCGCCGCAACTGGCGGCTTCACCGACACCCTGCGTCTTTCGCCAACTGGCATCACCGACTGGCTCACCTCGACCGCCGACCGCCTCCCGCTTCACGATTCTTTTCTCTATTCAGGAGCTCGTCGCCGATTCGCCACGACCCATCGTCAAGACTCTCCGTGCCCTGCCTCAAGCCCGCGTCGAATCGACAACGCGCTCGGGGACTACCGATGGGGGAATACCAATCGGGGTATACCCACGAAGTGGATTCGCCAGCTGGATCGAGCCGACTGAAGCCAAGCCCAGAGCGGGTCGACTCGCCCAATACGACGACTGGCGCTTGCTGGACCCAGACGAGTGGCGCCGACTGGAGGCCCAAGACGGCGAGTTCAATACAAAGCCCACCAAATACTTGTAAACCCTAGCTGGCTGCATATATAAAGCCACCAGGGGCACCCCCACGGGGAGGCTCTCCCACATCTCTCATTAGATCTAATCTCCCACCGCCTCCGGCGACTCCATTGTAAACCAATCTATGATCATATACTGGATTGATAGCAGGACGTAGTGATCCTCCACCGAGGGGACGTGAACCTGGGTACATCGTGTGCCAATCTCGTTCCCGAATTCTACTACGTCGCCTTGCTCCCTCTACGTAAGCTACCCCCAGTAGCATCTGCCGTGCAATACCACGACAGCGGAAGATCACTGCAAGTCCGCCGGCTTCGTCCGTGCGTCTGGATAGCAGAGATCCAAGTTCGTCGGCGTGGTTACCATCTTTGATCTGGCGCGTTGCATTCAGAGAGAGGGCGAAACCCCCCACGATTACCTTGCTAGGTGGCTTCGTATATGGGCCGATCTGGCACATTATCCCAATGATGATGCTATGTATCACTTTGTGGAAGGACTGGACCAGGGTACGCTTCTCCAGCATTCTCTAAGGCGGCAGCAAGCTTCGGGACGTCTCACTTTCGAAAGCATGGCGAACACTGTCAACAGCTACGCGGAGGCCGAGAGGGCAGCTCAGGCGAATCTTGTGCTCATTGACGGAGCGCCGCCGATTCAGCCACCACCACCACCGCCTCCGGCTTCCATCACCGTAGCTGTGCCACCACCTCCAGTCATCGTCGCACCTGTTGCACCTCCACCCCCGTCATCGAGGAAGCCCTGGCACCCTCCGACTCTATGATTGACGCGCTCTACGCCGACTTCAGTGCAGATTCGGAGGAGATAGATTTCAGCCCAGAGGAGCTAGACTCTGCCATGCAGGAGATGGAGGAGGAGTACACGCGCGACGAGCAGGCCAACAACGCCGTCACATCTCGAGAGGTGTTTGTTACCATTGGGACGGCGATGTATGAAGATCAACTCGGAAGAGCTCCGCCTACATCACTGGACAAGGGGAAGGGACCACCTGTTGCCGCCGACAATGATCGCGCAAAGGACATGCCAGCTCCGCCTAACCCAATGCAGCAGCCGCAAGAACTCGGCACCGGCCCGAGCAACAACAACACATCAAACATGCCACCTCTGGCATCTACGTCTGCTGCTGCCCAAGTTACTCCAGCCAATAGAGTGATGTACGGCAATCTCCTCGTCGAGCCCCTGACCGTAGATCATATCCGGAACATAACCTTGACGAGAAGCGCCAGCAACTGCTGGAGGAGGCGCAAGCCATCGCGGATCAAGGTGCAAAGCTAGATCGAGATCTGGTCAACGCGCAGAAATCCATAGAGAAAGCTAGAGCAGGAGGCCGAGTACAAGACTCTGCTACAGCAGTAGAAGGCCAAAAAAGCTCCGGCTCGCGTCATCAATGATCCTGGTGTGCGGCGAAACCTAGGATGGGCTCCCCCGAAGCCGGCACAAGCCAAGCTATACATTGACAGTGAAGGCAGGCAGGTGATGCCCACTCCTCTCCTTAACCTCGCCGTCGCCAAGACCCTTCTAGAGCAGGATAGATCTCCTGAGGTGGTGGACCAGGTCTATGACCTAGTGGCCAAGGCGGTGAAACAACAGGAAAAGGCCACCTCTCAGAGGCTTGAGTCCGACCCAGCGTTTTGCCAGTCTAGCCAGCATAAGCCACCAAGAGACAGATCTCCTCTTGATGTCGGATCTCAGACGAGTTCGTCAGAACAAAGACGGAGGAATGCGTGCAACAGGAAGGATGCTTTCCCCATATCCTTCGACCACAGAGGCAAAGCCCAACCTTGTCTCCCATCGCCATCGCCCCGCTCCCCCTGACATCGTGAAGACACCAAGGCTCATCGTCGTATGGATATGCCCCCGCCAAGGCAGAGTGGCATCGTCATCCGCGACAACACGGAGCAGACCCGTCATGACGGAGAGCGCAACCAAGGACACAAGAGCAGGTCGCACCATGACCCTCCGCGTCCGACAAACAACCGTGACAGGCGTGAGGCGTCGCAGGAGGGTAACAGCAAGAAGGCTAACCCACCGCCACCTCCGCCTCCGTCGCCACCTAGCAGCCACCATGGCGGAGGGGGTCCGCGTCGTTCACGCATCCCATCCCCTGTTGGCAAGAAGAAAAGAAGCTCGGAGCCATACGACGCACGTTCGCGGATAGAAAAGATCCACGAGGCCCGGGAAGGACCATACCTGGGACCACGTTGCTTTGGACCTGTCATACAGTCCGCAAATTACCCCAAAGGTTTCCGGATTGACAAGACCATCAAGCCCTATGATGGCACCGCCAAGCCAGCCACATGGTTGCAGGACTACGGTAACACGGTGGAGATCGTCGGGGGTAGCCCCAACGTCGCCGTCAAGTACCTCCCATTAATGTTGGCGGGCACGGCCCGTCAATGGATCGATGACTTGCCGAAAAGATCCATTTGCAATTGGTTGGATATGCAAGAAGCATTCACCAAGAACTTCGAGGGTACGTATGAGCGTCCCTGCACTATTGGCTACCTACAGTGGTGCGTGCAAGAGAAAGCCGAGACATCTTGCGTCTACCTCTCCCACTGGCTGGATATGAAGAATTCCTGCGCAGGAGTGCACGCTCAGACCGCCATGGCCGCCTTCATCGATGGGTTGGAAAGGGGCATGTTGCTCCGACATAAACTGAAGCGCCTGCAGGACAATCACCAGCTAGACTTGAACCATATGATTTAGTTGGCCAGTGAGTTCGCAGCTGCCGACGACGATGCTCACGGCTCTCTGCCGGCAACGGCCGTTCCAACTCAAGCTCGGAGGAACAACAGTATAAAGCGGAAAACCGCACCAGAAGAAAAGCAAACTCCGGACATTGTCGCTATGAACTTCGCAGGACGAGGTGATGGCGGACAACGTGGCCGAGGACGGGGAGCTGGTCGTGGGCAGCAGCGAGGAAGTGAAACTACCTCAGCAGCTCTCCGTGTTCCCCAAACCTACGAGGATTACCGCGATATGCCGTGCCTCATACACCTCGATGTTAACGGCAAGGCCACCCACACCAATCGCCACTTCAAGTTCGTCAACAACCTCAAGGAGGACCCGGAGTCCGGCTACAAGCAAAGTCGGAAGAACAGACTGCGAGGCAAGGGCAAGGGGAAGAAGAAGGAAGAGGAGTCCAAGGATTCAAGTGACATGGACGAGGACATTTACCCCAAGCACGCCGCCAAGAGCGACAACAAAGGCAAAAAAAAACTTCGAGAAGAAGGCGGCAGTTTCCATACTTTCCTTGGCACCCCCACCATCCGACAATAGAAGACCTCCATGAGGATAATGATGGCTACTCTACCCCCAATTCCCCAGTTCCTGCGCTGGTCGGAGATTCCAATCACTTGGGACACGAAGGATCACCCAGACCTCATCCCTACGGAGAACCAATACGCCATGGTCATCAAACCCCTGATTGACGACAATGATTTCACCAAATGTATGGTGGATAGTGGAAGCAACATCAACATCATGTACCTGGATACACTGCAGAAGATGAACTTGACGGAGGCAAACCTAAGGCGGACCAACACCATCTTCCACGGCGTAGTTCCTGGTCGGGAGGCTTGGTTCCTTGGGTGCATCACACTTCAGGTAGCCTTTAGCGATGTTAATAATTACCGCCAAGAGCTCATGACCTTTGAGGTGGTCCCCTTCAAGAGCGTGTACCACGTCATATTCGGCCGCGACATATTCCACACCTTCATGGCCAAGCCATGCTTCGTCTACAACAAACTCAAGATACCCGGACCAAACGGTGTCATCACCGTATCCGGAAGCTTTGCCAAAGCTAGGGACTGCGAGATTGGAGAAGCAGCCTACATGGAAGCTCTCATCTACAACGAAGAATTCAAGGAGATCCAGAGCAAGGTCGATGCCTCGGAGATGCCCGCGTTGAAGAAACAGATTTCCGACTCGGCTCCAGCATTCAAGGCCGCCATCGAGACCAAGCCGGTGGAACTTGTGGTAGGCGATGCCTCCAAGACCACCACCATTGGGGCAAACCTGGATCCCAAATAGGAAAGCGTGCTCATCGAGTTCCTCTGTGATAATAAGGACATCTTTTCCTGGCAACCTGCCGACATGAAAGGTGTACCTAGGTAACTTGCCGAGCACAGCTTGAACATTGATCCAAAATGTAAACCAGTGAAGCAACCTCTACGACGCTTTGGATATGAGAAGAGACGCGCCATAGGCAAAGAGATAGCTAGGTTACTTAAGGCTAGTTTTATCCGAGAAGTCCTTCACACCCAATGGGTGGCCAATCTTGTACTTGTCCCCAAAAAGGGAACCAAAGAATTAAGAATGTGCGTTGATTACACCGGCTTGAACAAAACATGCCCCAAAGATCCGTTTGCTTTGCCTCGCATTAACCAAGTCATTGACTCAACGGTTGGCTCAGAACTTTTGTGTTTTCTCGATGCATACTCAGGATACCACCAGATCAATATGAGGAAGTCAAACCAATTGGCCACTTCGTTCACTACCCCTATGACACGTTTTGCTATGTTACGATGCCCTTTGGGCTGAAAAACGCAGGTGCTACGTACCAACGGACAATGCAACATTGCCTACATGATCAAATTGCTCAGAACGTTCACGCCTATGTGGACGATATAGCGGTGATGTCTACAAAGTCAAATGACTTAATCTCCGACTTAAAAGAAACCTTTGATAATCTCCGGAAATACAACATGATGCTTAACCCTAAGAAGTGCGTCTTCGGGGTTCCAGCCGGCAAATTGTTGGGCTTCATCGTTTCCCAGCATGGAATCGAGTTCAACTCGGAGAAAATCAAGGCCATCTTAAACATAAACCGTTCGACATGCCTAAAGGACATACAACAACTAACAGGTTGTGTTGTAGCAGTTAGTCGGTTCGTCAGCCGACTTGGAGAGAATGCTCTTCCACTGTACAAGTTGCTGAAGAAGGCGGACAAATTCACGTGGACGGACGAAGCAGATGCAACATTGAAGCAACTCAAGGAGATTCTTTCCTCAGCGCCTATCCTTGCAGCACCCGAGCCTGGCGAGCCCATGTTAATTTACATGGCGGCCACCAACCGGGTAATAAGCATCGTCGTCATGGTAGAGCGGAAGGAACCAGGCTATGAGCACAGAGTTCAACGACCAGTTTACTATGTAAGCGAGGTCTTGACGGAGTCCAAGCAGCATTACCCGCACTACCAAAAGATAGCTTATGGAGTATTCCTTGCTTCTCGGAAGCTGAGGCACTATTTCCAGGAGCACCCCATCACAGTGGTGAGCAAGACTCCACTGTCCGACATCATCAACAACAGCGACGCTACAGGAAGGGTCGCGAAGTGGGGCATTGAACTTGCCGCCTTCGAGATCACCTACAAGAGACACAATGCTATCAAGTCACAAGCCTTGGCGGATTTTATCGCAGATTGGACGGAGATGCCAGATGCTACCCCATTACCGGAGCCAGAATACTGGGTGATGCACTTTGATGGATCAAAGTTGCTCAACAGCTCGGGGGCTGATGTACTGCTACAGTCACCAACTGGGGACAAGCTACACTATGTTCTGCAGATCCACTTCGAGGCTATGAACAACATGGCGGAGAATGAAGCACTCATTCACGAATAACGCGAAGCCAAGGATATTGGCATCAAGCGCATAGTTTGCTGTGGAGATTCCGACTTGGTTGCCTAGCAGGTGGCTGGCACCTGGAATGCGCGGAACCCTATGATGGCGGCATATCGAGATGAAGTGGACGAGATATCCAAGAGCTTCTTGGGCTACGAGGTCAAGTATGTACCTTGGGATCAAAATGAGGCGGCTAATCTACTGTCTAAGCTTGGATCAGGGCCTAAACGAATTCCGCCTGGAGTTTTCCTGGAGCATCTATGGACACCATCCGTGAAGGGAGCAGACATCGATAACCCGGACAGAGTAGACTCTTCCGTCCACATGGTGGCAAAGATCCCTCCGGCTTGGACAAAATCGTTCATGGAGTATCTCGAACACAGAACTTTGCCTGACGACGAGGTCGAAAGACGGCAAATAGTACGTTGAGCAAAGGGCTATACCATAATCAATGGACAACTCTACAAAAAAGCACTACTGATGTATACCTTAAGTGTGTTTCCCAGTAAGAAGGTATTGAAATCCTCTATGAAATCCATCTCGGAGATTGCGGGCATCACGTCGCTCCCCGATCGTTGGTTGCTAAAGCTTTCCGGCAAGGATTATACTGGCTGACCGCGAAGGCGGACGCCGACAAGCTGGTTGAGACATGCATGGGATGCCAGTATTATGCCCAACAACCACATGTTCCTGCTGAAGAATTGCGAACAATACCAATAACTTGGCCGTTTGCAGTCTGGGGGCTGGACATGGTTGGTCCGTTGCAGACGGCACCATGTGGGTTTACGCATCTGCTAGTAGCAGTTGATAAATTCACCAAATGGATAGAAGCTAAACCCATTAGAAAGATCGATAGGGAAACTGCCCTTAGGTTTGTCCGGGATCTAGTGGTGAGATTTGGTCTCCCGCATAGCATTATCACCGACAACAGCAGCAACTTGTCACTCGGAGAAGTGGAGGCTTATTGTTGGGACAAAGGCATCCGACTTGACCTTGCATCTGTGGCACACCCACAATCCAATGGTCTGGTTGAGCGAGCCAATGGATTAATTCTGCAGGGAATCAAGCCATGTCTTGAAGCACCGCTACATAGAATAGCTGGAGCCTGGGCGGAAGAATTGCCATCTGTATTGTGGAGTTTATGAACTACACCCAACAGATCCACCGGCTACACCCCTTAATTCATGGTATATGGAGCAGAAGCCATCCTGCCTTCCGACATCCTTCACGATGCACCAAGAGTTGCCTCCTACGATGAATATGACGCTGAAGAATCCAGACACCTAGATGTGGACCTTCTCGAGGAGGAGCATGTTTTGGCATACCAAAGATCCGCCATCTACCAGTAGAAGCTATGCAGCTACCATAGTCGCCGCGTTTGGCATCGCTCATTTAAAGAGGGGGATCTGGTGCTCCGACTTAAGCAGAAGAAGTCACACAAATTATCCCCGCCATGGGAAGGACCGTTCATCATAAGCAAGGCGCTACTCAATGGGTCTTACTACCTCGTTGACAATCGTGAACTGAAGGATAGACCCAACGAGGATCATAAGCGTAAGCGACGTGACCCGGATGATGACTACCCGGAGCTTGATCGACCATGGAATATAGCACAACTACGTCATTTCTACACTTAGCATTTTTTATCTAATTGTGTACCTCTTATATGATCAATGAAATAAAGCTCTCTGGTTCACTCATATTTCTGAGTCTTTTACCTCCTTTAGTGTTCATTTTTGGATCGTATAAAACATTTATGCACAAGTTTTGCAATTGCACTTGTGAAAATTCCGCCTACGGGCGTTAGCTTAAGTTTTCTGGTCTACACGTTCTTTGTCGTTTTTATGTGGATTCTGGAGTAGTGACTTTCGGCACTTATTGTCGGCAATTTTGTGCTTAGGTTATTGACGGTGCCATTGGACATCATCGCCTGAGCGCATGGTTCCGACAACGAGTCTTCCGACTCATGAAAAGTTAAGCATAAAAACCAGAGTAATGGATAAGCCAGCACTTGCTTAAAAATTATATACATGCTGGAACTAGTTCTTGGGTAGCAGGAAATAACAACCATTGTTTTCTGCCTTAAGTTAACACATAGTTTTTTCCGCATACATATTACAGAGGGAACAAATATTACGAATTGTTTTTTCATTCCTCTGGCGCAGGCGACTTGGATGCAACATCGTCAGCAGGAGGAGTGTCACCTTCCTCGAAGTCGGCAGTGTTGAGGGACTCAGAGGAGCTTTGGTTGCCGCCATCGATGGTTTTCATGGACACAAAGACATTAACGTCGACCAACTCGACGACTCTGGTGTCATAACCCGTGAATGACGCCAAGATAGATTCGTGGTTTATCTTTTGGCCTTCGTCATCTACGTCGGGGATACCGGAGGTCACCGTGTCGATGTAGGCATTTTCGTAATGTGCCTTGACCATGGACAGTGCCATCCTTGCACCAGCCCGTGCACATGAAGCTTTCCAGCTTGCGATACGCTCGTGGGCTCGGCGTATGATCTCCGAGAACTTCGCCACAAAGTCCGATGCCTTGATATTAATCTGGAGGGGTTTGGCTATCTCCTTGGCCTGCTTGATGGCGGTGTTGATAAAGTTGCCGGCAAGGACCATGCATTCCTTTGGCGGAGGAGGCGACCGGGTTAAACCCATAGGAGTTGCAAATTTCCGACAAAGGAGCACATGAGCCCAATAACACAAAAGGTTTAGATTATTCAGCTTACAGAAGTCCAAGACGGAGAATCACTTACTGAAGATGCTTATCTCAGCTTGCTGGAGAGTCTCCGCCGTGGAGTCCCGTTCTTGTCGGAGGATCTTGTACGCTTCATGATGGCGTTGATTTTGCTCATCAGCAGCTTTCTTCTGCTCTTTCAAGATCGCGATTTTCTCCTTCAAGCGGTTCATCTCCTTGCTGGCGGAGTCTTGCAGGGCTTTCATTGAGTCTTCATGCATCTTCAGCATGTCCTTCCTCTCCTGTTTAAGGATCTTGTTTTCGCTATCCAATTGTTGAATATGCTTGGATTGCTCAACAATGTCCTTAGCCTTGGAAATGGTTTCTGCAAGTCGGAGAAAGAAAAGTACACAGTGAGTACTTGGAGAATGTTGGCACAAGACCAAGTCGGAATACAGAAAAGAAATGAAAAACATATGCTTGCTCTTGATGATCTGTTCCTTCAAGAAGGCAGTTTTACCCTTTTCAGCTTCCAAGTCCGTGCGCATCTTCTGGTACTTGTCGTTGGCGACACCCCTCTGAGCATTCTCATTCTATGGAAGAAGAAAGTTAAAAGTTGTTTGGTCTACTTGGAGCATCTAGCCGGAAAATTTCCACCTAGAAGCTCGGGGGCTACAATGAGAGTTTTTAACTTAGCAATATGCTTAGTCTTTCTTTAAGCATCTAGTCTGAACTAATTCAGTTTACGATTAGAGGTTTGGGGGGTACAGTATAATGTTTTTAACTCAGTCATATGCTTAGCTTTTCTTTAAGCATCTAGTCGAAACTAATTCAGTTACAACTAGAAGCTTGGGGGCTACAGTATTTAAATTTATAAACACTGTGTATGCTACTCTAAAAGCATCTAGTCGGAATAATTCATTCAAACTATGCTTGGGGGCTACAATGAGAATTTTTCTAGCTTATTCACTCTTAGAGCATTTAGATGAAAACCCCTATGGTTTTTCGTCTAAATCCTCGGGGGATACAATGACATACTCATATGAAATGCAAAAAGCAAATAAAACTTATAAGCGCAATGATCTTGAGGTTTGTAGCACTCTCAGCAAGCAACTTGCCAAAGGACAAACTGTTTCCTTGCAAGATTTCTGCTTGCCGGAGAAGCTCCTCGAGACCGCATGTTGGAGATGTCGGCACCGCACCAGGAACCAGAGCAGTGCTACCCGACGTAAGCACCGGATAGACTATCTTCGGGAACTCTATGGTCTTCTTGGGTGCGGAGGCGCCGCCTTCGGCAGACGTACCACCTTCCACCACCGCCTTACCGATTCCGATGGCATCCTTAGCCAGAGCTTCAGCCATTTGGTGTGCGACACTCTCTTGCGTCGCATGTTCGCCAATAACAGCAAGCTCTGTGGAGGCACCTGAGTCCACTTCCATGGCGGAAGGGCCAGATGTTTCTTTCGCTTGAGAGCTTGCCGGAGCGGGCGTGAGCTTGACGATGGGAGTGACAGGGGCGATGGTGGGAGATGTGTGAGAAGACATGTCACGATGCAACATATCCTTAATGTTTTTAGAAGCCCCCAAAGTCTTGGAGGTCTTCTTCAAACTGGTTGTGGCTTTCTTCCTGAAACGTACAAAAAGTATAAGTACAGGAATAAGACAAGCAATGGACAATGTCGGAGAGAAAGAAGCTTACACAAGATGGGGTGCTTTGGCAAAGGGGATCCATGTAACCTTTCTTTTCTCCGCCTCCAGGGCGGCGGTAGTCTTCTTGGAGGCTCCACCCTCCGTCTTCTTTTTCTTGCCTTCGTCGGCAGCGTCAGAGGTGGAGCTCTTCCGCTTTCGCGCCAACAGGGCATCATCGTCGGACACGACGGTGACTTCCTTCATCTTTGGATCATAGATTTGGGGAGCCATGCTATCCTCATCTATGTCGCTGAGCTGTTAAATGAAGAACCACCGTGTTAGATGAGATGGTAATGGCTAGACGGAAGAACTGGAGTATATGTCATACACGGAAAATAAACAGGTACCTTTGGGCACTTGCTCTCTACGAACATGTTGTAGGTGATGGTGAAGCCACGCTTCCTATACTTAACCTTGACGATGTCCTTGAGGCGGAGCTTGATGGAGTCGCTCGAGAAGTTGTCCTCGGAGATGCGGAGGCTATCCTTCCTCTCGTTGGTATACTCGTGCATCAACTTCAAGCGGTGCTGCAGAGGCTGGATCCGCCTGACGAACCAGCACATGGCTAGGTCCAATCCGGTCAGACCCGTATCTACGAACCACTCTATACGCCTTATAGCACGGGAAGCGTCGATGTCGGAGGGAAGGGAGGCCTAGGATCTCCATGTCGGGGCTTCGGTGGCAGATCCATCGACAAAGTCCGGGTACGTTACTTCTTGGCCAGCTAGAGGGATATCTGGGCCGTAGAAGTACGTCTGCTGCCAGTTTTTGCAAGACTCATGGCCGACAATGTTGGAGAACCGCCGGCCAGGCCAGATCTTAAAACTAATGGTGCCACAATTCCTGAGCTCGTCCTTGCTGGCTCCGTCTTCGCGCTTGACAGTGAAGAAATAGATGAAGATATCTAGCCTAGGCCTAATCCCTAAATAACCCTCGCAAAGCGCCGCGTAGTTGCTAAGCGCTAAGATGCTATTGGGGGAGAGGTTTTGAGGTTGTACTCGGTAATGGTTGAGGACAACAAGGAAAAAGTTGGAGATGGGTAGGGAGACGCCGCGTACTAGTTGTGCTTTGAGGTACACCTTTTCTCCGGCTTGGGGGGAAGGTGTGACCTCGCCGGCCGGCGCTGCCCGCCAGGCGAGCCCCTCCGTCGCAGGGAGGTAGCCCTCGATGATCAATTCTTTGATATCGCGGTCCGTAATATCCGAACCGCGCCAGTCGCCCTTGTGGGAGTCGTACTCCTCTTCCAGTAGCTCCAGCGCCGCTTGGTTATGGTCTCAGCCGGTGGCTTCGACCATCGCGGATTTGGGAATAACCAATCCTTGTGGGGGCACGATGACGACGCTCGCCGGCTTCGCCGCGACATCGCCTGACACTGCCATGGAGGGGGAGGAGCTACTGCTGGCCATTGGGAGTTTTCGGTGGTGACTGGGAGAGATTAAGGAGCTAGGTTTTTCGCACAGGTGCGCGGAGAGCTCGAGGAGGCACTCGCTGGAGGAAGAAGATGATGCAGAGGAGAATGAGGTGAAAAAGTAAATTCCACCGTTGTTACTATTTATGACCTCCGGCATCAAGATTCGTGTAGCATGATCGAACGGTTGCCGCGTAAGCGACGTGTGCGGGGACGTGCGTTGAAATTTTGCCACGTTACCAACCGTTGCCGCCAACGGTTCATATCGCTCGCGCGGGAAAATCGGACATGATTGCGTTCTCTGCATGTGTGAGTTACGAGGCGTTGCTAACCTATGTCTACGTCGCCCTAGCTATCACTAGCAGGTGAACGATCACATCGGAATATTCCAGCATGGACAGATCCAATCCGGCTACAGAAGAGTACGATAGAAGATTCAGCAATTCTCGGACTTACAAGTTGAAGACGGAGAAAACCTTGCAGGGTTCTTGGGAGAGGACTACAAGATGTTGGTTGACGATTTGCCGACATCCATCTAGACGGAGCATTCAATGTGAAGAGGCAAGACGGCGCAAGATCTCGGAGTTCTCCGGGGGCTACTGTTGGGGATATGATATGTGGGTATCCTCATAGCATGTCCTCTATCCGGTTAGGACTTTTCCCTGTAACCCTAGGACCTGGCGACTATATAAGCCGGGCCTATGGGAGCCTTTAGGGCACAACTTCACATAACCTCACACAGCGAACCAATCCCTGTAACTCGGCGTATTGCCATTATACTGATTTATAGCAGGAGTAGGATTCCGCCACCGTCGTGGGATCTGAACCTGGGTAAGGTGTGTAACCTCGTACCCGTCAACCGTTCCCCCACGTCTCTAAACACGCACTATGAGGACCCCTTCATGGCATACTCAACGGCAATACCACGATAGTAACGAGGTTGAACTAGGTATAGAGATACCGATGATCAAACCTCGGATAAGTAAAATATCATGCGAAAAAGGGAATCGGTATCGTATGTGAATGGTTCATTTGATCACGAAGTTATCGTTGAATATGTGGGAGCCACTATGGATCTCCAAGTCCCACTATTGGTTATTGATCGGAGAGGTGTCTCGATCATGTCTGCATAGTTCACGAACCGTAGAGTGACACACTTAAGGAATAGATGTTGTTTAAGTAGATATGGAATGTGAGTTGGAGACCGAAGGTTGTTCAGAGTCTTAGATTGGATCCAGGACATCACGAGGAGATCCGAAATGGTCCGGAGAATAATATTCATATAAGGAAAGTCAATTTCCAGGGTTCGGAAATGTTTTCGATGTTTTGACCGAAAGATTCTAGAATGTTTTAGAGGGACCACCAGTGGGTCCACCACCCCGGGAGGGTTCACTTGGGTTGCGGCATGCCCTAGGGTCCAGCCGCACCAAGCCCAAAGGGCAAATCAGCCAGCACTAGTGAAAGAACATGTGGGCCCCCATGTGTGGTTTTGGTAATTAATGACAATCTTTATGGACTAATGTGTCTATTAAGTTATACTTGTAGGATTTGTCCATTGGCATCGCTTGGAGCATTTGTTGGCTTCAAGGTCGATGAAATGAGAAGAAGATGTGTTGTGCAAGCTCAAAATGCGCCATCTATAGTAGATCTCATGTTTGATGCTTGCCATCCTCGGTGATCATGGATCGATGATGAGGAATCAAGAAAGGCGTTCCATCTTGATAAGGTCAAGTTTGTCTACATCGATCTCAAGTGGAATGCTCAAGGCAAAGGTATAGTCTTGATAGGTTTTCCCTTTTGCCGGTCTCATGTTTTTTTTGAGGGTAATAACAGTAGGAAAGGCTCCTACTGCCTCATTTTCATTGATAATAGGTCAGAGTCTATAAAGTTACATATTTACATAGAGATAGAGGGGGGGGGGAGTTTCTAAGAGTCAGAACAGATAAGTCTAGGATTACAAGAAGGTTTACAAACTATGAATAATGCTCTTGATAAGTGGATGTAGCTCCTCTTTTGTCCTATGAATCAACAATGACATATCAGCAGCTAATCTTGACTTCCAAGCCTGAACTGAGGGTTGTATGTTATTAAACCAGAGGTTGTTTCTCTCTTTCCAGATGTTCCAAGAGCCCAGCAAGGTGATTTCCATAAATAGTTTTTTATTCCAGCTCTTTTTTCCTTGCTCAATGATCTGAAGTCTAGAGTTAGTCATAGACCAAAAGATGTTAATTGAACTCCAGCAAGCTTGGCTAAATGGGCAATGAAAAAGCAAGTGTTCAATTGTTTCCTCAGTATTGTGATTACACATAAAACAGTCATATCCAGTCCCCAGTGCATAATGTCTTCTTCTTAACATGTTTCTTGTATTCAATCTGTCAGACAGAATCAGCCACCCAAAGAACTTCACTTTTGCAGTGCACTTTGATTTCTACAGCCATTTAAAGGATATGTGTGGATTTATATTTCTGAAATTGTAGTGGTAATATTTGCTGGAAGTGTAATCTTTGGCCCCCCAAACATAGCTCCAAGTGGGAGACCGGGTTTAGGATAGATAACCGTACTATCAAGAGGGGCTCTCGAATGAGTAACTCGATCATATCGTCCAAAGAGAGCTCAAATCTTTGCATACTTGCATCATCATATTTGGATGTTATTTGGTTTATCCATGTGAGGATATAGAGCTTGTGTTAATCTCCATAACAAGCTCTTGTCCATCAATATCGGATCTTTCCTTTATATCTCGTTGAGAGTTTGTTCTTGGAGGTTTTTCGGATTATCACCAAGTGAGGTATATCACTATAAAATACATGAAGTATTCTCACTTGGTGCTCATGTCGTCCTCTTTCCAATGCAATTGGAATCGGGTCGATCGGATTTACCAATCAAAAGTTATAGCCGTTTGAATATCTGCGTATTTGATTCTAAAAAAAGGGAAAATAATATTTTACGGGCGTCCCCCGATACAGACGCTGATCCAGCCTCGCCGCCTGCTTCGCTCTCAGCCTGGCGATTCGTCCGATTCTGAACCGGTACCTACCGGTGGGGCACGGTACTACCGGCCAGCCCAGGTAGGTCTGCCGCGCCTTGCAGCCCATCCTCCCGCCGGGCCCCGCTCGCTCCCGCTGCATGCATCAGCCGCCGCTAGCTTCTCGCGCCCGCGCGCCCGCGCAACTGCCACCGCTGGCCCCGCTCACCCGATCACGCGTGTCGCTTGGTCACCTCGCTTGAGCCCCCGCGTGCGCTACTACCGCCTCGCTGCAACCGCGCCTGCTGGCCCTGCAGTGGCCCCATGCTGGCCTTGATTTCCCGTAGCTGGCCCCACCGCTCGATCCTGCGCTCGCGCTGCTGCGTGGCTCGCTCGCGTTGCGCTGCTGCTTGCTGTCCCACCTCGCGCGCATGCTCCTGCTGGGCTGGTGCGTGTGGTAGTACCCTGGATATCCGGTACTACCAGCCTGTTCTGTAAAATCGCCCCAACGGTTTTATTTTGTCTAGCCCTTTAAATAAACTTTGCCCGTTTTCAGTTTGGGTTGCTTATTTCTCCTCTATTAGTCTAAGCTTTGTCCATACTTGCTCTCATTCTATAGCTTGATTAATATCTTCCCCTCTGATGATTCTTGCCCATATTTGAGTGGAAGAGAGAGGAGATCTAGACCCGCGTTTTGACCTAACCGATTCATCTCTTTGTGAGTGTACCTTTGGGGATCTAGACTTTGGGGATTTTGTGTTCTTCCTCTCTTGTTCCACCAATAGCATTAGTATCTTTGTTGGAACTTGAGAGTGAGGGATTTGAGCATCTTTGTGGTGTTCTTTCCATTTGCATTAGGTGGATCGGTTTGAGTTTTCTTCGGACGATTTGGTTTGTGATATTCGTTGAAGCTTGTCCCTCTTGGGGGACGGTTTTGTGGCCTTGGTGGCGTTTGTTGGGAGCCTCCAATTAAGTTGTTGAGAAGTGCCCCAACCTTGTCAGAGGTTCCGGTTGCCACCGAAAAGTGCACCGATAGTGGAAGTGTGGATCGATCCCGTTGGGGGGAGATTCACCGGAGAATAAGGGAGGCCTTTTGTGGCGTAGGTGGTTAGATACCACCCCCTATCCAAACGAGACGTACTCCATGTTGGGAGGAACTCGGTAAAATATTGTCGTCCCCGCGTGCCTCGGTTATCTCTATACCCGAGCTCTTTACTTATGCACTTTACATTGTAATAGCCTTCGTGCTTGAAGTAATCTATATCTTGCTATCACATTGTTGCTTGTATTGCTTAGCATAAGTTGTTGGTGCACATAGGTGAACCCTAGTTGTTCTAGGTTGTGCTTGACAAAGTAAATGCTAGTTTAATTTCACCTTTGTCGAGCCACTCGCAGAAAAGTTTTAATCGCCTATTCACCCCCCTCTAGGCGACATCTGTATCCTTTCAACTAGGAAATTGGGGTCAAACCCTAGTTTGAAAAGTCAAATCCTAGTTTGGAAAGGAAAGGAAAAAGTTGAAGGGCAAGTTCCCACCTCTCCCCTTGCTATCCTAGTTGGGGGGGGGGCTCGTCTAGGCTGGGGAAGTCCTTGGCCGCCACCCCCCATCTATATAAGGAGGGGTGGGGGCGCACCCCTTGGCCCCTTGGCCCGCGCGCCCCAAACCCTAGGCGCCACCCGTCTCTCCTCCACCACCCTGCTCCGGCTTAGGAGAAGCCCTACATAAATCTCTCCTCCACCACCACCACACCGTCATGCTGCTGGGATTTCGAGGAGATCTACTACCTCCGTTGCCTGCTAGAATAGGGAGAGGAAGGTCTTCATCGACTTCGTACGTGTGACCGAGTGCGGAAGCGCTGCCGGGAGGATCGTCTACGCAATCTTGAGATTGGCAAGTGATCGACTACATCAACCACGAGATCTAACCTTGTTAACGATTTAGATCTACAAGGGTTAGTTCTCTACAATCTCGTTGTACCGATCTTGTAGATTAGATCTTTGCTTTGCCATATATTAGATCTTGGTTTTGTGTGTTCTTGCGATAGAATTTTTTTGTTTTCCATGCTACGAACCCAACAATGTCGACGACATGGTGGTAAAGTCCAAGGAGAGCCGAAAATTGATTGACGATCTTAGTGAGACGTTTCACAACCTTGATCGATATAGGATCAAGCTGAACCCGGAAAAGTGCACCTTCGACGTCCCATCTGGATAATTGCTTAGGTACTTGATCTTCGAGAGAGGTATCGAGGCTAACCCGAAGAAAATCAAGGCTGTACTAGCCATGGAGAAGCCGACAAATGTCAAAGGAGTCCAGCACCTAGCTGGACGAATAGCAGCACTCAGCAGGTTCATCAGCCGCATGGGCGAAAAGGCTCTCCCTTCTACCAACTGCTCCGCAAGTCGGACAAATTCAAATGGACGGTTGAAGTCGATGAAGAATTCGAAGACCTCAAGCGTCTTCTATCCACATCTCCCGTACCGGTGACGCCAACAAAGAGAGAGCCCATACTGTTGTACATTGCCGCAACGCACTAGGTGATCAGCACCGCACTCATGGTCGAACGACCTAAGGAAGGCAAAACCCATGGGGTGCAACGCCCGGTGTACTACCTCAGCGAGGTGCTGACACGAACAAAGCAGAGGTACCCTCACTATCAAAAGCTAGCATACGACATATTCATGACCGCGTGTCAACTACGCCACTACTTCCACGAGCACCGGATAGTGTTCATCAACGATGCACCACTATCACACATACTCAACAAACCCGAGGCAACGGGGCAAGTGGCCCTCTAGGGCATCGAGCTATCCCCGTGGGACATCATCTACGAGTGGCGCACTGCCATCAAATTGCAGGTGCTCCCTGACTTCCTCATCCATTGGATGGAGTTGTAGCTCCCGGACACCCCAGACATGTCCTAGCTTTGGTCAATGCACTTCGACGGATCCAAATGTGGGGAAGGAGCTAGAGTCGGAGTAATCTTTACATCCCCTTGAGGGAATAAGATGAGATACGTGTTACGGATGAGATTCCGTGCATCAAACAACGAGGCTGAGTACGAGGCGCTCATCCATGTCATGTGGATGGGTAAAGTCTATGGCGCCACTCGACTGATCATCTATGGTGACTCCAACCTTGTCGTCCAGCAGACAATGAACCAATGCGACGTCGTTAGCGATAAAATGATCGCCTATGCGACCTCTACAACGCACTCGAAGGAGACTTTGATGGTTGCGAGCTCTAGCATGTTTGTCGGGAAAGCAACGAGGAGGCCGACAAGCTCGCCAAATCTGGCTCCACCTGCGCTCTGGTACTGCCAGACATGTTCCTCGAACAAATATGTGAGCACTCCATCAAGCACAAAACTTCCAAGGGCACAACCGACACCATGGAACACTCGGGGGCTACGCAAAACGGAGGCACCTACAAAACTAGAGATGGACATCGAGATGGTGAGCCTCATGCAAGTTCTGGCAATTGAGCAAACATGGACTCAACTATACGTCAAGTACCTGTTGAGCAAGCAACTGCCGGACGACCCGACGGATTCTAGGCAGATTGCCCGTTGTTCCAAAGCCTTCACCATCATCAATGGTGAACTCTACAAACGAAGCATCACCGGGGTCCTGCAGTGATGTGTCACCAACGGTGACAGGAAAACCATCCTCCTCGACATCCACGAAGGCATCTGTGGGCACCATGCTGGTATTCCTGCCCTAGTTTCCAAGGCTCTACGAGCTGGCTTCTACTGGCCAAACGTGATGCGCGACGCCAAGGACATCGTCGAGAAGTGCAACACATGCCAATGGTTTGCTAATAAACCACATGCACCAGGCTCAGAGCTACGCCCCATACCACTGGCATGGCCCTTCGCTCAATAGGGCCTCAACATGGTCGGCAAGCTGCAAAAGTCCCCCCCGGAGGATTGATACGTCCAAAACGTATCTACTTTCCCGAACACTTTTGCTGTTGTTTCTCCTCTAATTTGTGTGATTTGGATATAACTAACACGGACTAACGCTGTTTTCAGCAGAATTGCTTTGGTGTCTCGTTTTTGTGCAGAAAATCAACTTTTAGGAAAAATAACGGAAAATATGCCAAAAAATTCTATTTTCCCATAAGACTCATGGAGCCAGAAGACGGAGGGGAGAAAAGGCTCAAGGGCCCCACACCACCCCTAGGCGCGGGCCAGACCTGGCCGCGCCAGGGCATGGTGTGGCTGCCTCGGACTTTGTCTCGACGTCTCCTTTCGCCTACATAAACCCTCTGACCTAAAAACATCGGGGGTTCAACGTTTTTCTAGATAGAGTTCCGCTGCACCGCCACCACCAGAAACCATGATTCAAAACCAGAAACTCCATTCTGGCACCCTTCCGGGACGAGGAATTGGAGGAGATCATCGCCATCATCATCACCGACGCCTCTCCGTCAACCATCCATGATTCCCCCATCCATGTGTGAGTAGTTTCCCACAGTAGGTTATGGGGATGGTAGGGATTGGATGAGATCACTCATGTAATTGCATAAGATTGTTAAGGCATGGTGCCTAGTATCTATTGTTAGTGCATTTTGACATTGTTGCAACTTGTTGTGCTTAATACTTGTCACTAGGGCCCGAGTGCCATGATCATAGATCTGAACATGTTATTGATTCATGATGATATTATTGTTTGTGATCTTACCTGCATGTTGTGTACACATATCGTTGTCCGAAACCCGAGGCCCCGAAGTGATAGCAATTGGGATAACCGGAGGGGATGGCTGTGATGTGAGGATCATGTCTCTTCATGGAGTGTTAATGCTTTGATCCAGTGCTCTATTAAAAGGAGCACCTTAATTTATATAGATTCCCTTGAGGCCCCGCTGCAAACGGGCTGGCAGGACAAAAGATGTTGTGCAAGTTTCTCATTGCGAGCATCCACGACTATATACGGAACACATGCCTTATCTGCAATGCCTTTGTCTTGATTATTACATGAATTAACTTGTCCATGCAACGCCCGTCAATCCATCCCTATGCCTACCGCATTTTAATCCTGTTGTTTATTACAATTGTTACTGCTGTCCTTATTTTACTGCTGTTATTATTTTGCTACTACTATTACAAAATTGTTCCTACTGATAAACTATTGTGAGCAAGACTGTTTCTAGGTGCATATGACTTGATAACTCATTTGTTAAGGCTTATAAATATTCTTTGGCTCCCCTTGTGTCGAATCAATAAATTTTGGATTTACTTCCCTCGAAGACTATTGCGATCCCCTATACTTGTGGGTCATCAAGACTAATTTCAGTTGGCATTATTATTGTTCGTTGCTATCCATTCATCATGGGTAAAGCTCGTGATGGAAAAGTTCCTATATTGCCATCCACTACAAGAAGAGGTACAACTCTGAACACCTCTGCTGCTCTTGATTCACCATCTGTGATGAATAAGCTTCTTACACCACCACATACACATGTTACAGATACTGCTACTTCTGCTGAATCTGAAAATGCTTATGATAATGTTGATGTTGCTTCTACTATGCTTGATCAGAGTGTTTCATTAGGTCCTTTCCTAAATTCTACAATTGCTAGAACTATAATGGGAAATACTAAAACTCCTAATGAAAATATTGCTACACCTATTAGTTCACCTAGAGAGTATCCTAGTGATGATTTTGATGAAGATTATATTGAAATTAGTGATGAATTTATCAAGGAATGTCAAAATACTAGAGGTGCAAGTGCTATTAAGAGTCTTCTCGAGAGACGTTCTGTTAGATATAAATTATCTCCTGGTGCTAAGTTCGCCACATCTCCTATAAACATTAAAGATAAGTATTATGATTTCTCTCTTGATTTATATTATATAAATATTGTTGAGAAAGAACCTTTTTGTGGGACTGAGAATGAAAGTGCTATGGCACATATGACTGAGCTATCTACTTTGAGTGGATTATTTTCTGATGATATTAAGAAACGCACCTACTTTGTTGCTAAAATTTTCCCTTTTTCATTGAAAGGTGAAGCTAAAGCTTGGTTTAATAATTTATCTCCTGGAACTATTGATAATCCTATTGGCTTGATTAATACTTTCTTTTAGAAATATTTCCTTGCTAGTGCTCAACATGCTATTTTGCAAAAAATCTTTGATTTTAAGCAGGAAGAATGAGAGAACTTGCCTAAATCATGGGCAAGCTTTTGTTCTTTAATTAGAGCACAACGTGGATATACAGTACCTAAAAATGAACTTCTTGATATATATTATAATGGACTAACCGATGAATCTAGGACATACCTGGATAGTTGTGCTGGTTGTGTTTTTAGGAAAAGAACTCCCGATGAAGCTGAGGAATTAATGGCTAAAATAAGCAAGAATTATGATGATTGGACTATACCTGAGCCAAATACACCTGAGCCAATTATGCCCGAGCCAACTATACCTGAGACAACCCCAACCCCAACACCAAAGAAGAGGGGAATGATTGAATTAAATGATGAAGTGATAAGGGAAGCTAAGAAATGTCTTAAGGAGAAGGGTATTAAATCTGAAGATGTGAAGAATTTACCCCTGTAGAAGAATTATGTAAGCCAATCTCTCACTCATTCACTATTGAGGTACACTCTCTCCAACATTTTGATAATGGTGATATTCCTTTACTCTAAACCTCCTGATCAATGCCTAGAAGAATTTGATATTTATGTTGTTAAGCAAGATAATTTTAATATGAGAGTGCAGAATCATCTAATGGAAAATTCTAGAGCTATTAATAAGTTGCATGATATTGTGGATAAAACCTCCAATGATGTTAAAATGCTTGTTAAACATTTCCAAATGGTTCAAACTCAAATTGATTAGCTTACTAAGGTGTAAAAAGATTTTCTAGTTAATGCTTCTAGAGAAAAACATGCTTATGAAATTAGAACTAGAAGTGGTGCTTCTACTCAGGATCCTTTATATCCTAAAGGACATCCTAAAAGAATTGATCAAGATTCTCAACAAGCTAAAAATAGTGGTACTCCTAAGAAAAATAAAAAGAAACATAAAACAATTGTAGAATCTTTTGAACCTGCTAAAGATCCTAATAGTATATCTGTCTCTGATGCTGAAACTGAAAGTGGTAATGATAAAAATGATGCTTCTTATAAAGAAGAAATTGAAGAAGAACCTGAAAGGCACACTAAGAATACTACGTACACTAAGGAAAATTTTGCTCCTAATAAACATGGTAGTGAAAGAGATTCTTGGGTGCAAAAACCAATGCCTTTTCCTGATAAGAAACACAAGTCAAAGGAAGAAGAACACTATAACAAGTTTTATGAGTGGATGAAACCTTTATTTTTGCAAATTCCTTTGACTGATGCTATTAAATTTCCTCCTTATTCAAAGTATATGAAGGATATTGTCTCTAATAAAAGTAAGATTCCTAATGAGGAAATTTCCACTTTGCTTGATAATTATTCCTTCAATGGTAAAGTTCCAAAGAAACTTGGAAATCCGGGTATTCCAACTATTCCTTGCTCTATTAAAAATAATTTTGTTAGAACTGCTTTGTGTGATTTAGGAGCAGGAGTTAGTGTTATGCCTTTTTCTCTCTACAAGAGACTTCACCTGGAAAAATTGATACCAACTGATATATCTTTGCAAATGGCTGATAAGTCTACTACTATTCCTGTTGGTATATGTGAGGATGTTCCTGTTCAAGTGGCTAATAGTTGTTTGATATTAACTGACTTTGTTGTGCTTGAAATGCCTGAATATGATAATATGTCTATTATTCTTGGGAGACCTTTTTTTAATACTGCAGGTGCTGTCATTGATTGTAATCGGGGAAAAGTAACTTTTAATGTTAATGACAAGTAGCACACTGTTTATTTCCCCAAGAAGATTGAAAAGAAATATGGTCTAAATTCAATTGAAAATATTGAGGGCATCAAAGTTGGAGAAATATATTGTCCCATGCCACAAGAAGATTATGAAACTATTATGATTGGGACTATTGCTATCAAGGTAGAGGTAACATAATCATTTAGTGAAATGCAAAGTTTTTCTTCATATAAAATTGTTTTGGTAACAAGACCTGTTCAAACTTGTTAACAAAGTGATTTTGATGAACAAAACAATGTTTCACCATGATTATCTGTGTTTACTCTTATTTTCTCTATTCCAATTTTTGCTTTCACCTTGCTCATTTTTGTATTGCTAGTTGCTTGCATATTTGAGTGCCTTAGAACTTCTGAAGTTTTGGTTTTGATTTAGTTTTCCATCGTTCCGAAATCATTTTTCTGCAAGAAAATCATTTATCAATTCCTGAAAATTGCTCAAAAATAAAGTTTCTCGAAAAATTCCAGAAAATTCATATTAAATTTGTACGTCAACAAAGGTACAGAGAGGCACCTGGAGTGACCCAGGGGCCACCAGGCAGGCTCACCACCTGGTGGCGCAGCCAGCCCAGGGGCGTGCCTAGCCATGGTGTGGGACACCCCTAGCCCTCCACTTACCCAGCCACCTACCACTCCACTCTCTCTCTCCCTAGAAAACACCGAAAAAATTCTCGAACCCGTGTTCTTGCTGTTCTTCACCGCGATTTTCGATCTCCTTACTCATCCACTCTTTGCTGCTGATTTTTGGAGCATTTTTCTCCAAAAAGAGAGAGATGGACAACCATACTTTTGGAGAAGTGTTTAAGAGAGAAACACCAAGGGTGGCAAGGCCTTCGAGATCAACATCTCGATTTGGGCCATCATATAATGAAAATCTTACTACACCACACACTACGCCGGGGCGTCCTCGAGTTCGTATCAGGATGAAGGTACTTCTTTGTCATATTATGGAGGTGCCACTTCTTGTCCATCTTGGGATTGATGTCCACTTAGGATAAAAGCCTAAGCTTGGGGGGAGGTATACCGACATCACACTCATCTACATATCATATTCTGTCTGTACTTTATATAACCATATTTTGCTTTCTTTATTTTTCATTTTTGTTTTTTTGTTTTGTTTCTGTTTTCCAAAACACAAAAAGACCAAAAATATTTTTGTTGTTTCTCTTTGTTTGCTTCTTTAGCTTTTAGATTTAGTTTGCTTGTCCTTTTTAGCTTTGGTTTGTTATTAGAAAAACCCAAAAATATTTGTTGTTCTTCTATGGTTTTGTAAAGTTCATTGCAGGGTTCAACAGTCCCTAGTGACTCCTTTGGAGTTTGGTTTTCATATTATTATTCAAGCCACACAAGTGAAAGGCAATAATGATGATTTATGACAATTCGAGATGTGGTAAGAGGCTGGTATGAACTCTATTTTTTTCATTTTTGTACATATACTCATCCATGTGGGCATGCTTAGTCTGTTCATGTAAGGTGTATGTTATTTAATGGATGCTTAGTAGTTCTTTCTCTCTTATGATTAGTTCCAACTTGCTAATAGTTTGTAGCATGTCATATAAATGTTTGCTTGCATTGTTCTATTCATAACATGGTATGATATTGTGGTATCCTCCTCTAAATGTTTTATTTTAATCAACTTGCCACATGTTCATGCATGCATATGACTAAACAAAAAGTTAGTTAAGCCTCAATTAGTTATTTTTCCTCAGAGTTCTTGTGTCACTTTTATGCCACTGTTAATTTTGTTTTGTTGCAAGCATGATTATGACAGTTACTGCTCTCTCGATTGTCGCTCCCTTTTCCATTGCTGGTCTTCACTTGTACTGAGTATGAGCTCTACTCGTGCATCCAATTCCCCAAAACCAAAGTTGTCAAAAAGTGTCCACCATATCTACCTATTAGCATCATTGCTATTCCTTGCATACTTATTATGCTTTGTTTTCTTCCAAATAAAAATTCTTGCTTGTTATGCGAAAATTAGTTAGTAAAGCCCTCACGAACTTGAAGGCACATTTTATTTCTTGCACTTAATAAACCCGAACCATTGTGACTGTCTGATATGCTTATATGCTTGCAAGTTATAAGTTGGGAATTAGCAGAACCATGCTGTCATGGGGAAACACTTTCAACATTGCACTTATTCTATTTAGTTGATATTATGTTTTTTGTTTATGGATGCCGGCTGTGTGAAATAAGATGATAGCTTGTAAGTCCATGGAGTATGTATATGTGTAAGAGAAACGCCTGAGCTGCTAGCCTAAGCCATGCCTAATCATGGTGGAAACTTGCAGCAAAACCATAGTGGCATTCTATGAAGCATCCTCAATAAAAAAACTATGCAAATAGAAAATAAAAAGATCGCTGAGATGCTCACTGTCTGTTGCCTTGTAATTTTGATATGGGATAGCTCCTGTGTCATGGGGAAAGGGTACCCCGTTGGCGGTTATCTATGATACACATATACTTACAATGACAAGAACTTGCTTGGGACCAAAGTTGAGTAGCATGAGGTCTCAGTACTCGTACTCAAGGGGCGTGAGATTTTCAACTTATAATTTGTCAAGCATATAACTCATATCTGCCCTCACTTTAACCTTAACCATTTCAAGATGCTTATGATAGGGCAATGAGAGCTCAAAGTTAATGAGTACTATACTTTCAAGCATTTGTAAGCCTTTCAAACTTTTTAATCTTTCTTTAACTTTTATGTCGAGTTACCATTTATTCTATGAGCACCTTCCCGAGAGCATACCCATCATTCTTAGTGTAATGTGCTTGTCCCAGAACACGGTTAATTGTGACATAACTTTGACGCTTGTATCTTTGATATTTTTACTTCTAGTCTTAACTTGAACTTAGAGGTGCCTTGGCATTTATATTTTGCCGCAAAAAGAAAGTCAAGCGAGACACCACTTTATCGTATCTTCTTACGAGCATTACAATATCGCATATGCTTAGGTTTCATATTGCTTATTATTACTGTGTTGGAATCTCCCCATAGCTTGCATGACTATTGGATATACTTATTTGCATACTCCTTATTATGAATTACCTAAGTACTTGCTCATATACTGAGAATATTTACATCTTATGAAGCAAATGTGTTTGTGAAAGTTTCTTTTATCGCACTCAGTTTTCAACTAAATTGCTTGAGGACAAGCAATAAGCTAAGCTTGGGGGGAGTTGATATTTCCAAAACGTATCTACTTCCCCGAACACTTTTGCTATTGTTTCTTCCCTAATTTGTGTGATTTGGATATAACTAACACGGACTAACGCTGTTTTCAGCAGAATTGCTTTGGTGCCTCGTTTTTGTGCAGAAAATCAACTTTCAGGAAAAATCCCAGAAAATATGCGAAAAATCCTATTTTACCACAAGTCTCACGGAGCCAGAAGACGGAGGGGAGAAAAGGCTCGAGGGGCCCACACCACCCCCAGGCTTGGGCTAGGCCTGGCCGCGCTAGGGCATGTGATGACCCACAAGTATAGGGGGTGTATCATAGTACTTTCAATAAATAGGAGTGTCGATCCCAACGAGGAGCATAAGGTGTTGACTAGTGGTATGGAGCAGGAAATCTCTGTAAATACTTAGCAAACGGATTTTTAGGGGTTTTCTGATAAAGAAAAGAAACAAAGTGCAAGTAATAAAGACAACGAACAAATGCAGCAAGTGGCCCAATCCTTTCTTAGCAAAGGATACGCCGATGGAAATACTTATAAGGACCAAACGTTCTCGATGACACATGGGAATTCTGTCAAGTGCTTTCGCTTCAAATAACTGAGTACTCTTTGTTGGTGTTGTAATGTTGTGTGGGTGAACCTATGCTAATGTACCAACCTTACTTGGACTAATACATACTTGTGATTAAATCCCCTGCAAGCATCCACAACTACAGGAAAGCAATTAAGATATAAACCTAACCATAGCCTTAAACTCTGAGATCCTACGCTCCCTTGTGCAAAGGTGTCCTAACGGGGGTTCAGGTTTCTGTCACTCCGGCAACCCCACAATTAGTATCCAAATACACAATACATTCCCCTAGGCCCATAAATGGTGAAGTATCATGTAGTCGACGTTCACATGACACCAATATAAGAATAGCACCACAACTTAAATATTAAACCATTGAATAATATCTCAACACAAATCCACTACTAATAACATGACTTCTCCCATGTCCTCAAGAACTAAACGAACTACTCACAAGACATCATATGGATCAATATCAAAGATGATATGGTGATGGATAACAATCTAAACATAAACATTAATCCAATGGTTCCACTCACAAGCATCAACTACAATAGTAATCAACACCGGGAAAGTTTCCCCTAAGAACTATGCAAGTATTCAACACGATTGTTACAACGGGATGGAGTGCTTATGATGGTGCTGGTGGAGATGATGGTGTGGATGATGATGATCCCGATGAAGTCTAGCTCGATGATGGTGTTGATGGCGATGATCTCGCCTCTCCGGGAAGGAATTTCCTTGGCATAAATCTGTCTGCCGGAGAGCTCTTTCTCTCTCGGTGTTTTCCACCCCGCGGAGGCGGCGAAATCTTTTTGTGGTCGCTCCTGTGTATTAGGGTTCCGAGGAGAATATATAGAGAGAGGGCGGAGCCGGAGGTGGGCCAGGTGGGCCACACCCCCTGTAGGCGTGGCCAGGGGGTGGCCCGCGCCTGGGGGGTGTGGGCCCCCTGTGGCCCATCTACGCCTCCCCTTCTGAATTTCTTTGTCTTCTAGGAAAATATAATTTTCCATGATTTTTCTGGTATTTTTCTGATCTTCGCGAAATTGCATCAAAACACCTCTTTTTCCATTAGAATCCTGACTCCGGCAGTTCATCCTCCAAGAATCATCCAACATGCAAAAACAGATGAAAAGACATAAGTAACACCTCTTAATATGAAATATATCAATGAATAGAGGCAAATTATGATATAGAATGGTGATGCAAATTGGACGTATCAACTCCCCCAAGCTTAGACCTTCGCTTGTCCCCAAGCGAAAACTGAGCTCTATAAACATGTCCACAGGTTTATGGAGTGAAGTGTCGATAAAATAATACGGACAAGAAGCATCACACTTACCATTACACAACTCATAGAAGAAAACAACTCACCATTATATAACTTATCTTGCAACAAGTACATGAGTCACAGTAGAGATGCATAAAGATAAATCATAATTAGAATTGGCAAACTTTGTTCTTGGTCAGAGAACAGCTGACAAACAGTTTCACAAAAAGCTTATGTAGAAGTTTTCACAACAAGAGTACTCTTTGCTCAAACATAAAAGATTTTTCACAATGATGGCTTTCAAAGTAATACTCAATAGATAAGAGTCTTGTGCAAACAAGGAAGATAAAGAACATGATTGAATAAGTCATCATATGAATGCTTGAAACACAACAACTCAAATGCTTGCTGGAGATAGAGAGGAAGTAGGTTTACTGACTCAACTTAGAAATAGGAGAAAGGCCCTTCATAGAGGGAAGCAGGGATTTAAAGTTCATAAAGAGCTTCCAAAAGATTATGGTACTTACTAGCTTTGAGCCCTCATTGCCCCTATCATAAGCATCTTGAGGTGGTTAAGGTTAAAGTGAACAAATATGGAGTATATGCTTGACGAAATATAAGTTGGCAATATCATGTCCCTTGAGTACGAGGGCCGCTCCTCATGCTACTCAACTTTAGTTACCGATAAGTTCTTGTCATTGTAAGTACATGTGTATCATAAAGAACCGCCAATGGGTACCCCTTGCACATGATATAGGAGCTATCCCATAATCAAAATGACAAGGCAAGCAGACAGCGAGCATCTCAGTGATCTTTTTATTTGCTATTTGCATAGGTTTTTATTGAGGATTCTTCATAGATTGCTCACTATGGTTATGCTGCAAGTTTCCACCATGATTAGGCATGGCTTAGGCTAGCGGCCCAGGCGTTTCTCTAACACACATACATAACTCCATGGACTTACAAGCTCCCCTTTTATTTCACACTGACGACATCCACAAACAAAAGAGCATGATATCAACTGGATAAGTATCCATAAGTGTTGAAAGCGTTCCCCGTGACAACACGATTCTACTAATCCCAACGTATAGATGCAAGCATATACAACTTCGATCTCACAGTGGTTCAAGTTTATTAGGGGCAAGAAAATAAGGTGTGCCATCAAGTTCGTGAGAGCTTTACTAACTAGTTTTCACATAACAAAATAATTTTTAATTAGAAAGATAGATGAAGCTTGAGATTTGCTTGGAATAGCAATAATGCTAATAGGTAGATATGGTGGACACAAATGGCATAGGTTTGGTTCAAAGGGATTGGATGCATGAGAAGTAAACCTTCTCAAAACAGGTTTTTGGCTAGCAAGGCTGGGTAGCAAGCAAAAGAGTTGAAGGAAACAAGCAAACCTACAAGTGATAAAGCCAAACATGCAATCTTACTTGAAGACACAAAAGATCTTAAATAAAGAATACTAAGCTTAAG
Organism: Avena insularis; assembly: GCA_023614405.1. Lineage (NCBI taxonomy): Eukaryota > Viridiplantae > Streptophyta > Magnoliopsida > Poales > Poaceae > Avena > Avena insularis. The sequence continues at coordinate 295,680,895 of CM042689.1, read as the reverse complement.
AGCAAATCAAGAAAGCAAATAAATGATACAAAATACCTGTAAGCTTTTTTCTTTTCCTTTCAAACCTCAAAAAGTGTTGCTACTGACCAGAGCTCGGTTTGCCAAAACCATTTTAGATCTATTTGATGCTCCCAAAGTGATTCCAATACTGATCAACAAGATCAATCATATAATGGAGATTGCAAACTAAAATAAGAAGTGAAAAAGTAAAAGATGAGGCTTCTCATTAATATTCCATAAAGGCACTCACACCAAGAGATACATAGATAATAAACTAAAGGAGAGATACTTCTACAATGCAAACCAACCAATAAGATAACTTCTCTACCAAAGATATGAATCCACTAAAAAGGTAAAAGATAAAAGATAATGCTGGGATACCGCGGCACTCCCCCAAGCTTGGAACAAGCCAAGGGGATGCCAAACCTGATGACGAATTACTCCTTCGGTGGTGGTGGTGTTCCCTTGTTTAGGGTAAGAAAACCTTCCAGCATCTTATGAAGCTTGTTATTCTCCTCTTGGAGTATATCCACCTTCACCCTCAAAGCACGGTACTTGTCACAAAACTCATCAGTGGTTCGAAGGGCTTCCACTGCCTCAGGGCAGACTTTGAAGTTTGGAATAGAGGCTATAATCCCCTGCATGTTACGAGAAAAGCACGTCCAATGTTAATTTCTCCTACAAAAGTAGGTTTCCTTGCCCTTGACCTTGCGGCGGTTTGTTCTTCCATCTTAACTTCCTCCTCGACGCTCCAATCCATGTCTTCGCGCCTAGCAGCGATCCTTTCTTCTTCCACGGGCTTCTTGCCTTTTTTGTTGGTGGAGACCATGGTGCTCTAAACTTGAGAAGATTTCCTCACAGAAACATATCGAAACGAAAACACGACGAGAACACGATATACAAACCTCGAGGGATCCTAGGGGTTATATATTACGAAGTTTCAATGCATAAGGAAGGTACTGGTGCGAACACGAGGCGGAGACGGAGCTCAGCGGGCTCACGCCCCCTCCAGGCGCGGCCAGCTGGGGCCGCCCCTAGGGTGGGTGTGGCCACCCTGGCCTCCGTTTCCTCCTATGTTTCGTCTCGTAACCTTCCTTATGTAATAAAAAACCAAAAATATAAAAAGATAGGATTTTCACGAACCTTCTGTTTTTACCACTTTTACCTAATCAAAGACGAACTCTGCAGATTCCTTTCCTCCTCCTGAAAATTCCTTTCCTACAACATCTCACACAAAACCTCAATGGCAACATTAGTGTATGAAAAACAATAAACCTTTAGGTTCACATTTCAACTGAAATCCATCAAAACAAAAGCTACTGTAGAACTCCTTTCCAAAAACCCAAAAGAATGTGGAAGGGAATCAATATAAGAGGCAAATGCAAATGATGACAGAAATCTATCAAAACAGACCAGCAGGTAAAGATTGATTTTTTCGAAAACCTTCCGCTGCTCAAATCAAAAAGTACAAAACTAATGAAAGTTGGGTAACAACTTGGAGAACAAGCACAGAAAACTACAGATCCATCCGAAGTACTGAGCTCCCTCACTAATTTTCACAATGCAGCACAAAAATCTGTCCCAGGACAGCCACTTTTCACAACTCCTCTACTTCTCAAAAGTAGTTGAACTTGCCACAAAAACCAAAACAAAAAAAGGATAAGGAGCGGTTATTACTGAGCTAATAACTTCCAAGACTCGACAAAACTATTGGGTTATCTCCCAAGAAGTACTTTTCTTTAATGCCTTTAAGCTAGGCTTGAAAATTTCAAAGATGCTCACATAGGAGATAAATATTTGAAGTGAAAGAGAGCATCAAGAAGCAAATAACCGACACATTTGAGTTTAACCCACTTCTATGCATGGGGGTATCATGAGAAAACAAATTTTTGAAACAAAAATCCACTAACATAGGAAGATAAAACAAATTCAACTTCAAAGCTTTTAACATAAAACGGGGAAACTTAACATTATTGAGATGCATAAAACCATGTTTACCTCTCTCATAATAACTTTCAGTAGCACTTTGAATAAAGTTGACAATATAACTGTCACTGGCAACAACTTTATCATCAGAATGAGCATACTTACAGTCATCAAAAAGAGGTCCAAGGTCATAAATCGGATCAATAGAAGCAAGTTGTTCCATCCGGAAATCTTCATTAGGCAAGCTATTTTCACAAGGAGATTTGGCAAATTTGGAAAAGTTAAACTCATAAGAATCTTCATCAAACTTAGTTAAAACTTTCTCCTTCTTACAATCTATAATAGCTCCACAAGTGTTCAAGAAGGGTCTACCAAAAATGATAGGACAAGTTTTGCTAGCTGCTGAATTAAGTAGAAAATCAGCAGAATACTTGATCTTACCGCAGAGAACCTCCACATCTCTTACAACACCCATGGGGCAAATGGTTTCCTTATTAGCAAGGTGAATAACCACATCATTGTCCTCAATCTCACAAGGACCAATTTCATGAATAATTTCCCTGTAAAGCTCATAAGGTATAGCACTAGAACTAGCACCAATATCACATAAACCATAGTAGCAATGATCACCAATTTTAATAGAAACCATAGGAACACTAGCTTTTCTAGCTTTACTAGGATGATAAATAATATTATAAGCGTCTTCACAGAAGACAATGTGCTCATCCTCTATATTTCTAGTGATAAGATCTTTCACAATAGCTACCACAGGTTCATTATTCATTTGCTCATTAGGTTTCACAATTCTCTTAGTACTTTTGTTATTTGCACTAATCATCATAGAATACTCATTTACCTTACCTGGAAAAGGTATTTTCTCAACATAAGGTTTAGGCAAAATATGATCAATAGTACAAACTTCGGTGCTTCTAATAGGAACATGACTAACAACATCTTTATAAGGTGCATGTACTTATTCCACTTCTTTTTAGGAATTTCTATGTAAGAGGCAAAGGCCTTAAAACAGTTAGCAATATTTTGGGAATCAAGACCATACTCATTAATAATATCACAGAAGTCATCAGTTCCCATAAAGGATTTAATGCATTCATAATCATAGTTTATACCTGACTTTCTTCCTTTATCATTTTCCCATGCTTCAATGTTCTCTTCAATATGGTCTAGGAGATCCCATTTAGCTTCTTCCTTCATACGTGTGTATGATCCAGCACAAGAAGCATCTATTAAATCTTTATCATGAAGAGAAAGCATAGCACAAAAGTTATTGATAATAATATTGTTAGGGAGTTCATGAATAGGACATTTAAGCATTAGTAACTTCAATCTCCCCCAAGCTTGAGCTATACTCTCTCCATCACGAGGCCAAAAGTTATATATCATATTCCTATCCTTATGAATTTCACTAGGAGGATAGAATTTAGAATAAAAGAGAGGTACTATTTCCTCCCATTCCATGGATTGCCCATTCTTCAGCAGCTTATACCATTCTTCAGCTCTCCCTTTCAAGGATATAGAGAGTAACTTCTTCTTCACCTGTTCAGTTGTGATACCTGCACACTTAAACAACCCGCATAATTCATGGATGTAAGACCCCACCTTTATAAAGGTAAAGGTCCCTGTGATTCCAATGCTAGTCCCTGGATCAAATGCTAGCATCCATAGTTTAAGATGAAGTACACAGAAACAAAGGTCATTATTACATCATCATTCCAGAGATAACATAGTCTTTTACAACTCCATAGCCATAGGCTAGTACATGAGTTTAACTTAACAATAATATAAATAAAAGTCTTCATCTTCATGTGTCACAGGCAAGCATGTTGAGTGTAGACTCATAACCCTAATCCTCATCACAGTAACCTGCAACATCACAAGTTACAGCCATAGTGGGTCAATACATTGGAATAGTATTGGAAAGTGATACCTTAGTAGAATATTAGTTTCTACCTTCTACATGAATTTGGATAAGTGTAGCTTAGGCTTGCTTTGCTCAAAATAGGATTTACCTATCAGTTGAAAACACTAAGTTTTTGTTTGACAAAAACTCCCAAGGAACCACCAATACACATTGGTGAACCTTTACCCTTGTTCAACCACAAGTTTTTAAGTTAGAAATTGGGATGAGGATATTCTTGATAGCTTCCATGTCTTGATGCTCAAGTTGTCCATTGCCGGGGAAACGGCTAAGTACTTAGATTCTTCCTTCTCGAGAGGTGGTGCACTTTCCCCACAAGACTCGACATGCATCGAGACAAGACCTTTAAGAAGCCTTCCCTTAGACCAAAATGGACGCGTTCCCAGACCTATCACCCCTACCACCAACTGTCCATTTGGCTAAGTTATTGCAACCTATATGACCCAGGCAGAGCCCATAATGCCATGTGGCTGCACTAGAAGCTTCTTAACATATGGCATCTCAAATCCCTTTCTTCTTGTGTGGCTTCCACAAGTGTGATACACAAGGTAGACCATAGATATGGGCCTTGTGTAACCACTCAACATAACCCAAACATACCATTCCACCCAGGTGATTCATTCACTTAGTTGTTTTATTAAGAAAAAACACAAGTCAAAAGACTTAGCAATATTTTCCATAGCATGTATATATTCCACCCTTGGTTACTACTAGCTAGGATAAGCATGGCAATAGCAAGTATCTTAACTTATAGAAAATTCTAACAATTCTACTACTACTAGGATTTCCCAAGCATAGCATATAGATACTTAGAAAAAATTATCATGCAAGCCCTATACAAAATACCACTAATGCATAGTCAAAATATTGGGACAAAAATATGAAGCACCACTTGCCTTGGTAGTTGGGGGAGTAACAACAATCCTCACAGTCACAATCACCACTAGCACCAAAATCTACACATAAAATGATAGCACCAAATTCATATTTCAAATAATCAAGCAAAAATATATGAATGCATGCAAATGCCATGTGATTATTTTTCTAAACTAAACAAGACAAGTAACACATTACTGAACAATAAACTAAACATTTATACACCAAATAAACTTAACTTGGCTTTTAAAAAAATTTCCAAATATTTTTTATACACAAAATAGTCCTACAAATGTCTCTGCATAAATTTCTATTTTAACAAAATAAAATCACAAAACCAAGCCTACAGATGTGTAGGATTTATTTTTGTGATTCCAATGATATATTATTTGTATTTTTTGGATAAACAGAACAAAAGTTATTGAATTTACAAGTTTAAATAACTAATAGATTCAAAACCAGATTTTAATTTAAAAACCCAGACACGTGGGCGTGTCTGATTGGCCCGTACCAGTTCGGCTGGATCGATCAACGAGAGCCACATGATTTAAATGAAATCACACGGACCAGATCTAACCATACCCCTTCGTTAAGTGATCTAATCTAGCGCGCAAGATCTAGATCTAACAGCCTACGCTGGCTTGGCCAAGAACTGGCGGCGCGCGTGGTTGCAGCGGCAGCGGCGCTACTGGCGGCGATGGTCCGGCGAGTACAGGAGGGCCTGGGGGTTATGGTGTGGCTTACCTGACTTGCAAGAACACGAGGAAGCTCAACATGCTGTTGGCGTGGACAGGGGCAGCCTCTAGCAGAGGCTAGCGCTCGTCGGAGTTGCGGGCGGTGTCGGGTTCGTGCGGACGACAATGTTGGCGACGTTCTGGACTGCCCTAGCACAAACCAAGGGCATTGGTGTGTGCGCAAAGATTAGGCGAACACGATAGGGTCAGGGAGAAGGCAAGGGTGCTCGGGCTTTACCTAGATTGCTCGACGGAGTTGAGCGGCGACTCGGTCGTTTGCAGAGGTGGACGGGAACGACGACCTGGGTCACGCGCAGGCAAACCATAGGCGTCAGAATATGCACAAGGACACTAGGATCACGCTCGTTTGAACCAGAAGGAAAGGGGCGGTCGGAGCTCACCGTAATCGCTTGTCGGAGCTCGTCGGGTAGCGGCAGTGCGGTGCGAAATACTGGCAGCCTGGTGGCAGACCAAGTGAGTTGAGTGAGGGGAAATGACCGTGGGGTGCAGGGGTTTAAGTAGGCGGCAGCGCGACAGGAAACGCATGCGGAATCAAGGCTAATTATGCCGCGCCATTATCGGCAGCAACGGCAGCGGCGACGTGGTCTGCGGGTGCGAGATTTTGGGGACGATGATGACGGGGCACGTGGGACCGGGGCGTCAGTGAGAGGGGGAGCGCGCACGCGGGTGAGAAACAGATAGGAGAGGGGAACCCGGGTGAGCTGGCTTTTGGGCCGCATCTGCTGTTGGGCTGAAATGGTGGCGCCGACCTTTTCTTATTTTCTTATTCCATTTCTATTTCTGATTTGATTTTTTGAAATCATTTTCAAATGCTATTCAAATGAGTTTTAATTCAAATTTCCTCTAGATTTTAGTAAAGTACTCCAAGCATATAATTGTGTATAAAACCTTGCTGTTTGATCACAAACTCTTTGGTCCAATTGAAATAGAATTTAAAACCATGCCTTAATTAAATATTTATAATAGGCATATAAATGGTTTTAAATTTAGATTTTTGTTTTGAAACTTTGAACAAGCTTTGGAATCAACATTCAAACCTTTTCTAGTTGAAACAAAGTACTCTCATGATTTAAAAATGGAAATGAAGCCTTTGCCTTTCTTACATAAAATAATAGGCAACAATTGGCTTCTGTTTTGCAATCTTGTTTGAAATAAATTTTAAAATGCATGACGATGCATGAATGATGTGCAACTTTATAAATCATGATTTTTGGTATGTTACAAATCTAACCCCCTTAAGGTGAATCTCGCCCTCGAGATTTGGATTGGCTAGCAAATAGGTGAGGGTGGTCTTTCCGAAGATCGTCTTCTCTTTCCCAGGTTGCTTCCTCTTCGGAATGGTGGTTCCACTGAACTTTGCAAAACTTGATAGTCTTAGTCCGAGTAACTCTTTCTGCAGTCTCAAGAATCTTGATAGGCTTTTCTTCATAGGTGAGATCACTTTCCAATTGGACCTCTTCCAAAGGTATAATATCCTTCAAAGAAGTCTCTTCCATCTCCAGATGGCATTTCTTTAGCTGACTTGCGTGAAATACATTGTGAACGGCAGACAATGATTCAGGCAATTCAATCTCATATGCTACTTCTCCTTTACGGCTCAGAATCTTGAATGGTCCAACATATCTTGGTGCCAATTTTCCTTTGACTCCAAACCTCTTCACTCCACGAAGTGGTGATACTCTAAGATAAGCTCTATCACCCACCTCATAGGTGGCTTCTCTACGCTTTGGATCTGCATAACTCTTTTGTCGGGACTGTGCTATCTTCAATCTGTCCTTTACCAACTTGACTTTTTCTCTAGCTTTCTTGATTAGTTCTGGCCCGAACAAATTTCTTTCTCCAACACCATTCCATAACAATGGTGTAGTACACTTTCTTCCATATAGAAATTCAAACGGTGCCATCTCAATACTGTCTTGATAGCTGTTGTTGTAAGAGAATTCTGTGTAAGGTAGACTTTCATCCCAACTAGCTCCATAATCTAGGGCACATGCCCTCAACATATCCTCTAAAATCTGGTTGGTCCTTTCTGTCTGTCCATCAGTCTGGGGATGAAAAGCAGTGCTGAATTCCAGTCTCGTTCCCAATGACTCATGCAGTTGCCTCCAAAAATGGGAAGTGAATTGAGTTCCCCTATCAGACACAATACTCTTGGGTACTCCATGCAGACACACAATCCTATTCATATAAATCTTGGCTAACTTGGCACTTGTATAGGTTGTCTTCACGGGTATGAAATGAGCCATTTTGGTTAGGCGATCTACCACGACCCAAATGGAATCATATCCTGATCTAGTCCTTGGCAGTCCAGTGATAAAATCCATACCAATCTTATCCCACTTCCAATAAGGAATAGGTAGTGGTTGTAACAATCCTGCTGGTTTCTGATGTTCCGCTTTCACTCTACTACATACATCACACAAAGCAATATGTCCGGCGATGTCCTTCTTGAGATTATTCCACCAAAATCTTTCCTTCACATCCATGTACATTTTGGTGTTACCCGAATGAATGGAATATGGTGAGTTGTGTGCTTCTTGGAAAATCAGTTCCCGAAGCTCCGGATCTTGCAGAATGCAGATATGTTTTCCATACCATAAAGTACCCTGTTCGTCTTCATGGAATCCTTTGGCTTTTCCCTTGCTAATATTTTCCTTAATCTTTTAAATTTCCTTGTCTATCTTTTGGGATTCCTTGATTTTGTCCAACAAGGTGGGTTGAACATCCAATGACATGAGATGTCCTTCAGGCACTATCTCCAATCTAAGATCTTTGAATTGGGCACATAGATTATATGCCAATTCTCCCTTAGTGAGGCCATTCACATAAACTTTATGGCTTAATGCATCCGCTACAACATTTGCTTTATCGGGGTGGTATTGCAAACTCAAGTCATAGTCCTTGATGAGTTCTAGCCATCTTCTTTGTCTCATGTTGATTTCTTTCTGAGTGAAGATATACTTCAAACTTTTGTGATCTGTGAACACTTCGCAACGCTTTCCCAAAAGATAATGTCGCCATGTTTTGAGTGCATGGACACCAGAGGCTAACTATAAATCATGAGTAGGATAATTCACTTCATGAGTTTTGAGTTGTCTCGAGGCATAAGCCACAACTTTCCCTTTTTGCATCAAAACTGCACCTAATCCTTGGTGAGATGCATGACAATACACTTGGAAATCCTTCTCCAAATCTGGCAGACATAAGACTGGTGTTGTCACTAGTCTCTTCTTCAACTCTTGGAAACTGAGTTCACATCCTTCAGTCCAATCAAATTTCTTGTCTTTCTTAAGTAACTCCGTCATTGGATTAGCTACCTTTGAGAAATTCTCAGTGAATCTTCTATAGTATCCTGCTAAGCCAAGGAAACTACGAACTTCTTTCACTGACTTAGGAGATTCCCACTCAGTTATAGCTGACACTTTTGCGGGATCAACTGCTACACCATCCCCTGACACAATATGTCCAAGAAATCCGACTTCATTCAACCAGAACTCACACTTGTTGAATTTTGCATATAGCTTATGCTCCCTAAGCTTCTCAAGTATCAATCGCAAATGTTCTTCATGCTCTTCATTGCTCTTGGAATAGATCAAAATGTCATCGATGAAGATGACAACGATTTTTTCAAGAAATTCCATGAACACCTTATTCATCATATTCATGAAGTAGGCTGGTGCATTTGTCAAACCAAATGGCATCATGGTGTACTCATACAATCCATACCTAGTGGTGAAAGCAGTCTTAGGTATGTCTTGTTCCCTTATCTTTAGCTAAAAGTAGCCTGATCGAAGATCAATCTTTGAGAACATATGGGCTCCTTCTAACTGATCAAACAAATCATTGATTCTGGGCAAAGGATACTTGTTCTTGATAGTCACCTCATTGAGTGAACGGTAATCTATGCATAACCTTTGACTTCTATCTTTCTTTTCAACAAACAAAACTGGTGCACCCCAAGATGAAGAACTTTGTTGAATATATCCTTTCTGTAACTGTTCTCCAAGTTGTTTCTTGAGTTCTTTCAACTCATCAACTGACATCTTGTAAGGTCTCTTTGCTATTGGTCCTGATCTTGGCAGCAAGTCAATCAGAAACTCAACATCTCGATCTGGTGGCATTCCTGATAATTCCTCCGGAAACACATCCGGATATTCTCTCACAATTAGCACACTGTCTATGCTAACCCCCTTAAGAGAATTTAGCTTACTCCCTTTTGATTCAAAGTTAGACTTGAATCTAATCCATTTCTTATCTGGGGTAGTGAGTGTGGCAGTATGATTGGCACAATCTAGTACTCCTTCGTACTTAGTCATCCAATCCATTCCCAAAATGACATCCAATCCTTGGAAATCAAGGATTATCAAACTAACGGGAAACTTATACCTCCCAAATTCTATCACTAGATCATGACATCCCGAGTTCACTATCATTTCTCCACCAGGAGAACTTACTTTTATAGGACACCCAATAGTTTCAACTGGAAGTCCATTTCTATCAACAAATGCTCTTGATATGAATGAATGCGATGCGCCAGTATAAAAAAGAACAAGTGCTGGAAGAGAATTGAGTTTGAACTTACCAGCCACAAATCAGATTCTTCATATATTTCTTCCACATTGATGTGGTTCACTTGTCCCTTTTGGAAGGGATTGGGCTTGTTGGCACCTTCAACTTTCTTTTCTGGGCACTCATTAGCATAGTTCCCCATCTTATTACACTTGAATCATTCAACCTGACCGAGATCTTTCTTTACAGGCTGACTCCCACTTCCACTGTGGTGGCTCTTGTGTCCACTCTTGTGGTTCTTATACTTGTCATTATCATGACTGTGGTGATGCTTGTTGTCATGATGGCGGTTGTGGTTGTGGTGGTTGTTGTACTTTCCATGTTTGTGGGATCCAGAATTCCCACTATCATCATGATGGGAACGCTTGTGAGACGATCCTGAGCTGTGCTTATCAAAGATATGCTTCCTCTTTCTGCTCTCAACCTGTTTCATCTTGTTTTCCAAGATGGTAGCCTTGTCACAAAGTGATTGGTAGGTTGGAACATAGGCAACAGACAACTGCAGGTTCAACTCATCATTTAGTCCTTCAAGGAATTTATCCTTCCTCTTGGCATCTGAAACTTCATCCGGTGCATAACGCGCCAGATTGTTGAATTCCTCAATGTACTCAGCCACACTACGGTGACGCTGTTTCAGATTGTGGACCTCCTTTTTCTTCAAATTCATCACTCCGGATGAGATGTGAGTTGTACGGAATCCATCCTCAAATATAGCCCAAGTCACATCCTCAATGGGAGTGGTGATCTGAAAGTTGTCCCACCAGGTTGCTGCTGGTCCTTCAAGCAGATGTGCTGCGAACCTGGCCTTTTCTTCGTCGGTGCAGCCAACAGTTACTAAGTCCTTGTTCACCGAACGTAACCAGTCATTGGCTACCATTGGATCAGTGGTTCCCGAGAACTTTGCAGGCCTTAGTCTAAGAAATCTGGTGAGAATGTCAAATCCTGGCGGATTATTCTGGTTGTTTTTTTTATTGTTGTTGTTAGTCTAGTTTTGGTTCTAGTTCTGCATGAATGTTGTCATCATCTGCATCAGTTGAGCTTGCGCTATCATCAACTGTTGCATCTCGGGAGTGAGGTTGTTGTTTTGGTTGGGGTTGGCACGTCGAGGAGGCATCTGTGGTTTTAATAAGGATAAGAATGAGATACCCATAGATGCTTAACATGCACAATACATCACACAGAACACACACTATAACCAAGCATCAAACTAACATAGAGTTCGAATGACATAAACAACAAGTTTTTAAAAATGCAAACACACCATAGCAAGCCATCCACATGTTGGATGGTCATTGTGACTCAATAATAAAAGTACGGTAGATGAAAGATAATCGAGTAGTCTACACTACTCCTCCGCATCGATCTCCACATCAACAAGGGTAAGACCTGCATTCTCCATGGCGGTCTTATACTCATCAACACTTGTGGTCAAGGCCTCAATCTTGGACCTAGGAGCCCTCTTCTATGAGCGAAGCCTCTCGATCACTCCCTGCTGGTGCTCAAGCTTGAAGTCCTTGGCCTCTAATTTGTAACATCCCTAAAATCATGTTTTAAACTCATGCATATCACCCATGCATCCATGATCAAATGAGTTTCATTTCAAACAAAACATTTCAAAACAGAAGCTTTGTTGCTCAATATTTTAGGTAAGTTTACTCAAGCCCTTGTGATACTTGTTTTGAGAAAGGTACTGTTAATCATTCAGTATTGCTTAGGATCCAAACTCACGTGCTTTCAAAAACTTGAGCAAAGTCTCAAAGAAAAATATGAAATAAAACAAATTCTATGCCTATTATCACACCTCATAAAGGCATGGTTTTATTTTATTTTCAAAAGACCCAAGTTTGTTTGAGTGAACAGATGTGTTTGACACTTATTTGAGTACAAGATTTATTGTACAAAAATCCTGAAAAGTTTTGGAATCAAATAGATTTGAATTGAAGTTTGAAAACCATTTTAGAAAAGCAAACAGAAAAAGAAAAATCTTAAAAGAGAAAAAAATAAGCCTCAGCCGAATCTGGCCCAACTGGCCCAGCTAAGCCCAGCACCCCCACCCCGCGAACCGTTTTTCTTCACTCGTCCCCGCACCCACTAGCTCGCTGACAGTCTGGACCCACTTCCTCTCCTTTCCTCTCACCGACCCACGACCATCGTCTCCACCCAGCGACTGGTTCATCCCCAAATCACGCGGGCGTTTCCTGTTTGATTCGCGTCGTCAATTCCCGTTCAATGCTGGAGTGATTCATGCCCCCACCTCGCCTACTTAAACCCCCTCTGCCCCCTCTCCATTTCCCCAGACCCGAAAGCACGAACGCCCAGGCTGAGAATTCTCGCCATAACCCGCTGCTCCGACGACCTCGCCGACGAATTCCGGTGAGTACCGCACTCCCCTCTGCCGTGGTTCATGCTGGCTTGCTCTGCATCTCTGTGTGCATCTACTGACACTTTCCGTTTGCTCGCGCATGGCCTATAGCCTCGGCAACGTCAACAACTGAGCGCCGCCGCTCTCTGCTCGAACTCCGGCGACCTTTCCCCGTAAGTTCCAGCCTCCCCTTGCCCTCTTTTTGATACGCGCAAGATCCCCAGCATCCTGCGCATCTAACGGTACCCTCCCATTGTCTTAGCGCGGCTCAGAACATCGCCAACATCGACGAGCCGAAGCCACAGCCGCCAGGGACTACTCCGACGAGCAATCCGCGATGGCTCCGAGCGCCCCTTCACCAACCAAGGACACGTCGAGCTTCTCCTCGTCGCTACGGTTCTGGTGAGCATCTTCCCACCTCTCCGGGCGCCCTAGTTCACCGACACCGCCACTGTCAGAGCGCGCCGCCGCTAGTCGCCACCGCTAGCGCCGCCCGTCTGTGGTCAATTAGATTAGGGCCGTAGGATTTAGATCTAACGAGTAAGATTAGATCTGTGTCGAAGAGGTACGCGTTAGATCTGGCCGTGCATCTTCATTTAAATCGTGTGGCTCTCGTTGATCGATCCGCCCGAACCGGTACGGGACAATTAGAACAAGACGCGTGGCAGCAGATAGATTTAAAAGACAGAATTTGAATCTATTAGATGTTCAAATTGTTTTGGCTATAACTTTTGATCCACACGTTAGAATTTGACAAATTTTATACCGTTGGAATCAGGAGAGCAAGATCTTTCTAAATATGCAATGTGTTTAATGTTTTGCTTCTGTTAAAATGACTTTATTGGCAGAAACTTGTGTACGGCTAATTTGAGTATATGAAATGTTTAGGAAATGATTTAGGGTTTAAATAAATGTTGTTTGGCAAGTTTTAACTTGTTTATGAATCAGTACTGTATACTTTCTTTGTTGAGTTTTAAAAATCATCACATATCATTTTGCATGCATGCATATATTTTTGATTGTATATGTTTTGTATGTGATTGTGGCTATGATTCTTTGTGTAGATTTTGGTGCTAGTGATTGTGATTGTGAGGAGTGTAGCTACTGTCCAAACTACCAAGGCAAGTGGTACTTCATGAATATTTCTATACCCATGTTTTATACTAAGCATTAGAAATATTTTGCTAAGTCTTGCATGTTATTATTTTGCTTATATGCCATGTTGGGAAATCCTAGTAGTTGTAGAATTGCTAGGGAATCTCTAAGTTAAGTTACTATCTATGCCATGCTTAGCCTAGCTAGTAGCAAACAAGGGTTGGTGAAATATACATGCTATGATGAAAATATTTCTAAGTCTTTGGACTTATGTTTTGCCTAATAAAACAACTAAGTTAATGAAACACCTGGGTGGGATGGAAGGAAAGGTTTATGTTGAGTGGTTACACAAGGCCCATTTCTATGGTTTACCTTGTGTATCTCACTTGTGGTAAGCCACCCAGGAACAAAGAGATTTTAGAGGCCAAGTGTTAAGAAGCTTCTAGTGCAGCCACTTGGCAATATGGGCTCTGCCTGGACCACATAGGTTGCTAGAACTTAGCCATTTGGACAGTTGGTGGTAGTGGGAATGATAGGTTGGAGCGCGTCCATTTGGTCTAAGGGAAGGCTTCTGAAAGGTCCTGTCTTGGTGAAGCCAAGTCTGGTGGGGAAAGTGCACAACCTCTGCAGATGGAAGAATCTAAGTACTTAGCCAAGTCCATGGTAATGGACAACTTGAGCATAAAGACATGGAAGCTATCAAGAATCTCCTCATCCCAATTTCTAAGTAAAAACTTGTGGGTGAACAAGGGTGAAGGACCTCAATGTCTATTGGTGGTTCCTTGGGAAAAGTTTTGACAAAAAAAACTTAGTGATTTCAACTAATAGGCAAAACCTATTTTAAGCAAAGCAAGCCAAGCTACACTTAGCCAAATTGCATATAGTATCTAGACCACTTAAATTATACTAAGGTATCACTTGCCAATACTATTCCAATGTATTGACCCACTATGGCTGTAACTTGTGATGTTGCAGGTTACTCTGATGAGGATTAGGTGTCATGAGTCTACACTCAACATGTTTGCCTGTGGCACATGAAGATAAAGACTTTTATTTGCTTACTTATTCCAAACTCTTGTACTAGGCATGTGGCCTTGGAGTTTTAAAGACTATGTTTATCTCTGGAATGGCTGTAATAATGACCTTTGTATCTGTGTACTTCATCTTAAACTATGGATGCTAGCATTGATCCAGGGACTAGCATTGCAATCACAGGGATCCTTTTCCTTTATAAAGGAGGGATCTTACATAATTCTTCCTTCATCTCCCGGATCTTCTTGTTCCTATCTTGGACTCTTTTCTCCTGGCTCTTGAACTTCTTGTCCTGGCTTTCAAATTTGGCCTCCATTTCCTTGACGATCTCGTCTTGCTCCGCGAAGAGCTTGTCCTTCTCTTGTAGTTGAACCTGGAGCTCGTCATTGCTAAGCATGACGTTGGTCCTATCAGTATCAAGGTGTCTAATAAGACCCTCTAGGTCCTGAAGGTACAGACGAATCGGCTCCATCGTCTCTCTAGTAGCATCATCATACTCTATAGCCTCACCCTCCTCATTGCGTCTCCCGAAGGGGTGAAAGTAAAGACCTCTAAGCTCGATGGAGTGTCTCCCTACCATGCGTCCAAGTAACTCCTGCATGACTACTTCTAAGCCTCTCTCCTTGTCGTCATGCATCAGCTTGAAAGTGATAGCCTCCGTGGGTGGCTCTGCCTGGTATCCCGGCTGTGTGACTCTGAAGCCCCATAGGCCCTTCCTCTCAAACTTGGTGAGCTGAAGTGTCGTGATGCTAGGAAGTGGAAGGTTGAGCACACTAGTGAGCTCAATGAGACGAGTACCAAAACGAGTTCCCTTGAACTCCTCAGCCGTGCTGATAACAACATTAGGCATCTATTTTTATAAGATAGAGAAAAGTTAGAACCAAGACAAATAGAGAAAATTCACAAGACAAAATATAACAAGCACATCTTTTAGAAACAAACACACAAGTCATGGCATACACAAATACATTACAAACACCAAGGTTCAACATAACTTAGACAAATTTTTGGAAGTAAAAACGATAAGTGTGGTGGTCCAACTAACGAAGTACGTTACAGTTCACATTCGCTAGACAAAATAGCTATCAGGGCATCCTTAGTGGCCATCTGTCTATCTTGTTCACAAGACTCCCATATTAAGTCCATGATGTCTCCCCTTAGTTGTTGGTTGGTAGTCTCCAATTCTTGGGTATGCTTCTTTTCTTCTCTAAGGTCATTTTGAGTGTTGAGCATTCTGCACTTGAGTCTATCACCAAGCTCCTTGATGGCATTCCATGCTGCATTTCTTGCAGAGTCAAAGAATGTTGTGTGTATTTCAGAGTTGGTGACCATGCAGAATCCTGACTCCTTGTGGTTGTCTTCCTTGTTTTTGTACAAGTGAAGTTGCACCCACCAATACTCTTCTCCTTCATCCATCACAGGGAATCCCTTGTACATAGCTGCACCATGTATCCCCATGGTAACCATAAGGTTCTTGAGTGCCTTGGGAAATTCAGTCTCACACTCCAAAGTCATGGTCATGAGTGGTCCCTTCCTCACGGCTTCGTTGATGGAGTTCATCTAAAAATAGAGATGAGAAAGAAGATTAGAAAAGTTCACGAGAAGAATAAGACAAGTGTGGAAATTTTTCAAAGTGTTCAAAATTTTTCCTTAGTGGTTTCTTAGTCTAATCCAACCTAGGGTCATAATCCTACAGGCAACACAGCGCTCTGATACCATCTGTAAGACCCCACCTTTATAAAGGTAAAGGTCCCTGTGATTTCAATGCTAGTCCCTGGATAAAATGCTAGCATCCACAGTTTAAGATGAAGTACACATAAACAAAGGTCATTATTACATCGTCATTCCAGCGATAACATAGTCTTTTACAACTCCATAGCCATAGGATAGTACATGAGTTTAACTTAACAATAATATAAATAAAAGTCTTCATCTTCATGTGCCACAGTCAAGCATGTTGAGTGTAGACTCATAACCCTAATCCTCATCAGAGTAACCTGCAACATCACAAGTTACAGCCACAGTGGGTCAATACATTGGAATAGTATTGGCAAGTGATATCTTAGTAGAATATTAGTTTCTACCTTCTACATGAATTTGTCTAAGTGTAGCTTAGGCTTTCCTTGCTCAAAATAGGATTTACCTATTAGTTGAAAACACTAAGTTTTTGTTTAACAAAAACTTCCAAGGAACCACCAATAGACATTGGTGAACCTTTACCCTTGTTCAACCACAAGTTTTTAACTTAGAAATTGGGATGAGGAGATTCTTGATAACTTCCATGTCTTGATGCTCAAGTTTTCCATTGTCGGGGACACAGCTAAGTACTTAGATTCTTCCTTCTCGAGAGGTGGTGCACTTTCCCCACAAGACTCGACATGCATCAAGATAGGACCTTTCAGAAGCCTTCCCTTAGACCAAAATGGACGCGTTCCCAGACCTATCACCCTACCACCAACTATCCATTTGGCTAAGTTATTGCAACCTATATGATCCAGGCAGAGCCCATAATGCCATGTGGCTGCACTAGAAGCTTCTTAACATATGTTATCTCAAATCCCTTTGTTCCTGGGTGGCTTCCACAAGTGTGATACACAAGGTAGACCATAGATATGGGCCTTGTGTAACCACTCAACATAACCCAAACATACCATTCCACCCAGGTGATTCATTCACTTATTGTTTTATTAAGCAAAAACACAAGTCAAAAGACTTAGCAATATTTTCCATAGCATGTATATATTCCACCCTTGGTTACTACTAGCTAGGATAAGCATGGCAATAGCAAGTATCTTAACTTATAGAAAATTCTAACAATTCTACTACTACTAGGATTTCCCAAGCATAGCATATAGATACTTAGCAAAAATTATCATGCAAGCCCTATACAAAATACCACTAATGCATAGTCAAAATATTGGGACAAAAATATGAAGCACCACTTTCCTTTGTAGTTGGGGGAGTAACAACAATCCTCACAGTCACAATCACCACTAGCACCAAAATCTACACATAGAATGATAGCACCAAATTCATATTTCAAATAATCAAGCAAAAATATATGAATGCATGCAAATGCCATGTGATGATTTTTCTAAACTAAACAAGACAATTAAAACAGTACTGAACAATAAACTAAACATTTATACACCAAATAAACTTAACTTGGCTTTTAAAACATTTTCCAAATAATTTTTATACACAAAATAGGCCTACAAATGTCTCTGCATAAATTTCTATTTTAACAAAAGAAAATCACAAAACCAAGCCTATAGATGTGTAGGATTTATTTTTGTGATTCCAATGATATATTATTTGTATTTTTTGGATAAACAGAACAAAAGTTATTGAATTTACAAGTTTAAATAACTAATAGATTCAAAAACAGATTTTAATTTAAAAACCCAGACACGTGGGCGTGTCTGATTGGCCCGTACCAGTTCGGCTGGATCGATCAACTAGATCCGCATGATTTAAATGAAATCGCACGGGCCAGATCTAAGCATACCCGTTCGTTAAGTGATCTAATCTGGCGCGCAGGATGTAGATCTAACGGCCTACGATGGCTTGGCCAAGAACTGGCGGCGCGCGTGGTTGCAACGGTGGCAGATCTACTAGAAGAGACGGTCCGGCGAGTACTGTTGGAGATATGCCCAAGAGGCAATAATAAAGTGGTTATTATCATATCTTCATATTTATGATAAATGTTTACATACCATGCTATAATTGTATTAACAGGAAACATTAATACTTGTGTGATTTGTAAACATAAAATAAGAGTCCCTAGTAAAGCCTCTTGTTAAACTAGCTTGTTGGTTAATATATGATCATTGTTTCCTGATCATGAACATAGAGATGTTATTAACAACAGGGTCATATCATTAGGAGAATGATGTGATGGACATACTCCTATAGATAAGCGTAGCATAAAGATCAAGTCATTTCAATAGTTCAATTGCTATATGCTTTCTGATACATAGTAACCTAATTCCTTCGACCATGAGATCATGCATATCACCTTTACTGGATGGATGCTTTGATGTCATCAAACACCACACCGTAACAGGGTGGCTATAAAGGTGGCATTGAGTGTTCGGAAAGTATTGGTTGAAACACATGGATCAAGAGTGGGATTTGTCCATCCATATGACGGATAGATATACTCTGGGCCCTCTCGGTGAAATGTCATCCAATTAGCTTGCAAGCATGTGACTGGCTCACAAGGGATCACATATCACAGACGAAAAGAGTACTTATCAGTAACGAGGTTGAACTAGGTATGCAGAGATACCGACGATCATAACCTCGGATAAGTAACATATCGTGAGACAAAGGGAAATTGGTATCGTATGTAAGTGGTTCATTAGATCATAATCGTAGAAATATGTAGCCATATGAATTTCCAGATTCCTCTATTGGTTATTGATTGGAGAAGTGTCTCGATCATGTCCGCATAATTCACGAACCGTAGGGAGACACACTTAAGGATTCGACGTTGTTTTGAGTAGTTATGGTATTATGAGAAAGAGACCGAATGTTGTTGAGTCTCGGATGGGATCCGGGATATCACGAGGAGATCCGGAATGGTCCGGAGAATAAGATTCATATAAGGAAAGTCCCATTTGAGTTGGGGAATGGTTCCGTGTTTTCATCGGGAACATTCTAGAAGGTCCTGAATGTCCAAGACTCCGGAGAAGGGTACATGAATGTGTCATTGTAAGTTGGAATGATTGCATCATGTACTAAGTGTTCTCGCTGTCCAAAATAAAGGGTTTATTTAAATCCTAAATTGAAAAGTCAAACGGC
Organism: Avena insularis; assembly: GCA_023614405.1. Classification (NCBI taxonomy): domain Eukaryota; kingdom Viridiplantae; phylum Streptophyta; class Magnoliopsida; order Poales; family Poaceae; genus Avena; species Avena insularis. The sequence continues at coordinate 295,661,538 of CM042689.1, read as the reverse complement.
TAGTTTGAAAGTCAAGCGGCAAGTTTTGGAAAGTGGAAAGAGGAGGAGAAGAGGAACCGAGTTGGGAGGATTCCTCCTCCCCAAGCAGCGCCCACCTCAAGGCCGAGTTGGGGAGGGACTCCACTCCTCCCTTGGCCGGCCAGCCCCTCCCACCTATATAAGGAGGCGGGGCTCCCTCCTAGCACACACAAGTTCCTATCCTCTAAACCTAAACCCCGGTTTAGAGCTATTTCGGTTTAGAGCCTTCTAATTGGTTTAGAGCCTTCTAATTGGTGTGTCTAATTACTAGACCACTAATAGCCTCTCTCATAAGCTCCACCATACTGCACCGGCTTAAGGCGAAGCCTCATGGATCTCCCTCTACTTCGGTACCACGCCAGTTGCCGGAATCGCGAGAGAGTGCTACAACCTCCATTTCTTTGGAACAAGGGAGGAAGGTCTTCGTCGAAAATGCGAGCGTGTGACCGATTGTGGGAGCGCTGGAAGGATCGTCTACGCGCGATCTTGAGATCGAAAGAGTCGACTACATCACCCACGAGAATCTGCTCGTTAACCGCTTTGGAATCTTCGAGGGTGAGTTCCACTATCGACTCGTTGCTACAATCTAGTAGATAGATCTTGGCTTGTTTGTTTGTATGCGATAGAAAATTTTGTTTTCCATGCTACGAACCCCTGAAAGTATCGAGCCGTGTCTATATGTAGATCTGTTGACGAGTAGAACACAATGGTCATTGTGGGCATTGATGCTTTTATTGTAGATTGCTTTTGTGTACTTTGCATCTTGTGGTATGTTGGGATGAAGCGGCCCTAACCTTACATGACATCGTTCATGAGACTTGCTCCACGCTTGACATGCAACTTATATTGCATAAGTGGCTTTATGGGTGCTGTTTCTCCTAGCATAGTAAAGATCCAATTTACAACGGGTGATCAACAATGCTAGTATCAATGTTGTGGTTCTTGTTCGTAAGTTAGAACGACACTTATTGAAAGCCCCAAACCACGTAAAATATGCAAAGAAAGTAGAGGCGTCTAACTTTGTTTTGCGGGGTGTGATGATGTGATATGGCCATGATTGTGATTATATTTGATGTATGCAATGTTCCTTATTGTAAGTTGGCAACCGGCAGGAGCCATATGGTTGTCTTTAATTTTGTTAAGACCTGCGTGTCTATTCAAAGTAGTTGTAATAGTTGAAGCTGGTGGACGACAACCATGAAGAAGCGTCATTGACCTTGATGCTATGCCGGTGATGATGGAGATCATGTTCGTGCTTGAAGATGGAGATCGGAAGCACAAAGAAGAAAGGCCATATCATATCACATATTATGAATTGCATGTGATGTTAATCCTTTATGCATCTTGTATTGCTTAGTAGACGACGGTAGCATTATAAGATGATCCCTCATGCACATAAATTTCAAGTTCTAAAGTGTTCACCCTTAGTATGCACCGTTGCCAAAGCTTGTCGCTCAAGCACCACGTGATGATCGGGTGTCTTTGATTCCGCGGGTGAATACAACGTAAGCAAGCCAGATTTGCTTATGCGGTAGCTAAGGTTTGATCTTGACGAGCCTAGCATGTACAGACATGGTCTCAGGAACACGGATCGCCGAAAGGTAAAGCATGAATCATATAGCAGATATGATGAACATGTCGATTGTTCGCCATTGAAACTATATCAACTCTCGTGATGATCGGTTTTGATGTGGTGGATTTGGTTCATGTGATCACTAAAACAATGTGAGGGATATTGTTTTGAGTGGGAGTTCACGTAGATTAATTTAATTATTAATTAGAACTCAATTTATCATAAACTAAATCAAAGTGAATTTGCATAGTTGTTGTAGTCATTGGCATCCGTTTACCACCTTGCGCTTAGTTATAATTGAGATGATAGAACTATAGAATTCTGGTTAGTTACTTTACGAACTGGTATCGTATTGTTTTGAAGTGTTAATCTAAAGTTTAAAAGTCCTATTGCAAACTTTCAGTAATTTCCGGTTACTCCATGAAGTTTAATAATTGGTATTAAAACTAGAGTGACAATTCCAAAGTGTTAGTATATGAGTATCATGTTTGTCTCCATGATTCTTGATATTCAAAAGATTATCTTAATATCAAGGTTATCTAGGATCTGAAAGAGTTGTTTCAGAAACCATGATGTGTGGAAGATATTGTGATATCTGAAACGAAGTTTTGGTTACAACATGATAGAGTATAATATGGCAAAGTCATGTTCTCATGTTTGATGAGAATTTGCAAAAGGTTGGAGACACTAGTTGTCCTAATCTTCCAAAAGGTTTTGGAGAGCAACATTATACTCGCGATTCACCGTTACAAGCTAAAAGTAGCTAGATCATGGATAAGTCCATGATAAGGGTGAATATTTGATGTAGGTAAAATGTTTACTACACCAAGAGATTACTAAAGAAAGGAATTTGAAAGAACACCAAATATTTGATAATGGTGATCTACTTCAAAGTGCAAGTTCAAAGACATTGGTATTTAACTATACACGCTTTGGACTATGTGTCATAAGTATGACTCCACTATTGATGTTGATAGATTCTTTCAAGCGAAGGAAATCTTGAAGAGAATCTCATAAGTATATGGCAGAAAAGAAAAGACTAGAATTGTTCAGTTTAAGTATATAGATGATATACGTGTTATGGCTATATTCTTTGCTTATTAAACAATGTGGTTCTTAAGTATTTGATACTGAATTTGTTGGTGTGAATCGTCATACGAAAACAACAGAATTCATGAACTACAATGGCCTAAGTAAATAGCAAAAGAATATGTGATGATGTTCATCGAGAACAAATAAAGGGTTATTATGTTGCTCGTTAAACATCAACGCTTGCCTTCAAGATTTGTTTTATCAGGTATTATGAGAACAAAAGGGTTGTTCAAATAATTGCCGTAATCCATAAAAGATGGATGATTCACAAATCTCGTTGGAGAAATCACATCCATAAAACTAGTGCTAAAATTGTCGAAAGACAAATTGATTGAAAGATCACTTAGGAAGTGACATCGCGTTTAAATTATATTGGAAAGAAAACATGAAGAAACTCCATGTGGATGGAATTTTGGAGTCTTTTGATTTTTGATCAAATGACGTTTGTGAAACTTTCCTAGAGATAATTAAAACTTCGTTCATAGGCCAAAAGGGAACGAAAGACTAGCTCATTGGAACTTGTGCATATTGTTGTATAAAGTCCATTATGTGTAGTCAAGAGCGATGAATTTCAACTTCATATGCTTTCTCCGAAAATTTGAGTGAATATATGAATATTTACTTAATAAGGATGAAGTATGAAATATTTGAAAAGTTCAAAAGACTTTCAAGATGAAGTGCAAAATCATTGTAACAAGAATATGAATAGTTTATGATAAGATCATAAAGGAAGATATTTAAGTTACAAGTTTAGCATAATACCTAAGATTTAAGGAATCGGTCCGTGGATTTGCATTTCCCGAAACACCATAAGAGTATGGAGCATTCGAGATATGTAATTAAACCTTGTTTGACATGGTAAGATCAAAGGTATAATTCATAAAACTGCCATTATATTTTAAAGATTAAAAGCTTTAGAGATTACCGTTTTCCACTAAAAGAGCTCCATCATAATCCGCTGAAATGACACCATATAAGGTTATGGTTTGGGATAAAACCCAAGTAGTCCTTTCTTAAACATTGGTATGCTATGCATAAGAAAGATGTTTGCAACCAAAGTCGGATAAACCTGTCTTTGTATTACTGTTAAGTATTCCTCCATAAACACCGGAGACAAAAGTGTTTGTCGCTTAGAACGTCAAGTTTCTTTGAGAAGGAATTTTTCGTGAAAAGTTAAGTGGGAGGACAATAGAACTTTGATAAATTTAAAAGAACCTTAGCTATATGTGCAAAGTTGCAAAGACCAAAAGTGTTCGGAGGCACAACAATGCTCATGGCTCACGTGCCTCAAAGGTTGTGGTCACGGAGGTCTAAGTTTCTATTGAAACAAGTAGGTCGGATGAACAATCAAATACCAAGATTTGAGGGTTGAATCATTATTTGAGAATAATGAACCTACTACATGCAAAGAAGCGATGATGGGCCCTGACTCCGTCAAATGACTTGAAGCCATATAATCCGTGATAGTTCCATACAGAAATCAAGTTTTGAACTTGAAGGACCCTCGAAAAGGTGTAAGACCTTGCGGTTGTGTTTGGATCTATAAAGTAGACATGGATGTTTCACATCTATGAAATAGTCGACATGTTGGGAAAGAGTTCACAACAATGTTCAAAGGTTGTATATGACAAGATTTGATCTTTCATAGCGATTTTTAGTCTAGACGGATTAATGTAGCAACCACTACATATAATTTGTTATGTGGTAGTAGAATAAACAAAACAAGTTCTTCTAATAGAATGGTTACCTAGGACGTGTGCATGACACGGTCCAAAGGGTTTTGTTAATTCAAAGGATGCTAAAAGCATATGCAAACTTCAATGGTTGAAGTAAGCATAGCAGAGTTGGAATCTTCACTATGATGAAAGCTGTTAAAGAGTTTAATTTCATGGAGACAATGAAGATGCTTGCATTTGCAAGAAATTAAGTGGGAGCTAAGACATGTTTCTAATACATTATGTGAAATACATATTGTTGATTGGAAATAATGTATCTTTTATTAACACATATTAAGAATTTCATCCCGATGAAAGACTTAGGCAAAACCCAAATATTTGGCATCAATAGACGCTAATATGGTTGTGCGAAGTACATAGACGAGATATTGAATGAATTCAATATAGAAACTACAAGAAAGGTTCTTGTTGCCTGAGAAAGGATTGAAAGAGTTCAATGTTGATGATATATTCAAGTGTATTGGCACTTGGTAAGTGAAACAAAGATTCAAGTATAGATTGATACTTGATGTATGAAATCACAAAGAGTATTTATATCAATCATCTTTGTGATATGTACAAATCCAGATATGTCCTATGCTATAAATATTATGAGCATATACCAGAATGATTCATAAGATGATCATTGGACGATAGTAAGGATATTCTTATGATCTTTTGGAAGAACTAAGAGTATATTATTTATAGAAGTGACAAATAGATGATTAGTTCATTGTAAAAGTACTACATTGATACTACTTTTGTCACAGAGTACAAATTAAGTTTATCTCAATCTAAACTAAGGGTGGCACAATATAATGGAAAGTGAGTTCCATAATGGATTTGGATGAGTTCCAAAGTTAAGACATTGTACAGATACTTCAACAAAAGGCTAAGTATATGACTGCTATTATAGCAACAAAAGAGGGCATTTGTGTCAAGTAGTTTGTTATCAAACTAGGTGTAGTTCACAGCGGGATAATACTATGAAGATATATTGTACGACAATATTGTCAACATGTTTTAACCCCAAAGAACTAAAGGTCACGAAGACCAAATTTATACAAAGCCATCTCATTAGAGAATGAGTGATGCGAGAGGCAAAAGACATGCAATTACACACGGACTGGAAGTGTCGGATCCGAGATCAGTTAACCACTAGCAATCGTGTACATACAACACCAGAAAGCCATAGGTGTTGAAAACACAAAGGTTTGAAACTAGATTATTGACTCTAGTGCAAGTGGGAGACTGTTGGAGATATGCCCAAGAGGCAATAATAAAGTGGTTATTATCATATCTTCATATTTATGATAAATGTTTACATACCATGCTATAATTGTATTAACAGGAAACATTAATACTTGTGTGATTTGTAAACATAAAATAAGAGTCCCTAGTAAAGCCTCTTGTTAAACTAGCTTGTTGGTTAATATATGATCATTGTTTCCTGATCTTGAACATAGAGATGTTATTAACAACAGGGTCATATCATTAGGAGAATGATGTGATGGACATACTCCTATAGATAAGCGTAGCATAAAGATCAAGTCATTTCAATAGTTCAATTGCTATATGCTTTCTGATACATAGTAACCTAATTCCTTCGACCATGAGATCATGCATATCACCTTTCTGGATGGATGCTTTGATGTCATCAAACACCACACCGTAACAGGTGGCTATAAAGGTGGCATTGAGTGTTCGGAAAGTATTGGTTGAAACACATGGATCAAGAGTGGGATTTGTCCATCCATATGACGGATAGATATACTCTGGGCCCTCTCGGTGAAATGTCATCCAATTAGCTTGCAAGCATGTGACTGGCTCACAAGGAATCACATATCACGGGAACGAGACAATAGTACTTATCGGTACGAGGTTGAACTAGGTATGCAGAGATACCGCGATCATAACCTCGGATAAGTAACATATCGTGAGACAAAGGGAAATTGGTATCGTATGTAAGTGGTTCATTCGATCGCAAAGTAATCGTAGAAATATGTGGGAGCCATATGAATTTCCAGATTCCTCTATTGGTTATTGTTCGGAGAAGTGTCTCGATCATGTCCGCATAATTCACGAACCGTAGGGAGACACACTTAAGGATTCGACGTTGTTTTGAGTAGTTATGGTATTATGAGAAAGAGACCGAATGTTGTTGGAGTCTCGGATGGGATCTGGGATATCACGAGGAGATCCGGAATGGTCCGGAGAATAAGATTCATATAAGGAAAGTCCCATTTCGGAGTTGGGGAATGGTTCCGGTGTTTTCATCGGGAACATTCTAGAAGGTCTCGAATGTCCGCACTCCGGAGGGAGAAGGTACATGAATGTGTCATTGTAAGTTGGAATGATTGCATCATGTACTAAGTGTTCTCGCTGTCCAAAATAAAGGGTTTATTTAAATCCTAAATTGAAAAGTCAAACGGCTAGTTTGAAAGTCAAACGGCAAGTTTTGGAAAGTGGAAAGAGGAGGAGAAGAGGAAACCGAGTTGGGAAGGAGTCCTCCTCCCCAAGCCGGCGCCCCACCTCAAGGCCGAGTTGGGGAGGGACTCCACTCCCTCCCCTGGGCCGCCGGCCCTCCCACCTATATAAGGAGGGGCAGGGCTCCCCTCCTAGTACACACAAGTTCCTATCCTCTAAACTAAACCCTAAACCCCGGTTTAGAGCTATTTGTTTAGAGCCTTCTAATTGGTTTAGAGCCTTCTAATTGGTGTGTCTAATTACTAGACCACTAATAGCCTCTCATAAGCTCCACCATACTGCACCGCTTAAGGCGAAGCCTGCGGATCTCCCTCTACTTCCGGTACCACGCCGTTGTCTTGCCGAATCGCGAGAGAGTGCTACAACCTCCACGCCTTTGGAACAAGGAGAGGAAGGTCTTCGTCGAATCTAACGCAGTGACCGATCGTGGGAGCGCTGCCGAACGTGGAGCTGGAAGGATCGTCTGCGATCTTGAGATCGGAAAGAGTACGACTACATCACCCACGAATCTGCTCGTTAACCGCTTTGGAATCTTCGAGGGTGAGTTCCACTATCGACTCGTTGCTACAATCTAGTAGATAGATCTTGGCTTGTTTGTTTGTATGCGATAGAAAATTTTTGTTTTCCATGCTACGAACCCCTACAAGTACAGGAGGGCCTGGGGGTTGTGGTGTGGCTTACCTGACTCGCAAGAACACGAGGAAGCTCAACGTGCTGCTGGCGTGGACAGGGGCGGCCTGTAGCAGAGGCTAGCGCTCGCCAGAGTTGCAGGCGACGTCAGGTTCATGCGGACGGCGATGTTGGTGATGTTCGGACCGCCCTAGCACAAACCAGGGGCATCAGCGCGTGCGCAAAGATTAGGCGAACACGATAGGGTCAGGGAGAAGGCAAGGGGCGCTCGGGCTTTACCTAGATTGCTCGACAGAGTTGAGCGGCGGCTCGGTCGTTTGCAGAGGTGGACGGGAACGGTGACATGGGTCACGCGCAGGCAAACAAGAGGCGTCAGAAGATGCACAAGGACACGAGGATCACACTCGTTTGAACCAGAAGGAAAGGGGCGGTTGGAGCTCACCGTAATCGCTTGCCGGAGCTCGTCGGGCAGCGGCGGTGCGCTGTGAAATACTGACAGCGTGGTGGCGGAGCGAGTGAGTTGAGTGAGGGGAAATGACCGTGGGGTGCATGGGTTTAAGTAGGCGGCAGCGCGATAGGAAACACCTGCGGAATCAAGGCTAATTACGCCGCGCCATTATCGGCAGCAACGGCAGCGGCGACGTGGTCTGCGGGTGCGAGATTTTGGGGACGATGATGACGGGGCACGTGGGACCGGGGCGTCAGTGAGAGGGGGAGCGCGTGCGTGGGTGTGAAATAGAGAGGAGAGGGGAACCCGGGTGGGCTGGCTTTTGGGCTGCATCTGCTGTTGGGCTGAAATGGTGGCGCCAACCTTTTCTTATTTTCTTATTCCTTTTCTATTTCTGATTTGATTTTTTGAAATCATTTTCAAATTCTATTCAAATGAGTTTGAATTCAAATTTCCTCTAGATTTTTGTAATGTACTCCAAGCATATAATTGTGTATAAAACCTTGCTGTTTGATCACAAACTCTTTGGTCCAATTAAAATAGAATTTAAAGCCATGCCTTAATTAAATATTTATAATAGGCATATAAATGGTTTTAAATTTAGATTTTTTTTTTGAAACTTTGAACAAGCTTTGGAATCAACATTCAAACCTTTTCTAGTTGAAACAAAGTACTATCATGATTTAAAAATGGAAATGAAGCCTTTGCCTTTCTTACATAAAATAATAGGCAACAATTGGCTTCTGTTTTGCAATCTTGTTTGAAATAAATTTTAAAATGCATGAATGATGTGCAACTTTATAAATCATGATTTTTGGGATGTTATAATGGATAAAAAGCAAATGATCATGAGGATGGACAATTCCATCCCCTAAATAATAATTATCCATAACACGATCAACAATACTTGTAGGTATATTAAAAGGATCTATCTTAACAGGTGGTGGTTCATCTACTACCCTAACAGTGGTAGTAGTTTTCCCAAACAGAAAACCAAGTGGGTTATCCATAATGGAAACAAAGTAACAAACAGAAATAAAAAGCAATACTCATAGTAGAAGTTTCCTTTACCAGTTCTACTCTTCAATAGCGCTTCACTCCCTGGCAACAGCGCCAGAAAATAGTCTTGATGACCCACAAGTATAGGGGGTGTATCGTAGTACTTTCGATAAATAGGAGTGTCGATCCCAACGAGGAGCAGAAGTTGTTGACTAGTGGTATGGAGCAGGAAATCTCTGTAAATACTTAGCAAACGGATTTTTAGGGGTTTTCTGATAAAGAAAAGAAACAAAGTGCAAGTAATAAAGACAACGAACAAATGCAGCAAGTGGCCCAATCCTTTCTTAGCAAAGGATAAGCCGATGGAAATACTTATAAGGACCAAACGTTCTCGATGACACATGGGAATTCTGTCAAGTGCTTTCGCCTCAAATAGCTGAGTACTCTTCATTGGTGTTGTAAGTGTTGTGTGGGTGAACCTGTGCTAATGTACCGATCTTAATTGGACTAATACATATTTGTGATTAAACCCCCTGCAAGCATCTGCAACTACATGAAAGCAATTAAGATATAAACCTAACCACAGCCTTAAACTCTGAGATCCTACGCTCCCTTGTGCAAAGGTGTCCTAACGGGGGTTCAGGTTTCTATCACTCCGGAAACCCCACAATTAGTAGCCAAATACACAATGCATTCCCCTAGGCCCATAAATGGTGAAGTATCATGTAGTCGATGTTCACATGACACCACTAGAAGAATAGCACCACAACTTAAATACTAAACCATTGAATAATATCTCAACACAAATCCACTACTAACAACAGGACTTCTCCCATGTCCTCAAGAACTAAACGAACTACTCACAAGAAATCATATGGATCAAGATCAAAGATGATATGGTGATGGATAACAATCTGAACATAAACAATAATCCAATGGTTCCAATCACAAGCATCAACTACAATAGTGATCAACACCGGGAAAGTTCCCCTAAGAACTATCCAAATATTCAACACGATTGTTACAGCGGGATGGAGTGGTGATGATGGTGCTGGTGGAGATGATGGTGTGGATGATGATGATCCCGATGAATTCTAGCTTGACGATGGTGTTGATGGCGACGATCTCCCCTCTCTGGGAAGGAATTTCCCCGGCAGAAATCTGTCTGCCGAAGAGCTCTTTCTCTCTCGGTGTTTTCCGCCCCATAGAGGCGACGGAATCTTTCTATGGTCGCTCCCGTGTATGAGGGTTCTAAGGAGAAGATATAGGAGAGAGGGCGGAGCCGGAGGTGGGACAGGTGGGCCACACCCCTGTAGGCGCGACCAGGGGGTGGCCCGCGCCTGGGGGTTGTGGGCCCCCTATGGCCCATCTACACCTCCCCTTCTGGCTTTCTTCGTCTTCTGGGAAAATATAATTTTCCATTATTTTTTTGGTATTTTTCTGATCTTCACGAAATTGCATCAAAACACCTCTTTTCCCATTAGAATCCTGACTCCGACAGTTCATCCTCCAAGAATCATCCAACATGCAAAAACAGATGAAAAGACATAAGTAACACCTCTTAATATGAAATATATCAATGAATAGAGGCAAATTATGATATAGAATGGTGATGCAAATTGGACGTATCAGCATGGTGTGGCTGCCTTGGACTTCGTCTCGATGTCTCCTTTCGCCTACATAAACCCTCTAACCTAAAAACACCGGGGGGTCGACGTTTTTCTAGATAGAGTTGCGCTGCGCTGCCACCACCAGAAACCGCGATTCGGAACCAGAAATTCCGTTCTAGCACCCTGCCGGGACGGATAATTGGAGGAGATCATCGCCTTCATCATCTCCAATGCCTCTCTATCAACCATCCATGATTCCCCCATCCATGTGTGAGTAATTCCCCACAGTATTTTATGTGGATGGTAGGGATTGGATGAGATCGCTCATGTAATTGCATAAGATTGTTAGGGCATGGTGCCTAGTATCTATTGTTAGTGCTTTTTTGACATTGTTGCAACTTGTCGTGCTTAATGCTTGTCACTAGGGACCGAGTGACATGATCTCATATCTGAACATGTTATTGATTCATGATAATATTATTGTTTGTGATCTTCCCTGCAAGTTGTGTACACATATCGTTGTCCGAAACTCGAGCCCTCGAAGTGACAGCAATTGGGATAACCGGAGGGGATGGCTATGATGTGAGGATCATGTGTGTTCATGGAGTGTTAATGCTTTGATCCGATGCTCTGTTAAAAGGAGCACCTTAATTGCCAGTATATTCCCTTGAGTCCCCGCTGCAAACGGGCTAGTGTAACATCCCAAAAATATAAACAAGGATCATCAAACTCTAATCACTAAAATTAGGGTTAACAAAAACTTTGATTTATTAAAATCATATGAATGCATGTGTGAATGAAATGATTTGACAATTGCATGAATTGACTTGTGTGATTAATATAATTAGCAAGAAATGGTTTAAAGACAATTATAACATCATCTAGAACATTTCCAAACAGAAACAAATAAAGAGAAAATAAAAAACAAACCAAATAAAGCAAATGGTCATTTTTGCCAATCTTGTTCACTAGGTCACTTTGAGTGTTCCTAGTCCAAGATTTCAAACATAAACTTTCCCAATTCATTTCACCCCTTGATAGAACTAGGAAAAGTGAATCAAGGACCACCTTTCAAACTTGCAGAACCATTTGACAACCCCATTTAAATCACAATTCAAAATTGAATGTTATTCATATGTGAAGATCATCCATTTTCAAAACCCAACCAATCCAATGCCCCTTGACTAATCCAACTAACCAGACACTCCCTAGCATGTGCCTAGCAAACCCACAAAGTTTGAATTCAAAATTCAAATTTAAAGTTCTTGCGGCCATTTCATCAAACAACTTGCAGATCCAAATCAAACAAACAACAAACACTATAGTGTGTAGTAAAATTGGCCTAACTTGTTCCCTCTCTGGTTGCAACTAGCCCTTAGTAGATCATCTAGCCCCCTTTAACTATCTTTAGCACCACTGTAAGCAAGCCTAGCCATCCATGGTGAGCATGCCGAGAGCAAACTTTCCACCCCATTATCGCCAGCGAGCTAGCGGCCGCACTAGCCTCGCCAACCTTGTTTGGGACATGCAGCATCGTCCACCGCCACCCACTGTCCCAGCCCCGAGCAATGCCAGCCCCTGGACCACACGCCACGCCCATGCCAAACCTCTCTGCGACCATTCCGAGAGCGCGCCAGTGTGCCACGCTCGACCAACACCCACAAACCGTCGCGCCCTTGCGCTTGGTGGATGATCACCAACCCAGCCCCACCAGACATGCTGTTTGCGCCGCGCGTGGACCACAGCCTGGCGACATTAAAACCGCCGTCGGACCCGCTCAGAGCACCGCGATGTTCCGACCGATCAACACCGCCCCACGCCTTGCCATCGCGCCGTTGAGCTTCACCGGGGAGCACAACACCGTCCCCTACCGTCGCCCATGCCAGTAGCTGCCTGTGCCGTCGACCACGACGAGCTCAGCCCGCGCCCGTCAGTCCCCTTCTGCCACTATAAATAGAGGCGTACACCGCTTGTTTTCGCCACACCAGTTCACTCCCCTCTCACCCAGAATCACCCCACCTCACTCCCGGAGCAAGGCGAGAAGCACATCGCCGGAATTTGGCCGGAGCCCGCCGCTGCTGGAGAAGAAGGAAGCCATCGATTGGAGCCGCCCCAGGAGGAGCTGCCTGTACCAGGAGAATCGCCTTCGTGGACTTCATCGTTCGCCCCTGTCGCCGACCCTCGCCTGATCCCCGGTGAGCCTCCCATGACCCCCACCTGCCGCGTTAGGGTTCTGTCTCGCCGGCGCTGCCCGACGTGGACGATGAGCTGCTGTTCGATTAGATTTCGATCGTGCGGCATAGATCACCCCGTACCGCTTCGCCCCTTCCCCGTCTCACTGACGCGTGGGGACATCCACTTAACCAGCCCGCGAACACGCTGTGTGTAATGGGCCGGCCCAGTAAAACATCTCGCGCGACCCAACAATTCAAATTAAGCTTTATTATTTTAATTTCAAACACAGTTCTGTACCTATATTCAAAAATCAACCCAGCTCGATTCACTATACCAAAATGCATGAAACCAATTTTGCTAGAAAGGTAATGAAATGCTTAATCCAAGCCCGTTGGATTCAAATCATTTGGATCTGTGGATCAAGCATGGTAAAAATAACAAGGCAGAAGCTTCTCTGCATTCAAACATTTTTCAAAATTCAACCATAAAAGCTTTTGAGTTGATTCCAACTCTCAAAAATCACATTTGATCATACCTCAGAATATATAAAAACATATGGGCTTACTTGCAGAAATAATGTTCAAGTAATAAAAGAATGCCACATAGGCATTTCTAGTTACTTTATTTAGTTAAAATAAAAAGGTTAAACCTTATTAAATTGTGATACCACTTTAAATCACATTCCCATGTACTGAAATATGTGGTGATGACATGTGTCAACATGATCCCATGTTTGAGTTGGAGAATATAAATCTTAATTAGTTTTTCAATGAGTAGAAATTACTTTTCTCAAATTAAAATAAATAAGACAAATGCTTTAATCCTTGTAATGTTAGTGATGATGCTAGATCATCTATAGTACACCTTTGTGTGATGATTGAAAATAGTTAAGTATTGTTTGGTGATTGTATACCTCGTATTTATTTATAGACGCTAGTACCGACCAAGGATACGAGGAGGAAGAAGGATACTACGAGGAGGAAGCCGAGGAGAACTTCAACCACTGCTCTGCTCAAGGCAAGCTTATACTGATACTTATGCAAGCTAATACTTGCTGGTTGCCATGACAACTATATGCCTTAAGCATATGTGATCATATCCACCTGATAACCCAATCCTAGTTTTACTTGCAAGCTTTATACTTTATTTCTTTATCAAAGCTTTATCTTAAAGTTTACATAGTGAATTGTAGATACTAGAAGAATATTGGAAGGTAGCATAAAGATCATAAAATTTGGCCTAAGTTAGATAATCTTGATGTCATCCTAAGGCATGAGATTGAACTTAGCAAATCTCCACTTGTGTATCACCCTCACTAGTATTTACCACCACTTGTAGATGCTAGTGCTATGTATAAAACTTGATCAACTTTAGATGGGAATACTTGGTGAAAATGGTTATGAAAACCTTATAATGAGGAGTCATTCTACTGAAATGTTTTGACATGTGTTTCTGAACACCAAATGATTTTGATGATGAAAATGTTGAGGCATGAGCCTTAGCCCTTTATAAAACTGATGGTTGTCTGGATGTGATACCATTCCAATTTTATCGTATAACCACAATACCCGAAATTTGGGTAGGGCTTGACTGGAAATTTATATACCTTAGTATGGGTTCCCTCGCGGCCAAGGTCTGAGATGAGGCTACCTTGTGAAGATTATCCACCTATGCAGTACCCAAGATGACAGTTGGTCATGGTTGGGAGGCCAAACTCACAGGAGAGGTGCCTATACTAGGGCATGTAATTGAAAGGTTAGGATTGATTATCCGCATACTGAGTATGGTGAATTCAGGATTTGTTCCTGACGGATGTATCGAATGTTGTGGTGAATGTGTACAATCTCTACAGAGTGTCAAACTATTCGAATAGCCGCATCCGCAGTTATGGACAGTTGGAGTGGCCATACTGTTCCCCCGTTAGATGTTTTCAAAATGACTTATGAAATGAATTGTGACTTTGACTTGACCACAACAGAGTTGTGATATGAAATTCAAGTTCCCACTTAGGTGTTATACAACTTTCAACTAAATTTCTTGCTTCTAAACTTAGTTGAGGTAAATCTGGCTTTTTGCAAAACAACCCTAGAGCTTAGTATATCCTATTCAAAACCACTTCACTTGTTAGTATTAGTTTGCGAGTACTTAAAGAGTACTCATGGCTTTGTCCTTGGCTATTCCCGTGGCCAGACTATGAAGCGGAGTATCAGGAGGACAGACCACAGGAAGGTTATGACAACTAGGATCATCTCCCATCGTCAGCATTGCCTGTGACCCCGAAGATGGAGCTTCGCCTACACTATCATTACTATTATGTTATTCCGCTGCTTGAGTTGTATTAAGAACTAGATCATGAGATCCTTATTTGTGTAAGACCTTATGTATGGTTTGTAATGGATGATGTACCGTGATATCCAAATCTGTTATGTATCGCAAAAATGGTAATCCTAGGATTGCGATGTATGGCATAACAAGCATTTGTGATTAAAAATCCGGGTTATGACAGCTTGCATGACAAAAGATGTTGTGCAAGTTTCTCATTGCGAGCACGCACGACTATATACGGAACACATGCCTATGGTTATTTAGTACTTGTATGCTTTATCTTTATTATCTGCAATGCCTTTGTCTTGATTATTACATGAATTATCTTGTCCTTGCAACACCCGTCCATCCATCCCTATGCCTACCGCATTTTAATCCTGCTGTTTATTACAATTGTTACCGCTGTCCTTATTTTACCGTTGTTATTATTTTGCTACTTCTATTACAAAATTGTTGCTTCTAATAAACTATTGTGAGCAAGACTGTTTCCAGGTGCAGCTGAATTGACAACTCATCTGTTAAGGCTTATAAATATTCTTTGGCTCCCCTTGTGTCGAATCAATAAATTTGGGATTTACTTCCCTCGAAGACTTGTGATCCCCTATACTTGTGGGTCATCAAGGATACGTTCCTCGTAGCAGTCGACAAGTTCACCAAGTGGATCGAGGCTACGCCCCTCACCAAAAAAACTGGTGCCACTGCCATCAAGTTCTTCCAATCCATTGTCTACAGGTTCGGAGTTCCCCATAACATCATCACCGACAACGGCACAAACTTCAACTTGAAGGAGTTCCAAGACTTCTGCGAAGGCCTCGACATCAACATCATATACGCCTTAGTCGCGCACCCACAGACAAATGGCCAAGTTGAAAAGGCCAATGGCTTCGTTTGCAACGGGATCAAGAAATGACTCTGCCCTCCCTCTCGAACGAGCGACAGGAGCATGGGAAGACGAACTACCCTCCATCCTTTGGAGCCTGCACACAAAGCCCAACAACGCCACTGGATATACGCCCTTATTCATAGTGCATGGAGCATAAGCAATGCTACCTTCCGAGGTATGCTACAAGGCCCCACGGGTCATCGCTTACAGCAAGGCCAAATCAATGGTTGCACTCAAATACATCGTCGACCTGCTGGACGAGGCACGCAACATCGTCGCCGCCTGTTCGATAGTATACCAGCAAAGCCTCCACAACTACCATGGTCGATGGCTGCGTCCAATGTCCTTCATAGAAGGGGACCTCATCCTGCGACTCAAGCAAAAAGGGCACCTGAAGCTCGAGTCACCCTCGGAAGGCCCCTATGTGGTCACCAAAGTAATTCTAGGTGGCGCCTACCGCCTTAAGGACATCAAGTCCGGAGTAGCATACTCCAACCCCTGGAATGTCGCACAACTGCGACGCTTCTGCCCTTAGCTGTTTTTACTTACAATAAGGCTTTTTAGCCAAGCTACTCAGCCGAACCCTGTACTCCCTACTATGCGATGAATAAAAGCTAAGTTTCCTTGGCCAGTATGTCTTTTACTTATGCAAATTTACATTCATACAACACACTCGGGGGCTGCGCCTCACCCAACGACTTTGTCGACTCCTACATTAACACATTCACCTGAGTAGCTGACTACATCAGGCTAACGAAAAGGACATGCAAACTTTACAACAACAAGCATTACATGCAATATATTTTACAATTTTTACAAGGGCAGTGACAGCCCAACCAAAACTATACAAATTTTACATTGTCTTGTACAATACTTGCAGGAATCAACCACGCTGAAGCAGAACGTTTGTCTACTCATCGAAGAAGTGCACAATGTCTTCGACATGGAGGGAAACCTCCTCATAGTGTAGGCGCATGTTCCACGCCATACCATCCGGAGGAACATGCGTTCCTGCTGCTATCTCCGCCAGGTCCACGTCCTGACAGTGCGGCTGGACAAGGGCCAATGCCGCTTTAGCACCTGTGACAAGTTGCTGCTGCACAAGCTCCTTCACGGCACCCACGCTCCAAAATTTCCCAAGCAAACCCAGGAAACTGGAGGGGGCCGCGTCCAAGGGAAACATGGCAGCCTAGATGGATGCGAATGATGACCTTGCATGCTTCAAAACCTGAACACCTGATGGACACGGTCCTGCACCATTGCCACCACGACCGCTCGGTCACAGTCCATCCAGAATAACCCTCCAGCCTCTAACTCTTGTTGGGTGAGGCAGTTGAGCCAAATAGCCGTGCGGTCCTTCTCTTCCTGCGGAAGAAGATTGACAACTGCAAAGAGCAACAACTCAGAAGCCATAAAAAGTAAGCATATCTACAAAACCAAGCAAGGCACCCGATTACCGCTTACATTGAAGCTGTTCACCAACCTGCCGAAACTCTTCGAGGACATACTTCTCCCTTGCAACAGCCCGCTCCGTTTTGGACCTCCAAGCATCAGCGTGGCCACGGATGACAAGGACGTCTTTCTCCAAACTTCGAATGTAGTCACGCAACAATGGCAATTGCGATGCTTCAACGGGCGCCGGCTAGGTAGTGGCCAAAGGAACTAGTGAAGTCGTCATTGCAACATTCTAAGGGCCCTAGGAGGCGCACAAGGTACAAGGTATAAGGACAAAAGCAATTTGTAACAGCAAAAGAGGAAAGGATATATTCACATAAGGAACCACTATGTGGTAGCCTTGAAAGTCATCTAGTACAAAATATTACACAAACTACAATAAAAGCAAAACAAATATATGCAGGCAACTAAGCACCAGAGGGCCTCGAGGATGCGCCGCATCCGAAGAGTCCCAGGCTCCGTGGCCAGCAATGCGGCCACCTTATTCTGCTCAATCGCGTATCTGGCCAGTAGTTCAATCAGACGCAGGTTGTAACGCTTGCAGTGTGAAGCGAAGGGGGTGAAGTCTACCTCAGTGCCATCCTCCACCACTGGCATCCTAGAGGTGGCCCGGCTCAGGTCCAACTGTGTATCAGATGCTAGCGCCATCGCCATCCCAAGGGTGGCACCTACGCCCTTTTGGGTCTTCTTGTCCTCTGCATGTGCATCTCCTACCAGGGCCTTTGCCAGGGAGTCAACTTCGTCAAGGGCCACGCCCTTCGGGAAGATCTCCCGATAGAAGCGGCTGAGGACCTCTTTGTCCTTGTCCAAAGTATTGACGGTGGAGCTGCAACGATCTTCGACCGCAGCAACCGCATCCGCGAGAAGGTCCCCATGATCCAAGACATGGCGATCAAAAGCAATGATAGTGGCATCTACAGATGCACAAAAAGCAGGTCTAATTCACAACAAGGGAAAAACGTCAAGGATCGGAGAGCAGTAACTTGGATGGTCTGAGTGACCTACCAGATAAATCCTGGGCGGCAGTCATCAGCTGCTCCGCCATCACCTTGTCTCGCACATCAGCATCAGCTGCTAGCTTCTCCTCACGCTCCTTAGCTTCCCGCTTTAAGCGTTTGAGGGCCTCCACAGCATCGTTGGCTTTGGTCTCTGCCTGGCTGCGACTCTTTATGAGTGAGTCCATCTTGCAAAGGGCCTCATTGTTCTCTCTACAAAATCACACAAGAGAGTTAAAATACGAACTCCAAACGCATACACCCAAAGAACATAGACAATAAAACGCTTACCCTGGAGCTGTTGGAAGATCGCCTCAAAGGAGATATGCTACTGCCCAAGACACTGCAAGTCATGATGGAAGAGCTGCAAGAGGAAAGCATCAGTCAGAAGGATAAGAGACTCGGGGGATCGTTAGTAATAATCCAGTGATACTCACGTGTCCACCTGAACATTTCGAAGGTTCGGCTTGTGCCTTCCGGGTAACAATTGCATGAGTCCTTGGCTTGGAGGAACTCGATGCACCATCACCGGAGTTGGCCGTCGTCTTCGGGGAGGGCGTCATAGCTTCTGGGCTTGCTGCCTTCGACTCCACGACCATCTCTTCAGTTTCTTCCTTCACGGACTCATCTGGAGAAGACCCCCTAATATAGCAAAGCAAGCGAATCACACAAAGCATCACTCAAGAAGCCAAACTTAGAACAGTCAAAAAGTAAAAGCGTCAAGCACTCACGAGGGGATGTCTGAGATGTCAAGAAACAACACCACCTTTTTCTTCTTGGCCTGCGGCTGAGGAGCCACATCCCGGAGAGGCACTGCTAGAATTGGGGAAGAGGCACCCCCACCTGTAACATGCTGCTGCAAGAAAGCAGGCCCTTGCAGGGTTGGAGGTGTCGCGGCATCCGAAGCTTCGCTCCAGGATCTTTTGCAAGAATTCCCGTCGATAGACTCTACAACTTCCTCCTGCGCCGGCGAGTGAGCAGCAGGGACAGTGGACTCCGACTCGTCCGCGTCCCTACCATCTGGTGCACTTGTAAACTCCTCATGAAGGGGATGTAGCATGTCCTCCACCTTCAGTTCCTACAAAACGCAAAATACCCAAGTCATATTGAAGCACAATGGATACAACCAAAACGCATTACAAGCAAAGTAAGTAAATCACCCGAGGAACTTCGTTCACAGCACTAAAGGGCACAGTTGACGACTCTGATGGAAGCTCGTCATCGTCCTTAAAGCACAGAAGCGGTCGAAGGGCTCTGTCGAGGTCGGACGAGGATAGCTCCTAATTCGACACCCTCATCAGGTCGTGTACTTAGGGTACAAAAAACATCGGGTACGCCCTCGTCTGGAGAGGCTGCACCCGACGCTTGAGGAAGTGCATATGACGTCAACGCCGCAGACTTCCTGACCTTGCACCAGGTATACCTTCCACTCACTTGTATAGAGCCTCAACGACTTCGGTTTCAGCCGACGGGATGTCATTTGAACAGGAGCGCTTCCTGACGATCATCGCGCAGGAATTCAAGAGAGCCAGGCCATAGAGCTGGTCGTTCAGCTTCTCGTCGAGGATATAGAACCACTTGTTCCTCCCCCTTGGGCGGATTTGTAGAGGTGGAAGGAGTAGTACCGCCGATTGGGGCAGATGTATATCCTACACCCACCCAACTCGTACACCATGCCACTGGTGCCAGACTACCTTTTCAAAGAATAGAGTTTTTTGAAAAGGCCAAGGTGTGGCTCGATTTCGAGCCAGCACTCGCACAAGGTGATGAAGCAGGCAATGTGCAGTAGGGAATTTGGCATCAACTGATGCATTGAAGCCCATAGAGAAAAAGGAGCCCGCAAGAAAGTTGTGGACAGGAAGGGAAATACCCTGAATAACGAAGGCGTAAAACATCAACCAAAAACCTTTGAGTGGGTTAGGAGTTACCTCCTCGCCGAGGATCTTCACATCTTTCTTCTCATGCGATATCAAGTGGGATTCTCGCAGGCGGCAGAGTTCCACCTCCATTATCATTGATCCTCTCCAGCTCCCGTTGGTGATGCAACCGGCGATGGTCTTCTTGGCGGCGGGGGCACTCATCCCGGAGGCAGCGACCTTCTTTGGATTTTCCATCTTCATGGCACGGCGCAACGCATAGTGTGCACGAAGGAAAGATAAAGGAAAGGTGTGGAGAATGTCTAGTGCAAGAGGGAGTAAGAGATCTAGAAAATGGAGAAGGCAACGAGTAGGAGGCAAAGTGAAAACAAGATGATGGCAAAATTTCTACCAGGCCCTCTACGTATAAAAATAGGAAGACGATGAAGCGCAACCGTCGATATGCTAGCCGGGACACGTGTATCACATCCAGTTTCACATGTGGTCGCTGACGCGCGAACCGTCACGAGCATGTTGTCAACTATGTGCAGAAATCGAGGCGACGCAATAACTGTCGCATAAATTACGCATGACTGGTCAAATCCCAGTAAGAAAGTGGGACCCATGATCGTTTAGTCCCATCAACTTTGCCGCCGCAGACAGTTGAGCTCATCAGGCGTAGCAATGATGTCAACAATCACAAAAGAAAAGGCCAACAACGGCTCTATTCTTTTGACTCAAGTCAAGAATACTTACTCGAGTCTGCGACTCGACCAAATACTCGAGGGCAACTACTATAGGGTTTGCAGCATGTAAAACAAAAAAATTCTATCACGGGAACACACAAAACCAAGATCTAATCTACGAGATCGGTGCAACGAGATTGTAGAGAACTAACCCTCGAAGAACCAAATCTTTTAACGAGATTCAGATCTTGTGGTTGATGTAGTCGATCACTTGTTGATCTCAAGATCGTGTAGACGATCCTTCTGTCAGTGCTTCCGCAGCTGGTCACACGTACGGTAGTCGACAAAGAACTTCCTCTCGCTTGTTCCAGCAGGGCAACAGAGGTTGTAGATCTCCTCGGAATCCCAATAGCATGACAGTGTGGTGGTGGTGGTGGAGGAGGAGAGATTTCTGTAGGGCTTCGCCTAAGATGGAGCAGTGCGGTGGAGGAGAGACGGCTGCGGCGGCTAGGGTTCTAGGCGCCAAGGGACAAGGTGCCAAGGGGGAGGGTGCCCCACCCCTCCTTATATGGGAGAGGGGGCGGTGGCCAAGGCCCCCTTGCCCTAGACGAGTTGCTCCCCAACTCGGCTAGGAAGGGGATACTCCTTCCCCAACTCGGCTAGGAGAAGGGGAGTTGTAAACTTGTCTTTCAAGTTTTGCCTTTCCTTCCCAAACTAGGATTTGACTGTTCAAACTAGGGTTTGACCCTACCTGCCTAGTGCTTGGCCGAGTTGGCCTAGGGCTTGATGCGGCCAGCCCCTTAGGGCATGGTGCATTCAAAGTGCACCCTCCCAGGGTGGTGGACCTTCCAAAACATTCTAGAAGCTTCCAGTCAAAACATCGAAAACATTTCTGAACCCCGTAAATTGACTTTACTTATATGAATCTTATCCTTCGGACCATTCCGGATCTCCTCGTGATGTCCTGGATCCAATCCAAGACTCCAAACAACATTCGGTCTCCAACTCACATTCCATATATACTCAAACAACATCGAATCCTTAAGTGTGTCTCCCTACGGTTCGTGAACTATGCAGACATGATCGAGAAACCTCTCCGATCAATAACCAATAGAGGGATCTGGAAATCCATATGGATCCCACATATTTATATGATGACTTCATGATCGAATGAACCATTTACATACGATACCAATTCCCTTTGTTGCATGATACTTTACTTATCTGAGGTTTGATCGTCGGTATCTCTATACCTAGTTCAACCTCATTACCAATAAGTACTCCTTACTTATTCCGTGATATGACATCCCTTGTGACCTAGTCACATCTTGCAAGCCAATTGGATGACACTCCATTGAGAGGGACCAGAGTATATATTTTTGTCATATGGATGGACAAATCCCACTCTTGATCCATGTGCTTCAACACATACTTTTAGAATACCTAATGCCACATTTATAACCACCCAGTTACAAAAGTGGTGTTTGATGTCATCAAAGCATCCATCCGATGGTGGTGATTTAACATGATCTCATGGTCGAATTATTAGGTTACTATGTATCTGAAAGCTTATAGCAAACAAACTCTAAATGACTTGATCTTATGCTATGCTAACTATAGGAGTGTGTCGATCACATCATTCTCCTAATGACACGATCTTGTTATTAATAACATCTAATGTCCATGATCATGAAACCATGATCATCTATTAATCAACAAGCTAGTTTAACAAGAGGCTTACTAGGGACTCTTTTATGTTTACAAAACACACAAGTATTAATGTTTCTGTATAATACAATCATAGCATGTTATGCAAACATTCATCATAAACACAAAGATATAATAATAACCATTTTTATTATTTCCTCTTAGGCATATATCCAACAGTCTCCCACTTGCACTAGAGTCAATAATCTAGATTACATGGTAACATACCTAACACCCATGGCGTTCTGGTGTTGGTCATGCTTTGCCCTAGGGAGAGGTTTAGTCAATGGATCTGCCACATTCAGATCTGTGTGTACTTTGCAAATCTTTATGTCACCATCTTGGACATGCTCGCAAATAGCATGAAAACGTATCTTGATATGCTTCAGCTTCTTGTGTAACCTTGGCTCCCGTGCATTGGCTATGGCACCCAAGTTGTCACAATAGATGACAATCGGGTCCAACGCACTAGGAACCACACCAAGCTCCGTAATGAACTCCTTCATCCATATAGCCTCTTGTGAAGCCTCCAAAGCAGCTATGTATTCCGATTCAGTTGAAGATCTCGCCACAATGCCTTGCTTAGAACTCCTCCATCTCATTGCTGCACCATTCAAAGTAAGTACGTATGAAGACTGTGACTTAGAGTCATCCGGATCGGTGTTCCAACTAGCATCGGTGTAACCATTTACAACGAGCTCTTCATCACCTCCATAGGAAAGAACCATATCCTTAGTCCTTCTTAAGTACTTTAGGATATTTTTTACCGCTATCCAGTGATCCACTCTTGGATCACTTTGATATCTTCTAGTCAAACTAATAGCATATGCAATATCTAGTCTTGTACACAGCATGGCATACATGATAGAACCTATGGTTGAGGCATAGAGAGTTTTGCTCATCCTCTCTCTATCTTCTGTCGTAGCTGGACTTTGAGTTTTACTCAAGGTCGTATTGGGAAACATAGGCAAGAACCCTTCTTGCTTTCTTCCATTCTAAACTTCTTTAGAACCTTGTCCAAGTATGTACTTTGTGAAAGCGCTATTAAGCGTATTGATCTATCTCTATAAATCTTGATACCTAAAATATATGCAGCTTCGCCAAGATCCCTCATTGAAAAACTATTATTCAAATAGTCTTTGACACTTTTAAGAAGTTCTATATCATTCCCAATTAACAATATGTCATCCACATATAGTACCAGGAATGCTATAGAGCTCCCACTCACTTTCTTGTAAATACAAGCTTCTCCATAAGTTTGTATAAATCCAAAGTTTTTGATCACCTTATCAAAACATTGATTCCAGTTCTGGGATGCTTGCTTCAATCCATAAATGGACCGTTAGAACTTTGCATACCTTGTTAGTATCTTCAGGATCGACAAAACCTTTGGGTTGTACCATATACAACTCTTCTTCCATGTCACCATTAAGGAACGCCATTTTGACATCCATCTGCCATATCTCATAATCGTAATATGCAGCGATTGCTAACAAAATCCTCATAGACTTTAGATTCACTACCGGTGAGAAAGTCTCATCGTAGTCAACTCCTTGAATTTGTCAGAACTCTTTCACGACAAGTCGATCTTTATAGATGGTTACATTACCATCATCATCTGTTTTCTTCTTGAAAGTACATTTGTTCTCGATAGCCTTACGGCCATGTGGTAAGTCCACCAACCACACTTGGTTTTCATACATGGATCCAATCTCAAATTTCATGGCTTCTTGCCATTTGTTGGAATCTAGGCTCATCATTGCTTCCTCATACATCGCAGGGTCGTCGGTGTTGTCCACCAACATGACATTCACAACAGGATCATACCAATCTAGACTGGTACGAACTCTCGTCGACCTGCGAGGTTTCGTAGTAACTTTGTTTGAAGTTTCATGATCATTATCATTAGCTTCCTCTCTTATTAGTGTAGGCGGCATAGGAACATCTTCCGGTACTGCGCTACTCTCAAATCCAAGAGAAGGTTCAACAACCTCTTTGAGTTCTACTTTCCTTCCGTCACTTCTTTCGAGAGAAACTCCTTCTCAAGAAAGGATCCATTCTTAGTAACAAATTTTTTTCCTGCGGATCTATGATAAAAGTTATACCCAATTGTTTCTTTAGGGTATCCTATGAAGACGCATTTCTCCACTTTGGGTTCAAGCTTGTCGGGCTATAACTTCTTTACATAAGCTTCGAACCCCAAACTTTAAGGAACGACAACTTAGGTTTCTTCCCAAACCACAATTCATATGGTGTCGTTTCAACGGATTTAGATGGTGCACTGTTTAAAGTGAATGCGGCTGTTTCTAATGCATAACCCCAAAAGGATAACGGTAAATATGTAAGAGATATCATAGAATGAACCATATCTAATAGAGTTCGATTACAATATCCATACACACTGTTACGCTGTGGTGTTCCCGACGGTGTAAATTGTGGAAGTATTCCGCATTTCTTGAAATGCATGCCAAACTCGTAACTTAGATACTCACCTCCATGACCAGATCGTAGAAACTTGATTTTCTTGTTACGTTGATTTTCTACTTTACTTTGGAATTCCTTAAACTTCTCAAAAGTTTTGGACTTATGTTTCATAAAGTAGATATACCCATATCTACTTAAGTCAGCCGTGAAAGTAACAACATAATGATATCCACCGCACGATGCCACACTCATTGGACCACACACATCGGTATGTATGATCTCCAACAAGTCCGTAGCTAACTCCATTACTCCAGAGAATGGTGCCTTAGTCATTTTCCCCATCATACATGCTTTGCATATTTCAAGTGATTCAAAATCAAGTGATTCAAGAAGTCCATCAGAATGGAGTTTCTTCATGCGCTTCACTCCAATGTGACCAAGATGGCAGTGCCACATGTATGTGGAATTATCATTCAATTTTATTCGTTTAGCATCTATATTATGAACATGTGTATCACTACTATCGAGATTCAATAATAATAGACCATCCATCTTAGGCGCATGACCATAAAAGATATTACTCGTATAAATTGAACAACCATTATTCTTGGACTTAAACGAGTAACTATCTCGCAATAAACAAGATCCAGATATAATGTTCATGCTTAACGCAAACACCAAATAACAATTATTTAGACTTAAAACTAATCTCGACGGTAGATGAAGAGGGAGCGTGCTGACAACGATCACATCAACCTTGGAGCCATTTCCAACGCACATCGTCACCTCGTCTCTTGCTAGTCTTTGCTTATCCTGCAACACCTGTTTTGAGTTACAAATATGAGCAACCGAACCAGTATCAAATACCCCATGCACTACTACGACTACTAGTAAGATAGACATCAATAACATGTATATTGAATATACCTTTCTTCTTGATCTTTCCGTTCTTTAGATCTGCCAGGTACTTGGGGGCAATTCTGCTTCTAGTGACCTTCACCCTTGCAGTAAAAGCACTCAGTATCAGGCTTAGGACCAGCCTTGGGTTTCTTATTAGGTGCAACAGCTTTCTTGCCACCCTTATTGAAGTTACCCTTCTTCTTAGGCTTGCCTTGCTTCCTGATTTAAAATTGGTGGTGTTATTGACCATCAACACTTGGTGCTCTTTCTTGATCTCCACTTCCGCAGACTTCAACATGGAGAAGAGTTCAAGCATTGACTTATCCATGCGCTGCATGTTGTAGTTCATCACAAAGTTCTTGTAACTAGGTGGCAGTGATTGGAGGACACGATGAATACCCAATGCATTAGGAATCATTATTCCCAAATCTGCGAGTTTATTCGCGTGCCCAGACATTTTAAGCACATGATCGCTAACGGAGATGCCCTCTTCCATCTTGTAGTTAAAGAACTTCTTGGAAGCTTCATAGATTTCCACGGCCGCGTGAGTCTCAAATATCATTTTGAGCTCATTGAGAATATCATGAGGGTCATGGTTCTCAAAGCGCTTCTGAATCTCTGATTCCAAACCGTACAAGATGGCACACTGAACTGTGGAGTATTGATTATTCCAAGTGAGGTAAACATTTTTCACCTCATCAGTAGAATCATCTACAGGCATGTCACCTAGCAGTGCATCCAGCACATAGGTCAACTGACCATCATTGAGGACAATCCTCAAGTTGCGGAACCAGTCCGCGAAGTTGCTTCCATTGTTTTTCAACTTTTCTTTCTCTAGGAACACATTAAAATTGATGGTATGAGCCGCCATGATCTACAACATATTTACAAAGACTTTAGACTAAGTTTATGATAAATTGAGTTCATATTTAATTATTAAATTAACTAGGTGAACTCCCAATCAAAAAACATCCCTCACATTGTTTTAGTGATCACACGAACCAAATCCACTACACCAAGTCCCATCATCACGAGAGATGATGTAGTTTCAAAGACAAACAATCAACATGTTCATCATATCGATCATATGATTCATGCTTTACCTTTCGGTATTCTGTGTTCCGAGACCATATCTGTACATGCTAGGAGCGTCAAGGTTAACCTTAGTATCCGCATGTGCAAATCTGGCTTGCACCCATTGTATGCACACATAGAATCTATCACACCCGATCATCACGTGGTGCTTCAAAACGACGAGTCTTAGCAATGATGCCTACTAAGGATGAACACTTTATTACTTGATGTACCTAACACCCATGGTGGTTTGGTGCTGGTCATGTTTTGCCCTCGGGAGAGGTTTAGTCAACGGATCTGCCACATTCAGATCTATGTGTACTTTGCAAATCTTTATGTCACCATCTTGGACATGCTCTCGAATAGCATGAAAACATAGCTTGATATGCTTCAGCTTCTTGTGTGACCTTGGATCTTGTGCATTGGCTATGGTACCCTTGTTATCATAGTAGATATCCATTGGGTCCAGCGCACTGGGAACTACACCATGCTCCACAATGAACTCCTTCATCCATATCGCCTCTTGTGAAGCCTCCGAAGCAGCTATGTATTCTGATTTAGTTAAATATCTCGCCACAATGCTTTGCACTCCTCCATCTTATTACTGCACCATTCAATGTAAATACATATCAAGATTGAGATTTAGAATCATCCGGATCGGTTTTCCAACTAGCATTGGTGTAACCATTAACAACGAGCTGTTCATCACCTCCATAAGAAAGAACCATATCCTTAGTTCTTCTCAAGTACTTAAGGATGTTTTTAACCGCTGTCCAATGATCCACTCCTAGATCACTTTGATATCTGCTAGTCAAACTAACAGCATATGCAATGTCCGGTCTAGTACATAGCATGGCATACATGATATATCCTATGGCTGAGGCATAGGGAGTCTTAATCATCCTCCCTCTATCTTCTGTCGTAGCAGGACTTTGAGTTTTACTCAAGGTCGTATTGGGAAACATGGGTAATAACCCTTTCTTGCTATCTTCCATTCCAAACCTATTTAGAACCTTGTCCAATTATGTACTCTATGAAAGCGCTATTAGGCATCTTGATCTATCTCTATAAATCTTTATGGATAATATGTAAGCATCATCGCCAAGATCCTTCATTGAAAAACTACTATTCAAATAATATTTGACACTTTTAAGAAGATCTATATCATTCCCGATCAACAATATGTCATGCACATATAGTACTAGGAATGCTACAGCGCTCCCACTCACTTTCTTGTAAATACAAGCTTCTCCATAAGTTTGTATAAATCATCCAAAAATTTTGATCACCTTATAAAAACGTTGATTCCAATTTCGGGATGCTTGCTTCAATCCATAAATGGACTATTGAAGTTTGCATACCTTATTAGCATCTTTAGGATCGACAAAACCTTTGGGTTGTACCATATATAACTCTTCATCAATGTCTCCAATGAGGAACACGGTTTTGACATCCATCTGCCATATCTCATAATCATAATGATATTCTAATCAGATTGGATGGCAAAGATTTCTCATTTTATCTACTTTCTATTATTAATGTAATAAATCCATAATATAATAAATACACTAGAAAGTTTGACATATGCAGCGATTGCTAACAAAATCCTCACAGACTTTAGCTTCGCTACAGGTGAGAAAGTCTCATCGTAGTCAACTCCTTGAATTTTTCAAAACCCTTTTGCAACAAGTCGAGCTTTATAGACGGTTACATTACCACCAGCATTTGTTTTCTTCTTAAAAATCCATTTGTTCTCGACAGCCTTCCGGCCATCCGGTAAGTCCACCAAAGTCCACACTTGGTTTTCGTACATGGATCCAATCTCGGATTTCATGGCTTCTTGCCATTTATTGGAATCATGGCCCATCATCGCTTCCTCATATGTCACAGGGTCGTCGGTGTTGTCCACCAACATGACACTCATAAAGGGATCATACCAATCGGGAGTGGTACAAGTCCTTGTTGACTTGCGAGGTTCCGTAGTAACTTCGATCGAAGTTTCATGATCACCATCATTAGCTTTCTCTCTTATTGGTGCAGGTGCCACAGGAACTTATTCTAGTGCTGCACTACTCTCAAATCTGAGAGAAGGTTCGACAACCTCGTCGAGTTCTACTTTCCTTCCAGTCACTTCTTTCGAGAGAAACTCCTTCTCAAGAAAGGATCCATTCTTGGCAACAAAGATTTTGCCTTCGGATGTATGATAGAAGGTATACCCAATAGTTTCCTTCTGGTATCCTATGAGGAAGCATTTTTCCGCTTTGGGTTCAAGCTTGTCGGACTATGATATGTCGTAAACAAATCTATAATTTTTTATGTTCCATGCTTGTGTAGTATCTACTTTCCTTTGCTTTGTCTACACCTTGAGGTATTTTTATATGTTTTCTGGGACTAACCTATTAACAAGATGCCACAGTGCCAGTTGCCTATTTTCTTCTATTTTTGGTTCCACAAAAGGCAGAAAATCAATATTCTCGGAATTGGACGGGACAAAAGCCAAAGTGAATATTTTACAGTGGGGGAAGAGGGGAGACCAGAGGGAGCCACCACGAGGCCACACCCTGGCAGCAGCCTGGCACTGGGGTTCGTCCACCCCAGGTGCCCCTTCCTCGCCTCTTCGCCTATAAGAAGCCCCCGATGCCAAAACCCTAAGTACCCCGATGAATCTTCCATGAAATAGCCTGTAGCCGCCACCACCATCGTCCCTTGATCGGGGGGATCTGAAGCTCTTCCCAGCACCCTGTCGGAGGGGAGATCATCCCGGAGGCCTTCTTCATCACCATGCCAGCCTCCGGTATTGTAACATCCCAGGATTAGCACCTAGAAATAGTGAGGTCACATGTGTGTGCATTGCATTCATGCATAAGAAAATTCGGGGAATTTTTGCGCAAAACACAAGGAGTTGTAGAGGGATCGGGATATCTCTTGTTCTGATGAAAACGTCATCTCAAGTGTATGGATTTCGACATGACCTCTACTATATTCTTGTGTCTTGGGAAAACAATTCAATTCATGTTTGGAATTGAGAATTGAAATTAAAATTTGAATACTTGGGAATATTTCCAGGATAAGTAAATAGTATATAAAAAATAAAGTGAAAATTGTGGTACAAAATATATTCAATCATATAATAGATAAACATTTATAATTAAGTGGAATAATAAATTGCAAACAGGGAGTAAAATTATTTCTTATAATAATAAGTACATGTTACAACATTCTTTATAATAAAGGTATTACAAAAATATAATACAAAAGAATTCTTATATTTAAAATAAATATGAATATTTATTATTCTTTATATAATACACAAAAGAATATTTCTTATTCTGTTCCTTATTCAGTAACAACAAATCAACAGGAATAGAATTAGTAACATATTACCTCACAAGAATAATCTAAAAAGAAAAATGAACTTTATTAAATAAAAGAAGGTTCTTACAAGGAGTCTTTACAAGAGAATAAATAAAAGATTACATTGAAGATTAAATCCTGAACTACCATCTAACTATTTCCTAATCTAGTCTTCATTGATCTTCCATCAGTAGTTTTGTACCTGCAACACAACACAAAAAAGAACAAATCAAAAGTAAAATAGGGGTTAGTGTGTTAGTGTTTTACTCTCAGAATTGCAGTGAAGTGCACTGCTAGATCATCACTAAGTAATTTGAATAGGGCCAAAAATATAAGATCTGTTCTTATCAGGAGATTTTGCCTCAGACTGATGCATCATTGGCTAGTAAGGGGCAAGTTTCACCAAAGCCAGATAAAATGGTAAAAAGGTAAATCAACAGCAAATATCAAGTTTCCACTTGATCTAATCCACATATGACACAATCAGGCACACAACACAGTCACTGCATGCAGCAGCTGTGGTGTTAACACAACAAGGAGAGTTTGGAAAGTAGATAAGGGAGGGAGCAGCTGTAGCACAGCTGCTAGTGTACTATTTGCTTCTCCACCCAAGCAAGGACTCAAGAACTGCACCTAATCCATCGAAGCACACAAGAGATAGAGCACAAGCCACAATACAACACTAGCACCGGAGATATCGATTTCACTCCATAGCCAAGAAAACTACACCACCACATCACCATCATCTGGTTGCTAGGAAAGCCATCCAAGAGCTAGGAGGGGAGGAGTTCCACAGGGAAGACAGTAGCTCAGGAGGAACTGGATAGAAGTTCGACAAGGAGCACAAGCAAGGTTATCAAGATCAGCACTAGCCTAACAACATCCACAACTCTACAAGCAACATGTTTATATACTAAGATCATAGCAATGCCTCTCATCAGTTTCAATTCAAGCAATAGTTGCACCAAATTCCAAAAAGGAGTAGAAGTAAGAGTGCTCTCAGATTAGCATAGATGCTATGCTAGTCACATCATAGAGCTAATAGGCAACAATAGTATCTATTCTCATCTTATATTGGGGCCTCAGCCTTTGCATCATAGGCTGCATCTCAATACACAACAAAGTTATTCCAACATAATGTTTCATCCACCAGTCATTTCCAATGACAACAGGTGTCTTTAGAAAAAATGATCATATGGCTGTGTACCTCCAGGGAGGCATCACAATAACATGACCATATTAACAGAAGCAACAAGGTGCTCTATTAGCCAAGCAATCAATAGCTAACTAATTCAGCAACAGATCATAATACTAGAAACATCACTATGCATACTCCAGATGGAGGCACCACAGTAGGAAGATTCCAATATTAGAAGCCACTGAAATCACTAGCTAAGATTAACATAAAATACCCATTTTAAAAGAATGAGTTACATCCATGGGGTATTATTTCAAATCATTTTCCCAAAATTATCCTTTCTAGGAATCATTTGTCTAGATATCAAGCCATTAAGTAGCCAAAGAGGATCTACTTTGCATATTCCAATTCTTGTCTGACCCAAGATCATGCATGTGCATCATCTGATCCACATCAACTCATTCAAAACCATCTGCAAGTAACCAAACAAGAATCTAAATCATTTTCCTAGCTATCTTTTGCTAGGAATCATTTAAAAATGATGCAACTATATTCAAGAGAGGATCAAGATCATCAATGAATCAGATTCATGGCATCAAATATATCTCTTATAAGATTAAAGCCTAGCCACCAATCTAGGAATCATCAAGTAAGATCAATGATCTGTCAAATAGACAGTACCATTTAGTGACAACATCACATCTAGATAACCTAATTACTTTAGCAAATGGCTTCAGTATAAAGAACCATCTAGCAATCTCAAATTGCTAATACATGGACAGACCACATGAGGCCATTATCCAAAATTCAGAGAACTGAATTTGTATCCACATTACTTGTAGTATATAGAATCAAAAGGCAGAGCCTGTTATTTAACCAGGCATAGCCAGCATCAAAAGTACAAGTTTAGGAGAACATCTTCCAGCAATCTCATAGTAACCAAACATCACTACAGAGGGTATGAACCCTAGTTACAGATATGTAACCTTGACAGGGGGTAATCACAGCAAGCATGCTTGATATGGAAAGGTAGATAGAGCTTAGAGAGAAACACAATAGGGGAAGCACACTTACTCGAGGTCCTCGCAAGAAGTTAGAAGAGGAAGCAGAGGAGTGGCTGGTGGCGATGAAGAGGCGACAGCACGGGGAGCACCCCCGAAGGGGCGCTGCAACCCGCACCTGCAGCTCATCAGGAGTAGCCTATGGAGAAGGGGTGAGGATCGTGAGCAACCCAGCACGGCGTCGATGAAGCACCAAGGCGGCTGAACCCTAACCCTAGCCTTGGGCGAGGGTCAGCGCGTCCGGGAGAAGACCCTAGCGGGGAATCGGCTTGGACAGGATCGTGCGGCGGCGTCGACTCAGCAGTCTTGCACCGTGGCATGGCCATGGCGGCGGAGTCACTGTCGGGATTGGGCAGGCGACGGCGCGGCGTCGCCAGCGTCCAGGAGGGGAACGCGTGGGTGCGATGTGGGACGAATTGGACCAAATTGGCCTATGGGCCAGAGTGACTCGTGGGTCAGGCCCAATAAGGGAATAAAAAGATTAAGTCAAGAAAATATATATATATAATTACCAAAATACCCTAAGCTTATTTTAGCTCTACTAAAATATAGAAAATCTTAAAGAAAAATATATATATATTTTATAACATCACAAGCATAAGATCTACCTAATAAAAATATAACTTTATTTGTTTAAGATTTACATAAAGCAAATAAATATTAACACCATTAAATCCTAAGTGAAATTTCATAAAATAAGGAAAAATCCTAAAAATGAATAAAAATCATATTTGTGTATAAAAATAAATTTACTATTTTATAAAAATACTAGATTAATTCTTTTATAAATAAAATTTTAAGTAAGTATTCAAAGACATTTAAATCTTTTTAGAATTTTAATAAACATAAGAACAATATTTAAAAATAAATAAAAATCACTTTTAAGATCTTAAATAAATATACTAAACTAGAAGAATATTAAATATACCATTAGAAAAGTTTTAAAGATTATAAAAAATAATAAATCTTTATTTACTACCTATTTATCATAATGAGACAACTGTTTTGTTAATTCATTAAAAATTATTTCCTAAGTAAGAAATAACCACATTTCCTTATAAGACACTAAATTCTTTAAGATTAATTACTAAGTCCAAACCCATAATTATGATTCATAATAAAACTTAAATGTAAACTATTAACTCTATAATACCCTTTTGAAACCTTTAATCAAATTTAAACCAATCATTCACTTAAATACCAAATAAATTATCTCATACCCTAATCACATTTATCATAAATCTAAAATTTGGGAATAACATATTACACCTTAAGTTTCTTTACTTTTTTAAAGTTAACTTTAGTCTCAAAATTTATAATCAGCATGTCTAATAAACTACGTATGTTTTTATAGTTAACTTTGATCTAGTTAGATTAAGACATAAAGCGTCTCAAGTCCAAACTAATCAATCACACACAAAAGACATTGATCACATCCTATTAACAATAAAGATTGTCTAAACCTTAGAAAGGAAATATTTTCTTCAAATGTTATTCTTTTTGCCACTTCAAACAACAATCTCATAATAAGTTCTCCAACTCTTAACAACTCATACCAAAGACTTTTATCATAGTCACCAAATAACAATTAACTATAATCACATTATTTTATACTTTACTTGTATATTTTGGGTTGTTAACACTTAAGTCCCTTATAAAGGTCATTACTTATAAAGTAAAATTTGAAGATAAATCAACTCTTAAAAAAATCAACTAAATTCAAATCACTCAAAGTATTGGGTATTCACTCTGGGAGTTTTACAAAATGCATAACATTACTTATGCATAACTACATATTGCTTCTTTAAACATTAGTCCTTACCAGACCAATGATGCTGTTTTCAGATATT
The DNA here is from genome assembly GCA_023614405.1 of Avena insularis. Lineage (NCBI taxonomy): Eukaryota > Viridiplantae > Streptophyta > Magnoliopsida > Poales > Poaceae > Avena > Avena insularis. The sequence continues at coordinate 295,627,083 of CM042689.1, read as the reverse complement.
GGATCTTATATCGTCTCGAAGACCGTGATTACATAATCTTGTGATCACAAAGGCAAGTTCATCACTTGCTCATTTACTTTGAAGAGTCTTTATCAAAGTATTTACAAATTGTGTGTTATCATCTATATTATAGAAAAAGAAAATATTATTTTCTCAAGATAATAAATCTTAGATATCATCCTAAGTGATGATATAATGGAGCAATATTACTTAGGGTTATAGTTGCAACAATGATGATAAATTAGGGACTTAATAACCCATGACATCAGTGATTCTAGCATCGTATATTACGCGTTAGCCATGAGATTTGGAATGGGACAGAGAAGTCAGTTGCATCTTCTTCCTCTCGCATGTAGCCGGATGTGCAGGTCGTGGTTGTTATCCTCGTAGCGTGCATATTAATTGGTAATTCGTAGAGGATATGCAGCATATGGATGGGAACCCTCAACGTCCCACGATAGTTCTGGCATCTAACAGTATGTACAAACCATTGTCGTAATTTAATATGTGGGCATGGTGTACACCAAGGAGGAATGCGAGGTCACGAAGGGGGCAGTGATTGGCTTGGACCAACTACTGGGCCCCACATCATGGAATTGTGGACGGGAAAGTACGCTCGGTTGTGTAACAAGGAGTTGATCTCTCAACGGTAAAGTAACGCACCTCTGCAGAGTGTAAGAACTATAACTTGTTACTCCCTGTTTCGGGAAGGAGCTGTGAACGCTGCAGGAAAGGAACTCCACGAAAGTTCTGGTAAACCTGTAAAGGCTGACGGACATAGCTTTTCAGAATAAAAGCAACCTTTGAAGAAATGTTTACGAAAACCTGCATAGCCTATGGCCTTTGGTCTGTGGTTGTAGATAGTGCATCAAAAACACTCATTTTTACTGAACTTGCTGAGTACGCTCGTACTCAACGTATCTTATTAACCCTTGCTAGATTTTGGAGCAACCAAAAATGAACCTAGAAGAGGAGTTCTTCTGAAGAATTAAAGGTATCCAGTGGAGATCAACCAGAGTCAACGACTACATCAGGAGTTCTGAAGTCAAGATGGACCGTTCTATATAAATAAATCCCTAAACAATATACTTCTGGAGGGCATTACTTTAGTAGCAACGCCAAGCCATAGATATATAGTAGCAGTGTTCTTGCTTAGTCTTTAAGTTGTTATCTTTGGTTGCCTTCTGTATAATATCTTCCTCACAACCTCGAGGAAGCTCTCTGGATCTTTTGTAATGTGTCATATGTAATCTATAGTCATGTCTTGGACCTGCTGTGTTTCTGTTGTACCACTCTAAGGGATGTAATACTAGTGAATGGTGTTTCATTTGTGGTATGTCAATGAATATAGTGTACTACATCATGAAGTGGTGCGCTGGGTCACCGCAGGTATGATGCGTGAGTAGTTCCACCTTGGACTACAGGTCCATGTAGTATCTAGATGGTTGTTTCTCCTCCTTTGTGCTACCATGTTTAGATCTTGTGAACTCCGTTCATGATCAAGATCATCTATTTCTAATCATGCATGTTGTGTTTCCGGGGATCCGATGGATATTGAGATTACTATGTCAGATTGGTTAATGGTTCTATCTATTGATTCTATCATGTTTGTGTTGTTTGTGATCTTGCATGCTCTCCATTTCTAGTAGCTATCTTGGCCAAGTAGATGCTAGTGACTCCAAGAGGGAGTATTTATGCTCGATAGTGGGTTCATGCCTCTATTTAATCTAGGGAAGTGACATAAATCTCTAAGGTTGTAGACGTGTTGTTGCTACTAGGGAGAAAAAAATGATCTCTTGTTCATGGAACAAGTGGATTGTTTACCTTACACACTTTGCTTAAAGCAGTTATTCGTTGCTTGCAACTTAATACTGGAGGGGGTTCGGATGATAACCTGAAGGTGGATTACTAGTCATAGATGCAGTTGGTGGTCTATGTATCTTGTTGTATTGCCCAATCAAATATCATAGGATCATGAATATCTAGTATTGCATTGATATGCCTTGCTCTGTCCTGTCAATTGCCCTGCTGTAATTTGTTTACCCAGCATGCCATGTTTGTTTATCTTAAGGAGAACACCTCTAGTGAACTATGGACCCCGGTCCAATCTTTACCATTGATACATCTTCCACTATTACTATTTACTTTGTACAAACCACCATTACCTTCCACACCATACAATTAATCCTTTGTTTTCAGCAAACCAGTGAGGTTGACAACCTCACTGTTTGTTGGGGCAAAGTCTTGAGTTTGTGTTGTGTAGGTTTCCAAGTTGCTAGCAACACCATTGAGTTGTTTCCTTCCTCCTACTGGTTCGATAACCTTGGTTTCTTTCTGAGGGAAGACTTGTTGTTGTGCTCATCATACCTTCCTCTTGGGGTCTCCTAACGAAGCTCTACATTAATTTGAGTGCATCAAGCTGTTTTCTGGCGCTATTGCCGGGGAGGCTAAGGACGGCTTCACAAAGGGATTCCTTCACAAACTTCCTCTTTACTTTGTTTTTGTTTTTCTTAGTTTATTTTTCCTTGTTTTGTTTGCCTCTTTTTTATCAAAAATCACAAAAAAATAGTTTCGTTTGCTTTGCCTTTTCTTATCAAAAACACAAAAAAATTAGTTCTTCCTATAGTTGTCACCTTGCTCTAGCTCCCCATGTTGATCCCTAAATTCACCCTGAAAGACCTTTCAATAGGTATTGGGTCAATAATTGGAAAAGGAAATATTGAAGAATTCTTTAATCATGTTAGCAAACATGAGGATATTGAGGATAGATCCTTAGCAGAACATGCTCCTAATTATAAAATTGCTGCAGCTTCTTTAGTTCACATGTTGGAGGCTAGGTTTTTTAACCTTAACCCCATGATACAAATTTTGTTTCTTAAACTAAAATAAGAAGAGGATGCTGAAAAGAGAGATTTTATCCTAGAAACTTTGCTAAAAGAGTTCAATGATGTTGCTAAGGAAGCCAAAAAGGTCTTTAATGTTTTAATATGCTAGGATCATGTGTAGATGTTATGGGTACTTTAGAAAAGTTGGATAAAATCAAACCCAATGAAGAGGAAATTAAGATAACCATACCTTTTAAACTTGTAGGAATGCATGCAGCCTTAGAAAAGAATTTTTATTGAATTGTTCCTGAAAACCCATTTGATGAAAGTAGTGAACCTATGAGAGATGAGAAAGGGTCCTCTAAAACTCATTTGGATGAGATACCTTTCCTAGTTGAAGAGATTTCGAGTATTGATCTTAATGCTTCTTCATTTGAAAATACTTGATTCTTGCTTCTTGTCCTAACTTAAAGGCGTTAAAGAAAAGTACTTCTTGGGAGATGACCCAATAGTTTTCTTGAGTCTTGGAAGTTATTACTTCTGTAATTACCTCTCCTTATCCTTTTTGTAACATCCCAAAAATACTAAACTTGGATCATCAAAATTAGGGTTAACAAAAACTTTTCTAAATAAAAATATGAAAGCATGCATGGTGTATGCATTTCATTTGGAATTCTTTTGATCCACCTTGTTTGTGTGTTCCTTTGCTTGTAAATGGATTCTTGGGTGAAATAAACATCATCTAAAAATTCCCAAACTTTTCTCAAAGACAAATAAATCAAAACAAAGCTAAATGAGTGAATGGTCATTTTGACCAATTTAACTCCCATGCCTACTTTGGCTGTCTCAAACTTTCAGAACCTAACAGAAACTTTTCTGGATCTTTGCACCCCTTGATTGTATTCATAAAAAAAAGTATCAAGGCCCACTTTGTGATCATCCAAAAACATTTAAATGCATAGTTTAAATGATAGTTCAAAATTGAATCTTTATCATATGGGAAGATCCCACTTTTCAAAAACCACTCAAACAAGCTCAACTTTCAAAACCCAAGCATCTGCAGACTCACCAGCACCAACCTAGCACACCCACCAAAAATCTTTTCAAAATTCAAAACTTGAATTCTTGCGGCCATTTCATCAAACACCTTGCAGATACAAATCAAACAAAATCCAAACACTATAGTGAGCAGTGATTGAAGCCCTCTCTGGTTGCAACTAGGCTTTAGTAGATCATCTAGCTCAATTGCACACCCTTAGCATCACTGTAAGCTTGGCAATGCCATCAATGGTGAGCAGGCCGAGTGCACACTTGTCATCCCCATGTCGACAGCAAGCTATGAGAAGAACCAAGCCTAGCCAACATGTCCGGGAGACAGCACACTGTCCACCGCCACTCCCTGTCCACCGCTCGAACCCTTCCAGCCACTAAACCATGCGCACGGACCATGCCAAGCTCGCCAGCAACCATGCCGAGAGCGCGCCCCGTGCGCCACGCTCGACCGACGCCCACAGACCGCGCGCCGCCCTCGCCGCGTGCATACGTGATCACCACCGTCCCAGCAACCCCGCAGACACGCTCGTTCGCCGCCGCGTGGACCATGCGCGCTGTGCGCCATTAAATCTTCCGTCGGGCACGCGCAGAGCACCATCGCGTTCCGACCAAACCACACCGCCCCACGTCTCGCCACCGTGTCGTTGAGCATCACCAGGGAGCACCGCACCGCCCCCTACCATCGCCCACGCCGATAGCCGTCTGTACCGTCGACCACGATGAGCTCACCTTGCGCCCCGTCGGTTCCCTCGCTCCACTATAAATATAGAGGCCACCCCCAGCCGAATTGAGCACACCATCTCACTCCCCTCTCCTCACTGATCGTGCCACCCCGTTCCCGGAGCAAGGCGAGCAGCACTTCGCCAGAATTTCACCGGAGCCCGCCGCTATTGTAGAAGAAGGGAGCCAGCGATTGGAGCCGCCCCAGGAGAAGCTGCCGATACCAGGAGGTTCGTCGTCGTCGACTTTGTTGTTCGCCCGCATCGCCGACCCTCGCCTGAACCCCGGTGAGCCCCCAACGACCCCCACTGGCCGCGCTAGGTTTCTGTCTTGCCGGCGTTGCCCAACGTCGACGATGACTCTCAGCCATTGGATTAGAACCAGATCGAACGCACCACATCGCCCCATACCGCTTCGCACCCCCTCGTCTCACTGACGCGTGGGGACAACCACTTAAACAGCCCGCGGAAGCGCTGTGCTTGGCAGGCCGGCCCAGTATCGCTTCCCGCGCAGCCCAGCTATTTGAATTTAACCTTTTCCATTTTATTTCAAACACACTTCTGTACCCAGTTTCAAAAATCAACCCAGGTCGATTTAGTGCACCAAATCGAATGAAACTAATTTTGTTAGAAAGGTCTGGAAGTGCTGAATCCAAGCCCGTTGGATTCAAGTCATTTGGATCTATAGATCATCCATGGTAAAAATAATAAGGCAGAAGCTTTTCTGCATTCAAACATTTTTCAAATTTAAACCATAATAGCTTTTGAGTTGATTCCAACTCTCAAAAATCACATTTAACCATACCTTTCATAATATATACAAATATATAGGATTACTTACAAAAATAATGTTCAAGTAATAAAAGAATGCCCCATAGGCATTTCTAGTCACTTTATTTAATTAAAATAAAAGGGAAAAACCTTATTAAATTGTGACACCACTTTAAATCACATTCCCATGGACTAAAATATGTGGTGATGACATGTGTCAACATGATCCCATGTTTGGTTTGGAGAATATTAAATCTTAAGTAGTTTTTCAATGAGTAGAAATTACTTTTCTAAAAATAAAAGGAATTAAACCAAGCCTTAATCTTGTAATGTTAGAGATGATGTTAGATCATCTATATGACCCTTTTTGTGTGATGATTGTAAGTAGTTAAGTATTGTTTGGTGATTGTGTACCTCGTATTTATTCATAGACGCTAGTACCGACCAAGGATACGAGGAGGAAGGAGGATTCTACGAAGAAGAAGCCGAGGAGAACTTCAACCACTGCTCTGCACAAGGCAAGCCCCAATACTTGCAAGCTATTAACTTAGCAAGCTTTACTAATCAAGTTGACCAATGCAAGCTAACACTTGCAAGATAACCTACTAATGCAAGCTTATACTAATACTTATACAAGCTAATACTTGCTTGTTACCATGACCATTATATGCCTTAAGCATATGTAATCATATACACTTGATAAACCAATCCTAGTTTTACTTACAAGCTTTATACTTTATTTCTTTATCAAAGCTAGTACTTAGAGCTTACTTAAGTAAATTGTAGATATTAGAAAGATAATTGAAGGTTGCATAAAGAGCATAAAATTTGGCCTAAGCTAGATAATCTTGATGTCATCCTAAGGCATAAGATTAAACTTAGTTAAACTCCACTAGCTTACCACCCCTCATTAGTGCTTACCCCCACTTGTAGATGCTAGTGCTAAGCATAAAACTTGATCAACTTTAGATGGGAATACTTGGTGGAAAAATGGTTATGAAAACCTTGGAATGATGGATCATTCTATTGAAATGTTTTGGACATGTGTTTCTGAACACTTGATTATTTTGGTGATGAAAATGATGAGGCATGAGCCTTAGCCCTTTATAAAACTGATGGTTGTCTGGATGCGATACCATTCCAATTTTATCGTACAACCACAATAACCGAAGATTGGGTAGGGCTTGACTGGAAACTTATATACCTTAGTGTCAGTTCCCTCACGGCCAAGGTCTAAGATGAGGCTACCTTGTGAAGATTGTCCACCTGTGCAGTACCCAAGATGACAGTTGGTCATGGTTTGGAGGCCAAACTCACAAGAGAGGTGCTTATACTAGGGCGTGTAATTGAAAGGTTAGGATTGATTATCCGCATACTGAGTATGGTGAATTCAGGATTTGTTCTTGACGGATGTATTGAATGTTGTGGTGAAAGTGTACAATCTCTGCAGAGTGTCAAACTATTCGAATAGCCGCGTCCGTGGTTATGGACAGTTGGAGTGGCCATACTGTTCCTCCTTCAGATGTTTCAAAAGACTTGTGAAATGAACTGAGACTTTGACTTGACCACAACAGGGTTGTGATATGAAATACAAGTTCCCACTTAGGTGTTATAAAATTTCAACTAGCATTCGTTGCTTCTAAACTTAGTGGAGATAAATCTGGCTTTTGCAAAATAACCCTAGAGCCTAGTGTCCTATTATCAAAAACCCCTTTCACTTGTTAGTATTAGTTTGCGAGTACTTAAAGAGTACTCATGGCTTTGTCCCTGGCTATTCCCGTGGACAGACTATGAAGAGGAGTACCTAGAGGATGGACCCTAGGAAGGTTACGACAACTAGGATCATCTCCCATCGTCAGCATTTCCTGTGACCCCGAAGATGGAGCTTCGCCTATGCTACCGTTATTATTAAGTATTCCGCTGCTTGAAGTTGTATTAAGAACTGGATCATGAGATCCCTATTTGTGTAAGAACTTATGTACGGTTTGTAATGGATGATGTACTATGGTATCCAATTCTGTTATGTCTCGCAAAAATGGTAATCCTGGGATTGCGATGTATGGCATAACAGGCATCTGGGATTAAAAATCCGGGTGTTGACACTTTTTATTTGCTTTTTGTGCCAAGAATAACCTCTAATGAGAGGGAAGTAAGATTTGGGGAGTTGCTGCCCCGAAACAGATTTTCATGCTCCACTGTCAAAATTCATGTAAAATCTCTATAAGTCGGATTGAGCTGTAATTTTCTAAATAAATCCCCTAGGTTGTTAGATTACTTTCGTTAGATAAGCACTTTTTGATTTGAGCAACAGAAGGTCTTCGAAAAAATCGGTTTCTACCTGCTGGTCTGTTTTGACAGATTTCTGCCATTATTTGCATTTGCTTCTTATTGATTCCTTTTTGGGTTCTTTTTGGGAAATTGAGCTTTTTGAGGGAATTTCTACAATAGCTTGTGTCTTTAGTGAAAGTTTTAATGTTTTAAAACTAAACCCCAAGGTATATTATCTTTTGAATGCACTAATGTTGCTAATGAAGATTGTGTGAAGTTTTGTATGAAGGAAAATTTGCAGGTGTAGAGGAAGAATGATGTAATGAGATGAATAATGGACAAAAGCTCAAGCTTGGGGATGCCACCCTGTGTCACCCCAAGAAATATTAAAGAGGTACAAGCGTTAAAGCTTGGGGATGCCCAAGGCATCCCCTTCTTCATCAATAAAAACTCAGGTCTTTCTAGACACTTCATTTTTTTATTGTTTCATGCACAGTTGTGTTGTTCTTGGAGCTTCTTTGTTTTCATTTTTGGTTTTTGTTTGCTTAGTTTGCTTGAATAAAGTAGTTTGTACCCCCGTTCTCTCTGTGTTGCTTCAAATAAGTTGATTGGTGTTGGAGAGTAGTAAGTTCTTGCTTTAGTAGTACAAGAGGAGCTTGCTTTGACTGTGGCTTAGACTTTATCATGTCATGCTAGATGTTTTTTTGACCTTATGCTTAGTGATTATTCTGTAGCATGACTTGTTCCAAACAATTAGGATAGCTTAATGTGCCTTGAAGGAATCATGCGTTATTTTAGCATACACAAGCATAATATTGTGGTATTCTCCTTTGATGCTTTGTTTGGGTTGACTTAGCACATGCTCACACCATGTTATGACTATGAACAAGTCACCTTAGCCTCTATGATCATTTTGTTTTTGACTTGTAGTACCACTATATGCTTTGATAAGTTATGTTTTGTCGCTCTACATGATTATGGCCATTATTGCTCTCTTAGTTGGTTGCTCTCGGTCTTTTGCTAGCCTCCACTTGTATGAGTAAGCTCTACTCATGCATCCAACTCCAAATAAACCAAGTTATTCTAAAGTGTCCACTATAAATTCTTATGCATGGTATGTTACAACATTCCAAGTATATTCTTGTTTCATTTACCTTCCAATTAAAAAGTCACTTTGTTATGTGAAAACTTAGTGATTAAAGCTCTCACAAACTTGATGGCACACTTTATTTTTCTTGCCCCTAATAAACTTGAACCATTGTGTCATCTATGTTGTATATGCTTGCACTTATACGTTAGAATTAGCAGAACCATGCTATCATGGGGAACGCTTTCAACATTGCACTTGTACATTGTACCCAATTGATATCATGCTCTTTTGTTTAGGGATGTCGTCGGTGTGAAATGAAAGGGGAGCTTGTAAGTCCATGGAGTTATGTATGTGTGTTAGAGAAACGCCTAGGACGCTAGCCTAAGGCATGCCTAATCATGGTGGAAACTTGCAGCATCACCATACTGAGCAATCTATTAAGCATTCTTCTTATAAAAAAAGAGATAGTGATTGAGAAAAAGAAAAAGGGAAAACATGAGAAAAGAGGAAAGAGAGAAAAAAGCACCATTTTCCCATGGTAAATAATAAGATTGCTGAGATGCTCATTGCCTGCTTGCCTTGTCATTTTGATTATGGGATAGTTCATGTATCATGTGCAAGGGGTACCCCGTTGGCGGTTCTCTATGATACACATGTACTTACTATGACAAGAACTTACCGGTAATAAACTTGAGTAGCATGAGGAGCGGCCCTCGTATTCAAGGGACATGATATTGCCAACTTATACTTTGTCAAACATATACTCCATAGTTTCTTCACTTTAACCTTAATCACTTCAAGATGCTTATGATAGGGGCAATGAGAGCTGAAAGCTAACAAGTACCATAATATTTGGAAGCTCTTTATGAGACTTGAAATCCCTGCTTCCCTTTTATGAAGGGACTTTCTTCCACTATTATATTGAGTCTCCACCTTCTATCCTTAGGCACCAATTAAGAGAGCTTAGTTGTCATTCTTAGTTCTATGTGCATTGTCCCAAAACTTATTGATTGATTCATATTGTTGATATTACTTGCTCATGAACTATTTGTATCTAGTCACTCTTATGAACTTTGAAGGTGTCCTATGCATTTATTTGCTACTCCATGAGGGGCAAGCTGAATGCCACTATGTTATGTTTTCTATATGTGAAACAAACAAACGTCTTTCAATGCAGTGTTATTCATGATCTTTGTTTGTAACCTTTCATGTTGCATGCATAGTTACTTTGTCTTATTGTTAGAACTTCATCTTTCATGGCCATGTTTAGAGTACTTTGATCCCAGCTTTCAATGCTTGCAAATGGTTTGATCTTGATTTTAATGGTGCATGTCATCTCAAAAATTATTCTTTTATCACTTACCTACTCGAGGACGAGCAGGAGTTAAGCTTGGGGATGCTTGATATGTTGTAAACGTATCTATAATTTTTGATGTTCCATGCTTGTTTAGTATCTACTTTGCTTTGCTTTGTCTACACTTTGAAGTATATGTTTTCTGGGACTAACCTATTAATAAGATGCCAGAGTGCTAGTTGCCTGTTTTCTTCTGTTTTTGGTTACAAAAAAGGCAGAATATCAATATCCTCGGAATTGGACAGGACAAAAGCCAAAGTCAATATTTTACTATGGGAAACAATGAGCCAGAGTACGAGACAGAGGGGAGACACCAGGGGCCACACCCCCTGGCCGCGCGGCTAGTCCTGGCCCGCGCCTGGGGGGATGCGGCCACCCCGGGTGCCCCTGCCTCGCCCTTCGCCTATAAGAAGCCCCCGATGCCAAAACCCTAAGTACCCGATCAATCTTCCATGAAATAGTCTGTAGCCACCGTCACCATCGTCCCTAAATCGGGGGGATCTAAAGCTCTTCCCGGCACCCTGCCGGAGGGGAGATCATCCCAGAGGCCTTCTTCATCACCATGCCAGCCTCCGGTATGATGCATGAGTAGTTCCACCTTGGACTACGGGTCCATGTAGTAGCTAGATGGTTGTTTCTCCTCCTTTGTGCTACCATGTTTAGATCTTATGAGCTCGTTTCATGATCAAGATCATCTATTTGTAATCATGCATGCTGTGTTTGCAGGGATCCGATGGATATTGAGATTACTATGTTAGATTGGTTAATGGATCTATCTTATTGATTCTATCATGTATGTGTTGTTTGTGATCTTGCATCCTCTCTGTTTCTAGCAGCTATCTTGGCCAAGTAGATGCTAGTGACTCCAAGAGGGAGTATTTATGCTCGATAGTGGGTTCATGCCTCTATTTAATCTGGGGAAGTGACAGAAATCTCTAAGGTTGTAGACGTGCTATTGCTACTAGGGAGAAAACAACGATATCTTGTTCGTGGAACAAGTGGATTGTTTACCTTACACACTTTGCTTAAATAAGTTATCCGTTTCTTGCATCTTAATACTGGAGGGGGTTAGAATGATAACCTGAAGGTGGAGTACTAGTCATAGATGCAGTTGGATGGCTATCTATGTATCTTGTTGTATTGCCCAATCAAATCTCATAGGATCATGAATGTCTAGTATTGCATTGATATGCCTTGCTCTGTCCTGTTAATTGCCCTGCTTTAATTTGTTTACCTAGTATGCCATGTTTGTTTATCTTAAGGAGAACACATCTAGTGAACTATGGACCCCGGTCAAATCTTTACCATTGATACATCTTCCACTATTACTGTTTACTTTCTACAAACCACCATTACCTTCCACACCATACAATTAATCCTTTGTTTTCAGCAAACCGGTGAGATTGACAACATCACTGTTCGTTGGGGCAAAGTCTTGAGTTTGTGTTGTGCAGGTTTCCAAGTTGCTAGCAACACATTTGAGTCGTTTCCTTCCTCCTATTGGTTTGATAACCTTGTTTTCTTTCTGAGGGAAGACTTGCTGTTGTGCTCATCATACCTTCCTCTTGGGGTCTCCCAACGAAGCTCTACATTGATCTGAGCGCATCAGGCTATAACTTATTTACATAAGCTTCACAACCCCAAACTTTAAGGAACAACAATTTAGGTTTCTTCCCAAACCACAATTCATACGATGTCTTTTCAACGGATTTAGATGGTTCCCTATTTAAAGTGAATGCGGTTGTTTCTAATGCATAACCCCAAAACGATAACGGTAAATCTGTAAGTGACATCATAGAACGAACCATATCTAAGAGAGTTCGATTACGATGTTCGGACACACCATTACGCTGTAGTGTTCCCGATGGTGTCAATTGTGAAAGTATCCCGCATTTCTTCAAATGCTTGCCAAACTCGTAACTTAGATATTCACCTCCACGATCAGATCGTAGAAATTTAATCTTCTTGTACATTGATTCTCTACTTCACTTTGAAATTCCTTAAACTTCTCGAAAGTTTTGGACTTATGTCTCATGAAATAGATATACCCATATCTACTCAAGTCATCCATGAAAGTAAGAACATAACGATAACCATCGCGTGATGCCACATTCATCGGGCCACACACATAGGTATGTATGATTTCGATTAAGTTCGTAGCTCTCTCCGTCATACCAAAAAATGGAGTCTTAGTCATTTTTCCCATCAGACATGCTTCACATCTTTCAAGTGATTCAAAATCAAGTGATTCAAGAAGTCCACCAGAAAGGAGTTTCTTCGTACGCTTCACTCCAATGTGACCAATATGACAGTGCCACATGTATGAATAATTATCATTTAATTTCAAACATTTAGCATCTATATTATGAACATGTTATCACTACTATCGAGATTCAACAAGAATAGACCATCTATCAAAGGTTCATGACAATAAAAGATATTACTCATATAAATCGAACAACCATTATTCTCGGACTTAAACAAGTAACCGTCTCGCAATAAACAAGATCCCGATATAATGTTCATGCTCAACGCACGCACCAAATAACAATTATTTAAGTATAAATCTAATCTCGATGGTAGATGAAGAGGGAGCGTGCCGACCACGACAGAATCAACTTTTGATCCGTTTCCAACACGCATCGTCACCTCATCTTTTGCTAGTCTCCCTTAATTCTGCAACACCTGTTTCGAGTTACAAATATGAGCAACCGAACCAGTATCAAATACCCATGCACTACTACGATTACTAGTAAAATACACATCAATAACATGTATATCAAATATACCTTTCTTCTTGATGTTGCCGTTCTTCAGATTCGCCAGGTACTTGGGGCAATTCCGCTTCCAGTGACCTTCTCCCTTGTAGTAAAAGCACTCAGTATCAGTCTTAGGCCCTGCCTTAGTCTTCTTTGCAGGTGTGATAGCTTTCTTACCGCCCTTCTTGAAGTTACCCTTTTTCTTAGGCTTGCCTTGCTTCTTGAAATTGGTGGTCTTATTGATCATCAACACTTGGTGCTCTTTCTTGATCTCCACTTCCACAGACTTCAACATGGAGAAGAGTTCTGGTAACGACTTATCCACGCGCTACATGTTGTAGTTCATCACAAAGTTCTTGTAACTTGGTGGTAGTGATTAGAGGACACAGTGAATTCCCAATGCATTAGGAATCACTATCCCCAAGATTTGGGGCTTATTGGCGTGCCCAGACATCTTAAGTACATGCTCACTGACGGAGCTACCCTCTTCCATTTTGCAGTTAAAGAACTTTTCAAGCATCATAACTCTCAACTGCCACATGTGCCTCAAATATCATTTTGAGTTCACAGAAAATATCATGTGGGTCAAAGTTCTCAAACCTTTTCTGAAGCCCCGATTCCAAACCATACAAGATAGCACACTGTCCTATGGAGTACTGATTCTTTCGAGTAAGGTAAACATATTTCACCTCATTGGTAGCATCAGATGCAGGTGGGTCACCCAGCGGTGCATCTAGTACATAGGTCAACTGACCAGCATTAAGGACAATCCTCAAATTGCAGAACCAATCGGCGAAGTTGCTTCCATTGTTTTTCAATTTTTCTTTCTCTAGGAACGCATTAAAATTGATGGTAGGGGCCGCCATGATCTACAACTTATTTGCAATAGTTTAGACTAAGTTTATGACAAATTGAGTTCTAATTAATACTTAAATTAATCTAGGTGAACTCCCACTCAAAACAATATCCCTCACATTGTTTTAGTGATCACACAAACCAAATCCACTACATCAGGTCCGATCATCACGAGAGATGATGTATCTCCAAAGGCGAACAATCAACATGTTCATCATATCTACTATATGACTCAGGCTTTACCTTTCCGTATTCCGTGTTCTGAGACCATGTATGATGTAGCCCGACCTACGGTCGTTACCACATCATGGTCTCCAACTTACGCCAAGTCGTCATGGACTCCAAAGGTGAACCCGTTCCTCTATGCGAGCCCACTTCCTACCCTATTGAATGGTATGCTACTTCATACTCCGTCACATATGCATGATAGGTTCACACCGACAAGTACGGAGGCAAGGGAGGAAGCCCGGGACATCAAGCCCGACAAGACGGAGGCTTGGAAGAGGAGACGGAAGAAGCCACGGCTGAACCACCGGAGTCTCCGGCCTACACCGGAGTCTTCGGTCCTGCTACACCGGAGTCTCCGGTCCTGCTACACCGGAGTCTCCGGACCTACCTCCGGACCGACCCCAGCAACTGCCCGAGGACAGTCTGAATGCCACTCCGGAGACGACACCGGAGACAGACCGGAGTCTCCGGCCTAGACCGGAGTCTCCGGACCCCACACCGGAGTCTCCGGCCTTCACGATGGGCCTGCGCGCCGCCAGCTGGGCCTTCGGCCCATGTACCCCTCTATCTCGTCCAAACCCTAGTTTTATCCCCAAACTACCCCTGTTTATGTGGCTGGCCTATAAATAGAGCCCCCACCCCTTCATGTATCCCTTAGGCATAGATGATAGACTAAAGAAAACCCCCATTATGGAATCTCTAGTTTTGCCTCATCCCCTTTACCAAGGGGACCGACTATCGTCACCAACCTCGATTGGACTTTGCATCACGCATCCATTGTTGAACAAGGCCTTGGAGTTCGATGTCTCGTCTCCAAGTTGTCAAGACCCTCCCCAAGGTGTTCTTCCCTCTCCGATGTGGATTTGAGGGAGCACGTTGACCGATCTTTCCTTGCGAGGATTCTATCGGACCGGTGGCCGCCGTTCGGGAGCAATCGGCCTTGTATCGTGTGAGTTTTGCGTGTGTTCATCGTGTTCTTCGCGAGGTGTGTGTTCGCTTCCGCTACCTTCTCCCTTTCCCCTCGCTTTCCCATCGATTTGACCACGAGATCCGTGAAGATCGGGCACCCAAGAGGTTAACCCCTCCATCATCTGGTATCAGAGCAGCTTTTGGTTGCCACGGATTTCTCATCGATTTGGTCTTTTCCCCATAAATTCGAAAATTTCACCAAAAACAGCCCCAATTCGTGTTTTGGATCGATCTGTGATTTGAGTGCGTTTTGGTAGGTTTTGATCCATGGATTACTTGTTAAACTAGTTGATCTACCTTCCCCTGCGTTCCCATGGCCTAATTCCTTGATTTTCCCCATCAATCTGAGGTTTTGGTTCGAGTTTTTCCGCCCAAATCGCGTCCTGTTCGAGTTCTGGACGCCTTGGAATCACCCGGACCGGAGTCTCCGGCCTAGACCGGAGTCTCCGGACTTTAGCTCAGACCGAGTCTCGGACCCCAGACGGAGTCTCCGCCCTCCCCGCATGAAAAACTGCAGCACGGTTTTGAGCATAACTTTTGCATTTCAACTCGGATTTTGGTGTTCTTTAGATCGTTTCGAAGAGGAGAAGGAGCACTACATCATCATCTGCGTTGTTCATGCTATCTACTCCATCCAAATTCCGTGAGCAAGGCGGAAATCCAACAATAAAGGGTGAAGCTCGTCGACGAAAGGTATAACATTCCGCGACTTTTCCCCACTTGCATTCCTTTGTGAACCCCACTATCTTTGCGAGCAACAAACACCTATTGAGACTAGTTCCTCTTATGATTGCTTGGGCTCTGCACATTTCATACCTTGTAGATTCCGAGCAAACATTGTGAGCGCTATCTCATATAGTTATCTTGTATAGTTGTTGGCACAAGGAAGAGGCAAGTGAAAAAGAAAAAGAGAAAAGAAAAAAATAGAAAAAGGAAGAGAGAAAAAAAAAGAAATATACATGTTCCTAATAGAATAGGAAGCGCAAGCTCGATGAACATCATATAAGTGGTACTTATTGTGCATATCTTGTAGCCCACCAATCTTATGCAATCAAACTAGCGTCTCTCCTTGTACTTGTGTGACACGAGCTTATAGTCTTCGCTAGGTAATCTTTTGGTTCTTAGCTCACTTTCTCCGTCGCACAAGTCCCATTTATCCCACCGTGTGTGTTTCCTTGTACATATTTCCTATCTTGTGGATTGACTTGTTTGCTTTGTGATCATTGTGGTTCTTTACTTGCCAATACAACATCTTGATTTCGGATTGGTTCTTGACATGCCACTTTTCATACCTATCCACCATAGGCCTTGTGTGTGTGTGTTTTTTGGTTAGTAGTTGGTTTTGGTGTTCCGCGTGAACTTCACTTTGCTTGGTTTATTGCTCTCAAGTGTGGCCACTTGTACGATACGATCTTCCAAGGTAAAGTAAGGTTTGACGTTGTATCCCTAACTCCCACTACCACTTCCATATACACCGCTTGGTCTTGTGCATCATGTCTAGGGACTCCGGAACCGAGGATGATATCTATGAAGAATCCATGATGAGCCACCATGACTACGACTCCACAAGTATAGAGGACATGACGGAGCACAACACCGACAATGGCTCTGCATGCTTTGAGGACCCGGAGCACTACATCGACAACGGCTCCACATGCATGGAATACATGGAGCATGACATCAACTATGGCTCCTCAAGCATGGAAGACTTGGAGCTCTACACCGACAATCGCTCCATATGCTTGGGTGATATGGAGTACTACACCAACAATGACTCCCCAAGCATGGACGACTTCGAGTGCGACATCGATGACGCGTCGCCGAGCATGGAGGACACGGAGAACTTCATCGAGTTTGATGGCTCCTCCACGAGCCATGAAGAATTCCTCCACCGCGTGGAGATGGAAGCCTACTACGCCAAGCAAGAGGAGGCGCATCATCAAGAATCCATGACCTTCAAGGACAAGCGTGCCACACCAAAGGGCACCACCTACTTCGATGATCCACCTCCAAGGCGACAAGCTCCACCACCTCCAAGGCGTCAAGCGCCACCATCGCCAAGGCATCAAGTGCCACCACCTAGATGGCTTCAAGCTCCACCATCTCCAAGGCGCCAAGCTACATCACCTCCAAGGCGCCAAGCTCCAACTCCTATCCAAACAAGAGTGGCGTCCAAACATCATATACATCAAGAGGCACCAAGAAACAAGAATCTTCATCGACAAACATCCCCTCATGAGCATCGCCACCATAAAGAGGATACAAGACATCGTCAAAGGCATCTTCGCCATAAATACGAAGAATTCTTGATGAGCACCAACCATAATGCTCAAGCAAGCTCAAGAAGGCACCACAAGCACAAGAAGAGTGCCAAGGCAAATGATCACCGTCGTGAGTGTCATGTGGACGACCAAGTGCGCCACCTACATCAACCATTGGCAAAGCACGCCAATGACCTTTGTCGACACCATCATAGGGCACCTTCAACTACGCGTGCCACCACCACAATGGCACCAAGAGCAAGCCTTCCTCCACGCCATCAAGCTTCAATGCCTACGCTTGACTTCCACGACCTCGCCAATGAGGAAAATGTAGACCTCTACTTCGCCAAGTTGGATAGCATGAGCCTACCTCCACCACTACTACGAGATGGCCACAAGACGGTCGAGCATGGGATTTTCCCTTCGACTAAGGAGGCGAGCGATGATGCCCATCTTATGGCATCCAACCTTGAAGGCGACAAGGTCAAGAATGGTGAGCATGGGATTTTCCCTTCACCAAAGGAGGCGCTTGGAGTTGAGGAAACCGAGCCTATCCCCATATGCTTGAGTGATGATGTGGTACCAATCCCATGTGAGTATGAGAGCCACTTAGCCCACTTGAGTGAGAACAAGAGTGCGATGAGTGACTCCACCTTGTGTGAGATTGAGTGCTTCCACTTTGAGGGCATGAGTGATACACCGAGTGAGTTGAGAGTGGTAGTTGATAGGTCAAGTGAGACCATTTCTATTTCTAACAACTTACCCTCTACCTCTAGTGTGTTCTCTTATGTTGTGATAGGCTCCATGGATGAAGACGCGCCAAGCCATGAAGCAATGATGCCTCAATTGGAGAAGATGTACATGGTGCACGAAGATGATGCTATGCCATGGCTACATCAAGAAAACGAAGTCGTCCACAAGGAGGCCACTACTTCCACAACACCCACTTCATATGAGAGGTATGACCAAGGTAACAATAAGGGTGTTGATGATGCCATGATCCCACTAGTGGACATGATGAATTGTGAGGATATGCATGCTATGGATGATACTTGTGACATTACATATGCTTCATTCATATTCCCATGTGATGCTTTGCCTTTGCATAATATTGCTCATGTGGAATTGTTTGATTGCGATACCATTTCCATAAACATGCCATGCTATGCATCTTGTGTGTATCCTCCAATTGCTTCGGGCTTGCTTTGTCATGCTAGTCATTCAATTTCTCCCGTTGCTTGCAATAAGATGAATGCTTGCTATTTCACTTGTTTTGCTTGCAACAACATTGACCATATGCGTTATGATGAGATGGCCCCCATAGCTTTCTCAATTTTTGGAGATTTTGATGATTGCCATGATAAGCATGTTCCCCACTTGCATATTCACCATGCACCTATTTCATACTTGATTGACATTAATGGTGATGTGCACAAGAAGAGATACGTCATGATGGATGATGTGTATCTCTACCATGCACACACGTTCTTCCTTTTGTGTATGATGTGTGTAGGTACCCGCACTATCATGTCAACCTCGGTTGAGCACGAGTTGACAAAAAGAGCTCTTGAGAGCATCCCACAAGTGAGTTCAAGATCGAACCCAGCTCTGATACCTTTTGCATGCTTTGCATCTTTCATGTTGGCAAATTGCTCTTTCCTATGGTTTGATTGCAAACATGTTAATGGTATTATCTCACCTTATGACAATCATGTTTCTTTGCTTTTAGATAATGATGCTTTGTGTGTTGCAACAAAAATGTTGAACATTTTCTCTTTCCGATGTTTTGTGTGCAACCACATTTCCATTAAGAGCATGTATTGTCATGAGAGCTTCCAAGAATCTCGTCTTGTTGTTGCAACAAACATAACGACCACTTGCTCTTTCATTTGGTTTGTTTGCAAACATGTCGTTTTTGCTTCCGCTTGGGATACTCATATTCCCATGATATTTGCTATCGATGATTTGTGTGTAACATCCAACATGTCGAACAATTTCTCTTTCCAATGGTTGGTTGGCACACATAATGATGTTGTTTTGGATATTCTTCCTTTTGTGTTTTTGCCAAATTCTCCTAACTTTGCATCAAAGATGTTGATCAAATTTCTATTCGATTGCTTTGAGTGCCACACTAAGACATTATATGGAGTTTTTGAGTTCCCACATTTGGATGATGTTCAAACGATTTCCATGCACTTTGACCTTGCATATGCATTCCATTTGCTATCTGTAACACCCTCAGAATCGGCCCTATGCAAGTCTTAGCGATTCTCGCCAAACCCGCATAGAAACGATTCAAAGGTGCCCACCAGGCACTTTCGTGCGGGTGGAAAACAAAGTAATAACATTACACAACAGTCCTCGATGGGACCCACAGAACAAATATATATATACAACACGACTCCATGAGTCAAGAATACAGATATACAAGACAAAGATCCAAATCACCTTGAAATAATAGAGCGTCCGAGTACGGAAAAGATGCAAATTGAGCTAAGAGCCCTGAAGAATAGCCAATGGCGTCCATAACCCTGCCCAGGCCAAGCCGGAAGGGTAACCCTGCTAACGACGTCGATCTCAAAGCCTGCTTAAACAAAAGGGGTGCCGACAAAGGGCAAAGGAAAAAGAGAGAGCGGTCAGTACTGAGGCCAGTACACGACGAGGCTAGAATTCGGCGGTCCTCGCCTACATAGGTATGGTGGACTGAAGCGGCAACGCAGCATGTACTAAACAACCTATAGAGACTCGATATAACTGTCGGCTATCAGAGAGGGATAAGAAAGACCTATTCGGAACCATCCTGATACTACCACCAAACATACCCATCCTGGTATTTCCCCCTCGACACCAAACGAGGAAGTCAACCGAGGAACTCACACAGTTGGAAGTTTTATTTATTCAGTTATCGTTGCAGCAATTACTAGTCAAGTATAGATAGTCATCCTGATAAAATAAGCAGTGGGCAGTTTTATTTAACCATTCCGTTGTAGTTGAGACACTTACTAGTCAAATACAATTAGCATGAGATATCCCAAAACCCAGCAATTGTTGGTACTTTTATTTGGCCATTCCGTTGCAGTGAAGCTGATTACTAGTCATATCGGAAACAAGTCAATTTATAACAGTAAACTTTAGTTATAGTTGTCTATGATCGAGAACTGTGCTCCAAGTCGTCCATAACCGCGGACACGGCTTTTCGAAAAGATTTAACCCTGCAGGGGTGCACCAAAGTATCCACACGCACTTCGACCCTTTTTTCCAGATCAATTAACATACACCCATCGGTATGTCGGCGGGGCCTAAGTCATGACGTTCCGGACCCAAAGCAAGTACATGGGGCCACCCCACTAAGTCTACCCATAGAAGTCGTCCGGTCTCGAGACGGACTCGAGTTAGGTGGAATGTAACGAATGGGAACCGAAAAGATGACTAGGCTTGTCGATACTGTAACGTGTCGATCCTAAACATGCAGTGCGATTACATCGCACAATTTAAATAAAGCAGTAAAGCATGGCATAAGTACAGAATAGTAAATAAAACCTCAAACTAGTTGTGGCCCCAGACAATACTTTGAAATCAGGTACTAATCGATGGGGTGCCCACATCCCACATGTGGTTAGCGCGCCGATCTCGAACAGTGTCAAGAACTCGGGGTCCCACGGACACCGGTGATCGGAAACCAAATATTGTCTATCACCCACCGGTGCCTCTGCATTACCTACTTCAATTTTAGTTATTAAACAGTAATTAAAGTCTTGATCAACTCCAACATTAAACATGCGGCAACACTCCAACAAGTGGTAATCTTTGGACGAGACGCATATGACACTAGAAACAAGCGACTGACAGCATAAGTCCAACTATCTACCAACAACAAGTAATAGGATGTGTCCAAGGCAATATAAGGCTGCAAGGGATATCACGGGTACGAAAACTATAGCATCGCAACACAGATAGCAATAGATCAACAAGAGGAAATAAAGACTATAAAAGTAAGATAGGTAGAAAGGGGGAGGTGCTCGCCTAAAAAAATTGCCGAAGTTTCATCCAAAGATCGGGTCGACACTCGCATCAACTCATCGTCCTAATCCGTGAAGAAGCAAAGCACTAGAAGAAACACCGGATGCACTATTTAATACTACGGTAGAAAATCGGCATGATGCATGTATGATGTATGACATGGCAAAGGTGCGATGCAATTAGGTCATATTAAGCGGAACCGGGGTCCCGACATTTATTTAGAAGGTTCATGTTGTTTAGATACCCGCCATTTAAATGTTGTATTAATAAGGCAAAATATGACACCGGTTCGCTATACAAATTTAAATGGGACCAATATACGACTAGATTTGCCCGCATATGGATCCCATATTTAATTATCAGGTGAATCGGCATAAGGCCCCCAAACCACATGAATATGCAAGCATGATTAATTAAATGCAACAGTTTATATAGTTGGCAATTTGTAAAATAGGGGCTCGGAAAAGGGGTCACACATCTGGGTTCGGAAGATCTTGGGGCTCAGGGGGGTTCGGGGTCGGTCTCAGGGTCCGGATCTGGGGTTCGGAAGGAGGTCTTGACGTTTAGATGGATCGGTCTCCGGGGTCGAAGAACTTGGCGTTCGAGAGACGATCTTTTCGCATCCACGGTCCTCGGGTCGTGTCGTTGGTCTTGTCGTTTCACGGCGGAGATCTTGGCATCCCGGATCTCGGCGTCTTTGGGTTCGAGAGGAAGAACTTGGCGTGCCGGGACGAAGAACTTGGCGCCCTCGAGGAAGTACTTGGCGTATCCGTGGCGACGACCTTGGCGTCCTGGTTCTCGGGCATCGCATCCGGGAAGGAGGTCTTGTTGCATCTGATGGATCGGTCCTCGGAGTCGGAGAACTTGGCGCGCCAGGGGTTCTGCATCACCGGATCTATGGACCAGGGTCTTCGGATCCGTGCTCTCGGTTTCATGACGATGATCTTGTCGATCCGCGACGAGGATGTTCGGGTACTGGCTTGGGTAGTCGATGACGGACTTGGATGTGGTACCGGCGACCTCCTAGAGTTCCCGTCTCGGCACAAACTTCACGCATCGGTCCTCGACAACGGAGTGCTTGGTAAAGAGCATGGTGTTCTAGGGTCTTCGGAAGATCTTGTGGGGATTCTCGTCAAACACGAGGGTCTAGAACATCCTCGCGAACTTCACCACATCTTGTAGCAACAGCTTCGACACATCTGAACACCAAAGACACATCGCGCACACACCACTATTACCACTTCACGCAAACAGAACCCGGCCATGTGCCCTAGGATAGGACATGGCGGACAGAGATGAGGCCATCTCGGGAGGGAGGCAGAGCTTCGGAGAGGTCGGTTGCAGGGACGTGCAGGCCGTGGAGCTCCACGCAGCAGCGATCGCTGGCGGGGCAGCCCCAGCAGCGGCGTGCGGGACGTGGCAGAGCGTCGGTGGCGACCCAGGACGAGGACAGGGTGGCGAGGCGGACGTGGTAGCGGCCGGCATCGCCGGTTCCCGAGGCAGCACGGCGGAGGAGATCTCCGGCGAGGCTGGCGCAGACGGAGGAGGAGGCCGGAAGGTGGAGGCGCGGACAGCGTGAGGCCGTGGGAGCGCCGGTCGAGGACGTGGCCAGACGGAGGCGACCAGAGAGAGGCGGCAGCACACCGGCTGCAGCGAGAGAGCCAAGCGGAGGCGAGCGGGAGGGAGGCGACGGCGGGCGGCCGGAGGAGGCGCAGCCGGAGCAGGGTCAAGGACGGGCCAGGGTGGCGGCAGGAGGAAGGCGACGGCAAGGAAGGGAGCGAGCAGCGGGGCTCGGGCAGGCGCCGAGGCGGAGGACGGCGAGGTCCGAGCAGACAGCGGGGCGGCGAGCGGGAGGAAGGAGGGGAAAAGCGGGGTAGGTCGTGTGCGGGAGATGGTGGAGAGGTGCGGGAGCAGGGAGTTGGGGTCGGTGGAAGGTGGGTCCCAGGGGCAGGCGTGGCAAGGTGAGGTGGCGACGTTGGAGGATCAGGCGGGGGGGTTGTGGTCGGCAGGGGTGGCTGCGGAACGCGTGCCCAGGTGGGTCTAGGGGTGGGGCTAGTAGGGGCGGGGCAGAGAGTTGGCCCGGGATGGTTAGGTGGCGGGCTGGGATTGGTGAGGGGGAAGGAAGAGGTGAGGTGGCGTCCCAGGATTGGAGGGAGTGATGTGGCTGGGGACTGGGTAGGTTAGGGTTAGGTAGGAAAAGGTCTGGGCGGTTCTGTTTTTTTTTACCGGGGTGGCCGGCTGGGTCGGATCGGCCCGGTTCGGCTGCCCCCTAAAAATAAAATAAATATTTTTAATATTTAAATCGGGGCTTTTGAAAACCATTGGTAGACGAAACAAAATAATCCGGAGACCCGGGTTTTGGATTTGAAATAAAGGCGGTATTTAGAAAACAAAAATATGTTTTTCGACAATAGTTTTAGACAAACAAATGCATGATGACATGACGATGCCCAAATGCAATGTGGCATGATGACATGAGCATGCGGTCATGATGATGAAATGCACAAAAAAACAACGCGATTTTCTAGTAGTGGTTTTGCGGGGCGCCACAATTCGACACCACTAACAATGGATCTCGCCCTCGAGATCCGCCTCATGGTACCGGGATGAAGGGCGACGATCTGAATCTTCTTGCTTCGTGTAGATCCTCGCGACACCACTAACAAGAGGTTTTCTCTGACTTGAAAACGGCGACACCGCCAACAAGGGTTGTTGCTCATGCTCGTCGAGACAACACTCCAGAGAAACAAAGGCGAAGGTAGAGGTATCCACAAATAAAGCCACCTCTAGCTTCGTTAGAAAGAGAGAACCGATGCATTCTCCTCCACTTCAATGTACAAAAGCGAATAGAAGGGGTAGTCGGCATGGGGGCCAATCCATCACGCACCCAAACTATTACTCTGCACAATCAGTAGAAAAGCGTGCAACCATTCCCGGAATCAGACTGAAGATCTCGACAATCGAGGTTCAGAAACAAAGGAGTGAGGCAGACTCTGCATCGGATCTGGCGTAGATGGCGTCGTCCCGTCGGAAAACAACGGAAGGCACAAACAAAGAACAAAGAATGGTACCACAGAAGACGGATTCCTCAGATAGCATGAACACCGGATGGCAGAACACCGTTATCAAAGGAGGAAGCAAAACCCTGAAGGTACGACGGAACCCAACCACGAGAAATCCTGGACTCGAAGAGAGAGAAGAGAGCGGATTCAAAACGCGCAGAGGTGAGAGGAGAGCAGCAGAGGGGTAAGGAGTAAAAGCAGACCTAATCAGAACTATCCAACCGATTTTGCAAAAATAGTTTTGACACTCTACTTCGGCCGTTAGCTAGGTTATCCTACAGGCTGGACTTGTGGGGTATCGCAACTGCTGAGCTCTGATACCACTCTGTAACACCCTCAGAATCGGCCCTATGCAAGTCTTAGCGATTCTCGCCAAACCCGCATAGAAACGATTCAAAGGTGCCCACCAGGCACTTTCGTGCGGGTGGAAAACGAAGTAATAACATTACACAACAGTCCTCGATGGGACCCACAGAACAGATATATACAACACGACTCCATGAGTCAAGAATACAGATATACAAGACAAAGATCCAAATCACCTTGAAATAATAGAGCGTCCGAGTACGGACAAGATGCAAATTGAGCTAAGAGCCCTGAAGAATAGCCAATGGCGTCCATAACCCTGCCCAGGCCAAGCCGGAAGGGTAACCCTGCTAACGACGTCGATCTCAAAGCCTGCTTAAACAAAAGGGGTGCCGACAAAGGGCAAAGGAAAAAGAGAGAGCGGTCAGTACTGAGGCCAGTACACGGCGAGGCTAGAATTCGGCGGTCCTCGCCTACATAGGTATGGTGGACTGAAGCGGCAGCACAGCATGTACTAAACAACCTATAGAGACTCGATATAACTGTCGGCTATCAGAGAGGGATAAGAAAGACCTATTCGGAACCATCCTGATACTACCACCAAACATACCCATCTGGTATTTCCCCTCGACACCAAACGAGGAAGTCAACCGAGGAACTCACACAGTTGGCAGTTTTATTTATTCAATTATCGTTGCAGCAATTACTAGTCAAGTATAGATAGTCATCCTGATAAAATAAGCAGTGGGCAGTTTTATTTAACCATTCCGTTGTAGTTGCGACACTTACTAG
Organism: Avena insularis; assembly: GCA_023614405.1. NCBI lineage: Eukaryota > Viridiplantae > Streptophyta > Magnoliopsida > Poales > Poaceae > Avena > Avena insularis. The sequence continues at coordinate 295,601,751 of CM042689.1, read as the reverse complement.
TCAAATATAATTAGCATGAGATATCCCAAAACCCAGCAATTGATGGTACTTTTATTTGGCCATTCCGTTGCAGTGAAGCTGATTACTAGTCATATCGGAAACAAGTCAATTTATAACAGTAAACTTTAGTTATAGTTGTCTATGATCGAGAACTGTGCTCCAAGTCGTCCATAACCGCGGACACGGCTTTTCGAAAAGATTTAACCTAGGGTGCACCAAAGTATCCACGCGCCCGACCCTTTTTGCGGATCAATTAACATACACCCATCGGTATGTCGGCGGGGCCTAAGTCATGACGTTTCCCAGACCCAAAGCAAGTACATGGGGGCCACCCCACTAAGTCTACCCGCAACGAAGTCGGCCGGTCTCCGAGACGGACTCAGGGTTTGGGTGGACGGCTGTAAACGACTGGGAACCCGAAAAGATGACTGGGCTTGTCGATATAGCGAAAACGTGTCCCGATCCTAAACAATACAGGTGCAGTACATCGCACAATTTAAATAAAGCATTAAAGCATGGCATAAGTACAAAATAGTAAATAAAACCTCAAACTAGTTGTGGCCCCCGGTACAATACTTTGAAATCAGGTACTAATCGATGGGGTGCCCACACATCCCACATGTGGTTAGCGCTCTCGATCTCGGAACAGGTGTCAAGAACTGGGTCCCACGGACACCGATGGAGCGGTCGGAAACCAAATATTGTCTATCACCCACCGGTGCCTCTGCATTACCTACTTCAATTTTAGTTATTAAACAGTAATTAAAGTCTTGATCAACTCCAACATTAAACATGCGGCAACACTCCAACAACTGTGGTACTGGACGAGACGCAACAGCACTAGAGCAAGCGACTACGACGCGCAAGTCCAACTATCTACCAACAACAGGTAATAGGATGTGTCCAAGGCAATATAAGGCTGCAAGGGATATCACGGGTACGAAAACTATAGCATCGCAACACAGATAGCAATAGATCAACAGGAGGAAATAAAGACTATAAAAGTAAGATAGGTAGAAAGGGGGAGGTGCTCGCCTGAAAACATTGCCGAAGTTTCATCCGAAGATCGGGTCGACACTCGCATCAACTCATCGTCCTAATCCGTGAAGAAGCAAAGCACTAGAAGAAACACCGGATGCACTATTTAATACTACGGTAGAAAATCGGCATGATGCATGTATGATGTATGACATGGCAAAGGTGCGATGCAATTAGGTCATATTAAGCGGAACCGGGGTCCCGACATTTATTTAGAAGGTTCATGTTGTTTAGATACCCGCCATTTAAATGTTGTATTAATAAGGCAAAATATGACACCGGTTCGCTATACAAATTTAAATGGGACCAATATACGACTAGATTTGCCCGCATATGGATCCCATATTTAATTATCAGGTGAATCGGCATAAGGCCCCCAAACCACATGAATATGCAAGCATGATTAATTAAATGCAACAGTTTATATAGTTGGCAATTTGTAAAATAGGGGCTCGGAAAAGGGGTCACACATCTGGGTTCGGAAGATCTTGGGGCTCAGGGGGGTTCGGGGTCGGTCTCAGGGTCCGGATCTGGGGTTCGGAAGGAGGTCTTGACGTTCAGATGGATCGGTCTCCGGGGTCGAAGAACTTGGCATTCGAGAGACGATCTTTTCGCATCCGCGGTCCTCGGGTCGTGTCGTTGGTCTTGTCGTTTCCCGGCGGAGATCTTGGCATCCCGGATCTCGGCGTCTTCGGGTTCGAGAGGAAGAACTTGGCGTGCCGGGACGAAGAACTTGGCGCCCTCGAGGAAGTACTTGGCGTATCCGTGGCGACGACCTTGGCGTCAGGGTTCTCTGGCATCGCATCCGGGAAGGAGGTCTTGTTGCATCCGATGGATCGGTCCTCGGAGTCGGAGAACTTGGCGTGCCAGGGGTTCTGCATCACCGGATCTGTGGACCAGGGTCTTCGGATCCGTGCTCTCGGTTTCATGACGATGATCTTGTCGATCCGCGACGAGGATGTTCGGGTACTGGCTTAGGTAGTCGATGACGGACTTGGATGTGGTACCGGCGACCTCCTAGAGTTCCTGTCTCGGCACAAACTTCACGCATCGGTCCTCGACAACGGAGTGCTTGGTAAAGAGCATGGCGTTCTAGGGTCTTCGGAAGATCTTGTGGGGATTCTCGTCAAACACGAGGGTCTAGAACATCCTCGCGAACTTCACCACATCTTGTAGCAACAGCTTCGACACATCTGAACACCAAAGACACATCGCGCCCACACCACTATTACCACTTCACGCCATGTGCCCTGCCCAGGATAGACATGGCGGACAGAGATGAGGCCATCTCGGGAGGGAGGCAGAACTTCGGAGGGTTGCGAGGGCGTGGACGCCGTGGAGCTCCAGCGATCAAAGCTGGCGGGCAGCCCAGCAGGCGTGCGGGGCGTGTGAGCGTCGGTGGCGACCAGTGAGGCGAGGGTGGCGAGGCGGACGTGGTAGCGGCCGGCATCGCCGGTTCCCGAGGCAGCACGGCGGAGGAGATCTCCGGCGAGGCTGGCGTAGACGGAGGAGGCGGCCGGAAGGCGGAGGCACGGACATCGTGAGGCCGTGGGAGCGCCGGTCGAGGACGTGGCCAGACGGAGGCGACCAGAGAGAGGCGGGGCAGAGAGTTGGCCCGGGATGGTTAGGTGGCGGGCTGGGATTGGTGAGGGGGAAGGAAGAGGTGAGGTGGCGTCCCAGGATTGGAGGGAGTGATGTGGCTGGGGACTGGGTAGGTTAGGGTTAGGTAGGAAAAGGTCTGGGCGGTTCTGTTTTTTTTTACTGGGGTGGCCGGCTGGGTCGGATCGGCCCGGTTCGGCTGCCCCCTAAAAATAAAATAAATATTTTTAATATTTAAATCGGGGCTTTTGAAAACCATTGGTAGACGAAACAAAATAATCCGGAGACCCGGGTTTTGGATTTGAAATAAAGGCGGTATTTAGAAAACAAAAATATGTTTTTCGACAATAGTTTCAGACAAACAAATGCATGATGACATGACGATGCCCAAATGCAATGTGGCATGATGACATGAGCATGCGGTCATGATGATGCAATGCACAAAAAAAACAACGCGATTTTCTAGTAGTGGTTTTGCGGGGCGCCACACTATCCTTGTATTGTGCTAATAGTGTTGTGAACAAGAATGGACATGCCACATTTGACATGCTCCTCTATCACGCACGGAAATATTTTGCTTGGTCTTTGTTGTGTGTAGGTACAAATGCATACACGTCAACCTCTACCAACCACATGTTGACAAGAAGAACCGAAGAGAGTTACCTATGTCTACCCTTCATCGAGCTATCGCTACAAGATAAGGTGACTTCCTTCTACTTGAGGACTCATGCAATAATCTTCATGAATTGGCTACGCTTTGAGTGTTGCTTCGTTTTTGTTGTGAGCTTTGTAGGCTTCAAGGAAGGTGAAGGAACATTGAAGTGTTGTCAAGTCAATCTTCCCGAGGACGACTATATGGTGAACCCCAGGATCAAGGATGTACTTCAACCTCTTCTACTTCGTGATGAACATGGAGAGTCGAGGACGACTCTTTTTGAAGGGGGGGAGCTGATGTAGCCCGACCTACGGTCGTTACCACATCATGGTCTCCAACTTACGCCAAGTCGTCATGGACTCCAAAGGTGAACCCGTTCCTCTATGCGAGCCCACTTCCTACCCTATTGAATGGTATGCTACTTCATACTCCGTCACATATGCATGATAGGTTCACACCGACAAGTACGGAGGCAAGGGAGGAAGCCCGGGACATCAAGCCCGACAAGACGAAGGCTTGGAAGAGGAGACGGAAGAAGCCACGGCTGAACCACCGGAGTCTCCGGCCTACACCGGAGTCTCCGGTCCTGCTACACCGGAGTCTCCGGTCCTGCTACACCGGAGTCTCCGGACCTACCTCCGGACCGACCCCAGCAACTGTCCGAGGATCTGAATGCCACTCCGAGACGACACGGAGAGGACCCGGAGTCTCCGGCCTAGACCGGAGTCTCTGGACCCCACACCGGAGTCTCCGGCCTTCACGATGGGCCTGCGTGCCGCCAGCTAGGCCTTCGGCCCATGTACCCCTCTATCTCGTCCAAACCCTAGTTTTATCCCCAAACTACCCCTGTTTATGTGGCTGGCCTATAAATAGAGCCCCCACCCCTTCATGTATCCCTTAGGCATAGATGATAGACTAAAGAAAACCCGCATTGTGGAATCTCTAGTTTTTCCTCATCCCCTTTACCAAGGGGACCGACTATCGTCACCAACCTCGATTGGACTTTGCATCACGCATCCATCATTGAACAAGGCCTTGGAGTTCGATGTCTCGTCTCCAAGTTGTCAAGACCCTCCCCAAGGTGTTCTTCCCTCTCCGATGTGGATTCGAGGGAGCACGTTGACCGATATTTCCTTGCGGGGATTCTATCGGACTGGTGGCCGCCGTTTGGGAGCAAACGGCCTTGTATCGTGTGAGTTTTGCGTGTGTTCATCGTGTTCTTCGTGAGGTGTGTGTTCGCTTCCGCTACCTTCTCCCTTTCCCCTCGCTTTCCTATCGATTTGACCACGAGATCCGTGAAGATCGGGCACCCAAGAGGTTAACCCCTCCATCAATGTATGTACATGCTAGGCTCGTCAAGGTTAACCTTAGTATCCGCATGAGCAAATCTGGCTTGCTCCTGTTGTATGCACACGTAGAATATCACACCCGATCACCACGTGGTGCTTCGAAACGATGAGTCTTAGCAACGGTGCTTACTAAGAATTAACACTTTATTACTTGATATTTTGTGAGAGGGATCATCGTATAATGCTACTGTCGCAATCTAAGCAATACAATATGCATAAAAAATATTAACATCACATGCAATTCATAATATGTGATATGATATGGCCTTTCTTCTTGTGCTTCCGATCTCCATCTTCAAGAATGAACATGATCTCCATCATCACCGGCATGGCATCAAGGTCAATGGCATCGCTCCATGGTTGTCATCCATCAGCATCAACTATTACAACTACTTTGAATAATAGAAACACATGTCTTAACAAAACTAAAAGACATCCATAAGGCTCCTGCCAGTTGCCAACTTACAATAAGGATCATTGCATACATCATATATAATCACAATCATGGTCATATCACATCACAGCACACCCCTGAAAAACAAATTTAGATTCCTCTAATTTGCTTTGCATGTTTTACATGGTTTGGGGCTTTCGAATAAGAACCGTTCTAACTTATGAACAAGAACCACAACATTGATGCAAGTCTATCAAGTGCCCGTTGTAAATTGAATCTTCACTATGATGGGAGAGATAGACACCTGCAAAGCCACTTATGCAATACAAGTTGCATGTAGAGCATGGAGCAAGTCTCATGAACGATGTCATGTAAGGTTAGCCCGAGTTGCTTCATCCCACCATCCCGCAAGATGCAAAGTACACAATAAGCAATTGATAATAAAAGCACCAACGCCCACATTGACCACTGTGTTCTACTCATGCAATAGATCTACTTGTAGACACGGCTCTGATACCACTGTAGGGGTTCGTAGCATGGAAAACAAAAAAATTCTACCGCATGAACACACACAAGCCAAGATATATCTACTAGATTGTAGCAACGAGTAGATAGAGTACTAACCCTCGAAGATTCCAAAGCGGTTAACGAGATCGGATTCTCGTGGGTGATATAGTCATTCACTTGCGGATCTCAAGATCGTGAAGCAGTCCTTCGATTGCGCATTCGGCAACTCTCCTGATCGGTCCACATGTTGGTAATTTTCGATGAAGACCTTCCTCTCCCTTGTTCCAGCAGACAGCGGAGGTTGTAGATCTCTCCTCGCGATTCCGGCAGCACAACGGCATGGTGGCAGAAGTAGAGGAGAAATCCCGCAAGGCTTAGCCTAAGCTGGAGTGGGTATGGTGGAGTAGAAGAGGGCCTAGTCAATCTAGGGTTTAGAGGTCCGAGGTTTAGAGGTGTCCGGCAGCTAGAGAGGGCTAGGCGACGGCGACTTTGGGAGATCCCTAGGTGACGGCGACTTGGGGTGGAGGCGGCTGATGACCCACAAGTATAGGGGATCACAACATTATTCGCGGGTAGTATTACCCAACTTATTGATTCGACACAAGGGGAGCCAAAGAATACTTGCAATCCTTAACAACTAAGTTGTCAATTCAGCTGCACTTGGAAATAGTTCTTGCTCACAGAGGTTTATCAGTAGCAATAGTATGTAGTAGCAATAGCAAACCAACAACAACAGTGGAACAAGAGCAATAGTAACAGTAACAGTAAACAGTGGGATTCGAGTGCGGTAGGCATAGGGATGGATGGAAGGGCGTTGCATGGACGAGTCTAAACATGTAACTTCAAGATGTAGGGCATTGTAGATTAATAAGAATAAGCATCCAAGTACTAAACAATCCTAGGCATGTGCTCCAAATATAGTCATACGTGCTCGCAATGAGAACTTGCACAACATCTTCTGTCCAGCCAGCCTGTGGCCCCGGAACTACTGGCAATTAAGGTGCTCCTTTTAATAGAGCACCGGAGCAAAGCATTAACACTCCGTGAACACATGTGATCCTCACACCACATCCATCCCCTCCGATTGTCCCAATTATTGTCACTTTGGGGCCTTTGGATCCGGACAATGATATGTATACACAACTTGCAGATAAGATCACAAACAATACTATCATAATGATTCAATAATAAGTTCAGATCTGAGATCATGGCACTCGGGTCCTAGTGACAAGCATTAAGCACAACAAGTTGCAACAAAGTCAAATAACACTAATAGAGATACTAGGCACTATGTCGTAACAATCTTATTCGATTAATGATAGAACTCATCCAATCCCTATCATCCCCAAGCCAACAGCGGGGGATTACTCACTCATGGATGAGGGAAACATCAGTGGTTGATGGAGATGCGTTGGTGATGATGATGGCGATGATCCTCTCCAAATTCCCCATCCCGGCAGGGTGCCAGAACGGAGTTTCTGGATCCGAATCTTGGTTTCTGGTGGCGGCGGCGGAGCAGAATTCTTTCTGGAAAAAACTATCGACCCCCCTCGGTTTTTAGGTTGAAAGGCTACTTATAGGCGCAGAGGGAGGCCGAGGGGGTGCTTTGGGTGGCTGCACCCCCCTAGGCGCGACCAGTGGTGGGCTCGCGCCTGGCAGGGGTGTGGGCCCCCCAGGCCCCTTCTCCGTCTCGTCTTCCAGATCCATGGATCTTCTGGTGAAATATAATTTTTGGCATATTTTCCGGAATTTTTCCTGATAGTTGATTTTCTGCACAAAAACAAGACACCAAGGTAATTCTGCTGAAAACAACGTCAGTCCGTGTTAGTTGTATCCAAATCACACAAGTTTAGAGGAGAAACAATTGCAAAGTGTTTGAGAAAGTATATATGTTTTGGACGTATCAACTCCCTCCAATCTTAGCTTATTGCTTGTCCTCAAGCAATTCAGTTGAAAACTGAGTGCGATAAAAGAACTTTCACGAACACAATTGCTTCATATGATGTATATATTCTCAGCACATGAGTAGATGCTTAGACAATTCATAATAAAGAGTAAGCAACTAAGTCTACTCAATAGTCATTGCAATCTATGAAGAGAAACCAACTCAATAATAATAAGTAGCAAGAAACATAAACATAAGCAACATTGCAATGCTCATAATAAGGTATGATAGAGTGGTATCTCGCTTGCCTTTGTTTGAAGAGCACAATATAAATGCCAAGGCACCTCTGAAGTTCACATGAAGACTAGAAGTAAAGATATCAGAGATACAAGCATCAAAGTCATGACATAATTAACCAAGTTTTGAATCAAACACAAGAATGACAACTATGCTCTCAAGAAGGTGCTCATAGAATAAGTGGTAACTCAACAAAGTTGTGAAAACGGTTTTGGAAAGTTTGAAAGGCTTCCAAATGTTGAAATGAAGGTACTCATTAGCTTTGAGCTCTCATTGCCCCTATCATAGGCATCTTCATGTGGTTAAGGTGAAAGTGAGGCCCACTCTGAATCATATGCTTGACAGACCATAGACTGGAAATCCCAAGTCCCTTGAGTACGAGGGTCGCTCCGCATGCTACTCAACTTTGGTTACCTGAAAGTTCTTGTCATTGTAAATACATGCATATCATAGAGATTCGCCAACGGGGTACCCCTTGCACCTGATACAAGAGCTATCCCGTGATCAAAATGACAAGGCAAGCAGACAATGAGCATCTCAGCGATCTTTTTATTTACTATGTGTATAACTTTTTATTGAGGATGCTTCATAAATGCTCATTATGGTGATGCTGCAAGTTTCCACCATGATTAGGCATGGCTTAGGCTAGCGGCCCGGGCGTTTCTCGAACACAATGTATAGACTCCATGAAATCACAAGCTCCCCTTTTATTTCACATCTTTGACATCCGCAAAAAAAGAGCAAAGTATCAATTGGATGATATATCCAAAAAGTGTCGAAAGCGTTCCCCGTGACAGCACGGTTCTGCTGACTCCCATCATATAATTTGCAAGCATATAACTTTCATGGACAGGTCACAATGGTTCAGGATTATTAAGCGCAAGGAATAAAGTGTGCCATCAAGTTCATGAGAGCTTTACTAACTAACTTTCTCAAAACAGACAAGCATTCTATTTGGAAGAAAACAAGGCATATTGACTATGCACTGGAATATCAAATGATGCTAATAGGTAGGTATGGTGGACACAGTTGGCAATATTGGTTTTGGAGAGTTGGAAGCACAAGTAGAGCTCATACTCAGTGCAAGTGAAGGCTAGCAATAGAGAGGGAGCGACAAACAAGAGAGCGATAACTGTCATAATCATGCTTGCAACAAAACATGACTAATTATGGCATGAAAGTGATACAAGAACTCTGAGGCAAAATAAATTATAGAGGCCTTCTGACTATTGATTAGTCATATGCATGCGTGAGCATGTGCCAAGTTGATTCATATGAACAGTCAGAGGAGGATACCACAATGTCATCCCACATTATGAATAAAACAATGCAAGCAAACATTCATATGACATGCTACAAACTATTAGCAAGCCATAGCTAATCACAAGCAAGCAAGAACTACTAAGCATCCATAATGACATACACCTTACACAAATAGGCTAAGCATGCTCACAATGATGAGTATATGTACAAAAATGAAAACAAATAGAGTTCGTTACCAACCTCTTACCACTCCTCGAGTTGTCTTAATCTTCATTATTGCCCTTCACTTGTGTGACTTGAATAATAACATGAAACCAAACTCAACTGAAGACGGCTGAACCCTGCAAAGAACTCACAAAACCAAAGAAGAAGAACAAATATTTTTGGTGTTTTCGATTTTTCAAAGAAAGCAAACAAAGCAAAACCAAACAAATAAAAGGCAAATCAAACAAAAAGCAAACAAAGCAACGAAAATATTTTTGGTATTTTTGTGTTTTTGAGAAAGAAGCAACAAGAACCAAAAAGAAAGCAAAACAATGGATATACAAAGAACCGACCGAACATGATATATAGATGAGTGTGACGTCGGTATACCTCACCCCAAGCTTAGGCTTTTGGCCTAAGTGGGGCTCAATCCCATGGTGGCCAAGAAGATGCACCTCCGTAGTATGTCGAGGAAGCTCCCTCGTCCTGGTATGAGCTCGAGGCCTCCCCTGTGTAATACACAGAGGGGTCGTATGATGGTGCTTCCTCCTGATAGTGCCCGTGGAAGTTAAGAGAGCGTAGCTTGTCATCCATCTCTCCCTTTGAGCATGACAAAGGTCCCTGAGAAATACTGAACAAAGTGGTTTGGGGTAGAGGGATATCTCTCTCTTCCCCGTCAATAAACAATATTCTATAAACCAAGTTCTCAAGGGTAGAGCCAGTGGTGACAAAGTGGTGCGCCTTCATGGCAGCGAGATCAAGCCTCTGAGGAGCCAAAACTTTATCATGTGGATAAACAACAATGTTCAAGGTGGCAGCAACACGAGTAGCAATAATTCCCCCATAAATGGGTCCCTTAGAAGCTAAGCGACGAGCAATGAGAGAACCAAGATTATACTTAGCTTCATTGTTGAGAGCAGTAGCTAAGAAGGCCAATTGATAGTTGGAAATATTACTAGTGTTCTCCCTACCAAGAACACTGGTGGCAAGATAGTAGGCAAACTACCTGATGGCTGGGAGTTGAATATTATTTATCTTTCCTCATTGAGCTCTCCGGTCATCATCATTGGTTATCCCTCGGTAAAGCTCCAACAAATCAGTGGGTTGAGCTGGAATCTTCTTTGCTGACCCAGTTGTACCAAGTCCTAGGGCCTTACAAAATTGCTTCAAAGTCATAGAATGAGCCCTGCCAAAAAATTTAAAAGACACATCTGGCTTGAACACGCTATTAGTAAAAGAAAAGCTCTCCACAAATGTTTTAGTAAGCAAACCATATTGCACGCTCTCATTCTGCATGTAACTTGTTAGTCCAGCCCTCCGAACCAAGGTCATAAAATCATCAAGAATCCCAGCAGGCCGCAAGAAAGTTTGGCAAGGAAATGTGGAGGGGTGCGCATCCCCTTCATCTCCCTCGTCACCAAATCACGGAGTAATGAGATCCTCATTGTATGAGGGTCTAGTACTGGTGGATGACCTTGGAAGCCTTGCCCTTCTAGGTGCATCATTCTGAAATATTTCACCAAATGCGTGGTGGTCCATGACTTCCCTTTTTTGAAATTTTGGACAAGCATCAAACCAAGTGATTTCTAAGTTGATAAATGATGAACAACTACTATAGGAACTTGGTAGAGTGCTACACATGCATCAAAATAAATTTTCTAAGCATATAACAAGCATGCAAGCTCAAACAACCTGACACCCATAGCAGCAAAATACTCAAGATACAATCTACCAATCACAAATCTAATTGGACAAGTGGAGCAGACACATACCAAGGAGCAATCCCTCGAAAAAATAGCACTTGAGATGGGCTAAACAAGGAGATCGAAAATCGCTAGCAAGAACTCGAGCTTGAGCAAGTTTTCCGGTGTTTTTCGGGAGAGAGAAAGAAGGTGGCTTTGAGGAGGCAGCCTAGAGGGGCCTAGGTGGGCCAAACCCACTAGGCGCCACCCCTAGGTAGGTCGCGCCTACCATGGGTGTGGTGGCCTGGGGTGGCCCCCTAGGTCACTCTAGGTGTCCCTCTGCCCCTTTTTTCGAGGAAAAATTTATTTTGAATTTTCTGGGATTTTTCGGGAAACTTTATTTTTGGCCAATTTTCAGGGTATGAAAATTGATTTTCTCAAAGAAACAGTTTTTTAAGAAGAAGCAAAAGCAAACAAAAACCAAACTACAGCAGTTCTAAAACACTCTAAGAAGCAAACAACTAGCTAACAAGAGCAAAATCAAAGACTAGGAAGGAGAAAAGTAAAAGAAAGCAAGTATAACCACAGTGAAAACATTATTTTGTTCATTAAAATCCTTTTGTTAAAAAGGTTGATCAAGTCTTGTTATCAAAACAATTTTATATGAGACAAAACTTTGCAATCCACAAGGTGATTATGTTACCTCATACTTGATAGCAATGGTCCCAATCATAATAGTTTCAAAATTTTCTTGTGGAATGGGACAATATATTTCTCCAACCTTGATGCTCTCAATATTTTCAATGGAATTCAAGCAATAGCTCTTAGCAACCTTCTTGGGGAAATAGACAGTGTGCTCTTTGTCATTAATATTGAATGTTACTTTTCCTTGATTACAATTGATGATAGCACCTGCAATGTTAAGAAAAGGTCTCCCAAGAATAATAGACATATTATCATCTTCGGGCATTTCAAGCACACAAAAATCGGTTAAAACCAAGCAATTATGAGCAACTTGAACAGGAACATCCTCACATATACCAACAGGAATAGTAGTTGACTTATCAGCCATTAGCAAAGATATATCAGTTGGTATCAACTTTTCTAGCTGGAGTCTCTTATAGAGAGAAAAAGGCATAACACTAACTCCAGCTCCCAAATCACATAAAGCAGTTTTAACATAATTATTCTTAATGGAGCAAGGAATAGTTGGTATACCTGGATCACCAAGTTTCTTTGGAACCTTACCATTGAAGGAGTAATTAGCAAGCATAGTAGAGATTTCGTCATTAGGAATCTTCCTTTTATTAGAGACAATATCATTCATATACTTTGAATAAGGAGGCAACTTAATAGCATCAGTCAAAGGAATTTGTAAAAAAAAGGTTTCATCCACTCACAAAACCTGTTGCAGTGTTCTTCCTCCTTTGACTTGTGTTTCTTACCTGGAAAAGGCATAGGTTTCTGCACCCAAGGTTCTCTCTCTTTACCATGTTTATTAGCAATAAAATCTTCCTTAGTGTACCTAGTGTTCTTAGTGTTCTTCTCAGGTTCTTCCTCAACTTCCTCCTTATCAAGAGCATCATTTTTATAATTACCACTCTCAGTTTCAGCATCAGAGATAGATATACTATTAGGATCTATAGCAGGTTCAAGTGGTTCCTCAACTATTCTATGTTTCTTTTTCTTTCTCTTACGGGGACTACCATTGTCAACTTGTTGGGAATCCTGCTCAATTCTTTTAGGGTGTCCTTCAGGATATAAAGGATCTTGAGTAGCCATACCACTCCTAGTTCTAATTCCATAAGCATGTTTATCTCCTGAGGCATTAACTAGCATATCCTTTTGTACTTTGGCAAGTTGATCAAGTTGGGTTCGAACCATTTGAAAGTGTTTACAAAGCATTTTAATAACATTTGAAGTTCTTTCCATAATATCTTTCAACTCTTTAATAGCTCTAGAGTTTTCCAATAAATGATTCTAAACTTGTTTATTAAAATTACCTTGTTTAACAATAAAAATGTCAGGTTCCTCTAAACATTGATTAGGAGGCTTACCATAAGTAATATCACCTTCATCAAAGTGTTGGAGAGAGTGTACCTCAATAGTAGATGAGTGGGGAATTGGCTTACATAATTCTTCTATAGGAGGTAGATTTTTCACATCTTCAGCTCTAATACCTCTCTCCTTTAGACATTTCTTAGCCTCCTTCATCACTTCATCATTTAATGCAATAACTCCCCTTTTCTTTGGTGTTGGTGTTGGAACTGGTTCAGGAACATCTGGTTCAGGAATAATAGGCTCAGGTGTATTTAGCTCAGTTGAAGTCCAATCATCATAATTCTTGCTTATCTTAGCCATTAATTCTTCAGTATTTGTAGGAGTTCTTTTTCTGAAAACACAATCAGCAAAGCTATTTAGGTATATCCTAGAATCATCAGTTAGTCCATTATAATAAATATCAAGAAGATCATTCTTAGGTAATGGACATCCAGGATGTGCATGAATCAAGGCACAGAAACTTGTCCATGACTCTAGCAATTTCTCTTCTTCTCCTTGTTTAAAATAAAAAATTCTCTACAAAGCAACATGTCTAGCACTGGGAGGAAAATATTTATGGAAGAAAGAAGCAATCAAAGAATCGGGGCTATCAATGGAACCAAGAGGTAATCTATTAAACCAAGCCCTAGCTTCTCCTTTTAGTTAAAAAGGGAAGATCTTAGTAACAAAGTACTTGCGCATCTTAAAATCATCAGAGAACAAAGCACTCATAGTAGAAAGCTCATTCATATGAGCCACATCACTCTCATTTTCAGTCCCATAGAAAGGTTCTTTCTCAACAATATCCAAATAGGATAAATTAAGAGAGAAATCATAATCTTTATCTTTAATATCTATGGGAGAAGTGGCAAACTTAGGATAATGGTGCATCTAGCAAGGAGACTCTTAATAGCACTAGTACCATGTGTGTTTAGGCACTCTTCAACAAATTCATTAGTGAACTCAATGTAACCATCATTAATATCATATCTCTCACTAGACTCAGGTGAGCTAACAGGTGTAACAGTGTCTTCACTAGGAGTTTCGGTATTTCCTAGACTAGCCATAGTAGCATCTAGAAAAGGACCTAATGAACCACTCGCATCAACCACAGTAGAAGTAACATTGTCACATCCCAAAATTTTCCAAAATTTGGAAAGTGAAAAAAATAAACTAAAAAAATAATTGTTGAAATTTAGGGTGAAAAGAAACTTTTTTCTTCTAAATGGAAACATGAAAACCCCTCTTGAAACAATTTGAATAAAAAGGGAATCCAACAAAATTTCAATCAAGTGAAATGCATTCATCAATGAATGTATCTTGAAATTTAAACATTTGGAAAAGTTAAATCAAAATCCCAAATCTTAATGAAAGAAATCAATTCCAAAGATCAAATGCATTTTATGAATGTAAAGAATCTTGAATTTAAACACTTGAGAAAATAAACTAAAAACCTAATAGAATAAATCATTTCCAAGATCTCTCTAAGACTATGGATTTGATCCATATAAAAAATTCATCAACAAACATTTATAAATGATAAAAATGATAAACAAAAAATATTATAAAACCATAGAAAATGGTTTCATTTAATTTGGAGCCATGGATAAAAACTTATGAATATAATAAGATTTAAGGAAATAATTTCCAAAGCTAATAAAATCTCCTAGCTAAAATCCATACCAAATTGTGAGCAAAGTAATCCTAAAAGGATTTAAAAAGATAAACAAATATTAAATAAAATCATACAAATTGGAATCACCAATTTTGGATCTATAAATAAAAAGATATGGATTTTATAAGATGAAGAAGGAAATAAATAAATAAGGAATATTTAAAGGCCAAATTGAATCTTGGCCAAATCCATAAATAAATGAAAGTTATTGAATAATAAAAAGGAGTAAAATATTATTTAAATAAAATCATAAGGATTGAACAATATCCAATTTTATTTAAATAAAGACAAATTGCCTAAACTAAATAAATAATAAATCCCAAGAAAATTATTTAGAAGACAATTGAAAACTTGAATTAAATCCATAAGCAAATGGAATAAAGATAATCCAAATAAAATAAAGGGATAAATATTATTCAAATAAAATTATATGGACTTAACCAAATTCAATTTTATTTGAATGAAGACAAAATTTCTTTTATAAATGATTAATCAAATCATGAGATAAATAATTGAAATAGCCAAAGTGGATTAAAAGTAATCTAATTAACTTAAAAATAATAAAAGATTAATTAAATAGAATTATATGGTTTGGAACCATATTCAAATTCATTTAAATAAAGACAAAGACCTCATTTAAATAAATATTGAATGATATTAAAATATTTGAAATAATTCAATGTGAATTATTTAAACACACTAATGAATAAATAAAACCTACTAAAAAGGTTTGATGAAAATTTTAATTTAAATGGAGGCTTGAATAAATGGTTTGAGTAAAAACAATTGTCTAATTTAAATAAATAATAAAGCATACGAGAATAAAAGAAATTAATCTAAAAAGGGACTTTAAAATACATTGTTAAACAGTATAAAAATATACTGAGATTTTGGAAAAGGTTTGAAAAATAAATCTAAATTCAAATGAGAGTTTGAATTGAAAACAGAAAATCAGAAAAGAAAAAGGAAAACAAAGAGAGAAAAAATAAGAAAACAGAACAACCCATCTCACCTACCCAACTACCAGGCCCAACTTGGCCCAATTATAGCCCACCGGGAAAACCTTCTCTGCCTCGTTCTTTTCTCACCCGCAAACGTACCCCCTCACCCACTGACCTAGTGACCCCACTAACCACGTCAGCGTCGTCTTCCTCGTGGTGACCACGCCCCCTCTTTCCTCTGGCCATTTCTGCCATTGAATGACTCGATCAATTCACGTAGATGTTGTGATTAATTATCACCAGCGACCTTGCCCTCTTAAATGCCATCCTTCCCTCTCTATTTCCCTTTAACCTCCCGCATCTCTTTGCCCCAGGGCTGCCCCAATTGCTTCTCGAAACCTCACTGCTCCGACGAGCTTCTCCGTTCAATTCGGGTCAACCCAGCCACCCCACTGCCCCTAGATCAAACGAGCACGCTTCCCATCTCCTCGCGCATCTGCCCGTACTCTCAGCTCGCCCGCGCATGCCCTAGAGCGTCGGCAACGACCTCGCCCGAGCGCCACCGCCGTCTGCATCAGCTCCGGCGAGCTACTGACGTCAACCTCGTGCGCCCCTCGTGTTCTAGTGAGCGTCCCTACGATCCACGAGTCCGTGGGCATCTTCCTGACATGTTCTCTTGCTCGCTTGCATCCCAGATACTCGTCCCCGACAACAGTCGAGCATGCCCGACGCCGTCGTGAACTCCGGTGAGCTATTCCCGTCATCCTCGTGCGCCCCTTCGTCCACTGCGACCACCTCGAGCATCCTCTCGTCACTGCAAACTCGGTGAGTCACCTCATCCTCTCCCTCGCTTCCTGTAGTCGTCGCAACACCGTAGCCAGAGCGCCGCCACCGCGCGCCGTCGAACCAACGCCGCCAGACTTTGGCTAGTGCACATCAGCCGTTAGATCTTGATCGCATGGTTTAGAACAAATCACTTAAAAAAATCGTTATGTTCCATCTGAGCCATGCGATGCCCTTTAGATCCAACGCTCTGTATAGCTCGATCCACACGAACCGTTATCGTCCAATGAAATTGTGACACGTAGCCCAGTTGATTGTTTTAAAAACAAAAACATTTCTATTAGTCTATGGATTTTGTAAAATTCATAACTTTTGTTTTACACGTCCAATAATTACAAATTTTATATCAATGGATTCACAAGAATGTTAACTTTGCAACCATGCCCTTAGTTTAGTATTTTGCTTCTGTAAAATTAGGTGTTTTTGCAGAAACATTTCTAGGCCTATTTAGAGTATAAAAATCATTCTAAAAACGATTTTTGGGTAAAATCTTTTGAAAATGATTTTTTTGAACCTACGGACCAGAAACACAAACTTTTGGGTTTATAAATATATTTTTCTAACACTATAAAATTATTACTTTGATTAAAAGCATTTCTAGAAGAATAAAAATATTGTTATTATTTAAAAATGTTTTTTGAGTGAAACCTTTTGGCAAATGGATTAGTTTTAAACACTTGGACCATAAACACTAACATTTGTGTTTAAAAAACATATTTGGCTAACACTAGAAATTAGTCTTTGAATAAAATCATTTCTAGCAAAACAAAAGTGACTTAAATGGCCTATTTTCACTAACTTGTTTTTAAATGGTTTTTCCACTTTTATAAATGACCAATAGGTGTTCTAAAATGTTTATAACCTTAGTATAAAACAACTTTTTCAATAAAACAATCTTTTGCATGCTTGCATGCATTATTTTGTTTTCTTTATTTTATGTGGTGAATTTTTTGTTTGAATGCTAGTTGAATTTGTGCCTTGATTGACTTGTAGTGAACTTTGAAGAGTGTGAGAATTGCAAGATCAAGGAGTGTAACTATATTCTCTACTAAAAAGGCAAGTGGTTCTTCATACATTTTGTCCTATTATTTTCACTATGCATTAGTGATATTTCTAAGTAGGACTTGCATGGAATTTTACTAAGTATGCTATGCCTTGGGAAATCCTAGTAGATGATGCCTTAGTAGTATTTTCCCTAAGTTAAGACTCTTGCTACTAGTATGCTTAGTCTAGCTAGTAGAAAACAAGGGTGGATTATATTCATGCTATGAAATATTTCTAAGTCTTTGACTTGTGTTTTGTTTAATAAAACAACTATGTGAATGAATCACCTCAGTGGAATGGTGTGAATGGATTTATGTTGAGTGGTTACACAGGGCCAGTAAACTGGCGAAAACTTGTGTATCTCACTTGTGGAAAGCCACCCAGGAACAAAGAGATTTGAGATGTCAAATGTTGAGAAGCTTCAAGTGCAACCACATGGCAATATGGGCTCTGCCTGGATCATATAGGTTGCAATAACTTAGCCAGATGTACATAAGGTGGTAGGGGCGATAGGATGGAGCGCGTCCATTTGGTCTAAGGGAAGGCTTCTGAAAGATCTTGTCTCGATGCATGTCGAGTCTTGTGGGGAAAGTGCACCACCTCTCGAGAGAGTAAAATCTAAGTACTTAGCCGTGTCCCCGGCAATGGATAGTTTGAGCATCAAGGCATGGAAGCTATCAAGGATCTCCTCATCCCAATTTCTAAGTTAAAATCTTGTGGTTGAACAAGGGTTAAAGGTTAACCAATTCAATTGGTTGTTCCTTGGATGATTTGATAAACAAAACTTAGTGTTTTCAACTAATAAGGAAAACCTTATTTTGAGCAAAGCAAGCCTCAGCTACACTTAGCCAAATGCATATAGATGATAGATACCACTATTCTAACATAGTATCTGTAAGATCCCTCCTTTATAAAGGAAAAAGGATCCCTGTGATTGCAATGCTAGTCCCTGGATCATTGCTAGCATCCACAGTTTAAGATGAAGTACACAGAAACAAAGGTCATTATTACAGTCATTCCAGAGACAAACATAGTCTTTACAACTCCAAGGCCACAGGCCTAGTACAAGAGTTTGAATAAGTAAATAAATAAAAGTCTTCATCTTCATGTGCCACAGGCAAACATGTTGAGTGTAGACTCATGACTCCTAATCCTCATCAGAGTAACCTGCAACATCACAAGTTACAGCCACAGTGGGTCAATACATTGGAATAGTATTGGCAAGTGATACCTTAGTATAATTTAGGTGGACTAGATACTATATGCAAATTTGGCTAAGTGTAGCTTGGCTTGCTTTGCTCAAAATAGGTTTTGCCTATTAGTTGAAATCACTAAGTTTTTCTTTGTCAAAACTTTTCCCAAGGAACCACCAATAGACATTGAGGTCCTTCACCCTTGTTCACCCACAAGTTTTTACTTAGAAATTGGGATGAGGAGATTCTTGATAGCTTCCATGTCTTGATGCTCAAGTTGTCCTTTTCCAGGGACATGGCTAAGTACTTAGATTCTTCCATCTGCAGAGGTTGTGCACTTTCCCCACCAGACTTGATTTTCACCAAGACAGGACCTTTCAGAAGCCTTCCCTTAGACCAAATGGACGCTCTCCAACCTATCATTCCCACTACCACCAACTGTCCAAATGGCTAACTTCTAGCAACCTATGTGATCCAGGCAGAGCCCATATTGCCAAGTGGCTGCACTAGAAGCTTCTTAACATTTGGCCTCTAAAATCTCTTTGTTCCTGGGTGGCTTTCCACATGTGAGATACACAAGGTAAACCATAGAAATGGGCCTTGTGTCACCACTCAACATAAACCATTCCTTCCATTCCACCCAGGTGTTTCATTTACTTAGTTGTTTTATTAGGCAAAACACAAGTCCAAAGACTTAGAAATATTTTCATCATAGCATGTATATTTCACCAACCCTTAGTTGCTACTAGCTAGGCTAAGCATGGCATAGACAAGCATCTTAACTTAGAAATTTCTAGCAATTCTACAACTACTAGGATTTCCCAACATGGCATATAAGCAAAATATAGCATGCAAGACTAGCAAAATATTTCTAATGCTTAGTAGAAAACATAGGGATAAAAATATTCATGAAGCACCACTTGACTTGGTAGTTTGAATAGTAGCTACACTCCTCACAATCACAATCACTAGCACCAAAATCTACACAAAGAATCATAGCCACAAATCACATACAAAACATATACAAACAAAAATATATGAATGCATGCAATATGATATGTGATGATTTTTAAAACTCAACCAAGCAAGTGTACAGTACTGGTTCATAAACAAGTTAAAAACTTGCCAAACAACATTTATTTAAACCTTAAAACATTTCTCAAACAATTCATATACTCAAATTATCCCTACACAAGTTTCTGCAAATAAAACCATTTTAACAGAAGAAAAACATTAAACACATTGCACATTTAGAAATGGCTTGTTCTCCTGATTCCAATGATATAAAATTTGTCAAATTCTAACGTGGGAATCAAAAGTTATAGCTAAAACAAAATCAAACATCTAATAGATTCAAATTCTATTTTTAAATCTAATTCCTGGCCACGTGTCTTAACCTGATTGGTGCGTACCAGTTCGCCCAGGATCGTGTCTGTGAGCCGTTAGATCTACATAATCTGCACGGCCCAGATCTACTCGTAACGCTTCGGTAAGTGATCTAATCTCACGCGCTGGATCCAGATCCAACGGCCCTGGATCAAACGACCATAGTAGGCGGCGGCGGTGGCTATCGGCGGCGGCGAGCTTCGCCTCTGGCGGTCGGGCGCTTCTGGTGGCTCGGGTCGTCGGAGATGCTTACGAACGTGACGATGCGGCGATGCTCAACTGGCGACGGCTTGGCAAAGGCGCCTGAACCGGTTGCCGGAGCTCTGCGTCGACCTAGCACAAGCTAGAGGGTTTAGGAGATGCGCAAAGGCCTGGCGAACAAGACAGTACCAAAGGGGAGGCAAGGGGCGGTCTCATCTTACCTGAATCGCCGAATCGCCGGAATCGAAAGCGGCGGCTCAGTCGCTCTGGGTCATGAGAAAGCAAACGGAGGGCATTAGTGGATGCACAAGGTCATGCCGGTCATAGTGGTTTGAACTAGAGGCAGAGGGGCGGTCTGTGCTTACCGAGATTCGTCGCCGAGGCGTCTCTCACGGCGCAAAGCAATTCGGCGCACAGGCGATTCTCTGCAACCGTTGGGGAAATGGCCACGGTGCAGAGGGGGTCTTATAGCCAGAGCGGGGGCAAGGATCGCGCGGCGTATCAATGGCAATTAAGCGCGTACTGATTGCAGCGAGGTAGCAGCGGGCGGCGCGGCATGATGGCGTGATTGACGGCGAAAGGCGTGGTCGCAGGGTCCACTCGTCAGCGAGTTAAACAGAGAGGAGGTAGGGTCGCGTGGTCAGTGACCTGGTGGGTGTGTCTGTGAGTGACAGAGAGAGAAGGGGAACCTGGGTGGGCTAACTGGGCTGGATTCGTAGTTGGGCCAGATAGGTGGCGCTGGCCCTTTTCTATTTCTTTTCTCCTTTTCTTTTTCTGTTTTGATTTTCTGAATTGATTTTCAAATCCAAATCAAATGAGTTTGAATTCAAATCTTCTCTAGGTTTTTATACTGCAAACCTTGCACTCAAATGTGTGTCAAACACTACTGAACAATCAAAACATTTTGATCAAATAAAAATAAAAATAAAACCAAGCCTTTATATGATATATTCAATAGGCATAATATTGGTTTTATTTGCTTATTTTGTTTTGAAACTTTGTTTAAACTTTTGATGGTGCCTATGTTTGAATTTCAAACCTTATTGAACCAAATCAAGTACTCTTCTCTTTGGAAGATAGCATTAAGGCTAGAGCAAACTTTACATGAAATAATAAGCATAAATGCTTCTGTTTTGAAATGATTTGCTTGAAATGAGATTCATATGATCATGGATGCATGGATGATATGCATGAGTTTGAAACATGATTTTAGGGATGTTACAAATCTAACCCCCTTAAGGTGAATCTCGCCCTCGAGATTCGGATTGGCTAGCAAATAGGTGAGGATGGTCTTTTCGAAGATCATCTTCTCTTTCCCAAGTTGCTTCCTCTTCGGAATGATGGTTCCACTTCACTTTGCAAAACTTGATAGTCTTAGTCCGTGTGACTCTTTCTGCAGTCTCAAGGATCTTGATAGGCTTCTCCTCGTAAGTGAGATCACTTTCCAACTGTACCTCCTCCAAAGGTATAGTATCCTTCAAAGAAGTTTCTTCCATTTCTGGATGACACTTCTTAAGCTGACTCACATGAAACACATTATGGACAGCTGACAGAGACTCTGGCAATTCAATTTCATAAGCAACTTCTCCTTTACAACTCAGAATCTTGAATGGTCCAACATATCTTGGGGCCAACTTCCCTTTGACTCCGAACCTCTTCACTCCACGAAGTGGTGACACTCTAAGATAGGCTCTATCACCCACTTCATAGGTGACTTCTCTACGCTTAGGATCTGCATAGCTTTTCTGTCAGGACTGTGCTATCTTCAATCTGTCCTTAACCAACTTGACCTTCTATTTGGCTTCTTTGATAAGTTCTGGTCCGAACAAACTTCTTTCTCCCACACCATTCCATAATAATGGGGTGGTACACTTTCTCCCATAGAGAAACTCAAATGGTGCCATCTCAATGCTGGCTTGATAGCCGTTGTTGTAATAAAATTCTGCGTAAGGCAGACTTTCATCCCAACTGGCTCCATAGTCTAGGGCACATGCCCTCAACATATCTTCAAGAATCTGATTAGTCCTTTCCGTCTGTCCATCAGTTTGAGGATGAAAAGCAGTACTGAATTCCAACCTCGTTCCCAATGACTCATGTAGCTATCTCCAAAATGGGAAGTGAATTGAGTTCCCCTATCAGACACAATACTCTTGGGCACTTCATGTAGACATACAATTCTACTCATATAGATTTTGGCCAACTTAGCACTTGTATAAGTTGTCTTCATGGGTATGAAATGAGCCACTTTAGTTAGGCGATCCACTACTACCCAAATAGAATCGTATCCTGACCGGGTCCTTGGTAATCCGGTAATGAAATCCATACCAATCTTGTCCCACTTCCAATCAGGAATAGGTAGTGGTTGAAGCAAACCGGATGGTTTCTGATGTTCCGCTTTCACTCTACCACACACATCACACAAAGCAATATGTTCGGCGATGTCCTTCCTGAGATTATTCCACCAAAATCTTTCCTTCATATCCATGTACATTTTGGTATTACCTGGATGAATGGAATACGGTGAGTTGTGTGCTTCTTGCAAAATCAGTTTCCGAAGCTCCGGATCTTGTGGAACATGAATCGCTTCCCATGCCATAAAGTACCCTGTTCGTCTTCATGGAATCCTTTGGCTTTTCCTTTGCCAATCTTTTCCTTAATTTCTTCAATTTCACTATCAGTCTTCTGGGCTTCTTTGATCTTGTCCAACAAAGTAGGTTGAACATCCAAAGACATGAGATGTCCTTCAGGCACAATCTCCAATCTAAGATCTCTAAATTGGGCGCACAAATCATCGGGCAATTCTCCCTTGGTAAGGCCATTCACAAAAACCTTACGGCTTAAAGCATCCGCTACAACATTTGCTTTACCGGGATGGTATTGTAAACTTAAGCCGTAATCCTTGATGAGTTCTATCCATCTTCTTTGTCTCATATTAATTTCCTTCTGGGTGAATATATACTTCAAACTCTTGTGATCTGTGAACACTTCACATCGCTTTCCCAAAAGATAGTGTCTCCATGTTTTGAGTGCATGGACAACAGAGGCTAACTCTAAATCATGAGTAGGATAGTTCACTTCATGAGTTTTGAGTTGTCTCGAGGCATAAGCCACAACTTTCCCGTCTTGCATAAGTACTGCACCCAAACCATGATGAGATGCATCACAATATACTTGGAAATCCTTCTCCAAATCTGGCAGACATAAGACTGGTGCTGTCACAAGTCTCTTCTTCAACTCCTGAAAGCTGAGTTCACAACCTCCAGACCAAGAAAATTTCTTGTCTTTCTTTAGCAATTCAGTCATAGGTTTGGCTACTTTGGAGAAATTCTCAATGAACCTTCTGTAGTAACCTGCTAAGCCAAGGAAACTATGAACTTCTTTCACTGACTTGGGAGATTCCCAATCAGTTACAGCTGAAACTTTAGCAGGATCAACTGCTACACTATCTCTTGTCATAACATGTCCAAGAAATCCAACTTCATTCAACCAGAATTCACACTTGCTGAATTTGGCATACAGTTTATGCTCTCTAAGCTTCTCAAGTATCAAACGCAAATGTCCTTCATGTTCCTATTTGCTCTTGGAGTAGATCAAAATGTCATCAATGAAAACGACAACAAACTTATCAAGAAATTCCATGAACACCTTGTTCATCATATTCATGAAGGATGTTGGAGCATTGGTCAAACCAAATGGCATCACGGTGTACTCATACAATCCATACCTTGTGGTGAAAGCTGTCTTAGGTATGTCTTGTTCTCTTATCTTGAGATGAAAATAACCTGACCGGAGATCAATCTTTGAGAACACACAGGCTCCTTCCAGTTGATCAAACAAGTCATTGATTCTAGGCAAAGGGTATTTGTTCTTGATAGTCACCTCATTGAGTGAACGGTAATCTATGCATAACCTTTGACTTCTACCTTTCTTCTCCACAAACAAAACTGGTGCTCCCCAAGATGAAGAACTTGGTTGAATAGATCCGTTCTGCAACTGTTCTCCAAGTTATTTCTTGAGCTCTTTTAGTTCATCAACTGACATCTTGTACGGTCTCTTTGCTATTGGTCCAGATCCTGGTAGCAAATCAATAAGGAACTCCACATCTCTATCTGGTGGCATTCCCGGTAATTCTTCCGGAAACACATCCGGATATTCACTCACAATTGGCTGCTTGTGCTAACCCCCTTAAGAGAATTTAGCTTACTCCCTTTTGATTCAAAGTTAGACTTGAATTTAATCCGTTTTCTTTCCGGGGTTGTGAGTGCAATAGTACGATTAGCACAATCTAGTACTCCTTCATACTTAGACATCCAATCCATTCCCAATATTACGTCCAGTCCTTGGGAATCTAGGATTATCAGACTCACTGGAAACTTATGCTTTCCAAACTCTATTACTAGATCCCGGCATCCAAGACTTACTATCATATCTCCACCTGGAGAACTAACTTTTATTGGACACCCAATGTTTTCAGTTGGAAACCCATTTCTATCAACAAATGCTTTTGATATGAATGAATGCGATGCTCCAGTATCAAAAAGAACAAATGCTGGAATAGAATTGAGTCTGAACTTACCAGCAACAGCATCAGGCTCCTCATAAATTTCCTCCACATTGATGTGGTTCACTTGTCCCTTCTGAAAAGGGTTGGGCTTGTTGGGTCCTTCAACTTTCTTTTCTGGGCATTCATTTGCATAATTCCCCATCTTCTTGCACTTGAAGCATTCAACCTGACTAATGTCCTTCTTGATAGGCTGGCTTCCACTGCCACTTCCATTACCACTGTGGTGGCTCTTATACCCACCCTTGTGGTGCTTGTACTTGTCATTGTCATGACTACAGTGATGCTTGTTGTCATGACGGTTGTGGTTGTGGTGCTTGTTGAATTTCTCATGCTTGTGGGATCCTGAGTTTCCACTATCATCATAATGGGAACGTTTGTGAGACGATCCCGAGCTGTGCTTGTCCGAGTGCTTTCTCTTCCTGCTTTCAACTTGCTTCATTTTGTTCTCCAAAATAGCAGCCATGTCACAGAGAGACTGATAAGTGGGAACATAGGCCACAGCTAACTGCAGGTTCAGTTCATCATTCAAGCCTTCAAGAAATTTTTCCTTTCTCTTAGCATCGGTGTCAACTTCATCCGGTGCATAACGCGCCAGATTGTTAAACTCCTCAATATATTCAGCCACGCTGCGTGGTGCTGCTTCAGATTATGGAACTCTTTCTTTTTCAGACTCATCACTCCAGATGAGATATGAGCAGTACGAAAGCCATCCTAAAATATAGCCCATGTCACATCTTCGATGGGAGTGGTGATCTGGAAGTTATCCCACCAAGTGGCGGCTGGTCCTTCCAGCAAGTGTGCTGCAAATCTGACCTTTTCTGCATCAGTACAGCCCACAGTTACTAAGTCCTTGTTCACAGAGCATAGCCAATCATTGGCCACCATGGGATCAGTTGTTCCTGAGAACTTTGCTGGCCTCAATTTCAAGAACCTGGTAAGCATGTCAAAACCCGGTGGGTTGTTGTTATTGTTGTTGTTGTTGTTTTGGTTCTGGATGAACGTCGTCATCATTTGCATCGGTGAGTCTGGCATCATCATCATTTGCTGCATTTCTGGAGTGATGTTGTTGTTGTTGGGGTTGGGATTGGCACGACGGGGAGGCATCTGTGGTTTGTTCAATAGAGATAAGAATGAGATACCCATAGATGCTTTCATGCACAATACATCACATAAACAATCACAAAGCATGCAACATAATGATAAAGGTTCAACAACTAGATAACAAGTTCGCAAAGTAAAACACACAAAAATAACAAGCCATCCACATGTTGGATGGTCAAATAACAAGTTCCCAACCACAAGTATGATAATAAATGATAAATGAGTAGTCAACTCTACTCCTCGGCATCAACCTCCTCCTCGACAAAGGTAAGACCTGCGTTCTCCATCGCGGTCTTGTATTCCTCAACACTGGTGGTCAAGGTCTCTATTTTGGCTTTGAGAGCCCTCTTCTGGGAACGAAGCCTCTCAATCACCGTCTGCTGATGCTCGAGCTCGAAGTCCTTGGCCTGCAGTTCTTCAGTCATGTCCCGGATCCTCTTGTTCCTATCCTGGACTCGCTTCTCCTGACTCTTGAACTTTCTGTCCTGGCTCTCGAACTTTGCCTCCATCTCTTTGACTATCTCATCTTGCTCCGCGAAGAGCTTTTCCTTCTCGCGAAGCTTCACCTGGAGTTCGTCATTGTTGAGCATGACATTGGTCCTATCAGAGTCCACATGCCTAATGAGAGCCTTTGAGTCCTGGAGGTATAGGCGAATCGGCTCCGCTGTCTCCCTCGAAGTGTCCTCGAAGTCGATGGACTCTCCATCCTCATCACGTCTACCGAAGACGTGAAAGTGAGTACCTCTAACCTGTCGAGAGTGTCTCCCTAGCAGACGTCCTATCAGATCCTGCATGACTACCTCAAGGCCTCTCTCCTTGTCATCGTGCATGAGCTTGAAGATGATAGCCTCCGTGGTAGGCTCATTCTGGTGTCCGGGCTGATTGACCTTGAAACCCCAAAGGTCTTTCCTCTCAAACTTGGTGAGGGGAAGCACCATGATGGTAGGAAGAGGGAGATTGAGCAAAGCAGTGAGCTCAACGATACGAGGACCAAAGCGAGTTCCCTGGAACTCCGAACAGTGCTGATGGTAACATTAGGCATCTATTTATAAGATAGAAAAAGTTAGAACAACACAATTCAAGATAAAACACAAGGCAAAACATCACATACATATCCTTGGAAATCAAAACACACAAGTCATGGCATACATGAATCCATTACAACAACCAAGGTTCAACTTATTTTAAACAAATTTAGAAAATAAGGTGATAAGTGGTGGTCCAACTAACGAAGTACGTTTACAATCCTATCTCACTGGATCTGTTGGCTAACACAATATTTCTAGAAGCAATCAGTCTATCTTGTTCACATGACTCCATCACTAAGTCTATAATGTCTCCTCTTAAGGTTTGGTTGGTAGCCTCCAACTCTTGGGTATGTTTCTTCTCTTCTTTTAGGCTATTTTGGATGTTGAACATTCTGCACTTGACTCTTTCACCAAGTTCTTTGATGGTCTTCCAAGCTGCATCCCTTGCTGAGTCAAAGAATGTAGGGTGCATCACTGAATTGGTGAACATGCAGAATCCTGAGTCTTTGTGGTTGTCTTCCTTGTTTTTATACAAGTGAAGTTGCACCCACCAGTACTCAACTCCTTCATCCATTACAGGAAAACCTTTGTACACAGCTGCACCATGTATTTCCATTGCAACCATGAGGTCCTTGAGAGCCTTGGGGAATTCTGTCTCACACTCCAAAGTCATTGACATGAGTGGTCCTTTCCTCACGGATTCGTTGATGGAGTTCATCTACAAATAGAGATGAGAATGAAGATTAGAAAAGTTTACGAGAAGAATAGACAAGTGTAGAAGTTGTTGAAAATTTTCCTTAGTGGTTTCCAATCCTAGGGTCATAATCCTACAGGCAACACAGTGCTTTGATACCATCTGTAAGATCCCTCCTTTATAAAGGAAAACGGATCCCTGTGATTGCAATGCTAGTCCCTGGATCATTGCTAGCATCCACAGTTTAAGATGAAGTACACAAAAACAAAGGTCATTATTACAGTCATTCCAGAGACAAACATAGTCTTTACAACTCCAAGGCCACAGGCCTAGTACAAGAGTTTGAATAAGTAAATAAATAAAAGTCTTCATCTTCATGTGCCACAGGCAAACATGTTGAGTGTAGACTCATGACTCCTAATCCTCATCAGAGTAACCTGCAACATAACAAGTTACAGCCATAGTGGGTCAATACATTGGAATAGTATTGGCAAGTGATACATTAGTATAATTTAGGTGGACTAGATACTATATGCAAATTTGGCTAAGTGTAGCTTGGCTTGCTTTGCTCAAAATAGGTTTTGCCTATTAGTTGAAATCACTAAGTTTTTCTTTGTCAAAACTTTTCCCAAGGAACCACCAATAGACATTGAGGTCCTTCACCCTTGTTCACCCACAAGTTTTTACTTAGAAATTGGGATGAGGAGATTCTTGATAGCTTCCATGTCTTGATGCTCAAGTTGTCCTTTTCCAGGGACATGGCTAAGTACTTAGATTCTTCCATCTGCAGAGGTTGTGCACTTTCCCCACCAGACTTGATTTTCACCAAGACGGGACCTTTCAGAAGCCTTCCCTTAGACCAAATGGACGCGCTCCAACCTATCATTCCCACTACCACCAACTGTCCAAATGGCTAAGTTCTAGCAACCTATGTGATCCAGGCAGAGCCCATATTGCCAAGTGGCTGCACTAGAAGCTTCTTAACATTTGGCCTCTAAAATCTCTTTGTTCCTGGGTGGCTTTCCACAAGTGAGATACACAAGGTAAACCATAGAAATGGGCCTTGTGTAACCACTCAACATAAACCATTCCTTCCATTCCACCCAGGTGTTTCATTTACTTAGTTGTTTTATTAGGCAAAACACAAGTCCAAAGACTTAGAAATATTTTCATCATAGCATGTATATTTCACCAACCCTTAGTTGCTACTAGCTAGGCTAAGCATGGCATAGACAAGCATCTTAACTTAGAAATTTCTAGCAATTCTACAACTACTAGGATTTCCCAACATGGCATATAAGCAAAATATAGCATGCAAGACTAGCAAAATATTTCTAATGCTTAGTAGAAAACATAGGGATAAAAATATTCATGAAGCACCACTTGACTTGGTAGTTTGGAGAGTAGCTACACTCCTCACAATCACAATCACTAGCACCAAAATCTACACAAAGAATCATAGCCACAAATCACATACAAAACATATACAAACAAAAATATATGAATACATGCAATATGCTATGTGATGATTTTTAAAACTCAACCAAGCAAGTGTACAGTACTGGTTCATAAACAAGTTAAAAACTTGCCAAACAACATTTATTTAAACCTTAAAACATTTCTCAAACAATTCATATACTCAAATTAGCCCTACACAAGTTTCTGCAAATAAAACCATTTTAACAGAAGCAAAACATTAAACACATTGCACATTTAGAAAGGGCTTGTTCTCCTGATTCCAATGATATAAAATTTGTCAAATTCTAACGTGGGAATCAAAAGTTATAGCTAAAACAAAATCAAACATCTAATAGATTCAAATTCTGTTTTTAAATCTAATTCCTGGCCACGTGTCTTAACCTGATTGGTGCGTACCGGTTCGCCCAGGATCGCGTCTATGAGCCGTTAGATCTACATAATCTGCGGCCCGGCCCAGTCGTAACTTGCGGTAAGTGATCTAATCTCACGGCCGATCCGGATCCAGACCTGGATCAAACGACCATAGTCAACGACCGCTGGTGGTGGCTCTTTGGCGGCGTAGCTCGACTCTGGCGCGTGGCGCTACAGGTGGCTCTGGGGTCGTCGGAGATGCTTACCAGAAACGTGACGATGCGCTGATGCTCAACCTGGCGACGGCTTGTCAAGGGGCGCACGGACATAGTCGCTGGAGCTCGTCAGAGTTGCGGGCGGCGTCTGTTGCTTGCTGTCGAAGTTGTTGCCGAGGCTCTGTGTCGACCTAGCACAAGCCAGAGGGTTTAGGAGATGCGCAAAGGCCTGGCGAACAAGACAGTACCAAAGGGGAGGCAAGGGGCGGTCTCATCTTACCTGAATCGCACGTCGAATCGGCGCTCGGGTCATGAGAAAGAAAACGGAGGGCATTAGCGGATGCACAAGGTCATGTTGGTCATAGTGGTTTGAACTAGAGGCAGAGGGGCGGTCTGTGCTTACCGAGATTCGTCGCTGGAGTGCGTCTGTCTGCGGCGGCGCAAGGGCAAGTGCGGGCAGCCTGGGGGCGTATCTGTCTGGCTTCGTTGGGGGAAATGGCTGCGGTGCAGAGGGGGTCTTATAGCCAGAGAGGGGGCGAGGATCACGCGGCATATCAATGGCAATTAAGCGCGTACTCATTGCGGCGAGGTAACGGCGGAGCGAGCGTCGCGGCCGCGCGTGATTGACGATGAAGATGACGTGGTCACAGGGTCCACTCGTCAGCGAGTTAAACAGAGAGGAGGTGGGGTCGCGTGGTCAGTGACCTGGTGGGTGTGTCTGTGAGTGACAGAGAGAGAGGGGGAACCCGGGTGGGCTAACTGGGCTGGATTCGTAGTTGGGCCAGATAGGTGGCGCTGGCCCTTTTCTATTTCTTTTCTCCTTTTCTTTTTCTATTTTGATTTTCTGAATTGATTTTCAAATCCAAATCAAATGAGTTTGAATTCAAATCTTCTCTAGGTTTTTATACTGCAAACCTTGCACTCAAATGTGTGTCAAACACTACTAAACAATCAAAACACTTTGATCAAATAAAAATAAAAATAAAACCAAGCCTTTATATGATATATTCAATAGGCATAATATTGGTTTTATTTGCTTATTTTGTTTTGAAACTTTGTTTAAACTTTTGATGGTGCCTAAGTTTGAATTTCAAAACTTACTGAACCAAATCAAGTACTCTTCTCTTTGGAAGATAGAATTAAGGCTAGAGCAAACTTTACATGAAATAATAAGCATAAATGCTTCTGTTTTGAAATGATTTGCTTGAAATGAGATTCATATGATCATGGATGCATGGATGATATGCATGAGTTTGAAACATGATTTTAGGGATGTTACAGTATCACTAGCCAATACAATTCAAATGTGTTGACCCTTGTGGCTGTAACTTATTATGTTGCAGGTTTGTTTGATGTTAGTGAAGTGTGTTGAATAGGATTACAAGTCTACAACCAACATGATTGCCTGTGGCACTTTGAAGATGAAGGACTCCATGCTATATAGATATTTCTGTTGCATTGTAATGAGATAGCCAAATGAGCTATGTAAGATGTAATAAATTATTTTATTCCTGGTTATAAAGTTGTATTATGACCTTTGTTTCTTGATATTACATCTTAAACTGTGGATGTTAGCTATTGATCCAGGGACTAGCATTGTAAACACAGGGATCTCTACCTTATCAGATTGGGACCTCTACAGATGGTATTAGAGCACTGTGTTGCCTGTAGGATTGTAACCCTAGGATTGGATAAAAACCCTTAGAAAAATAAGAGTTGTATTTGTTCCAAACTTATTTACAAACAATCTTGTAAACTCTTTCCTCAACCTTTTTGGTTTTGATGCTACATCTCTTCCTTTTCAACTTGTTGGACAAAACTTCAACATGAGTAAGGACTTCAACATCACAAATGACTTCAACCACAATATCACCAATGAATTCAACTTCAGTTTCACCAAGGACTTCAACTTGAACATACTAAGGACTTCAAGTGAGACAAGAAATATTACTCAAGACACGAAGACTAAGGAAACACAACTTAGAAGGAACCATCATCACCTTTGAAGCTTTGTGACCAAGATGCAAGAATATTTCGAAGGATACCATGATCTTGTTCATGAAGAATCAACTAAGAAGAATGGAATGAATCACAAGTGAAACCTATAGTTGGACCACCATACTAGTGTTTAGTTTAGATCAATTTATTGATCACACCAACTTATGTGGTGTAGCAAAAATATTTTGTTGCCTAAAACATGCTTGAACTTTATTGTTTGAGTGGATTGCATGATTGTGATTGCTTGCACATTGCTTGAGTGAATTGTTGTGTGTGAGCCTCTAGAAATCTTTTGCCTAATCTAATCGCAATCCAACCCAAACAGATGACTTCTCCAAGAGACTCCAACATCAAGAATGGTGACAATAACAACAACCAAGAGATGCACATGAGAGAACAACTTCTAGCAACCCAAGCCCAGTTGAGTCAAGTGACAACTCAGTTTTTAGCCAACAACAATGAGTTAGACCCAACCATGCAAAAATTCTTGGAAACCCAATCCCAATTGTTGCAAAGGATGACCAATCAAATGATCAACATGAGAAACAACCTTTTCCAAGGAGATTGTGACAACAATGATATCAAGCATGATATTATAGAAGGAACTCAAGCTTGCAATATTTGTGGAGACATGGAACACACTTATAAAGAGCATGTGGACCAATGCCCTAATTGTGAAGAGAAACATCCAACTAAACAATGCCCCACATCTCAAGTTACTTGTTTCCTATGTGAAGGAAATGATCATGTCCCTATCCAATGACCCATCTATCCTATAGTTCAACAAATGAAACAAGATGGAATGCATCAAATGTTTGGAAACCTCCATGAAGGAACAACTTCTACCAAGAAGGATGAAGGCAAAGTCAGAACCGTGCCTCATAAGGCCACATCCAAAGTGACCACAAAGTGTTGATACTCTTGTGGATAATAAGGTCACATCTCTAGTAACTGCCCCATGAAGAGAGAAAGATTTCCCACCTTTGAGGTGAGATATGAAGAACATGAACTAGAAGAACTCCTAGCTTTGGAGAGACCCCAAAAGAAGAAATGTCCCAACCCTAGCAAGCAAGACATTAGCCAAGTGCAATGTTACAATTGCAAAGAGATGAGACACTATGCTTATGAATGTCCAAAAAAGAAGAAGAACCAAGGAAACAAACAAGAGGCAATGATACCAAAGAAGAAGAAGGATATTAGCCAAGTGATGTGTTTCAAATGCAAATAGCTAGGCCATTATGCAAACAACTATCCAGAACATGAGGATCTCAGCCTTGTTACATGTTTCAAGTGTGGTGACAAAGGACATTATGCCAACAACTGTCGAGAGAAGTTTCATCAAGACCCCAGGTAAGCCAAGATGTAATCTAGTCAAAAAAAGTTGAAGGGTGGTAGTACCCTAGTTATCTTGAAGCCAACTTGTAACCTCTAGCCTTCCCAAACCTCGGCACGAGATTTCTTTTAAGGGTGGTAGCCTGTCACATCCCAAAATTTTCCAAATTTTGAAATGTGAAAAAAAGTAAAGAAATAATTGTTGAAATTTAGGGTGAAAAGAAACTTTTTTCTTCTAAATGGAAACATGAAAACCCCTCTTGAACAAATTTGAATAAAAAGGGAATCCAACAAAATTTCAATCACGTGAAATGCATTCATCAATGAATGTATCTTGAAATTTAAACATTTGGAAAAGTTAAATCAAAATACCAAATCTTAATGAAATAATTCAATTCCAAAGATCAAATGCATTTTATGAATGGAAAGAATCTTGAATTTAAACACTTGGGAAAATAAACTAAAACCCTAATGGAATAAATCATTTCCAAGATCTCTCTAAGACTATGGATTTGATCCATATAAAAAGTCAGCAACAAACATTTATAAATGATCAAAAATGATAAATAAAAAATATTATAAAACCATAGAAAATGGTTTCATTTAATTTGGAGCCATGGATAAAAACTTATGAATATAATAAGATTTAAGGAAATAATTTCCAAAGCTAATAAAAGCTCCTAGCTAAAATCCATACCAAATTGTGAGCAAAGTAATCCTAAAAGGATTTAAAATATAAACAAATATTAAATAAAATCATACAAATTGGAATCACCAATTTTGGATCTATAAATAAAAAGATATGGATTTTATAAGATGAAGAAGGAAATAAATAAATAAATAAGGAATATTTAAAAGACAAATTGAATCTTGGCCAAATCCATAAACAAATGAAAGTTATTGAATAATAAAAAGGAGTAAAAGATTATTTAACTAAAATCAGAAGGATTGAACAATATCCAATTTTATTTAAATAAAGACAAATTGCCTAAACTAAATGAATAATAAATCCCAAGAAAATTATATAGAAGAAATTTAAAACATGAATTAAATCCATAATCAAATGGAATAAATATAATCCAAATAAAATAAAGGGATAAAGATTATTCAAATAAAATTATATGGACTTTAACCAAATTCAATTCTATTGGAATGAAGACAAAATTTCTATTATAAATGATTAATCAAATCATGAGATAAATAACTGAAATAGCCAAAGTGGATTAAAAGTTATCTAATTAACTTAAAAAGAATAAAATATAAATTAAATAGAATTATATGGTTTGGAACCATATTCAAATTCATTTAAATAAAGACAAAGGCCTCATTTAAATAAATATTAAAATATTTGAAATAATTCAAAGTGAATTATTTAAACACACTAATGAATAAATAAAACCTACTAAAAAGGTTTGATGAAAATTTTAATTTTAATGGAGGCTTGAATAAATGGTTTGAATAAAAACAATTGTCTAATTTAAATAAATAATAAAGCATAAGAGAAAAAATAAATTAATCTAAAAAGTGACTTTAAAATACATTGTTAAACAATATAAAAATATACTAAAAATTTGGAAAAGGTTTGAAAAGAAATCTAAATTCAAATGAGAGTTTGAATTGAAAACCGAAAATCAGAAAAGAAAAAGAAAAAGGAAAACAGAGAGAAAAAAATAAGAAAACGGAACAACCCATCTCACCTACCCAACTACCAGGCCCAACTTGGCCGAACTAGAGCCCACCCGAAAATCCTTCTCTGCCTCGTTCTTTTCTCACCCGCGGACGTACCCCCCTCACCCACTGACCTAGTGACCCCACTGACCATGTCAGCATCGTCTTTCTCGCGGTGACCACGCCCCCTCTTTCCTCCAGCCGTTTCTACCATTGAAAGACTCGATCAATTCACGTTGATGTTGTGATTAATCCTCACCAGCGACCTTACCCTCTTAAACGCCATCCTTCCCTCTCTCTTTCCCCTCAACCTCCCGCACCTCTCCGCCCCAGGGCTGCCCCAATTGCTTCTCGAAACCTCACTGCTCCGACGAGCTTCTCCGTTCAATTCCGGTCAACCCAGCCACCCCACTGCCCCTAGATCAAACGAGCACGCTCCCCGTCTCCTCGTGCATCTGCCCGTACCCTCAGCTTGCCCGTGCGTGCCCCAGAGCATCGGCAACAACCTCGCCCGAGCACCACCGCCGTCTGCATCAGCTCCGGCGAGCTACTGACGTCAACCCCATGCACCCCTCGTGTTCTGGTGAGTGTCCCTACGATCCTCGAGTCTGTGCGCATCTTCCTAACATGTTCTCTTGTTCGCTTGCATCCCATATACTCGTCCCCGACAATGGCCGAGCGTGCCCGACGCCGTCGTGAACTCCGGTGAGCGATTCCCGTCATCCCCGTGCGCCCCTTCGTCCACTGCGACCACCTCGAGCATCCTCTCGTCACTGCGAACTCGGTGAGTCACCTCATCCTCTCCCTCGCTTCCTGTAGTCATCGCAACACCGTAGCCAGAGCGCCGCCGCCGCGCGCCGTCGAGCCAGCGTCGCCAGACTTTGGCCAGTGCACAACAACCGTTAGATCTGATCGCATGGTTTAGAACAAATCACTTAAACGAATCGGTATGTTCCATCTGAGTCATGTGATGCCCTTTAAATCCAACGCTCTGTATAGCTTGATCCACATGAACCATTATCGTCAAATGAAATTGTGACACGTAGCCCAGCTGATTGTTTTAAAAACAAAAACATTTCTATTAGTCTATGGATTTTTGAAAATTCATAACTTTTGTTTTACACGTCCAAAAATTACAAATTTTATATCAATGAATTCACAAAAATGTGAAATTTGCAACCATGCCCTTAGTTTAGTATTTTTCTTCTGGAAAATTAGGTGTTTTTGCAGAAACATTTCTAGGCCTATTTAGAGTATAAAAATTATTCTAAAAATGATTTTTGGGTAAAATCTTTTGAAAATGATTTGTTTTGAACCTACAGACCAGAAAAAAAAACCTTTGGGTTTATAAATATATTTTTCTAACACTATAAAATTATTACTTTGATTAAAAGCATTTCTAGAAGAATAAAAAATATTGGTATTATTTAAAAATGATTTTTTGAGTGAAACCTTTTGGCAAATGGATTAGTTTTAAACACTTTGAACATAAACACTAACAGTTGTGTTTAAAAAACATATTTGGCTAACACTAGAAATTATTATTTGAATAAAATCATTTCTAGCAAAACAAAAGTGACTTAAATGGCCTATTTTCACTAACTTGTTTTTAAATGGTTTTGCCACTTTTATAAATGACCAATAGGTGTTCTAAAATGTTTATAACCTTAGTAGAAACCACTTTTTCAATAAAAAAATCTTTTGCATGCTTGCATGCATTGTTTTGTTTTCTTTATTTTATGTGGTGAATTGTTTGTTTGAATGCTAGTTGAATTTGTGCCTTGATTGACTTGTAGTGAACTCTGAAGAGTGTGAGAATTGCAAGATCAAGGAGTGTATCTATATTCTCTACTAAAAAGGCAAGTGGTTCTTCATACATTTTGTCCTATTATTTTCACTATGCATTAGTGATATTTCTAAGTAGGACTTGCATGGAATTTTTACTAAGTATGGTATGCCTTGGGAAATCCTAGTAGATGATGCCTTAGTAGAATTTTCCCTAAGTTAAGACTATTGCTACTAGTATGCTTAGTCTAGCTAGTAGAAAACAAGGGTGGATTATATTCATGCTATGAAATATTTCTAAGTCTTTGACTTGTGTTTTGTTTAATAAAACAACTATGTGAATGAATCACCTCGATGGAATGGTGTGAATGGATTTATGTTGAGTGGTTACACAGGGCCAGTAAACTGGCGAAAACTTGTGTATCTCACTTGTGGAAAGCCACCCAGGAACAAAGATATTTGAGATGTCAAATGTTGAGAAGCTTCAAGTGAAGCCACATGGCAATATGGGCTCTGCCTAGATCATATAGGTTGCAATAACTTAGCCAGATGGACATAAGGTGGTAGGGGGTGATAGGATGGAGCGCGTCCATTTGGTATAAGGGAAGGCTTCTGAAAGATCTTGTCTCGATGCATGTCGAGTCTTGTGGGGAAAGTGCACCACCTCTCGAGAGAGTAAAATCTAAGTACTTAGTCGTGTCCCCGACAATGGACAATTTGAGCATCAAGACATGGAAGCTATCAAGGATCTCTTCAATTTCTAAGTTAAAAGCTTGTGGTTGAACAAGGGTTAAAGGTTAACCAATTCTATTGGTTGTTCCTTGGGTGATTTGATAAACAAAACTTAGTGTTTTCAACTAATAAGGAAAACCTTATTTTGAGCAAAGCAAGCCTCAGCTACACTTAGCCAAATGCATATAGATGATAGATACCATTGTTCTACCATAGTATCACTTGCCAATACAATTCAAATGTGTTGACCCTTGTGGCTGTAACTTATTATGTTACAGGTTTGTTTGATGTTAGTGAAGTGTGTTGAATAGGATTACAAGTCTACAACCAACATGATTGCCTGTGGAACTTTGAAGATGAAGGACTCCATGCTATATAGACATTTTTGCTGCATTGTAATGTGATAGCCAAATGAGCTATGTAAGTTGTAATAAATTATTTTATTCCTAG
Organism: Avena insularis; assembly: GCA_023614405.1. Lineage (NCBI taxonomy): Eukaryota > Viridiplantae > Streptophyta > Magnoliopsida > Poales > Poaceae > Avena > Avena insularis. Next base: position 295,564,158 of record CM042689.1, on the reverse strand, counting down.
TTATAAAGTTGTATTATGACCTTTGTTTCTTGATATTACATCTTAAACTATGGATGCTAGCTATTGATCCAAGGACTAGCATTGTAAACACAAGGATCTCTACCTTATCAGGTTGGGACCTCTACAAACATCATGAGTATCAAAAGCAGTTTCAGACTCAGCAGTAGTAGCAGTTTGTGTAGCATGTGTATGTGGTGGTGGTGTAACAAGCTTACTTATAACAGACGGTGAATCAAGAGCAGCATAGTTGTTTAGGACTGTACCTCTTCTTGTAGTGGATGGTAAAATAGGGAACTTTCCATCACGAGACTTCCCCCTGATGAAAGGAGTAGCAGTGAACAATAATAGATCCAAGTGAACTTACAAATGAAGCTATGCTCCCCGGCAACGGCACCAGAAAATAGTATTGATGACCCACAAGTATAGGGGATCGCAACAGTCTTCGCGGGTAGTATTACCCAATTTATTGATTCGACACAAGGGGAGCCAAAGAATACTTGCAAGCCTTAACAACTGAGTTGTCAATTCAGCTGCGACTGGAAATAGTTCTTGCTCATAGAGGTTTATCAGTAGCAACAGTTTGTAGTAGCAACAGCAAAGCAACATAGATAGTGGAACATGAGCAATAGTACTTGTAATAATGTGATTGGGAAAGTCACGGTAGGCATAGGGATGGATGGACGGGCGTTGCATGGACGAGTCTAAACATGTAACTTTAAGATCTAGGGCATTGTAGATTAATAAGAATAAGCATCCAAGTACTAAACAATCCTAGGAATGTGCTCCAAATATAGTCATACATGCTCGCAATGAGAACTTGCACAACATCTTCTGTCCAGCCAGCCCGTGGCAGCGGGGCCTCTAGGGAACTACTGACAATTAAGGTGCTCCTTTTAATAGAGCACCGGAGCAAAGCATTAACACTCCATGAACACATGTGATCCTCACACCACATCCATCCCCTCCGGTTGTCCCAATTATTGTCACTTTGGGGCCTTTGGATCCGGACAATGATATGTGTACACAACTTGCAGATAAGATCACAAACAATACTATCATAATGATTCAATAATAAGTTCAGATCTGAGATCATGTCACTCGGGCCCTAGTGACAAGCATTAAGCACAACAAGTTGCAACAAAGTCAAATAGCACTAATAGAGATACGAGGCACTATGCCCTAACAATCTTATTCAATTACATGATAGAACTCATCCAATCCCTACCATCCCCAAGCTTACAGCGGGGGATTACTCACTCATGGATGAGGGAAACATCGGTGGTTGATGGAGATGCGTTGGTGATGACGATGGCGATGATCCTCTCCAAATTCCCCGTCCCGACAGGGTGCCAGAACGGAGTTTCTAGATCCGAATCTTTGTTTCTGGTGGCGGCAGCGGAGCGGAACTCTTTCTGGAAAAAACTATCGAACCCCCCTCGGTTTTTTGGTCGAAAGGCAACTTATAGGCGCAGAGGGAGGGCGAGGGGGTGCCTAGGGTGGATGCACCCCCCCTAGGCGCGGCCAGTGGTAGGCCCGCGCCTGGCAGGGGTGTGGGCCCCCCAGTCCCCTTCTCCGTCTCGTCTTCTGGCTCCGTGGATCTTCTGGTGAAATATAATTTTTGGCATATTTTCCGGGATTTTTCCTGATAGTTGATTTTCTGCACAAAAACAAGACACCAAGGTAATTCTGCTGAAAACAGCGTCAGTCTGTGTTAGTTGTATCCAAATCACACAAGTTTAGAGGAGAAACAATAGCAAAGTGTTCGAGAAAGTAGATACGTTTTGGACGTATCAGCGGCCAAGCTAGGGCTTGTTGTGAGGGGTAGGGGCGCCCTACCCCTCCATTTAAAGGTGGTAGAGGCGATTGGGGAAGGGGAATCCTTCCCCAACCCCTCCACTTGGGCCGACGACAAGGAGAGGGAGGAATCCTCCCTTAGGTAGGATTCCTTCCCTCCCTCCACTAGGCAACCAATGTTGGGATTTGACGTTTTCAAATTGGCATTTGACTTTTCAAACTAGAGTTTGATTTTTCTCTTCCAATTGCCCAACCAAGTGACCTAGGACATGATGCAACCATTCCACTTTGTCATGACACATCCATGTACCCTTCCCACTCCGTATCGGTGGACCTTCTAAACCCTTCTAGAACATTCCGATGAAAACACCGAAACCATTCCCGAACTCCAGAATTGGACTTTCCTTATATGAATCTTATTCTCTGGACCATTCCGGATCTCCTCATGATATCCCAGATCCAATCTGAGACTTTGAACAACATTCGGTCTTCTTACTCACATTCCATATCTACTAAACAACATTGAATCCTTAAGTGTGTCTCTCTACGGTTCGTGAATTATGTAGACATGATCGAGACTCTTCTCCGATCAATAACCAATAGAGGAATCTGGAAATTCATATGGCTCCGACATATTTCTATAATTACTTCCTGATTGAATGAACCATTTACATATGATACCAATTTCCCTTTGTCTCGCCATATTTTACTTATTTGAGGTTTGATCATCGGTATCTCTGCATACCTAGTTCAACCTCGTTACCGATAAGTACTCTTTACTCGTTCCTGTGATATGTGATCCCTTGTGATCCAGTCACATGATTGCAAGCTAATTGGATTACATTCCACCGAGAGGGCCCAGAGTGATCCAGACAAATCCCACTCTTGATCCATGTGCCTCTACACATACTTTCCGAACACTCAATGCCACATTTATAACCACCCAGTTATGAAGTGATTTTTGATGTCATCAAAGCATCCATCTGGTGATGGTGATTAACATGATCTCATGGTCGAAGGATTTAGGTTACTATGTATCTAAAAGCTTATAGCAAACAAACTATTGAAATGTCTTGATCTTTATGCTATGCTTAACTATAGGAATATATCCATCACATAATTCTCCTAATGATATGATCTTGTTGTTAATAACATCTCAATGTTGATGATCAGGAAACCATGATCATCTATTAACCAACAAGCTAGTATTACAAAGAGGCTTTACTAGGGACTCTTACAAGTTTACAAATCACACAAGTATTAATGTTTACGGTTAATACAATTATAGCATGAATGTAAAACTTTATCATAAACCTGAAGATATAATAATAAATACTTTTATTATTGCCTCTTGGGCATATCTCCATCACGTGGAGCAATTATCATGTATGATGACATGTAAGGTTAGCCTAGGATGCTTCATCCCACCATCCTGCAAGATGCAAAGTACACAAAAAGCAAGCGACAACAAAAGCATCAACGCCCACAAAACCATTGTGTTCTACTCGTGCAACAGATCTACGCATAGAGTTGGCTCTGATACCATTGTAGGGTTCGCAACATGGAAAACAAAAAATTTCTATCGCGGGAACACACAAAACCAAGATCTAATATACGAGATCGGTGCAACGAGATTGTAGAGAACTAAACCTCAAAGATCCAAAGCATTTAAGGAGATTCGTATCTCATGGTTGATGTAGTCGATCACTTGTCGATCTCAAGATCGCGTAGACGATCCTTCTGGCGCCACTTCCGTAGTAGCTCACACGTACGATAGTCGATGAAGACCTTCCTCTCCCTTGTTCCAATAGTGCAATGGAGGTTGTAGATCTCCTCGGAATCCCAGCATCACGACAGTGTGGTGGTGGTGGAGGAGGAGAGATTTCTGCAGGGCTTCGCCTAAGCCGGAGCAGTGCAGTGGAGGAGAGAGGGCTATGGCGGCTAGGGTTCTAGGCACCAAGGGACAATGTGCCAAGGGGGTGACCCACCCCTCTGAAAGGATACAGATGCCGCCTAGGGGGAATAGGCGGTTTAAAACTTTTCCGAGAGTGCTCAACAAAGGCAGAATTAAACTAGCTTTTACTTTGTTAAGCACAAAACCTAGAACAACTAAGGTTCACCTATTTGCACCAACAACTTATGCTAAGAAATACAAACAACTATGGGATAGAAAGATATATACTTCAAGCACGAAGGATATCACAAAGTAAGGTGCATAAGTAAGAGCTCAGATATAGAGATAACCGAGGCACACGAAGACGACGATATTTTACCGAGTTCCTCCCAACATGGAGTATGTATCATTTGGAGAGGGGGTGGTATCAAACTACCAACGCCACAAAAAGCCTCCCTTGTTCTCCTGTGAATCTCACCCCAACAGGATCAATCCACACTTCCACTATCGGTGCACTTGTCGGTGGCAATCCAGAACCTCTCACAAGGTTGGGGAACTTCTACACAACTCAATTAGAGGCTCCCAACAAACAATCTTGGGGGAAGATCCACAACTTAATTGGAGGCCCCAAGTAATCCTCAAACCTACAAAACAACTAAACCGTCTAGGGTTCCAAGAACACAAGAGTAAAAAGTTTCTCAGCTTTCACCCAAACGAATCCTCACCGAGAACTCAAACCGATGCACCAAATGCAATGGCAGGAACACAAGAAGTGCTCAAGTCCTTCTCTCCCAAATTACACCAAAGCTAAAAAATCTCGTGGGGAATAAGAGAGGAAGAACAATGGAGGAAATCCACAAAAGACTCCAAGATCTAGATCCCAATATATTCCCCTCACTTAGAGGAGAGATTAATTGGTGGGATTGTAGATCTAGATCTCCTCTTTCAAATCCCTAAAGTATAGGCAAGAATCATTGGAGGGATTGAGAGGGAAGCAAGCTTAAGAGGTCAACAATGGTGGCTCAGCTTTAGGGTTCTTGAGGTTGGGGAACTAGCAGCAACCAAAGGTAGAAGAAGGGGCCCTTTTATAGCCCCCCTCGAATTGTAGCCGTTGGAGGTCACTAACCCCGGAGTCTCCAGTCTCCAGGGACAGAGTCTCCGCAGGAGGGGGGACTCCGATGCAGGCGACGAACTCCGGTGTTTTATCCAGAGGGGCATACAGTACGCATTTCAACGAACCCCAGAGACAGGGCCGGAGACTTGACCGGAGTCTCCGGGCTCCAGCCCCGGAGTCCCCGGTGCTGAGCAAGACTCCGGGCCCAACTCCGGGGATGGATACGGAGAGTATAACTGGGAGGACCGGAGACTACCCTGGAGACAAGACCGGAGTCTCCGGGCCTGGACCCCTGAGTCTCTGGACTCAGGGGAGGCAACAGACAGAAAAAGCAAAACTGAAATGACCATAACTTTTGCATCCAGACTCTGATTAACCCGAAACCAATTTTGTTGGAAATAGGACAACAAGAGATACCCAACAAAAATATTGGATGCCACCAAGTGAGAATATATCATGTATTATAATGTGATATACCTCCCTTGGCGAGAAACCGAAAAACCTCAAAGATCAAAAACGTAATGAGATATAAAAGGGAAATCAATTTTTGATGAACACGAGCTTGTTATGAATATTATGTTGGAGATATGCCCTAGAGGCAATAATAAATGTAGTTATTATTATATATCTTTGTGTTTATGATAAATGTTTACATTCATGCTATAATAGTATTAACAAGGAAACCATTAATACTTGTGTGATTTGTAAACTTAATTTGAAGTCCCTAGTATAGCCTCTATACTTCACTAGCTTGTTGGTTGATTGATGATTGTGGTTTCCCTATCATGAACATTGAGATGTTATCAACAACAAGATCATATCGTTAGGAGAATGATATGGTGGACATACTCCTATAGATAAGCGTAGCATAAAGATCAAGTCATTTCAATAGTTCAATTGCTATATGCTTTCTGATACATAGTAACCTAATTCCTTCGACCATGAGATCATGCATATCACCTTTGCTGGATGGATGCTTTGATGTCATCAAACACCACACCGTAACAGGGTGGCTATAAAGGTGGCATTGAGTGTTCGGAAAGTATTGGTTGAAACACATGGATCAAGAGTGGGATTTGTCCATCCACATGACGGATAGATATTCTCTGGGCCCTCTCGGTGAAATGTCATCCAATTAGCTTGCAAGCATGTGACTTGGTCACAAGGGATCACATATCAGGAACGAGAAAAGAGTACTTATCGATGTGAGGATGAACTAGGTATGCGAGATACCGACGATCATAACCTCGGATAAGTAACATATCGTGAGACAAAGGGAAATTGGTATCGTATGTAAGTGGTTCATTCGATCGCAAAGTAATCGTAGAAATATGTGGAGCCATATGAATTTCCAGATTCCTCTATTGGTTATTGTTCGGAGAAGTGTCTCGATCATGTCCGCATAATTCATGAACCGTAGGAGACACACTTAAGGATTGACGTTGTTTGAGTAGTTATGGTATTATGAGAAAGAGACCGAATGTTGTTGAGTCTCGGATGGGATCCGGGATATCACGAGGAGATCCGGAATGGTCCGGAGAATAAGATTCATATAAGGAAAGTCCCGTTTGGAGTGGCGGAATGATTAGGTGTTTTCATCGGGAACATTCTAGAAGGTCCCGGAATGTCCGGCACTCGGAGGGAAGGGTACATGAATGTGTCATTGCATATTGGAATGATTGCATCATGTACTAGGTGTTCTTGCTGTCCAAAATAAAGGGTTTATTTAAATCCTAAATTGAAAAGTCAAACGGCTAGTTTGAAAGTCAAGCGCAATTTTGGGAAGTGGGAAAGAGGAGGATTGGTGGAGGCCGAGTTGGAGGAGGTTCCTCCCTTGGCAGCGCACCTCCCAAGGCCGAGTTGGGGAGGAACTCCTCCCTTGGCCGGCCAGCCCTCCACCTATATAAGGAGGCGGGGCACCCTCCTTACACACAAGTTTCCTATCCTCTAAACTAAACCCTAGATCTAGACCCGGTTTAGAGCTATTTCGGTTTAGAGCCTTCTAATTGGTTTAGAGCCTTCTAATTGGTGTGTCTAATTACTAGACCACTAATAGCCTCTCTCATAAGCTCCACCATACTACTTTGGCTTGGCGAAGCCTGCGGGATTCCCCTCTACCTCGGTACCACGCCCGTTGTCTTTAGGAATCGCGAGGAGAGTGCTACAACCTCCATTTTCTTGGAACAAGGGAGAGGAAGGTCTTCGTCGAGTGAGCGTGTGACCGGCTGCGGGGAGCGCTGCAAGCTTGCGGAAGGATCGTCTACGCGATCTTGAGATCGGAAAGAATGCGACTACATCACCCACGAGAATCTGCTCTCGTTAAACACTTTGGAATCTTCGAGGGTGAGTTATTCCATCGACTCGTTGCTACAATCTAGTAGATAGATCTTGGCTTGTTTGTTTGTATGCGATAGAAAATTTTTGTTTTCCATGCTACGAACCCCTACGATGGTATCAGTCGTGTCTATATGTAGATCTGTTGCAGAGTAGAACACAATGGTCATTGTGGGCGTTGATGCTTTATTGTAGATTGCTTTTGTGTACTTTGCATCTTGCGGTATGTTGGGATGAAGCGGCCGGGCTAACCTTACATGACATCGTTCATGAGACTTGCTCCACGCTTGACATGCAACTCGTTTTGCATAAGTGGCTTTCTTGGCTGTTTCTCCTAGCATAGTAAAGATCCAATTTACAACGGGTGATCAACAATGCTAGTATCAATGTTGTGGTTCTTGTTCGTAAGTTAGAGCGACACTTATTGAAAGCCCCAAACCACGTAAAATATGCAAAAGAAAGTAGAGGCGTCTAACTTTGTTTTGCAGGGGTGTCTGATGATGTGATATGGCCATGATTGTGATTATATTTGATGTATGCAATGTTCCTTATTGTAAGTTGGCAACGGCGGAGAATATATGGTTGTCTTTAATTTACATTAAGACCTGCGTGTCTATTCAAAATAGTTGTAATAGTTGAAGCTGGTGGGCGACAACCATGAAGAAGCGTCATTGACCTTGATGCTATGCTGGGTGATGATGGAGATCATGTTCGTGCTTGAAGATGGAGATCGGAAGCACAAAGAAGAAAGGCCATATCATATCACATATTATGAATTGCATGTGATGTTAATCCTTTATGCATCTTGTATTGCTTAGTAGGCAGCGGTAGCATTATAAGATGATCCCTCATGCACATAAATTTCAAGTTCTAAAGTGTTCACCCTTAGTATGCACCGTTGCCAAAGCTTGCTTGCTTGAAGCACCACGTGATGATCGGGTGTCTTTGATTCGGTGAATACAACGTAAGCAAGCCAGATTTGCTTATCACGGAAGCTAAGGTTTGATCTTGTGAGCCTAGCATGTACGGACATGGCCTCGGGAACACGGATGGCGAAAGGTAAAGCATGAATCATATAGTAGATATGATGAACATGATGATTGTTCGCCATTAAAACTATATCAACTCGTGATGATCGGTGTTGATGTAGTGGATTTGGTTCGATGTGATCACTAAAACAATGTGAGGGATGTTGTTTTGGTGGGAGTTCACCTAGTTTAATTTCATTAATTAATTTGAACTCAATTTGTCATAAACTTAGTCTAAACTATTGCAAATATGTTGTAGATCAATGGCAGCCCTACCATCAATTTTAATCGTTCCTAGAAAGAAAAGTTGAAAAACAATGGAAGCAACTTGGCGGATTGGTTCCATAATTTGAGGATTGTCCTCACAATTTGGTAATTTGACCTATGTCTTTGGATGCACCGCTAGGTGACCCACTGCGGTGATGCTACCGATGAAGTAAAGAATGTTTACCTCGCTCGGAAGAATCAGTACTCCATAGTTCAGTGTGCTATCTTGTATGGTTTATAATCGGAGCTTCAGAAAAGGTTTAAAGAGTCATATCCATATGATATTTTCGAGGATCTCAAATTAATCTTTGAGACTCATGCGGCAATAGAAAGTAATGAAGCTTACGAAAAGTTCTTTAGCGCAAGATGGAAGAGGGTAGCTCGTCGGTGAGCATGTGCTTAAGATGTCCAGACGCATAAATAAACTTCAAAGTTTGGGTATAGTGATTCCTAATACTTTGGGGGTTTACGCATCCTCCAATCACTACCACCAAGGTACAAGAACTTTGTGATGAACTACAACATGCAGAACATGAACAAAGAGTTGCCAGAACTATTTGCTATGTTAAAGTCTGCAGAAGTGGAGATCAAGAAAGAGCACCAAGTGTTGATGGTCAATAAGACCACCAAATTCAAGAAAGGCAAGTCTAAGCAAGGACACTTCAAGAAGGGTGGTAAGAAAGTTACCACGCCGACGAAGAAGACCAAGGCTGGACCTAAGCCTGGCCGAGTGCTTTTCGCAAGGGAGAAGGTCCTTTGGGCGGAATTGCCCAAAGTACTTGGCGGATTTGAAGAACGGCAACATCAAGAAGAAAGGTATATCGATATACATGTTATTGATGTGTATCTCACTAGTATTCGTAGTAGTGCACAGGTATTTGATCTTGGTTCGGTTGCTCATATTTGTAACTTCGAAGCAGGAGCTGCGAATAAGCGGAAGCTAGTGAAGAGCGAGGTGACGATGCGCGTAGAAGCGGATCAAAGGTTGATGTGATCGCGGTCGGCACGCTACCTCTTCATCTACCATCGGGATTAGTTTTATACTTAAATAATTGTTATTTGGTGCTGCGTTAAGCATGAACATTATATCAGGATCTTGTTTATTGCGAGGCGATTACTTGTTTAAATCCGAGAATAATGGTTGTTCGATTTATATGAGTAATATGTTTTATGCACATGCACCTTTGATAGATGGTCTATTCATATTGAATCTCGATAGTAGAAATACACATATTAATAACATTGAAGCTAAGCGTTTGAAATCAAGCGATAATTAGACCTATATGTGGCATGCGTCGTCTTGGTCACATTGGAGTGAAGCGTATGAAGAAACTCCATTCCGATGGACTTCTTGAATCACTTGATTTTGAATCACTTGAAAGATGCGAGGCATGTCTGATGGGTAAAATGACTAAGACTCCATTTTCTGGTATGATGGAGCGAGCTACGGACTTATTGGAAATCAAACATACCGAGGTGTGTGGCCCAATGAGTGTAGCATCATGTGATGGTTATCGTTATGTTCTTACCTTCACGGATGACTTGAGTAGATATGGGTATATCTATTTCATGAAACATAAGTCCGAAACTTTCGAGAAGTTTAAGGAGTTTCAAAGTGAGGTAGAGAATCAACGTAACAAGAAGATTAAATTTCAACTTTATGATAGTGGAGGTGAATATCAAAGTTACGAGTTTGTCTAGCATTTGAAGAAATGTGGAATACTTTCGCGATTGACACCTTGGGAACACCACGGTAATGGTGTGTCACGAGCGTCGTGTCGAACTCTCTTAGATATGGTTCGTTCTATGATGTCACTTACAGATTTGCCAATATCATTTTGGGGTTATGCATTAGAAACAGCCGCATTCACTTTAAATAGGGCACCGTCTAAATCCGTTGAAACGACACCGTATGAATTATGGTTTGGGAAGAAACCTAAATTGTCGTTCCTTAAAGTTTGGGGATCTGAAGCCTATGTAAAGAAGTTACAGCGGACAAGCTTGAACCCAAAGCGGAAAAATCGTCTTCATAGGATACGAAGGAAACTATTGGGTATACCTTCTATCATAGATCCGAAGGCAAAATCTTCGTTGCCAAGAATGGATCCTTTCTAGAGAAGGAATTTCTCTCGAAAGAAGTGACTGGAAGGAAAGTAGAACTCGACGAGGTTGTCGAACCTTCTCTCGAAATTGCGAGTAGCGCAGCACCGGAAGAAGTTCTGTGGTGCTGCACCAATAAGAGAGGAAGCTAATGATGGTGATCATGAAACTTCGGTTGAAGTTGCTCTGAGCCTCGGAGGTCAGCGAGAACTTCGTACCACTCCAGTTGGTATGATTCCGTTATGAATGTCATGTTGGTGGACAACACCGATGACCCGAGACATATGAGGAAGCGATGATGAGCCCAGATTCCAATAAATGGCAAGAAGCCATGAAATCCGAGATTGGATCCATGTATGAAAACCAAGTATGGACTTTGGTGGACTTAGGATGGCGGAAGGCTGTCGAGAACAAATGGATTTTCAAGAAGAAAGCAGATCTTGATGGTAATGTTCTGTCTATAAAGCTCGACTTGTCGCAAAAGGGTTTCGACAAATTCAAGGAGTTGACTACGATGAGACTTTCTCACGATGGCGAAGCTAAAGTCTGTGAGGATTATGTTAGCAATCGCTGCATATTATGATTATGAGATATGGCAGATGGATGTCAAAACAGCATTCCTCAATGGAGACCTTGATGAAGAGTTGTATATGATGCAACCCAAAGGTTTTGTCGATCCTAAAGATGCTAACAAGGTATGCAAGCTTCAACGGTCCATCTATGGATTGAAGCAAGCATCCCGAAGTTGGAATCAACGTTTTGATAAGGTAATCAAAAGTTTTGGTTTTATACAAACTTATGGAGAAGCTTGTGTTTACAAGAAAGTGAGTGGGAGCTCTGTAGCATTCTTAATACTGTATGTGGATGACATATTGTTGATTGGGAATGATGTAGACCTTCTTAATAGTGTCAAGGAATATTTGAATAATAGTTTTTCAATGAAGGATCTTGGCGAAGCAGCTTACATATTAGGCATAAAGATTTATAGAGATAGATCGAAGCGTAAATATCATTGTCACAAAGTACATATTTGGACAAAGTTCTAAAGAGGTTTGGAATGGAAGATAGCAAGAAAGGGTTCTTGCCCATGTTATTTAATCGACCTTGAGTAAAACTCAAAGTCCGACATCGGCGAGAAGATAGAGAAAGGATGAGTAAGACTCCTATGCATCAGCCATAGGATCTCTAATGTATGCCATGCTATGTACTAGACCCGACATTGCATATCTGTTAGTTTAACTAGCAAATATCAAAGTGATCGAGTGGATCATTGGACAGCGGTCAAAAACATCCTTAAAGTACTTGAGAAGAACTAAGGATATGGTTCTTTCTTATGGAGGTGATGAACAGCTCGTTGTTAATGGTTACACCGATGCTAGTTGGAACACCGATCCGGATGATTCTAAATCACAATCTGGATACGTATTTATTTTGAATGGTGCAGTGATTAGCTGGAGGAGTGCAAAGCAAAGCGTTGTGGCGAGATCTTCAATGAATCGGAATACATGGCTGCCGGAGGCTTCACAAGAAGCGATATGGATGAAAGAGTTCATTACAGAGCTGGGTGTGGTTCCAAGTGCTTACTGGATCCAATGTCTATCTCTTGTGATAACATGGGCGCCATAGCCAATGCGCAAGAACCAAGGTCACACAAGAAGGTGAAGCATATCAAGCTGCGTTTCACGCTATTCGAGAACATATCCAGGATGGGGATATAAAGATTTGCAAAGTACACACAGATCTGAATGTGGCGGATCCGTTGACTAAACCTCTCCCGAGGGCAAAACATGACCAACACCAAACTGCCATGGGTGTTCGGTATATTACCATGTAATCTAGATTAGATGACTCTAGTGCAAGTGGGAGACTGTTGGAGATATGCCCTAGAGGCAATAATAAATGTAGTTATTATTATATATCTTTGTGTTTATGATAAATGTTTGCATTCATGCTATAATAGTATTAACAAGGAAACCATTAATACTTGTGTGATTTGTAAACTTAATTTGAAGTCCCTAGTATAGCCTCTATACTTCACTAGCTTGTTGGTTGATTGATGATTGTGGTTTCCTATCATGAACATTGAGATGTTATCAACAACAAGATCATATCGTTAGGAGAATGATATGGTGGACATACTCCTATAGATAAGCGTAGCATAAAGATCAAGTCATTTCAATAGTTCAATTGCTATATGCTTTACGATACATAGTAACCTAATTCCTTCGACCATGAGATCATGCATATCACCTTTCTTTGGATGGATGCTTTGATGTCATCAAACACCACACCGTAACGGTGGCTATAAAGGTGGCATTGAGTGTTGGAAAGTATTGGTTGAAACACATGGATCAAGAGTGGGATTTGTCCATCCACATGACGGATAGATATTCTCTGGGCCCTCTCGGTGAAATGTCATCCAATTAGCTTGCAAGCATGTGACTTGGTCACAAGGGATCACATATCAGGAGCGAGAAAAGAGTACTTATCGATGCGAGGATGAACTAGGTATGCGAGAGATACCGGCGATCATAACCTCGGATAAGTAACATATCGTGAGACAAAGGGAAATTGGTATCGTATGTAAGTGGTTCATTCGATCGCATAAAAGTAATCGTAGAAATATGTAGGAGCCATATGAATTTCCAGATTCCTCTATTGGTTATTGTTGAGAAGTGTCTCGATCATGTCCGCATAATTCACGAACCGTAGGGAGACACACTTAAGGATTGACGTTGTTTGAGTAGTTATGGTATTATGAGAAAGAGACCGAATGTTGTTGAGTCTCGGATGGGATCCGGGATATCACGAGGAGATCCGGAATGGTCCGAGAATAAGATTCATATAAGGAAAGTCCCGTTTGAATGCGGAATGATTAGGTGTTTTCATCGGGAACATTCTAGAAGGTCCGGAATGTCGGCACTCTGGAGGAAGGGTACATGAATGTGTCATTACATATTGGAATGATTTCATCATGTACTAGGTGTTCTTGCTGTCCAAAATAAAGGGTTTATTTAAATCCTAAATTGAAAAGTCAAACGGCTAAGTGGGAAAAGAGGAGGATTGGTGGAGGCCGAGTTGGAGGAGGGTTCCTCCCCTTGGCCGGCGCACATCCCAAGGCCGAGTTGGGAGGAACTCCTCCCTTGGCCCAGCCCTCCCACCTATATAAGGAGGCAGGGCTCCCTCCTTACACACACAAGTTTCCTATCCTCTAAACTAAACCCTAGATCTAGACCCCGGTTTAGAGCTATTTCGGTTTAGAGCCTTCTAATTGGTTTAGAGCCTTCTAATTGGTGTGTCTAATTACTAGACCACTAATAGCCTCTCTCATAAGCTCCACCATACTCGCACCGGCTTAAGGCGAAGCCTTGCGGGATCTCCCCTCTACTTCCGGTACCACGCCGTTGTCTTGGGAATCACGAGAGAGTGCTACAACCTCCATCTTTGGAACAAGGAGAGGAAGGTCTTCGTCAGTACCGAACGTGTGACCGATTGCGGGGCGCTTGAGAGCTGGCGCGGAAGGATCGTCTGCGATCTTGAGATCGGAAGAATGCGACTACATCACCCACGAGAATCTGCTCTCGTTAAACACTTTGGAATCTTCGAGGGTGAGTTATTCCATCGACTCGTTGCTACAATCTAGTAGATAGATCTTGGCTTGTTTGTTTGTATGCGATAGAAAATTTTTGTTTTCCATGCTACGAACCCCTACATATTAACACAAGCACTAGAACCTCACATGGATAAGATCCAAATAACAACCAAGAAAGGATGATGCTAAGTATGCAAAGGCTTGAGCTCTCTTCAAAAGATATGATCGAGTTACTCACATGAGAGCCCCTCTTGATAGTACGGTTATCTATCCTATAAACCGGTCTCTCCAACTAACACCATGAGACCGGTAAGAAGGAAACCCTATCAAGATCATACCTTTGCCTTGCGCATATTCCACTTGATCCTGATGTAGACGATCTTGTCCTTCTCAAGATGGAACACCTTTCTTCATTGTTCTTGCACGCACTTGCTTGACTTTGACCTTATCTTCATGTGCTTCAACACATACTTGACCTTGTATTCATGGATCGATGAAGACAAGAACACCTTTCTCCATGTGCTTCAACACATACTTTCAGAATACCTAATGCCACCTTTATAACCATTCAGTTATGGAAGTGGTGTTTGATGTCATGAAAGCATCCATCCGCTGATGGTGATTTAACACGATCTCATGGTATAAGGATTAGGTTACTATGTATTTGAAAGCTTATAGAAAACAAACTCTAAATGACTTGATCTTATGCTATGCTAACTATAGGAGTGTGTCCATCACATCATTCTCCTAATGACATGATCTTGTTATTAATAACATCTAATGTCCATGATCAGGAAACCATGATCATCTATTAATCAACAAGCTAGTTTAACAAGAGGCTTACTAGGGACTCTTTTATGTTTACTAAACACACAAGTATTAATGTTTCTGGTTAATACAATTATAGCATGTTATGCAAACATTCATCATAAACACAAAGATATAATAATAACCATTTTTATTATTGCCTTTTGGGCATATCTCCAACAACTCCTATCAGGAGCACTGTCATGCACCTGAAAATTTGTTAAGGTCCTAGAGATCACCCGAAGAAATTTTGAACATACTCCTTCCGACACCATTTTCAAGCTTCGAGTCCTCCTTCGAGTCTATGATGCCATTATGGACTCGGGGGATACTCCCATAGGGAGCACTAACCGCGCATTTGAAAAAGCATTGACATTGCTAAAATTTTCAAGATCATTCGAAGGACTTTCGGATCACTGTGTCACACGACTG
Organism: Avena insularis; assembly: GCA_023614405.1. NCBI lineage: Eukaryota > Viridiplantae > Streptophyta > Magnoliopsida > Poales > Poaceae > Avena > Avena insularis. Next base: position 295,548,796 of record CM042689.1, on the reverse strand, counting down.
ATGACTATAAGTCTCTGCTCGAGTCTACGACTCGAACAGACACTCGGGGGCTACTCCCATAGGGAGCGCTGGTCGTGCACCCTATGAATCAATTGGATGTGATCCTTCGGGTCCTTTACAGCGACGGTAAACATAACCTACAAAACATTCGACAACTTCGCCCGAAATAATGCTAAGAGAGATAACATCTCCTTAGTCACACGAAACACCTCTACGGCGATAAACTTAGGATGTTGTGTCTGCGACACAAAGATAATACTTACATATACAATCGTATGGCCTGATAACGCACCCGAATGCGCTCTGCTAGTAATAATCCGTGTCAACTGGCACGATGAAAAATCCCGACGGGCGCGTTGGGTACATAACTTGAAAACACTGGAATTCGGCTCCTATAAGACATCCGCGACCTAAGTCGAATTACACCAGCAATTTTCCGGATTCGAGTCCGAGGACTTGAGTCTGAGTAGATAGCGTTGTTTTTCCCAAAGGCAGTTAACTGACCCCAATCCGTTGGGAGAGTCAAGCACACATATCAACTATCCCTATGAACCAATAAAATGACCTGAAATGTATTCGGATAAAATTCACTCGAATATTTAAGAGTCTCCAGTCGAATCTATGATTCGACTGAGCACTCAGGGGCTACTGACATGGGTATGCCCTACGGGTGCCTAATGTTAGCCTACCCGGTTTGGCTTGGGAGAAGCCCACGAAGAAGGTGTACCTCAATCGTGAAGCCCAAGAGGATTTCAAGTGGCCCAAGCCCCGGAAGGATTTGACTCCTTGGAGGACACACTTTCTTCAGATAGAAACTTGAAGGGGAAAAACCCTAAGCTTGTAAATGACTCGGCCTATCCTCGAGACCTGACCTATCTATATAAGGGCCAGGAGGGCACGACAAGAAGGACTCACCTCATAACCTAGCACACACCTTGCTAGATCCAATCTGCGTACCCCTGTAACCTTCGGCTTCACCATTAATCGAGAGCAGACAAGCAGGAGTAGAGTTTTTCCTTAGGGGGCCTGAACCTAGGTAAACACCGTGTCCTGCATTGCTTGTCTGTTAGCCGTTCCGCTATCTCCAGCGTCCCCTCCTTCTTTAAAACCCAAGTCCATAACAATGGACATTGACGAGTCGAACCCTCGTCACCCGCCACGGAGCCAGTCCTTTTCGGCCAGATTTGACGGCGCATTGCACCGAAGCCAATAGATCCACCCTTCCTGGATCCAGTCCTGCAGCCGGGAGTGCTGTCGCCTCGTGAATCGACCGAATCGCCTGCCGACCGAAATGTATCTAGACACGTTTTAGTGTCTAGATTCATTTGAACCTACACACTAAAAAGTGTCTAGATACATTAGCTTCACTAACCTAAAACATCTTATATTTTCAAACGAAGGGAGTACAACGAAATTGAACACGAGGGCACCCATAAAAAGCTCCAAAAAGATTTGAACGACTACCACTGGTAGCGGCATGGCCGCCAATGATGTTTCATTTGTTGTTTCATTTGTGTATAACAAAACATTCACTTGATCTAACTATTTGTGTTATATTTGTATAATAATTTTTTTGGTACTATTATTGTAATTTTATTTGATTGGGATAATCCTGTAATGGGGATGATTTGTGTAATAATTTGTTTAACTATTTGCTATTATTTTTATGAATCAATTTGCATATGATTTGTGTATGCAATATGCTGAAATGTTTAAATCCTAGGTTTACCGTTCTAAAACTGTGTCCGACGTAGAACGATGCCCATAAACTCGACCTGTGAAAGGGAAATTGCGCCGGCTATGTCACCAATTGTAAAATAGTTTTTCGTGAACTATATCCGTTTTTACGGTTCATGAATTTACAGTTTTTGTTAAAGTTGCTCTTAGATGAGATCTAATCCCCTCAATCCATGCCAATTCCGTTGAATCCCTAGAAAAAGAACAAAGCCTAAGTGGGTTATCGATGGGTCGGGTTGTACAAGTGAAATAAAAGTGGCCCGCGACGCAAATTAAACTCCATTTGGCTGCTTGGCTTTTGTCAAACCAAAGTATTCTAAAACCATAGTATATCAACACCTAGGCAAGCAATACTATCGTTTGCACAAAAGCACAATAAAAAGAGCACAGACCTCTTTTTTGAATCGTGCAAAAAAAACCTTCAGTTTTTGCAATACCACATTTCTGAAAAAATTGTACTTCCTCCTATCCATATTAGTTGACTTCAATTTAGATATATCTATCACAAAAACGTGTCTAGATAGATTCAACTTAAAGTCAACTAATATGGGTCGGAGGAAGTAGTATTTTAGTATGGTCAAACGGCTTAAAGTATTGGAAACTACAATATTTTTAGATAGTACGGTATCTTTCCAATACTCAGAAAAAACAGCAGTTGCCAAACAGGCCCTCATTTCGTAAGTTCACGGCGGATGAAACGGTCGATTTGAGTAACACCACTGGCACACAAAGCCTAACTTCCGGCGGCCGGTGCGGCCGGCGGCTGGGCGTAGAGCGACCTGAGCTGGCGATCGACGAGCTTGCTGTGATTGAGCGCCACCTGCAGCTCGACGTCGTCAGCCCACCACTGCTCCAGCCCGTGCGCGGCCAGGAACTTGCTCGGCCCCTTGGAAACAACCAGCATCCTCGCCACTCCGGCCTTGCTGGTGGCGCTCCCGCCCCGGACCCCGCTGCCGACAGCAACGGTGGCCGTCCCGCTCGCCGCGTCGCTGTAGTAGCAGCAGATGTAGTCGTTGGTGTTGATGTAGAGGTGCGGCAGCCACTTCGCCATCCCGGCGCGCGCCAGGGACGCCTTGGCCTCGCTCTCGCTGTTGCCTCCCGCCGCGTCCGTGGCCTGGGTCCCCATGTAGGGGATCCAGGCGCGCACGCGGCCCCACAGCTCGCCGGCCGTCTCGGCGAAGCCCTTGAGGCTCATGGCCAGCGACACGGACGGCGGGTTGAAGACGTGGCACTCCACGAAGACGCCCTCCTTGGCCAGCGCCTTGCCCACCTGCAGCGCGAACCCGGCACCCAGCGAGTGGCCTCCCACGCACACGTTGCCCACGCCGAACCTGCGCGCGGCGGCCCGCAGCGCCGCCAGCGCGCCGGCGAAGCGGACCGAGCCCTTGAGGCTGTCCCAGGCGAGGAACCGGAGGTCGTCCACGACGTCGCGGCGGAACGTGGGCGCCTTGAGCAGCGTGCCGCGCAGCACCACGACGGCGGCCGGAGCGCGGGTGGGGCGGAACGGGATGTAGTCGGAGAGCGCGGCCTGGCGGTCCCACTCGAGGACGGCGCCGTAGATGGAGCCGTCGCGCTCGTCGACGAGCGCCTGGACGAGCCTGTACTTGAACGGACGCCACCACTGCGACGCGAGGCCCGTGCGCTCGTCGCGCTTCTCCTGCCGGTCCAGCTCCAGCAGGTACGCCCCCTGGATGAAGCACGCGATCACCATCCGTCGGTAGTTCGGGTTCTTCCTGCGTCCAACATCGCAGCAAACTCTTCCTGTAATGTAATTACCAGAAACGAAAGCTGGGCGCAGATGGGCAATGCAGAACATACAGATACAGAGTACTGAAAACCACTGACCAGCTTGAGCTAAGAAGATCTTTCCAGCTCGTGAACGAGAGCTTGCGAGGGCCATACACATGGAACTCGAACGGACTCGACACTGGCACCACCGCCGTTGCTGCAGCGCCGGCTTTGTTGCTCGGTACCGGCTTCGCCATCGATCCTCCACCGTGAAGTCTCGAGAGCCAGGCGGCGTTTTCTTTTCGCCCGCGCAGATGAAAGGAATGGTTTCGACGCTGGATGATATGCAGTTTGGCTTCGGCAAGAGTAGTTTGTTCCAAGCTGAAAAGAATCAGAGAAAGCACGGCGGAACTTTTTATCCTGGTTCTTTATTCCATCATCGATTCATCAGTGGAACATGGAACCTGCTTCCTTTCTCCTCACAGTACCATGCTAAGGTTGAACCAGTGGATCACCGTTAAGGGTTGGGCGCACAAGATTCGCCAACTTTAGAGCTACATATCTCCCAGAAATGGAGATGGCAGTGATATGCTTCCGAGGTCGACGAGAAGCATCTAAAAAGAGACATGACAGACAAAAGGTTGCAATAATCTGCCGAAGGGCCAGCAAATCAGTCGAGGATCAAAATGTGTAATAACTGTAAAAATTCAAATTGCATCTACATTGAGTTAGATTTGTACAACAATATATTGTGACGAACCCACTGTACATCCCAAGACCATTTTCTGAATTTCATTTCGCTGGATCAACGGAATCACATGCAAAAGAAAGTTCTCATGGTCAGTTGCATCAACCATGATCGCACCAACTACAACTGCTACCTGGACACAGGACATGACATACACAATCTTGACTAGCTAGTTGGTTGGTCATCACTGGCTGCAGATGCCTGCTTTTCAGCAATCAACTTCTCCAGGCGTTTCTTGAGGTAAGCTTGCTTGAGCTTCTCTCTGCGAGCCAACTCCTGCTCTTGTCGCCGGGATTTCATCGTTGAAGCCTTATGCCTTGCCTCACTTACTTCCGCGTGAACCTCCCTGTAGACATGCCATGGCGCAAGTCAGCCAAAGACCTTATAAGATTATTTTCAGGGAGACAAATCATTCACGTTGCAAATTCAATAGCACCTCGTAGTGATAACATGCCTATGTAAGTGTGTACAGGCAATCAAGGGGTCTACATGAATCCTTCATTTTTGACAAATCACTATCCATGACACATCTCTCTTTATCGTACGGCTACATTAGTTACTGTTGGCTGGATACACTCTATGGTCTCAACTTCTGCACATCTCATGCTGTATCCCATATCTGTATCTCGCCATACACGCCTTGAAACAAAACATTGCCCAAGCATTGCAGGTTGAGGTGCTCGGGGAGCTTGTGCGACTCACTGTGTCATACGTGCTTCCCTGGCTATGATTGTACTACTAAACTACTACTACTTGTAAAGACACACTTTAATTAGGTCAGAAGATTAAGGAAGAATGCACATCGAATAAGACCAAGGACCGCAGTTCTTGCTATATTTAGTTTGAGTGTTTACATGGACATAAAAGATGTGACAAATGATAAAAAGCAGGAAAACTTCAACAATTCACATATATGATTATGTATCCCACCTAACACCTCGATGTGCAATGCTCCTCATACTAAAAAACAGTTTTGACATTTTAAACTACAATAACTGTTTTCCTATAGATGAAACAGCTGAACACAGCTTCTAAGGATTTGCAAATGGTATTACTCACACAAAGAAACTACTAGTTAACAACTTACTCTGTTTAAGGGCGTGACTCTTTTGTGATGGGTCATAATAACTGATACTGTTCTATGGCTACATGGGACTGGTATGCTAAGAGAAGTGAACCAAGTGATCATGCACAATATGGCAGCACTAAAAGGCCTGACATGGAAACTGCCATTGGGAGCACACTTCATGGTCAGTGGGTTATGCTAAAATCAAATAAATACTAGTGTTAGGGACGCCACTTCCAATTTATTTATTCATCTACAATTCATGATCCGTTTTTTATGCAAGCATCAAATAATTGCGTACTGGAAGGAATGACAATTCCAATTCTGCTATCGCATGTCCTAAAGCGACACTTTGATTTCTCAAGAACTAGCACATCAGTTCAATTCAATGCAGCAACTGTCAAAAGAAAACAGTACCTGACGAAGCGTTTGTGCTCGTCTTGGTCCATTGTTGTACCAGTTCGTCCAAGGCCCATTGGCTTGGCATTTGGCATAGAATCAACACTATCATTTTCTGGTTCTTCCTGCTCAGAGGCAGTAGGGGTTTCTGGGTGCCGGCGCTCACTGACTTGATGAAAACTTTTCTGGAAGAAATCAACACAATATTTCTCTTGTTCTTCTTCATCAGGTAGCTCGCCTCTGGATAATTTGTCATACAACTCTGCCTTCTTTTCTAGAGCAGAATAACATACAGAACCATCTTTCACAGCTTTCAGCTCCAGCTTATCTCTGTTGCAGGTAAAAATTAAAGACATCAGTTCAGGCCAAGAGAATGAACAAGAGCAAAATGAAAAAGATAACAGCATGTTACAAATGATAGATCGAGAAGAAACGACATACTGTAGTGTGAAATCAAGATGCTTAGAAACGTTGCATGAAAAGCGGAACAAGTAGCTTTATTAAATGCCAATTCTGTATACTCATAGTACAAGAGCAACTGTGGCTAGGATGTTAGTTATTTAGCACTGACAAATAGCAGAGATCAGCAGGCATCTCCATTCAATTAGATTAACTGTAATGTTATCTATGTTGCTAGCAAGCAGAATGGTACTATTGCAGAAAACTGCACAATGTAACAGTTCACTCCTTTTTACTAGCTGTACAACCACTAACCAAACACAAGTGCTATCATTTCATTCAAGAGATTTGCACATTAAGAATAGAAAATATGAACCTTGTCTAAAAAATTGTGAGCATGAACCAGCATCTATTATGATCATGGAGAAATCCTGGATTGCTACCTTGCATAGCACAAGGGTAACAAAAACAAGACTTGCCAAAGCACATAATAAGGCACGTTCATCCGTAAAGAGAGATTACGCTTAGTCGCCGTTATGATCCAGTCCTATTAGAGCAACAGGCGCCTAATGCCTATACATGCAATTACTTTCTTAACACAAGTAACATAACCAAACATTGCTAAGAGCATGTCAAAGATAGATTCAGCTGCTATCTCTTATACCCCTTCATGTCAAGCGGAGACAACAGCAAAAACAACTAATACAATGGGTTATCTCTTAAACATAAACATAAATACTTAATTCTTGCATGAATTAAAAACACTGTGATCAAGATATTATCTTTAGTGAACTTTTTGTGTTGTCTGGTTGGAAGAATTGGTATATACAAATTTCCCAGCAAGATTGATTCATATGAGAATGGTTATCTTAACTTGTCAAGTGCCGACATAATTTACGATTTTAATCATTTATGCGTGTATTGCAGATGTTGTGGCCAAGAAACACAAATAGCCCACACTCAAAAAAAGAACACACAAACCTAAAATCCAATGTTGATCACCACATTTTTCTGAAATCATGCGAGCATCAAGTGATCCACTATATTAGTTGCCTATAGTGTTATCTCTAGATTGGCAAGGAGGGGCAGAACAGATAACAGCTGACTGCACCTTTGTACACTACTTTTGTAGTTTGCCCTGCCCTAAAGGACAAGACAACCTAATCTCCCAAAAGAAGTGTTCGAACTTCAATGTCCAGTATCAAGTAATCCTCCGCAGATAAAGAATTGCAGATATACTTAAATCACGGTCTTAATACAGAGGATCCATATTGGGGACATGATACCTTAGAAAGGCAAACCATAGGATTGATTCACTAATTCTCCTGAAAGCTAACATCCAATTGCCAAGCTTAAATCACGCAGGATAATAAATAACATAAGGATGATAAGTGCGGACGTACTTGTGGGCACGTGCGTCTACGCCGGAGTTCTTGGCGCCGAGAGGGTCCGAGGGGCCGGAGCGGATCTTGGCGCGGCGAAACTCGCCGGAGGCGGCGTCAGCGGGGGCGGAATTGCGGGCTTCCTCCTGGGTGCGGTAGAGCTGGGCCTTGAGGTCGAGTATGGATGCCGCGCCGACGCCCTCGATGGCCTTGTGCTTCTTCGGCATCACCGTGGACTCCGTCAGCCACCCGAGCGACTCCATCCGCCGCTCCTTTGGACCGCCCTGCTGATTCGGCACGGGCGCGGAGGAGGAGGACGGCGCGGCATCTGCCGGCGACGACATCATGGCGGTGGCGGTGGCGGTGGCGGTGGCGATTTGGGAAGAATGAGTTCGTCGGCAGAGGGATTAGGGAGGGGATGTGTGGGCTGGGCTATTATCAACTTTGCGGGGCTTTTGACTCTGGCCTGTGGGCTGAAGTTTCATAGTACTAGGCTGGGTGATCTCAAATTTTGGTCTTCCTTTTTTTTTTGACTCGATGTCCGATTCCAGAATATTGTTCTGTGGGCCCGGCCCCCTGGCTCCGCCTGGAACGTGTGGTGCGCCCTGCTGCCTCCTTGTGGCGACGCGGAGCGGAAAATTCCCACCACAACCAACGCCGAACATGTCGAATGCCTCTCTCGATCGACCCGGGCAACTGGGCTGGCAAGAGCCACAAAGAAAGCTGTCTCGGTTCATGGCCTGCAGCTTCTCCCCTTCCTCCGCCGCCAGGCTCCAGGCGGTGGACGCGGCGGTGGCGGCGGCCGTGAAGAACTCGAGGGTGCCCCTCAAGGCGTCCGTCTCGCCCGCGGCGAGATCGCTGGGCAGCTGCAAGGCTGCTCGGCAGGAGTTCGAGGGCGCGACACAGGATCCCACCGTCTCAGGTAAACCTTTGTGATACTCGAGGTTTCGTCGCTTGAATTTCTGACTTTATATCTGCACTTTGTAGCTCTGTAGATGCGCTCTGTCGCTACTGTTACCCGTGTCACCGTGTGTGATGAAATGAGGAGTATAACAACTGTAGGATAGATTATGCATGGTCTGTTCAAAATGGGAAGAAGCTGAGCAGGACTGAGTTTGTTTGACCTATGTGTGAAGTGTTTCATGCCCCGTGACTTACGAAATTCAGTTTTTTTTTTTTGAACAACATGATGATGTCTTAACTGAAAAAAGTTTACAGTGGGCACGGTCTTCTGATTGTGTCGCTTTTTTGTTCGATGGTAGAGCCTCTAAATTCACCTGCTTATAACAATCCAAAGCAAAATTCAGAAGCAATTGCATTCCCCGTGCATGTGTAGCTAGCCTTATTGTTCTCAACTTCTCGTGTTTCTACTTAGTATCAGCAGTTGACAATGTCATCTCGTCTTCTGAAGTTTCTTCGGCACGCACCCAGCTGGATCTCCTGGAGCAACTGACATCGTCATCTACGTCTGATGGCATCGGTACCTTCCACACTGCAAAAATCACCATATTTCCTTATCGTTCCTGGTCCAACTCCCATGTCTGACAACTAACAACAATGCCTCCTGACGCTTAGAGAATGGCGCCCCTACAGAAGCCCGTGTGCAAACTACCATCCGCGAGCAACTGTCAGCGCTGTACGGTGACAGGGGCGACGAATTCACGTTCACCCTCCCATTGGGCAAGAGGCTCAAGGAAGGCCTCAAGACCCTCAACGCCCTGACCGTCTCGCAGAGGAGGAACATCAAGAGGCAAGCGCTGCTCACCAAGGTTAGCGGGAGGAATGACTCCGTGTTCTTCGCGGTTGTCGGGGCATTCGTGCTCGGGCCGCCTATCGCCATTTTAGCTATTGCTGTCCTAACTGGTTATGTCCAGCTCTTGCCATGAACAAGAAGGTGCGGGTTTTCAGTTACCATCTTCAGACCTTTCATACACATGAAGGTACTTTGGATCTCCAAGAGAACTGTATGTGTGTATATAGTTAGCATATGTATATCGAGTGTGTAGCTTTTTATCCATTATAAGAACCAGATAAGGCATATGTACGTTTTATCCATTAGTCACAAGGAACATCAATACAATTTTGAACTCAACAAGTAAGACAGTAAAAATTGTAAAGTACCTACACAAATAAGGATATGTAGTTATGCCATGCATACGCAGACAAATCTTATGTCTGTTACAGCTTCAGAGATGACCAATAGTATCTCTTAAGAATTGGCACTGTGAAATTTTGCATATGCTACAAACCTGAAAAAAATTGCTTGCGCAAAGAACATGAGGTCTACATACTCATCAACCACAGTTCTGAAACTTCTAATTATTTTGTCCCCTCAGGAAACAATGTTGAATCTGTCTGCTTCCCACAAACAGTCCAAACGGTGTCATGAAACAAGATCTAAAATTCAGATCACACGACACAACACCAGAGCTCCAACTGAATGCAATCTCAACAGAAGTGTAAAAACTGTACAATCTTCTTGAAGGAACACACCAATCAAGTTATCAAACCAAACCATTTTGCAGAGCAATGCCTTCTTCCCTTTACAGATCCACCACACCATGCCTTTTGTTTGGAGACTTCACTCTTGCACCATACCCAGTTCTTTCCGAAGAGTAGTTGGATAGGTCCTGTGATTATCGTTGGGTCTTAGCTGCTCAACAGGGAGATGTCCCTGCTTGATCATGTAGCTCCACCGATCTATCAAGAGGTAGAAAAATGCCAGGAAGGAGACCTCGACGGTAAGGAGGCCGGTCCAAAGGCCCACGCTCTTGTTGGTTCTCTCGTGGTATGTGCGGAGGCCAGTGTAGACGTTTGCGATGCCCGTGCCGCAAACTGCGATGCCGAGAAGCCAGTGGACGAAGAACCACAGGCTCCTTACCTTGACACCTCTGCCGAGACACAAAGAAGGATCAGGTACAGGCATGTGATGTTTGTATGAAACATGAAAAGGTTACAAATTTGCAATGTGCTATATATAGGAAAATAATTTCCTCTCACCTTTCTGGCCTGAAGAAACCAATGATTGGCTGAAGCCACATGGATCCATACAATGCCAGACCTACTCGTTGGTGAGTATTGCTGAAGGAGTTCTCAAAGTTCATCAAGGACAGAGCTGCGCCACCGGTAGCAAGAAGAACAGCCGCGATCTGCAAAATTCAACGGAGGAGCGGCACGAGAAGTAAATAAATAAACCTGATGATGCTCCATGGAACATGAAGAGAACAGAAACATCTCTCTTGGAAAATGCTACTGCTAGGTCATAGAGAAGATGCAAAACCTGGGAAATGACATGGCAATAGAAGAGGACCCTGACGCATCTTCCGCTTTTGGACTTGCTTGACATTCTGACGAGCAGTATCCCCACGGGCATCAGGAGACCGAAGGAAGACCAGTGGAAGAGCGCGTGCAGCTTGAGCTGGAACGCTGCCTTGGGCGTCAGCTGCAAGGGAGAAGACTGCTGCTGTTAGCACTCTAGGCAGAGTCTGGTGATGGGGGGAAACGAGAGACTCGAAGCAAGAAAACCACTCTGTTTACCTGCAGAGAATGGTTGGTCTTGTTGCGGCTCTGACCGAGATCCTCCGTGGAGTTTGATGAGCCATGGGACGGCACCGTAAGGAGCGACAGGATCACAAAACATGTGCTCAGAACGAGCAGTCCGTTTCTCCCCGACACCAGCATTTGTGCTAGTAGTCAGATCAAAACCCTCTTGTGAGAAAGAAATCGACGAGAACTGGGGCTCCTAGACTGGAGAAGGGCCAAGCAGGACAAGATTCTACCTATGGAAGCGAGGAAAAATGAGAGAGGAAGAGAGGGGGCAAGATCATCTGCAGATGTACACTAGAATCCGATGAACTGGACCGAGGATGAGTAGCAGAGCCAAGGGGAAGCCTTGGACTCCTCTCTGCACAATGCCAGGGGTATTTTGATATGAGCAGCTAAGCTATAGGCTCCCTTTTGCTTTGCTTGGTGGTGTACGTCCTGGAATATATTATGCCGAGGATGAGATGAGATGGGAGGGGGAAAGAGGCTTTTGAGCGCATTTGAGCCGAGCTTTTGCATCTCCTCGTGGTAGTGTGATGATGGTGTGGGCCGGGTTTGGGCGGGCGAGGAGAGGCTTTTGCCGTGCGGTAGCTGGTGGTGCGGTGCGGGCAGGAGAAACTAGTTGCTCGCTCTCTTTGGTGGTGCGGCTCCAGCTGAAACGCAAAACCGGCTGTTGGTGCTTACTCGAGTGAGTGTCGGCCTAAATTCGCAAAACAAAAAAAAAATTGAGTGTCGGCCTACCAGTCTTCGGTGCAGTTTCTCTGCTACTAACTCGTCTTGGGATCCAGTGCGTGACAAATTCACCGTAATTAGCCACCCAAGATGAAATTAGTTTGGTAAACGGGGCGGGTTTTTCTCAAAACCTGTGATCCGAGGAAGATCATCAGTCTATGGTCACCAGCTCGGCTCCGATGGTGTCTGCACGTTTGATGCTTCGATCCATCAATCCTTGCAAGGCCTCGTCATCTACGATAGATACCTCCTGGCCGGCCACGGCTAGCCACCAGTCTGATCAGGACAGGAGTGTCTTTCACTCCGATTCATGTACATTTTGGCTGAACAGAGAAAGATTGGCGGGGGATGGGAGATCTCGGCGATGCATTGGCGTAAGTGGCCGCAAAGCTAGCGGTCGTTGCTAATGGGAGGACCGGTTGACGAGTCCCTGTCAACCTCCGTCCTTGCTACCTCTGCCTGCCTTGAGAATTTCCTCGACATATCCGTTTCCGCTGCATGATCATTAGATACGGCAATGTGGTCCGTCGGTTACGTTTCTTGCTGATGGAGCAATGAGTGAGCATCATGGTCAGCTCGGCTCTACTGTGCGAAGTGGTAACCGTATTTGTTTCTCGTGATGGTGTGTAGTACTACTACTTAGATGTTATCATGCCTGAAACTGAATCAAGCAGTTACTGTTTATGATCCATCAACATTTGAACTGATTGACCTTGACGTTTACTCATCGTACAATTTTCAGCTCAACAGGCACGGGCGCGGCTCTTAATTACACCGTGAAACTTTGTTGCTGGTTTTGGTGCATGCATGTCTGCAGTTCAACGAGCGAAAGATTTGTTCCTCAGATTGACAACGACGATGTCTTTTTTTTTTTGAAGAATGATGAACCTAGAGGTCCGTCTAATGTTTAAGCTAATGAAGAGGTTACATCCACCTGGGCCATCCATCATTACTCTCCGGAATGTTAAAGTTGGCCATGATGAGTTCTTACATTATTTCATTGAGCTCTCCAAGGCTAGATAGTGTTACCGTTAAGAGCTAATCACGGCAAGACGCAGCACCCTTGAAATGACTGACCGTTGTCTACACCAAAACGCAATCATTTCCCCAAATCTTTGCCCTGCCTTAGGAAAATACTCCATACCTGGCGAGATTATGTTGCACAAACCCCCAACCACTCATGTCACACGCTGGCCCTGAATTTTTATATGCAGTTGAACACTTGCAAGCGGCCGAATGGAACACGGCCGGCTTCCGAAAGTGCACGCAGGTACACTCGCTCACAACAAATTATCCTGGACCAGTACTCAAGCTAGTTCATGCAACTGTGCAAGCCCAGTCCCCAGTGAAAAAGGTTAAGTAAATAATGCAAGGCTGGACCAGTACTCAAGCCTTTGGTCTCCGTCCTTCATGCTACCATTATGTGGTTCTTCTCCTTCGTAAGCTTTTCGTCTTCGATTCTCTTTCTCTTCCTTTTATGCAGCGAGCCGGTGATAAAGTGAACATTTCACAGCTCAAGGGCTGATAGATGATCATTTCACTGTCTGGATATGTGGTTTCAGAAATTTTATTTGATCTTGAGCTGCAAATTTCTCTGGCTACGCAATCGAGTAAAACAGAGCCCGTTCTTCAGAGATTAGCACTGGATATTATAGCCTCTACACCGTTCTTCAGAGATTAGCACTGAACATGCGCCTCTGAATCTTACAGACATACTGGGGCACAGTGATCGGAACTACAAACAGGTTGATCCCAAACTTGCAGTGTGGTGCACACAAACTACGACGGTTCAGAATCAGAACCAGCAGGTCGTTGCAAAACCTGATCGGTCAGCAAGAGGAGAGCCCAGCATTGTCGTTGCAGGCACTGATGGCTTGCTAGACTGACGGTTGCTGCGGTTTGCTCACCTAATTAATTCCTTGGGATGTAAGGGAAACCTAGCTAGCTCGCAGAAATGCAGTTCAATTGAGGCGTAATGATGGCTGAGATCTCCTCTCCAACAACCGCGGTTCATCGATGATGATCTTGGCCACCGGAATTGGGTCGGTTATGCTGGGTCCGGCGCGGGAATACATTGCATGCAAAGTGTGAAACAGTGAGAGTGACCAAACGGAACGCGTTGCCGAGATTTAATAGCGTAAAACCACCAACACTTTCGTACTGAAATTTTGATTTACCACCACTTTACAAATTTTTCGCAAAATGTTACCATTATTTTGCAGATTTCTTCCAATGCACGTCAAAACAAACTTGATCACTAATTGACACACGGCAGGACCAACTTGCAGGCGGAGCGCTGTACAGGGTGTGGACATGAGCGTCGGAAATAGTGGGCCCATCTATCAGCGTCACATACTTTTTCCTCTAAAAAAGTCTAGATATCTAAAAAAATCAAACAATGTGCTCATCCTCGACCTCCCCACCCGCACGGGAGAGGGTGGCCTTGTCGACGCCAGCCGCTGGGAGGGCGGCGGACTTGCGGTGCAGGACCGTGTCGCGGAGGGCGTAGCCGACGTCGGAGACACCTCCGACTCGTCGCCTCGAGCTCCAGGAGATCCATGACTCGGCCATGGCGGGAACGTAGGGTGTCAACGATTTTGGCCGCCATTACGCCCCCAAGCTCGTGGCTGAGCGCCTACGACATGCCTCCAAGCTTGTGGCCGAGCGCCTCCATCGCGCATCCGTGCTCGTGGCCGAGCGCCGCCAGTGTGAGATGCACACGAGTGGAGCAGGGGGAGACGGTCGATGCCGCGAGGATTAGGTCGCTGACCAGGACTCCATATCTCTGAATTGTAGCATGATATCGCATGTAACGCGGCAGTCCTCGACACCGGCGGCAAGCTTCGGAAAGATGAGCAGCGCATCCCCGCGGTTGTCGTTCGAGCGGGAGGGAGCGGAGGAGGGATATGCGGGAGAGATGGAGGTGGAGTTGTCCGAGCTGCAACTGGTGGGAAGGAGAGGGGGAGGGGGTGGTGGGCGTAGAGGTTGGGGACGACAACGCAAGGATGCTGGGAGGCGGCACACATCGTGTAAGGCGGGATGCGATTCGGTGACATAGCCACGACATATGATACCTTCTATCCGGATTACGGATGCAGTATATTACATTTTCCCCTAATAGAACTAGGTTTAATCGAACCTTGAGAAACAACGCTAATAGGAATAAAAATAAGGATATGTCTATAAGGCTTTGTTTTTTCGTTTTTATCTTTGTTTACCGGAACGATCTAGTTTACTTTATATTCTGGTTGAATCAATGGATGGAGATAGGGTAGGGTTAAATATCCACCCGCAGCTGCACATCATATGAGATAAAAGATAATAATAAGCACAGTCATGTGTAAGGTTCCAATAAAGATAATCTTTTATGGCAACACATCCTAATATACTAGAACCCCTCAGAGGCCACAGACATAGCAATAGTCTTTTAATCCAACCGAGTGTATCGCAAAGCATCGGGTTACAAATGATTATTAAGTACAGAATACTGATCAAATCATTAAGTGGTGATGTTTTTGTGATCCCGAATGGGTCGCTAAACGAAGACCGTACTATCCTTGCTGTCACTGGGGTTCCTATGAGATCGCCGCTAGCCAATTATCTTACCTCAATCCTTGATCGATCTCGGGGGTCTTGGATACCTACAAGTCTAAAGATCAAGGCAAGAGACAAAGAAACAAATGATACAAATCCCTCTTACAAACTAATACACAATTATCCCATGGATTAGATACACATAAACGCTGCAAAAAAATTCCCCAACCTATAGCCTGTGAGAACTACTCATTCATAACAATAAGATCAATGATAGAAAACTTTGTGTAAAATACTTAGATTGAAAACAAATATTCTTACAATTGCCGCCGAATCACAAGGAGATCTTAAGTACAAAGTAATGGCTATGCCTAATGGAAAGGATGAGGGTGGAAGGGATGAACTATGGTGTGGATCTCCTTTGGTGATGTTGTGATGCAATCTGAGAATGACGGCCCTCTGCACGGCGGCTGGTACCTCAAAATATATAGGCGCCTTCGCGATAGTTGTAGAATTTGACGAGACGAAGCCATTGCCACCCTGTACGGTCGGGCAGTACGGGAGGGACGCGCCCATACGAGTGGTCGTTATGCTGGCTGGCGCCTGGTAATTTCTCCTGGAATACTTGGTCGTCAATACTTCCTCAAAATCATCATTTATGACTCTAGATTTCGTAATAAAAGTGTGATTTTCTGCACAACATAAATCAAAGAAAGGTTTTGCATATCTTTGTAATAATTATTCATTAATGGCAAATCAGGAGAGAATAATGTCAATTGCTACAACAAACAATATTTAAACATGAAGAAAGATGGCGATTTTTAGAGCCATCAACATCCTCAGAGTTCAAACCTTGATCGCCCTCGAGCAAGAAGAAACAAAAGAAAGAGTGTTTAAACTTGAAAGAACGAGAATATGAATTCACTTATGGTTGTTAGCCATATGCTTCCAACACTTTTCCATATTAAAAAGCTCATCAAAGTTAGAGAGATGCTAAAAACACTATACAGGCTTCGATAACTCAAGACAATCAAAGTAGAGTTTAAGACAATCAAAGTAGAGTTTAATATACGTATAGACAACTATAAGTGTAACAATCAATCAAATTTTCTCTAGTTAACTCGCAGCTTGCTATGGAAAACTAGGATGTTTATTATAACAATATTGAGTAAGAGAGTTCATGTCCTAAATAGCATAACAGTGAAGTGTCTTATTGACACCCATATCGGTAAATCAAGACTATCAAAAACACTACTATTCCAATAATTGCTTCTCAAGAAAATTCATAAAGTAGTAACGAGATCATGCCAAAGGCTTGTTGTGTGGATCATAGTATTTTCTTTTTTTCTTTTTATCTTTATCTTTTTTTCTTCCTTCTTGCAAGGATATTTCTCAACAAGGACCATTGAGTGATGCTTTTAAACAATGGATTTCACAACCTTCGAGAGTATCAATAATTTTTCCCATACGGTGACACGTATGCCACCCATGTCATCAACTCATAGCCGAAATCTGGGTTTATACCATAGAGCATTCAAAAGCCAGCGGAGTTGTTGGCATCCAAACGTGTGCATGGGAATCATAGAACTTTTTTAAACAGTATTATGGTTTGATCCACAAGGTTAGCTTTGGCATGCAATCATAATTACCACTAGACTTTATTTCAATCAAACAACTCCTTTCAAGAGAGCCGTCAAGTCCATCAAAATGTTTATGTGTTAATTATCTTGAAAGGTAAACTCTCAAGATAATCACTCATCAAACAAGTCGTAAAATTTTAGACTTTTTCTTGTTGTACTTGTTTGGAAATTTTATTTCCAAGGCAAGACTCGGTTAGCTACAATAACTAGAGAAAAAGCTTCCATAACTAATCATTCATACAAATAATAAGCTTTACTCTAACTATCTTGAATTACTCCCACTAACATAGCATCTTAGCAAATCAAAAAACTAAGATAAACAATTCAAACTTCAATAGTGGGAGACATATGACATACCTCTCATGAGTGGCTTCATAATCCTCTTCCTTATAGGGACGTGTTCCTTCAAAGCTCAAGAAAAATCACTATCATAATAATATTGAAGCAAAGAGGCAAGGTTCAAATCCACTTTCACAAAAAAGTAAAAAGGGAAAAATCTTTTTGTATTTTTGAGGATGAGGGTTAAAGAATAGAAAACAACTTGAACAGCTTGTGACCAAGCAAGGAACTAAGAAAACAAAAGCAAACTAAAAACGAAAGCAAATTAAAATTAAAGAAAAAGCAAAGTGTTGGAACAAACCAACACAAGTGTTTCAAAGATCACAAGGAGATGGAGTACAACCTCATTATTACACAAATAAAATTGTCGAGGGACACATCCCTAAGCTCAGGCTTTTGCAAGCCCTTTTGTTGCTCATTGTGGTGGTGGATAGTTGCCCATGTTCCAATGGCTGCTCCAATCATGGAACTGAGTATCGAGGTTGGCAGTAGCATCTGGAAGGTTGATGGAGAGGTTGTTCATATTTTGGATATTTCCTTCAAGAGTGTAGATATCATCATAGGTGGTGTAGTAGTTTGGTGGCTGCACATCTTGTTCGGCCCCTTCTTGTTACACTTCTTCACCTTCTTCTTCTGCTTCATCCACAGGTACTAATTGTTGTGGTAGACTTGCCTCAACCTACATGTCATAACGCAAACATCCATACTCGATAGAGAAGAGACCATTAGGCAAAGGATCAGGGATCAAGTGATCTAATCCAAGTAAATCGAATAAATATCTACTATTGGTTCTAGAAATCATAACAAAAGCTCTAAGAGTAGAAAAACCAAGACTACCGTTTCTAGACAATGATTGGATGTTACTGTAGGGGTTCGTAGCATGGAAAACAAAATTTTTCTATCGCATACAAACAAACAAGCCAAGATCTATCTACTAGATTGTAGCAACGAGTCGATAGTGGAACTCACCTCGAAGATTCCAAAGCGTTTAACGAGCAGATTCTCGTGGGTGATGTAGTCGTACTCTTTCCGATCTCAAGATCGCGTGAGACGATCCTTCCAGCGCCACGTTCGGCAGCACTCCATGATCGGTCACATCGCGTTACTCGACGAAGACCTTCCTCTCCTTGTTCCAAAGAAAATGAGGTTGTAGCACTCTCTCGCGATTCCGGCAAAGACAACTGGCGTGGTACCAAGTAGAGGGAGATCCCAGGCTTCGCCTTAAGCCGGTGCGAGTATGGTGGAGCTTATGAGAGAGGCTATTAGTGGTCTAGTAATTAGACACACCAATTAGAAGGCTCTAAACCAATTAGAAGGCTCTAAACAAAATAACTCTAAACCGGGGTTTAGGTCTAGGGTTTAGTTTAGAGGATAGGAACTTTTGTGTGCTAGGAGGGAGCCCCGCCTCCTTATATAGGTGGGAGGGCTGGCCGGCCAAGGGAGGGAGGAGTCCCTCCCCAACTCGGCCTTGAGGTGGGCGCCGGCTTGGGAGGAGGAATCCCTCCCCAACTCGGTTTCCTCTTCTCCTCCTCTTTCCACTTTCCAAAACTTGTTGTTTGACTTTCAAACTAGCCGTTTGACTTTTCAATTTAGGATTTAAATAAACCCTTTATTTTGGACAGCGAGAACACTTAGTACATGATGCAATCATTCCAACTTACAATGACACATTCATGTACCCTTCCTCCCGGAGTGCGGACATTCCGGGACCTTCTAGAATGTTCCCGATGAAAACACGGAACCATTCCCCAACTCCGAAATGGGACTTTCCTTATATGAATCTTATTCTCCGGACCATTCCGGATCTCCTCGTGATATCCCGGATCCCATCCGAGACTCAACAACATTCGGTCTCTTTCTCATAATACCATAACTACTCAAACAACGTCGAATCCTTAAGTGTGTCTCCTACGGTTCGTGAATTATGCGGACATGATCGAGACACTTCTCAACAATAACCAATAGAGGAATCTGGAAATTCATATGGCTCTACATATTTCTCGATTACTTTGCGATCGAATGAACCACTTACATACGATACCAATTTCCCTTTGTCTCACGATATGTTACTTATCCGAGGTTATGATCGCTTGATCTCGCATACCTAGTTCAACCTCGCATCGATAAGTACTCTTTCTCGTTCCATGATATGTGATCCCTTGTGACCAAGTCACATGCTTGCAAGCTAATTGGATGACATTTCACCGAGAGGGCCCAGAATATCTATCCGGTCATGTGGATGGACAAATCCCACTCTTGATCCATGTGTTTCAACCAATACTTTCCAACACTCAATGCCACCTTTATAGCCACCTGTTACGGTGTGGTGTTTGATGACATCAAAGCATCCATCCAGAAAGGTGATGTGCATGATCTCATGGTCGAAGGAATTAGGTTACTATGTATCAGAAAGCATATAGCAATTGAACTATTGAAATGACTTGATCTTTATGCTACGCTTATCTACAGGAGTATGTCCACCATATCATTCTCCTAACGATATGATCTTGTTGTTGATAACATCTCAATGTTCATGATATGGAAACCACAATCATCAATCAACCAACAAGCTAGTGAAGTATAGAGGCTATACTAGGGACTTCAAATTAAGTTTACAAATCACACAAGTATTAATGGTTTCCTTGTCAATACTATTATAGCATGAATGTAAACATTTATCATAAGTATGAAGATATGATAATAACCTACTTTATTATTGCCTCTTGGGTATATCTCCAACAGTCTCCCACTTGCACTAGAGTCAATAATCTAGTTTCAAACCTTTTTTTGTATTCAACACCTATGGCTTTCCGGTGTTGTATGTACACGATTGCTAGTGGTCAACTGATCTCCGGATCTGACACTTCCAGGTCCGTGTGTAATTGCATGTCTTTGCGTCTCTACGCATCACTCATTCTCTAATGAGATGGCTTTGTATAAATTTGGTCTTTTGTGACCTTTAGTTCTTTGGGGTTAAAACATGTTGATAATATTGTATACAATATATCTTCATAGTATTATCCATGTGAACTACACCTAGTTTGATAACAAACTACTTGACACAAATGCCCTCTTTTGCTGCTATAATAGCAGTCATATACTTAGCCTTTTGTTGTAGTATCTGTCACAATGTCTTAACTTTGGAACTCATCCAAATCCATTATGGAACTCACTTTCCATTATATTGTGCCACCTTTAGTTTAGATTGAGATAAACTAAATTTGTACTTTGTGACAAAACTAGTATCAATGTAGTACTTTTACAATGAACTAACCATCTATTTGTCACTTCTACAAATAATATACTCTTAGTTCTTCCAAAAGATCATAAGAATATCCTTACTATTGTCCAATGATCATCTTACATATCATTACGTATATGCTCACAACATTTAGAGCATAGGACATATCTGGATTTGTACATATCACAAAGATGATTGATATAAATACTCTTTGTGATTTCATACATCAAGTATCAATCTATACTTGAATCTTTGTTTCACTTACCAAATGTCAATACACTTGAATATATCATCAACATTGAACTCTTTCAATTCTTTCTGTGCAACAAGAACCTTTCTTGTAGTTTCTATATTGAATTCATTCAATATCTCGTCTATGTACTTCTGGCACAACCATATTAGCGTCTATTGATGCCAAATATTTGGTTTTGCCTAAGTCTTTCATCGGGATGAAATTCTTAATATGTGTTAATAAAAGATACATTATTTCCAATCAACAATATGTCTTCCACATAATGTATTAGAAACATGTCTTAGCGCTCCCACTTAATTTCTTGCAAATGCAAGCATCTTCATTGTCTCCGATGAAATTAAACTCTTTTAATAGTTTCATCATAGTGAAGATTCCAACTCCGCTATGCTTACTTCAACCATTGAAGTTTGCATATGCTTTTAGCATCCTTTGAATTAACAAAACCCTTTGGACCGTGTCATGCACACGTCCTAGGTAACCATTCTATTAGAAGAACTTGTTTTGTTTTATTCTACTACCACATAACAAATTATATGTAGTGGTTGCTACATTAATCCGTCTAGACAAAAATCGCTATGAAAGATCAAATCTTGTCATATACAACCTTTGAACATTGTTGTGAACTCTTTCCCAACATGTCGACTATTTCATAGATGTGAAACATCCATGTCTACTTCTTTATAGATCCAAACACAACTGCAAGGTCTTACACCTTTTTCGAGGGTCCTTCAAGTTCAAAACTTGATTTCTCGTGTATGGAACTATCACGGATTATATGGCTTCAAGCCATTTGACGGAGTCAGGGCCCATCATCGCTTCTTTGCATGTAGTAGGTTCATTATTCTCAAATAATGATTCAACCCTCAAATCTTGGTATTTGATTGTTCATCCGACCTACTTGTTTTCAATAGAAACTTAGACCTCCGTGACCACAACCTTTGAGGTACGTGAGCCATGAGTTTTGTTGCTGCCTCCGGAACACTTTTCGGTGCTGCGCAACTCTGCACATATAGCTAAGGTTCCTTTAACCTTATCAAAGTTCTATTGTCCTCCCACTTAACTTTTCACGAAAAATTCCTTCTCAAAGAAACTTGACGTTCTAAGCGACAAACACTTTTGTCTCCGGTGTTTTATGGAGGAATACTTAACATTTATACAAAGACGGGTTTATCCGACTTTGGTTGCACACATCTTTCTTATGCATAGCATACCAATGTTTTAAGAAAAGACTACTTGGGTTTTATCCCAAACCATAACCTTATATGGTGTCATTTCAGCGGATTATGATGGAGCTCTTTTAGTGGAAAACGGTAGTCTCTAAAGCTTTTAATCTTTAAAATATAATAGCAGTTTTATGAATTATACCTTCGATCTTACCATGTCAAACAAGGTTCAATTACATATCTCGAACGCTCCATACTCTTATGGTGTTTCGGGAAATGCAAATCCACAGAACGATTCCTTAAATCTTAGGTATTATGCTAAACTTGTAATTCAAATATCTTCCTTTATGATCTTATCATAAACTATTCATATTCTTGTTACAATGATTTTGCACTTCATCTTGAAAGTCTTTTGAACTTTTCAAATATTTCATACTTCATCCTTATTAAGTAAATATTCATATATTCACTCAAATTTTCGGAGAAAGCATATGAAGTTGAAATCCATCGCTCTTGACTACACATAATGGAGTTCGTAACAACAATATGCACAAGTTCCAATAAGCTAGTCTTTCGCCTTTGGGCCTATGAACGAAGTTTTAATTATCTCTAGGAAAGTTTCACAAACGTCATTTGATCAAAAATCAAAAGACTCCAAAATTCCATCCACATGGAGTTTCTTCATGTTTTCTTTCCAATATAATTTAAACGGCGATGTCACTTCCTAAGTGATCTTTCAATCAATTTGTCTTTCGACAATTTTAGCACTAGTTTTATGGATGTGATTTCTCCAACGAGATTTGTGAATCATCCATCTTTTATGGATTACGGCAATTATTTGAACAACCCTTTTGTTCTCATAATACCTGATAAAACAAATCTTGAAGGCAAGCGTTGATGTTTAACGAGCAACAAAATAACCCTTTATTTGTTCTCGATGAACATCATCACCTATTCTTTTGCTAGTTACTTAGGCCATTGTAGTTCATGAATTGTGTTGTTTCGTATGACGATTCACACCAACAAATTCAGTATCAAATACTTAAGAACCACATTGTTTAATAAGCAAAGAATATAGCCATAACACATATATCATCTATATACTTAAACTGAACAATTCTAGTATTTTCTTTTCTGCCATATACTTATGAGATTCTCTTTCAGTATTTCCTTTTCTGTTTGAAAGAATCTATCAACATCAATAGTGGAGTCATACTTATGACACATAGTCCAAAGCGTGTATAGTTAAATACCAATGTCTTTGAACTTGCACTTTGAAGTAGATCACCATTATCAAATATTTGGTGTTCTTTCAAATTCCTTTCTTTAGTAATCTCTTGGTGTAGTAAACATTTTACCTACATCAAATATTCACCTTCATCATGGAATCGTCCATGACCAAGCTACTTTTAGCTTATAACGGTGAATCACGAGTATAATGTTGCTCTCCAAAACCTTTTGGAAGATTAGGACAACTAGTGTCTCCAACCTTTTGCAAATTCTCATCAAATATGAGAACATGACTTTTGCCATATTATACTCTATCATGTTGTAACCAAAACTTCATTTCAGATATCACAATATCTTCCACACATCATGGTTTCTGAAACAACTCTTTCAGATCCTGGATAACCTTGATATTAAGACAATCCTTTGAATATCAAGAATCATGGAGACAAACATGATACTCAAACACTAACACTTGGAATTGTCACTCTTGTTTTAATACTAATTATTAAACTTTATGGAGTAACCGGAAATTACTGAAAGTTTGCAATAGGACTTTTAAACTTTAGATTAACACTTCAAAACAATACGATACCAGTTCGTAAAGTAACTAACCAGAATTCTATAGTTCTATCATCTCAATTATAACTAAGCGCAAGGTGGTAAACGGATGCCAATGACTACAACAACTATGCAAATACACTTTGATTTAATTTATGATAAATTGAGTTCTAATTAATAATTAAATTAATCCAGGTGAACTCCCACTCAAAACAACATCCCTCACATTGTTTTAGTGATCACACGAACCAAATCCACCACATCAAAACCGATCATCACGAGTTGATGTAGCTTCAATGGCGAACAATCAACATGTTCATCATATCTACTATATGACTCATGCTTTACCTTTCGGTGATCCGTGTTCCCGAGACCATGTCATACATGCTAGGCTCGTCAAGATCAAACCTTAGCTACCGCATAAGCAAATCTGGCTTGCTTACGTTGTATTCACCGGAATCAAAGACACCCGATCATCACGTGGTGCTTCAAGCGAAGCTTTGGCAACGGTGCATACTAAGGGTGAACACTTTAGAACTTGAAATTTATGTGCATGAGGGATCATCTTATAATGCTACCGTCTACTAAGCAATACAAGATGCATAAAGGATTAACATCACATGCAATTCATAATATGTGATATGATATGGCCTTTCTTCTTTGTGCTTCAGATCTCCATCTTCAAGCACGAACATGATCTCCATCATCACCTGCATAGCATCAAGGTCAATGACGCTTCTTCATGGTTGTCGTCCACCAGCTTCATCTATTACAACTATTTTGAATAGACACGCAGTTATTAACAGAAATTAAAGACAACCATATGGCTCCGCGGTTGCCAACTTACAATAAGGAACATTGCATACATCAAATATAATCACAATCATGGCCATATCACATCAAGACACCCCGCAAAACAAAGTTAGACGCCTCTACTTTCTTTGCATATTTTACGTGGTTTGGGGCTTTCAATAAGTGTCGTTCTAACTTACGAATAAGAACCACAACATTGATACTAGCATTGTTGATCACCCGTTGTAAATTGGATCTTTACTATGCTAGGAGAAACAGGCACCCGCAAAGCCACTTATGCAATACAAGTTGCATGTCAAGCGTGGAGCAAGTCTCATGAACGATGTCATGTAAGGTTAGCCCGGGCCGCTTCATCCCAACATACCGCAAGATGCAAAGTACACAAAAAGCAATCTACAATAAAAGCATCAATGCCCACAATGACCATTGTGTTCTACTCGCAACAGATCTACATATAGACACGGCTCTGATACATTTGTAGGGGTTCGTAGCATGGAAAACAAAAATTTTCTATCGCATACAAACAAACAAGCCAAGATCTATCTACTAGATTGTAGCAACGAGTCGATAGTGGAACTCACCCTCGAAGATTCCAAAGCGTTTAACGAGAGCAGATTCTCGTGGGTGATGTAGTCGTACTCTTTCCGATCTCAAGATCGCGTAGACGATCCTTCCAGCGCCACGTTCCGGCAGCGCTCCCGCAGTCGGTCACACGTTCTGTACTCGACGAAGACCTTCCTCTCCCTTGTTCCAGCAGGCAGCGGAGGTTGTAGCACTCTCCTCGCGATTCAAAAGACAACGGCGTGGTACCGGAAGTAGAGGGAGATCCCAGGCTTCGCCTTAAGCCGGTGCGAGTATGGTGGAGCTTATGAGAGAGGCTATTAGTGGTCTAGTAATTAGACACACCAATTAGAAGGCTCTAAACCAATTAGAAGGCTCTAAACCGAAATAACTCTAAACCGGGGTTTAGGTCTAGGGTTTAGTTTAGAGGATAGGAACTTTTGTGTGCTAGGAGGGAGCTCGGCACCTCCGTATATAGGTGGTAGTGGATGGCCGGCCAAGGGGAGTGAGTGGAGTCCTCCCAACTCGGCCTTGAGGTGGGCGCCCGGCTTGGGGAGGAGGAATCCCTCCCAACTCGTTTCTTCTCCTCCTCTTTCCACTTTCCAAAACTTGCCGTTTGACTTTCAAACTAGCCGTTTGACTTTTCAATTTAGGATTTAAATAAACCCTTTATTTTGGACAGCGAGAACACTTAGTACATGATGCAATCATTCCAACTTACAATGACACATTCATGTACCCTTCTCCTGGAGTGCGGACATTCCGGGACCTTCTAGAATGTTCCCATGAAAACACGGAACCATTCCCCAACTCAAACGGACTTTCCTTATATGAATCTTATTCTCCGACCATTCCGGATCTCCTCGTGATATCCGGATCCCATCCGAGACTCAACAACATTCGGTCTCTTTCTCATAATACCATAACTACTCAAACAACGTCGAATCCTTATGTGTCTCCCTACGGTTCGTGAATTATGCGGACATGATCGAGACACTTCTCGAACAATAACCAATAGAGGAATCTGGAAATTCATATGGCTCCCACATATTTCTACGATTACTTTGATCGAATGAACCACTTACATACGATACCAATTTCCCTTTGTCTCACGATATGTTACTTATCCGAGGTTATGATCGTCGGATCTCTCGCATACCTAGTTCAACCTCACATCGATAAGTACTCTTTTCGCTCCGTGATATCTGATCCCTTGTGACCAAGTCACATGCTTGCAAGCTAATTGGATGACATTTCACCGAGAGGGCCCAGAGAATATCTATCCGTCATGTGGATGGACAAATCCCACTCTTGATCCATGTGTTTCAACCAATACTTTCCGAACACTCAATGCCACCTTTATAGCCACCCTGTTACGGTGTGGTGTTTGATGACATCAAAGCATCCATCCAGTAAAGGTGATGTGCATGATCTCATGGTCGAAGGAATTAGGTTACTATGTATCAGAAAGCATATAGCAATTGAACTATTGAAATGACTTGATCTTTATGCTACGCTTATCTATAGGAGTATGTCCACCATATCATTCTCCTAACGATATGATCTTGTTGTTGATAACATCTCAATGTTCATGATAGGGAAACCACAATCATCAATCAACCAACAAGCTAGTGAAGTATAGAGGCTATACTAGGGACTTCAAATTAAGTTTACAAATCACACAAGTATTAATGGTTTCCTTGTCAATACTATTATAGCATGAATGTAAACATTTATCATAAGTATGAAGATATGATAATAACCTACTTTATTATTGCCTCTTGGGTATATCTCCAACAGTTACCTAGGTTGACATGGAGCGCTTGTGCAAGCATGGTTATGACTCCTCCTCCGCATATGGGACCTCGAGATTTAATCCCTTGATGATGAAGATAAAACAAAAGAAGTGCGCCAAAATTTGGCGTCAAGTTATAGTTAGGAATTGCAGCTTTAATGAGGACCATCATGTCCTCCTTATTAACTCTAGTAAACTCACCACATGCCTGCAAGATGTTAGCAATAACATAAAACAAATAACGAATAGCAGGATGATAAATTTGGTTTCCCTTGGTTGTGCTTTCATGAATTCTCATTCTATTAAAGTAACCCAAGGGTGTAGGATTTACAACAAAAGAGGTGGAGCGTATGTCGGTGGTGTTGTTGGCAAACCCAAAGTAGTGAGCCCATTGGATGAGTGCTAAGGAGTACTCATGGTTCATGATCCGAAACTCGATGTGATTAACTCTAGGAAGTTGCTCCTCGGGACAGTAGTGAGAAGTCACCGAATGCGTCAAAGTGCTGAGAAACTCAAGCGTCAAGCGATGGTACGTGGCACAATTCTGAAAGACAAACACTGTTGCACAATAAATCAAAATCAGCACGGATACTAAGTTGGTTAAGGATAAAACGACACACCCACTTGGTGGACTTGATTTCTTGGAGCTTGAGGCGATTGAAATGGTTCAGCTGAAAGTCCTCGGTGAACTTGATACCAAATGACTCGGGAGTTAGCGTATCAACGGGTGGTGTGGATTGTGTCGCGGCCATCACACGTGTATGGCTCCTTGTATTCATCTTATAAAAAATAAGAAATAAAGTTAATCAAAAATTTAATCCAATATAAACATAGAATATATGATCCTCTACACTAGTTATAAAAGAATCTCCTCTAAAAACTAACTAAACATGCTCAACATCAAGATTATCTCAAGAACAAGACCTAAGTCTAGATTGATAATGGTGAAGGATTGAGCAAGGTTTGGATGCAAATAAGTTGGGGATCAAAGGAGATACATACCTTAGATCGATTGACTGCGAGGAATCAATGAAAGAACAAGTAGAATTGAAGTTCCATTGGAGGTAGTGTGGAGTTTGGAGGTAGAAGAAATAGAATAGTGTTTTGAGAATTTTAGGTTACTTCTTCCTGGGTTCATATGGCGGTCGAATACGTGGTACGGGCGAGCGGTATGGATGGAGCCTGACCGTACCGAGTACATACTGTTGGTAATATAAGCAATAATCCATATGATTTAATCCGAATAATAAATTAATAAAGCATGATCATACAAACGGTATTAAAACCAATTATGCAGATCAACAAAGTAGATGAACATATTACATCTATAGAAGATAAACCTATCACATCTACACCAAATGCTAGAACAAAGAACTCTAGCATAATCCGAAAGAGACAATTGAGTACCACGTACAGTGTAGACTGAATAGCAGCCGCAGCGGTCGCAGCAGCGTGGCCCATGTTGAGGTTATCGAAGAGGTCACTGACGTTCGGGAAGAAGTCGTCGTTCGGGAACTCGTCGTCGGACGACGTCGTGGTTGCCAGTAGTCGCGCTTGAGCGTTCCCCAAAAACCTGATCGCCCCTCACCCGTACAAGGTTCACGAGAGGCGGGTTCCGGAGGCCTACTGTCCCGATCTGCGGTGCATGCCGCAAGCCGGGATGGGGAAGACGAAAGCGGCGGCGCAAGGTTTTGGAGGTAAGCGCGTGTGTGGATTGATTTACCGATTATGTTTAGCGCAGACGCTTATATAGTGCAGGTTAGGGAGATCGTGGGCTCAGCCCACGTCTGAGTCGGTAACAGCCACGTCCATAAAAACTGAAAACGACTGTAATTAACGCGTCCGTTAATGACTCATAATCAGTTTTCCCAACCAGTAAAATAAAGCTCGGCTCGGCGAGATTCCCGCAACCCGCGGCGCGCGCGCGTCGTGGCGAGGCGAGGCGAGGCGTCGAAGGAGGAGTGCGCGAGGGCTACTCTTCTTGTCACACCTTAGTAAGTGGTGCAGCACTCTACTATATAAGGTGGTCCAACTCCCCTTCAACTAACAATGTGGGACTAAACTTTAGCACCACTAGCATAGCCATATGCTGCCATATACAAGTGGGCCAAATAGAATTTCAGAATTTGTTTAATGGGTCAGCAGCCCAAAACTCATCAAATTCCAACAATCCCCCATAAAGTCTCATTGGCACATCACATCAATTTTATTCCAGAACATTGTTTTATATACCGGTGTGTAGTAGAGACTGTTAAGTTGAACTTCCACATTAAATTTCATGTTACACTAGCTAGCAACTTGAATAGTGGACTATGCCTTGAACTACAAGTTTTCTGCGCGCTAGTTTCACACAAAATCAAGACCGGTACAGGGTTGCCGTCGGCTTCCCCGCGGTTTGGAGCTTATGCGTCATACTCCAGGGCCTTTCATGAGTTTATTAGAGAGCACCCAACTCTCATGGATTGCGACGTTTGACAGTCTGACTCATATAGGTGTGTTTCTCAAGAGATGTTCTGCAGGACAACATCTCCGCTTATAAAAAGCCACTTGGAACACATTAAGATAAATATCAACCTGCCATGTAGATTAAGAGAGTATTGCATCTTTATGGAGATGTAAATATAATATAGGAATACTCTCCTCTCAGCTGACCAACAGCTTGTCTCCCAGCTCTAATTCACGGGATCTCCGGTCACGTAGAGTGGGTTGCCACTGGGATCAACTCATAGCGTGGGTCTCAAACCTATCTCCCTCGATGCATTATCTATCACATTACGTGATAGTCCCTTTGTGAAAGGATCTTCCAGATTCTTAGATGTTTGGATATAATCCAACGCAATAACTCCGGAGTTTCTTAGTTTCCTGACAGATTTCAATCTCCTCTTCACATGTCTTGATGACTTCATATTATCCTTAGAACTGTTTACTTTGACGATCATAGTTTGATTATCACAGTTCATCGGGATGGCGGGTATTGTTTTTTCAACCACAGGTAAGTCCATCAAGAGCTCACGAAGCCACTCTGCTTCAACAATGGTTGTGTCTAATGCTGTGAGTTCTGCTTCCATTGTTGACCTTGTTAAAATGGTCTGCTTGCAAGACTTCCAGGAAACAGCGCCACCACCAAGTGTAAACAAATAACCACTTGTGGCCTTAATCTCATCAGCATCAGATATCCAGTTTGAGTCACTATAACCCTCAAGTACCCGAGGATACCCAGTATAGTGAATACCATAACTCGTAGTGTCTTTCAAATAGCGCAAAACTCTTTCAAGAGCATACCAATGATCATCTCCAGGATTTGACACAAATCGACTCAGTTTGCTTATAGCAAAGGAGATGTCAGGTCTAGTAGCGCTGGCTAAATACATGAGCGAGCCAATAATTTGAGAATATGTCAATTGATCATTAGCAGTCCTTCGATTCTTTCGAAGTAGCACACTCGAATCATAAGGCGTTGGAGAAAAATTGCAGTCGCTATACCCGAAGCGACTCAATATCTTTTCCACATAGTGAGACTGAAGCAATGTAATCCCACCATTGTCATCCTTTAGTAGCTTGATGTTTAAGATTGCATCAGCCACTCCCAAGTCCTTCATCTCAAAGCAGCGAGATAGGAACTCTTTGACCTCCTCAATAACAGCGAGGTTGGTCCCAAATATCAATATGTCATCAATATAGAGACACATAATAACTCCCTCGCCCCCACCATGGCGATAGTACACACATTTGCCAGCTTCATTTACAACAAAGCCTTCAGCAGTTAAAGTTCTTTCAAACTTCTCGTGCCACTTCTTAGGAGCTTGCTTAAGACCATACAAAGACTTCACTAACTTACACACCTTTCCCTCTTGACCATCTACTACAAATCTGCCAGGCTGCTCCATATAAATTTCCTCATCTAGCTCTCCATTTAGAAAAGCTGTCTTAACGTCCATTTGATGAACGAGAAGACCATGTGAGGCAGCCAAGGAAAGTAGTACTCGAATAGTGGTCAATCTGGCTAGAGGTGAGTAGGTATCGAAGAAGTCTTCACCTTCCTTTTGGGTATAACCCTTAGCCACAAGATGTGCCTTATACTTTTCAATAGTACCATCAGGTCTAAGCTTTTTCTTGAACACCCATTTACATCCTACATGTTTACACCCATAAGGACGATCAGTTACTTCCCAAGTACCATTAGCTAAGATGGATTCCATCTCGCTTCGGACAGCTTCATTCCAGTAGTCAGCATCTTGAGATGCATAGGCTTCTGAAATAGAAGTGGGAGTATCATCCATAAGGTACACAATGAAAACATCACCAAATGACTTTGCAGTCCTTTGTCTTTTGCTCCTTTTGGGAGCTTCATTGTCATCCTCCACAGGATCATCAGAGTGTTCTATCAGCATAGTGGGTTCAGAAATTATAGAAAATTCCTGACTAGAACTAGTCATCTCCTGATTTGATGAGCTAGACATCCCTTTCATAGGAAAGATGTCCTCAAATAAAGTCGCATCATTTGACTCCATAATTGTACCAACATGCATGTAGGATATCTCAGATTTTACTATCAAAAATCTATAGCCAATGCTATGAAAAGTATATCCCAGAAAAACACAATCAACGGTTTTTGGTCCAAGCTTTCGCTTCTTAGGTATTGGAATATTGACTTTCGCCAAACAACCCCAAGTTCGTAAGTAAGAGAGTTTAAGCCTTTTCTTTTCCCATTCCTCAAATGGAGTTATGGTTTTATCCTTTACAGGAACACGGTTTAGTACATGACACGCAGTCATTAGCGCGTCCCCCCACCATTCCTTGGAAAGACCCGATGTATCTAACATGACGTTAACCAAATCAGTTAGAGTGCGGTTCTTCCTTTCGGCCACCCCATTTGACTGAGGTGAGTAGGGAGGCATCCTCTCATATATAATACCATGTTCCATACAGAATAAATCAAATTTGTTTGAAAAGTACTCTCCACCATGATCTGACCTTAGCCGCTTGATTTTAAGATCAAGTTGGTTTTCTGCCTTAGCTTTATAGATTTTGAAGTAGTTGAAACCTTCATCTTTAGATTTCAGAAGATAAACATAGCAGTATCTAGTGGAGTTATCAATCAACGTCATAAAGTATCTTTTTCCACCTTTTGTCAACACACCATTCATCTCACAAAGATCTGAATGTATAAGTTCTAGCGATGCTAAGTTTCTCGGTTCCGCAGCCATATGAGACTTGCGGGGTTGCTTTGCTTGCACACAAACTTGGCACTTATAACCTTTGACAGTGGTAAATTTTGGAATTAAACTCATATTGGTTAGCCGCGTCATGCAACCAAAGTTAATATGACAGGGTCATGAATGCCAAACATTGGACTCATTATCATTGCAAACATGATTAATAACTTTAGTACATGAGTCTGACAAAGACAAGCGGAACAGACCTCCGCACTCATAACCCTTTCCAACAAATTGTACATACTTAGAAATTACAACTTTATTGGACTCAAAAACCAACTTAAAGCCATCTCGACATAAAAGCGATCCGCTGACGAGATTCTTATTGATGGAGGGAACGTGCTGCACATTCTTCAGCTGTACGGTCTTCCCCGAAGTAAACTTCAGATTTACCGTACCAACAACATGAACAGAAGCACGTGATCCGTTTCCCATCAACACGGAAGAGGACCTTGAGACCTAATAAGAGGAAAACATGGAAATATCAGAACATACATGTGTATTAGCACCCATGTCTATCCACCAATCAGGAGAATGACATACTGAAAGGATAGTAGGTAAAATACCGTACCCAACATCCTTCATCTCAGTATCGCTAATAACAACATTAGCGGCTTTGCTGCTGTTTCCATGTTGACGCTTGTCAAAGCGATTAGGACAGCTAGGAGCCCAATGATCAGGATCACCACAGATGTGGCAAGAGCCTTTCCTCTTAACATTTTTCTTCTTGAAGTTGGTTGAGTGCGTGGCCTTGTTCTTGCCATCAAACTTCCCCTTTCCTTCAGTTTTGTTCTTATTCTTAAACTTGTGGGATTGGAAGTTTTTCCTCTGCACCAAATTGGCAGTAGAACCTCCATCAAATCCTCGAGAAGTTTTGTCCTTTGCTCTCGCCTTCTCTTCCACATGAAGAGACCCAATGAGATCCGTAACGGAAAACTCTTGTCTCTTATGTTTTAGAGAAGTAGCAAAGTTCCTCCACAAGGGAGGAAGCTTGGAAATAATGCCACCAGCCACAAATTTGTCCGGTAAGGAACACTTGAACTGCTCAAGTTCTTTGGCAAGTGATTATATCTCATGAGCTTGCTCAATGATGGAGCGCTCATCAACCATCTTGTAGTCATAGAATTGCTCCATGACATACAACTCAGTGCCAGCGTCCGAGACCCCAAACTTGGCCTCGAGCGCTTCCCGCGCGTCCTTGCCATTATCAAATGACATATACGGGTCAACAATGTTGTCCCCAAGAACACTGAACAAAGCCGCCATGAACATGGTATCGGCTTTCTTAAAGTTTGCTTCCTGCTCAGCAGAAATATCTCCTTCAGGCTTGCCAAGAGTGGCGCTATAACAGTTTAGGTTTTCAAACCAGAGAACTGCTCTCTTGCACCATATCTTATAGTGCATGCCATCAAAAGGAGGTGGCCTAGTAGCCGCGGCTACACCAGTGGAATTCAATTACCTATAATCAGGTTTTTGGATTGTTGGAAATATAAGCAATAATCCATATGATTTAATCTGAATAATAAATTGATAAAGCATGATCATATAAACGGTACTAAAACCAATTATGCAGATCAACAAAGTAGATGAACATATTAGATCTGTAGAAGATAAACCTATCACATCTACATCAAATGCTAGAACAAAGAACTCTAGCATAATCCGAAAGAGACAATTGAGTATCACGTATAGTGTAGGCTGAACAGCAGCCGTAGCGGTCGCAGCAGCGTCGCCCATGTTGAGGTTGTCGAAGAGGTCGCTGACGTTCGGGAAGAAGTCGTCGTTCGGGAACTTGTCGTCGGACGACGTCGTGGTTGCCAGTAGTCGCGCTTGAGCGCTCCCCAAAAACCTGATCGCCTCTCACCCGTACAAGGTTCACGAGAGGCGGGGTTCCGGAGGCCTACTGTCCCGATCTGCGGTGCACGCTGCAAGCCGGGATGGGGAAGACGAAAGCGGCAGCGCAAGGTTCTGGAGGTAGGCGCGTGTGTGGATTGATTTACCGATTAGGTTTAGTGCAGACGCTTATATAGTGCAGGTTAGGGAGATCGTGGGCTCAGCCCACGTCCGAGTCGGTAACAGCCACGTCCATAAAAACTGGAAACGGCTATAATTAACGCGTCCGTTAATGACTCATAATCAGTTTTTCCAACCAGCAAAATAAATCTCGGCTCAGCGAGATTCCCGCAAGCCGCGGAGCGCGCGCATCGTGACGAGGCGAGGCGTGGCGAGGCGAGGTGGACGGCGTCGGAGGAGGAATGCGCGAGGGCTACTCTTCTTGTCACACCTTAGTGAGTGGTGCAACACTCTACTATATAAGATGGTCCAACTCCCCTTTAACTAGCAATGTGGGACTAACTTTAGCACCACTAGCACAGCCATATGCTGCCATATAC
Source organism: Avena insularis (assembly GCA_023614405.1). Taxonomy (NCBI): domain Eukaryota; kingdom Viridiplantae; phylum Streptophyta; class Magnoliopsida; order Poales; family Poaceae; genus Avena; species Avena insularis. Next base: position 295,514,326 of record CM042689.1, on the reverse strand, counting down.
AAGTGGGCCAAAGAGAATTTCAGAATTTGTCTAATGGGCCAGCAGCCCAAAACTCATCAAATTCCAACACATACCTTGGGGGCGAGGTTTTCCTCCCAATGGTGCAAGGTATGGTCGCACGCGCCCATACAACTGGTTGTTACGCGGCCAGTAACTTTGCTTCAATTCTGATGTTTGCTCGAGGATACAGTATGGGCGGGCGGTATGACCGCGTCCGACCGTACCAGTGGTCGTTATGATGACTGTGTCCTGCGGTAAAAATTGGCACTTCTATTTTCTGATGCTGCGATGTGGTACGGGCACGGGGTACGGGTATTTCTCACCATAGCAGTGGTCGTTATGCCACCTGTAAGCTGTAAAATCTCGAAGAATTTGATTAGTAGCTTCATGCGCCTTTGCACATCTTTAGCAAAAGGCAAAATAACATCAAATAGTCTTTGTAAAAATTAGCAATACCTTAAGGCCATGTGTTAGCAACATATAAAATCAAGGATTACCTTATTTTCTTCTCTCCTCTCCATAGGTATTCTTGAACACTCTTTATTAAAAACAAAAACAAAAAACAAAACTAACACAAGAATAAAAACTTTTATTTCACATGGGTTGCCTCCCATGAAGCGCTTCTAGTTAAGGTCAATTAGTTTGACCCAAATGGTGATCATTTATGTTTAGTGAGTGGGACACCCACTCCAAAGTAATTATCTTTTAGCATTATTATACCATCATCATTATTAGGTTTGGCCTTCTTGTTCCTAAGGAAGTGGACTATAAAAGGATCTCTAGATGGTAGTTCTATTCTCACATTCCCTTCATGCAAATTGATTAAGGCTTTAACAGTTCTTAGGAATGGCCTCCCTAGAATTATATGAGCTATGGGATCTTCGGGCATGTCCACTATAACAGATCAATAAGTGCGGGACTACCTTTAATTTCTACTACTATATTTTCTTTAATCCCAATAGCTTGTTTATATGTAGAACCAGCTATATGGAGTCTCATTTCAGTTGTTGTAAATGGCCCCAAGTTTAATTTATTGAATAAGCTCTTGGAAATTGTAGAGACGCTTGCACCAAGATCACAAAGTATAGAAATCTCATTAATTCCAACCTTAATTTTAAAAGTGGGCTCAAATATATCATCTACTACCTCCATACCGGTTTATTGGGCTATGGAGCTTAATAAATACGTTTGACTACAAATTTGATCAACTAAAATATGAATCATATGTCACAAAAACTATATCATTAGAAAGAGCTTTTAAATAACAATCAAATGGTGTAATTTTTGTTATATAATTCATGTTTTATTGATAAATCTTATGATCAAACTTTTTTATTAAACTTCGTGTTAGCCCATTAAACCAGTATGGATGTAGTAGCTTAGCAGGGAGCTTATTGATGTCTCCGAAAAGCACCATCTTTTTCCGTGTTTAAACATTGTTTTTTGTCAATCAGTTGACATTATTCTCTCTTAGTTTACCACTAATGACTAATTATTTCAAATATATGCAAATCCTTCCTTTGATTTATGTTATGCATAAAATCACACTTTCGTTGCGAAATTTGGAGTCATAAATGATGATTTTGAGGAAGTTTTGATGACCAAGTTTTGCTGGAGCATTTACTAGACACTAGCCAGCATAACGACCACTGGTATGGGTGCGCCCCGCCCGTATCGCCCGACCGTACGGGGTGGCGGCAGCTTCATCTCATCAAACCCTACAACTCTCGTGAAGACGCCTGATGGCTCCAAAAAGCGCCATGTTTCTTCGCGTTTAAACATTGTGTTTACCAAGCATTCGACATTATTCTCTCTTGATTTGACACTAATAACTAATTATTGCAAAGATATGCAAATGCTTCCTTTGATTTATATTGTGCAGGAAATCACACTTTTATTGCGAAATCTGGAGTCATAAATGATGATTTTGAGAAAGTATTGACGACCAAGTGGAGCTCAAGCCAGGCCGCAGCCAGAGTTACGACCATTGGTATGGGCGCACCCCGCCCGTACCGCCTGACCATACGGGTTGGCGGCTGCTTCGTCTCATCAAACCCTATAACACTCGTGAAGATGCTTATATATTTTAAGGTCCCTGCCGCCACACAGAGGGTCGCCATTGTCAGATTACATCACATCACCACCAAAGGAGATCCACACCATAGTTCATCCCTTCCACCCCCATCCTCTCCATTAGCCATAGTCATTACTTTGTACTTGAGATCTTCTTGTGATTCGGCGACCATTGTAAGAATATTTGATTTCTATCTAAGTATTGCACAATATTTTCTATCCATGATCTTATTGATATGAGTGAGTAGTTCTAACAGGCTGCGAGTTGGGAAAAACCTTGCATGTTTATGTGTATCTAATCTATGGGAGAATTGTGTATTTGTTTATAAGAGGGATTTGTATCATTTGTTTATTTGTCTCTTGCCTCAATCTTTGGACTTGTAGGTACCCAAGATCACAAAGATTGATCAAGGCTTGAGGTGAGATGATTGGCTAGCGGTGATCTCATAGGAACCTCAGTGACAACAAGGGTAGCACGGTCTTCGCTTAGTGACCCATTTTGGGTCACAACAACATCACCACTTAATGCTTTGATCCGTGTTTTGCACTTAACAATCATTTGTAACCCGGTGCTTCGTGGTACACTTGGCTGGATCAAAAGACTATTGCTATGCATGTGGCCTCTAAGGGGCTCTAGTATATTAGGATGTGTTTCCCACAAAAGATAATCTCTATTGGAACCTTACACATAAATGTGCTTATTATAATCCTTTATCCCATATGACATGTAGATGCAGGTGAATATTCAACCCTCGCCTATCTCCATCCATTATTTCAACCACAATATAAACTAAACTAGATTGGTCGGGGAAACAAAGGTAAAATCGAAAAAACAAAGTCTTGTAGATGTGTCCTTATTTTTATTCCTATTAGCGTTGTTTCCCAAGGATTCGATAAACCTAGGTCTACTAGGAAAAAAGCTATTATACTACATCCTCAATCCGGATTAAAGGTATCAACCCTTTTTTTGCCGCCGTTGCCGGGGAAGTAATTCGCTTTCCTAGTGAGAGACCTTGTTTTTAGATTTAATTTTTTGATTGTAGTTTATTTATTTTTATTAGTTTACTTTCTTGTTATCTATTTGAAAACCCCCCAAAAAATAGTTACTTGTTTATTTTTTGTCTTACTTTAAAAATACTAGAAAGAAAGAGCCATGGCTTAAAAGAAACTTGGGGAGTATGCTACTCCCACTGATGATTTTATTCGTGCACCTATTACTCAGCCCACTGTTGATGCGGAAGCGTATGATATTAACCCTAACCTTTTGAGTTTGGTTTAGCAGAACCAATTTGGAGGCTCATCTTTTGAAGATTCAAGTTTTCACTTAAATACATTTACTGAAATTTGCGACATGATGCGTATTAAGGATGTTGATCCAAATGCTATTAAATTACGATTATTTCCTTTCTCTCTTAGAGGAAAGGCTAAGGAGTGGTTACTAACTCTACCTAAGAGCACTATCTGTTGGAGATATGCCCTAGAGGCAATAATAAATGTAGTTATTATTATATCTTTGTGTTTATGATAAATGTTTATATTCATGCTATAATAGTATTAACAAGGAAACATTAATACTTGTGTGAATTGTAAACTTAATTTGAAGTCCCTAGTATAGCCTCTATACTTCACTAGCTTGTTGGTTGATTGATGATTGTGGTTTCCCTATCATGAACATTGAGATGTTATCAACAACAAGATCATATCGTTAGGAGAATGATATGGTGGACATACTCCTATAGATAAGCGTAGCATAAAGATCAAGTCATTTCAATAGTTCAATTGCTATATGCTTTCTGATACATAGTAACCTAATTCCTTCGACCATGAGATCATGCATATCACCTTTACTGGATGGATGCTTTGATGTCATCAAACACCACACCGTAACAGGGTGGCTATAAAGGTGGCATTGAGTGTTTGGAAAGTATTGGTTGAAACACATGGATCAAGAGTGGGATTTGTCCATCCACATGACGGATAGATATTCTCTGGGCCCTCTCGGTGAAATGTCATCCAATTAGCTTGCAAGCATGTGACTTGGTCACAAGGGATCACATATCACGGGAACGAGAAAAGAGTACTTATCAGTAACGAGGTTGAACTAGGTATGCAGAGATACCGACGATCATAACCTCGGATAAGTAACATATCGTGAGACAAAGGGAAATTGGTATCGTATGTAAGTGGTTCATTCGATCGCAAAAGAAATCGTAGAAATATGTGGGAGCCATATGAATTTCCAGATTCCTCTATTGGTTATTGTTCGGAGAAGTGTCTCGATCATGTCCGCATAATTCACGAACCGTAGGGAGACACACTTAAGGATTCGACGTTGTTTGAGTAGTTATGGTATTATGAGAAAGAGACCGAATGTTGTTCGGAGTCTCGGATGGGATCCGGGATATCACGAGGTGATCCGGAATGGTCCGGAGAATAAGATTCATATAAGGAAAGTCCCGTTTCGGAGTAGCGGAATGATTCCGGTGTTTTCATCAGGAACATTCTAGAAAGTCCCGGAATGTCCGGCACTCCGGAGGGGGAAGGGTACATGAATGTGTCATTGCATATTGGAATGATTGCATCATGTACTAGGTGTTCTTGCTGTCCAAAATAAAGGGTTTATTTAAATCCTAAATTGAAAAGTCAAACGGCTAGTTTGAAAGTCAAACGGCAATTTTGGGAAGTGGGAAAAGAGGAGGATTGGTGGAGGCCGAGTTGGAGGAATTCCTCCCTTGGCGGCGCACCTCCCAAGGCCGAGTTGGGAGGAACTCCTCCCTTGGCCAGCCCTCCCACCTATATAAGGAGGGCAGGGCTCCCCTCACACAAGTTTCCTATCCTCTAAACTAAATCCTAGATCTAGACCCGGTTTAGAGCTATTTGGTTTAGAGCCTTCTAATTGGTTTAGAGCCTTCTAATTGGTGTGTCTAATTACTAGACCACTAATAGCCTCTCTCATAAGCTCCACCATACTGCACCGGCTTAAGGCGAGCCTCGGGATTTCCCTCTACCTCCGGTACCACGCCCAGTTGTCTTTGAGGAGAGTGCTACAACCTCCATTGCTGGAACAAGGAGAGGAAGGTCTTCGTCGAGTACCGAGCGTGTGACCGATTGAGGAGCGCTCTTTAACGTGGCCGGAAGGATCGTCTCTGCGATCTTGAGATCGGAAGAAATCGACTACATCACCCACGAGAATCTGCTCTCGTTAAACACTTTGGAATCTTGAGGGTGAGTTATTCCATCGACTCGTTGCTGCAATCTAGTAGATAGATCTTGGCTTGTTTGTTTGTATGCGGTAGAAAATTTTTGTTTTCCATGCTCTGAACCCCTACTGATGGTATCGAGCCGTGTCTATATATATATCTGTTGCGAGTAGAACACAATGGTCATTGTGGGCGTTGATGCTTTTATTGTAGATTGCTTTTGTGTACTTTGCATCTTGCGGTATGTTGGGATGAAGCGGCCGGGCTAACCTTACATGACATCATTCATGAGACTTGCTCCACGCTTGACATGCAACTCGTTTGCATAAGTGGCTTTATGGTGCTGTTTCTCCTAGCATAGTAAAGATCCAATTTACAACGGGTGTGATCAACAATGCTAGTATCAATGTTGTGGTTCTTGTTCGTAAGTTAGAACGACACTTATTGAAAGCCCCAAACCACGTAAAATATGCAAAGAAAGTAGAGGCGTCTAACTTTGTTTTGCGAGGGTGTGCCGTGATGTGATATGGCCATGATTGTGATTATATTTGATGTATGCAATGTTCCTTATTGTAAGTTGGCAACGGCAGGAGCCATATGGTTGTCTTTAATTTCTGTTAAGACCTGCGTGTCTATTCAAAATAGTTGTAATAGTTGAAGCTGGTGGGCGACAACCATGAAGAAGCGTCATTGACCTTGATGCTATGCGGTGATGATGGAGATCATGTTCGTGCTTGAAGATGGAGATCGGAAGCACAAAGAAGAAAGGCCATATCATATCACATATAATGAATTGCATGTGATGTTAATCCTTTATGCATCTTGTATTGCTTAGTAGGACGGTAGCATTATAAGATGATCCCTCATGCACATAAATTTCAAGTTCTAAAGTGTTCACCCTTAGTATGCACCGTTGCCAAAGCTTGCTGCTCAAGCACGTGATGATCGGGTGTCTTTGATTCAGCGGGTGAATACAACGTACGCAAGCCAGATTTGGTTATGCGGAAGCGAAGGTTTGAGCTTGATGAGCCTTGCATGTACGGACATGGCCGCCGGAACCCGGATCGCCGAAAGGTAAAGCATGAATCATATAGTAGATATGATGAACATGATGATTGTTCGCCATTAAAACTATATCAACTCGTGATGATCGGTGTTGATGTAGTGGATTTGGTTCGTGTGATCACTAAAACAATGTGAGGGATGTTGTTTTGGTGGGAGTTCACCTAGTTTAATTTCATTAATTAATTTGAACTCAATTTGTCATAAACTTAGTCTACACTATGGCAAATATGTTGTAGATCAATGGCAGCCCCTACCATCAATTTTAATGCGTTCCTAGAGAAAGAAAAGTTGAAAAACAATGGAAGAAACTTCGCGGATTGGTTCCGCAATTTGAGGATTGTCCTCACAACTGGTAATTTGACCTATGTCTGGATGCACGCTAGGTGACCCACTGCACTGATGCTACCGATGAAGTAAAGAATGTTTACCTCGCTCGGAAGAATCGGTACTCCATAGTTCGATGTGCTATCTTGTATGGTTTAGAATCGGAGCTTGAGAAAAGGTTTGAAGAGTCGATCCATATGATATTGTCGAGGATCTCAAATTAATCTTTGAGACTCATGCGGCAATTGAAAGTTATGAAGCTTACGAAAAGTTCTTTAACGCAAGATGGAAGAGGGTAGCTCGTCGGTGAGCATGTGCTTAAGATGTGCAGGCACGCAAATAAACTCCAAAGTTTGGGTATAGTGATTCCTAATACTTTGGGGTTTACCGCATCCTCAATCACTACCACCAAGTTACAAGAACTTTGTGATGAACTACAACATGCGTAACATGAACAAAGAGTTGCGAACTATTTGCTATGTTAAAATCTGCGAAGTGGAGATCAAGAAAGAGCACCAAGTGTTGATGGTCAATAAGACCACCAAATTCAAGGAAGGCAAGTCTAAGCAAAGGGATACTTCAAGAAGGGTGGTAAGAAAGCTGCCACGACGAAGAGGACCAAGGCTAGACTCAAGCACGATCTTGAGTGCTTTTCTTGCAAGGGTAGGTCCTTTGGGCGGAATTGCCCAAAGTACTTGGCGGATTTGAAGAACGGCAACATCAAGAAGAAAGGTATATCTGATATACATGTTATTGATGTGTATCTCACTAGTATTCGTAGTAGTGCAGGTATTTGATCTTGGTTCGGTTGCTCATATTTGTAACTCTAAGCAGGGCTGCAGAATAAGCGGAAGCTAGTGAAGAACGAGGTGACGATCGGCGTGGGAAGCGGATCAAAGGTTGATGTGATCGCGATCGGCACGCTACCTCTTCATCTACCATCGGGATTAGTTTTATACTTAAATAATTGTTATTTGGTGCTGCGTTAAGCATGAACATTATATCGGGATCTTGTTTATTGCGAGGCGGTTACTTGTTTAAATCCGAGAATAATGGTTGTTCGATTTATATGAGTAATATGTTCTATGCACATGCACCTTTGATAGATGGTCTATTCATATTGAATCTCGATAGTGGAAATACACATATCAACAACATTGAGGCTAAACGTTTGAAATCAGCGATAATTCGACCTATATGTGTAATCGTCGTCTTGGTCACATTGGTGAAGCGTATGAAGAAACTCCATTCGATGGACTTCTTGAATCACTTGATTTTGAATCACTTGAAAGATGCGAGGCATGTCGATGGGTAAAATGACTAAGACTCCAGTCTATGGAATTATGGAGCGAGCTACAGACTTATTGGAAATCATACATACCGATGTGTGTGGTCCAATGAGTGTGGCATCACGCGCTGGTTATCGTTATGTTCTTACCTTCACGGATGACTTGAGTAGATATGGGTATATCTATTTCATGAAACATAAGTCCGAAACTTTCGAGAAGTTTAAGGAGTTTCAAAGTGAGGTAGAGAATCAACATAACAAGAAGATTAAATTTCTACGTTCTGATCGTGGAGGTGAATATCTAAGTTACGAGTTTGGCGAGCATTTGAAGAAATGTGGAATACTTTGTGATTGACACCCGGGAACACCACAGCGTAATGGTGTGTCGAACGTCGTGTCGAACTCTCTTAGATATGGTTCGTTCTATGATGTCACTTACAGATTTACCGCTATCATTTTGGGGTTATCCATTAGAAACAACCGCATTCACTTTAAATAGGGCACCGTCTAAATCCGTTGAAACGACACCATATGAATTATGGTTTGGGAAGAAACCTAAATTGTCGTTCCTTAAAGTTTGGGGATGCGAAGCCTATGTAAAGAAGTTACTGACGGACAAGCTTGAACCCAAAGCGGAAAAATGCGTCTTCATAGGATACGAAGGAAACTATTGGGTATACCTTCTATCATAGATCCGAAGGCAAAATCTTCATTGCCAGAATGGATCCTTTCTAGAAGAATTTCTCTCGAAAGAAGTGACTGGAAGGAAAGTAGAACTTCGACGAGGTTGTCGAACCTTCTCTCGAAATTGCGAGTAGCGCAAGACCGGAAGAAGTTCTGTGGTGCCTGCACCAATAAGAGAGGAAGCTAATGATGGTGATCATGAAACTTCGGTTGAAGTTGCTCTGAGCCTCGGAGGTCAACGAGAACTCGTACCACTCCAGTTGGTATGATTCCGTTATGAATGTCATGTTGGTGGACAACACCGATGACCCGAGACATATGAGGAAGCGATGATGAGCCCGATTCCAATAAATGGCAAGAAGCCATGAAATCCGAGATTGGATCCATGTACGAAAACCAAGTATGGACTTTGGTGGACTTACGGATGGCGGAAGGCTGTCGAGAACAAATGGATTTTCAAGAAGAAAGCAGATCTTGATGGTAATGTTCATCTATAAAGCTCGACTTGTCGCAAAAGGGTTTCGACAAATTCAAGGAGTTGACTACGATGAGACTTTCTCACCAGATGGCGAAGCTAAAGTCTGTGAGGATTATGTTAGTGTCGCTGCATATTATGATTATGAGATATGGCGGATGGATGTCAAAACAACATTCCTCAATGGAGACATTGATGAAGAGTTGTATATGATGCAACCCAAAGGTTTTGTCGATCCTAAAGATGCTAACAAGGTATGCAAGCTTCAACGGTCCATCTATGGATTGAAGCAAGCATCCGAAGTTGGAATCAACGTTTTGATAAGGTAATCAAAGTTTTGGTTTTATACAAACTTATGGAGAAGCTTGTATTTACAAGAAAGTGAGTGGGAGCTCTGTAGCATTCCTAATACTGTATGTGGATGACATATTGTTGATTGGGAATGATGTAGACCTTCTTAATAGTGTCAAAGAGTATTTGAATAATAGTTTTTCAATGAAGGATCTTGGCGAAGCAACTTACATATTAGGCATAAAGATTTATAGAGATAGATCGAAGCCAAATATCATTGTCACAAAGTACATATTTGGACAAAGTTCTAAAGAGGTTTGGAATGGAAGATAGCAAGAAAGGGTTCTTGCCCATGTTGCTAATCGACCTTGAGTAAAACTCAAAGTCCGACATCGGCAGAAGATAGAGAAAGGATGAGTAAGACTCCCTATGCCTCAGCCATAGGATCTCTAATGTATGCCATGCTATGTACTAGACCCGACATCGCATATGCTGTTAGTCTAACTAGCAGATATCAAAGTGATCGAGTGGATCATTGGACAATGATCAAAAACATCCTTAAGTACTTGAGAAGAACTAAGGATATGGTTCTTTCTTATGGAGGTGATGAACAGCTCGTTGTTAATGGTTACACCGATGCTAGTTGGAACACCGATCCGATGATTCTAAATCACAATCTGGATACGTATTTATTTTGAATGGTGCAGTGATTAGGCGGAGGAGTGCAAAGCAAAGCGTTGTGGCGAGATCTTCAACGAATCGGAATACATGGCTGCTTGGAGGCTTCACAAGCGATATGGATGAAAGAGTTCATTACAGCTGGGTGTGGTTCCAAGTCGCTGGACCCAATGTCTATCTCTGTGATAACATGGGCGCCATAGCCAATGCAAGAACCAAGGTCACACAAGAAGTGAAGCATATCAAGCTACGTTTTCACGCTATTCGAGAACATATCCAGGATGGGGATATAAAGATTTGCAAAGTACACACAGATCTGAATGTGGCGGATCCGTTGACTAAACCTCTCCAGGGCAAAACATGACCAACACCAAACTGCCATGGGTGTTGGGTATATTACCATGTAATCTAGATTAGATGACTCTAGTGCAAGTGGGAGACTGTTGGAGATATGCCCTAGAGGCAATAATAAATGTAGTTATTATTATATCTTTGTGTTTATGATAAATGTTTATATTCATGCTATAATAGTATTAACAAGGAAACATTAATACTTGTGTGAATTGTAAACTTAATTTGAAGTCCCTAGTATAGCCTCTATACTTCACTAGCTTGTTGGTTGATTGATGATTGTGGTTTCCCTATCATGAACATTGAGATGTTATCAACAACAAGATCATATCGTTAGGAGAATGATATGGTGGACATACTCCTATAGATAAGCGTAGCATAAAGATCAAGTCATTTCAATAGTTTAATTGCTATATGCTTTACGATACATAGTAACCTAATTCCTTCGACCATGAGATCATGCACATCACCTTTCTGGATGGATGCTTTGATGTCATCAAACACCACACCGTAACAGGGTGGCTATAAAGGTGGCATTGAGTGTTGGAAAGTATTGGTTGAAACACATGGATCAAGAGTGGGATTTGTCCATCCACATGACGGATAGATATTCTGGGCCCTCTCGGTGAAATGTCATCCAATTAGCTTGCAAGCATGTGACTTGGTCACAAGGGATCACATATCAGGAACGAGAAAAGAGTACTTATCGATGTGAGGTTGAACTAGGTATGCAGAGATACCGCGATCATAACCTCGGATAAGTAACATATCGTGAGACAAAGGGAAATTGGTATCGTATGTAAGTGGTTCATTCGATCGCAAAGAAATCGTAGAAATATTTTGGAGCCATATGAATTTCCAGATTCCTCTATTGGGTATTGTTCGGAGAAGTGTCTCGATCATGTCCGCATAATTCACGAACCGTAGGAGACACACTTAAGGATTGACGTTGTTTGAGTAGTTATGGTATTATGAGAAAGAGACCGAATGTTGTTGAGAGTCTCGGATGGGATCCGGGATATCACGAGGTGATCCGGAATGGTCCGGAGAATAAGATTCATATAAGGAAAGTCCCGTTTGAGATGGCGGAATGATTCCGTGTTTTCATCAGGAACATTCTAGAAAGTCCGGAATGTCCGAAGCACTCGGAGGGAAGGTACATGAATGTGTCATTGCATATTGGAATGTTTGTATCATGTACTTGGTGTTCTTGCTGTCCAAAATAAAGTGTTTATTTAAATCCTAAATTGAAAAGTCAAACGGCTAGTTTGAAAGTCAAACGGCAATTTTGGGAAGTGGGAAAAGAGGAGGATTGGTGGAGGCCGAGTTGGAGGAATTCCTCCCTTGGCGGCGCACCTCCCAAGGCCGAGTTGGGAGGAACTCCTCCCTTGGCCAGCCCTCCCACCTATATAAGGAGGGGCTCCTCCTTACACACACAAGTTTCCTATCCTCTAAACTAAACCCTAGATCTAGACCCGGTTTAGAGCTATTTGGGTTTAGAGCCTTCTAATTGGTTTAGAGCCTTCTAATTGGTGTGTCTAATTACTAGACCACTAATAGCCTCTCTCATAAGCTCCACCATACTGCACTTTTGGCTTAAGGCGAAGCCTGCGGATTTCCCTCTACCTCCGGTACCACGTTGTCTTCTTAGGAATCGCGAGAGAGTGCTACAACCTCCATTTTCTGGAACAAGGGAGAGGAAGGTCTTCGTCAGTACCGAACGTGTGACCAATCGGGAGGCGCTGCGGAACGTGGCGCGGAAGGATCGTCTCTGCGATCTTGAGATCGGAAAGAGTACGACTACATCACCCACGAGAATCTGCTCTCGTTAAACACTTTGGAATCTTCGAGGGTGAGTTATTCCATCGACTCGTTGCTGCAATCTAGTAGATAGATCTTGGCTTGTTTTCCATGCTACGAACCCCTACACTATCACATCTTGGCAGGAATGTACTATTCTCTTTATGACTAAATTTTTTCCCCAGCTAAAATTATGCAACTAAGATCCAATATTACAATTTTTAGACAAGAAGACCGCGAGCCACTAGCGCTTGCATGGTAAAGGATGAAAGAAGCCATAATTAACTGTCCTAGTCATGGGATGTAAGAATGGCTAATATTGCATTTATTTTATAATGGCCTTCACCCAATATCTAAGTCTATGCTAGATACTGCAGCAGGAGGAACTATCATGGGAAAGCTGGTAAGTGTTTCATAAAAACTACTTGATGATATGCAAAGCAACCATGCTCAGTGGCATATGGAAAGAACCTCAAAAAGGGTGAGTTCAAACATCGAGGTAAATAATGAAGAGCTTACTACAAAGGTAGATGAATTACTTAATATAGTAAAGGGTAAGCAAGATACCCAAGTTAATGCTATCTCTACTGATGTTAATGATGTTTATTTTATAGCTCATATTCCATATAACCCTGCATGGAAAAATCAAAACTTTACTTCTAATGTTCAAAAACATTATTCTAGTCCTGCGGGAGCTCCTTATAATAACTTTGATAATCATAATGGAGCAAACCATGGTAATCGCTCATTTGAACATACTGTATTGGTAAATTATCTAATCAAGCCGTTGCAATTAGAAATAATGTGCAGGCTCTATAGGAAAGGACAAATACCATAGAATCTCAATTGGGCAAGGTATACGAGAGCCAAGCTCTCATACTTGCAAAATTCGCTGGAAAGCCCAAGCCAAATCCGGTGGAAGACCTCAAGATGATAAGGGTCAAAAATAATGACGGCAAGCCTGAAGAGCTAGACTAGCAACGCACCAACACCCGAATATACCATGGAAGATCTACTAAAAATGATCACCGTCAAGAATCCTGATATTGAAAAAGGTAATAATGCTACCTCTATCAACAATTTATTCAACAAGTGGCATCTAAATTTAGAGAGTTAGAAATGGAGTATAAAAGACTAGATGATAAGCTTCCTTCTAAGCTAGATGCCCACTATTAAAATTAAGATTGGGGTTAATGAGATAACTGCACTTTGTGCTCTCGGTGCAAGCATCTCAATGATTTCCAAAAGCTTATTTGATAAACTAAACTTGGGGCCATTTGCATCTAGTGAAATGAGACTCCATCTAGTTGATTCTACATTTAAGCAAGTTGTTGGGATTAAAGAAAATATAGTAGTAGAAATTAAAGGCAGTCCCGCACTTATTGATCTAGTTATAGTGGACATGCCCGAAAATTCCATAGCTCCTATAACTATAGGCAGGCCATTCTTAAGAACTATTAAAGCTTTAATAAATTTGCATGAAGGGAATGTGTGAATGTGACTACCATCTAGATATACTTTTATAGTCTACTTCCCTAGGAAGAAGAAGGCCAAGCTTAATAATGATGATAGTATAATCATGCTGAAAGCTAATTATTTGGAGTGGTTATTGCACTAATTAAACATAAATGATCACTATCTAGGTCAAGCTAATTGACCTTAACTAGAAGCACTTCATGAGAGGCAATCCATGTGAAATAAAAAGTTTTTATTCTTGCGTTAGTTTAATTTAGTTTTGTTGGTTTTGTTTTGTTTGTTCTTAATAAAAGAGTGTTCAAAAAGATCTTTGGAGAGAGGAGAAGAAATTAAGGTAATCCTCAATTTTATATTTTGCTAACACATGGCCTTAAGGTATAGCTGATTTTTACAAAGCCTATATTGCTATTATTTTGCCTTTTTCTAAGATGTGCAAAGGCGTGTGAAGCTACTATTTATTTACTTGATATTTTACAGCTTTTAGGTGGCATAACGACCACTGGTATAGTTGGAAATGACCATACCACTCGCCCATACCACATCGAGGCACTGGAAAATACAAGTCTCGATTTTTGCTGAAGGACACAACAGTCATAACGACCACTAGTACGGTCGGACGCGGTCATACCTCCTAACCATACCGTATTCTCGAGCAAACATCAGAATTGAAGCAAAATACTGGCCGTGTAACGACCAATCATATAGGCGCGCACGGCCGTACCGTGTGCCCGTACCAAGTTCACCGTTATAAGGGTTCTGTCGATCCCAAGGTTTGTCACTCGGTACGGGCAGGACCCGGTTGTACCTATCTCCCATACCATGCACCCGGCCTCCATATGAACCCAGGAAGACGTAACTTAAAATTCCAAAAATACTATTCTCTTTCGTCTACCTCCAAACTCCACACTATCTCCATTAAATCTTCAATTCTACTTGTTATTTCATCGATTCCTCGCACCCAATCGGTCTAAGGTATGTTTCTACTCTGATTCCCAACTTATTTGCAACCAAAAATTGCTCAATATTTCACCATTATCAATCTAGACTTAGGTCTTATTCTTGAGCTAATCTTGATGTTGAGCATGTTTAGATAGTGTTTAGAGGAGATTCTTCTATAACTAGTGTAGAGGATCATATATGCTATGTTTTTATTAGATTAAATTTTTGATTAGCTTTATTTTTATTTTTGTTATTAGATGAATACAAGGAGCCATACACGTGTGATGGCTGCGGCACAATCCGCACCACCGCTTGATACACTAACCCCCAAGTCATTTGGAATCGAGTTCGCCAAGGACTTTCAGCTGAACCGTTTCAACCGTCTCAAGCTCTAAGAAATCAAGTCCACTAAGTGGGTGTATACCTTTATCCTAAACCAACTTGGTCTCCGTGCTGATTTTGATTTATTATGCAACAATGTTGGTTTGTATGAATTTGTCTTTTAGGATTGTGCCATGTACCACCACTTGACACTTGAGTTTCTCGGCATTGTGACGCATACGGTGACATCTCACTACTGTCTCGAGGAGCAACTTCCTGGAGTTGACTACTTCTACTTCCGACTCATGATTCGTGAGTACTCCTTGACACTCAGCCAATGGGATAACTACTTTGGGTCTGCCAACACCACTACCTACGTACGCTCCACCTCTTTTGTTATAAATCCTACACCCTTGGGCTACGTTAATAGAATGACAATTCGTGGAAACACAACCAAGGGAAACCAAATTGATCATCATGTTGTTTATTATTTGTTTTATGTTATTGCTAACACCTTGAAGGAATATGGTGAGCTTACTAGAGTTAATGAGGAGCACATGATGGTCCTCGCTAAAGCCACATCTCCTAACTATAATTTGACATCAAATTTGGGTGCACTTCTTTTGTTTTATTTTCACCATCAGGGGCTTAAATCTTGTAGTCCCATATACGGAGGAGTCATAACCATGCTTGCACAGGCGCTCCATGTCAACCTAACTGACATCCAACCATTGTATGGAAACCGCCGTCTTGGTTTTTCTACTCTTAGAGCTTGTGGTATGATTTCAAGAATCAATGATAGATATTTCTTCGATATACCTGGAGCGGATCACTTGATCCCTACTCCTTTGCCTAATGGTATCTTCTCTATTAAGGAGGGACGTTTATGTTATGACGCGCAGGTTGAAGAAAATCTACCACAATAATAAGTACCCGTGGATGGAGAAGGGGAAGATGAAGAAGTGTAACAAGAAGGGCCCGAACAAGATGTGCATAAACCAAACTACTACACCACATACGATGATATCTATAGCCTCGAAGGAAGTATCCAAAATATGAACAACCTCTCCATCAACCTTCGGGATGCTACTTCCAACCTCGCCACTCAGTTCCATGATTGGTGCAGCCAATAGAACATGGGTAAGTATCCACCACCACAATGAGTAACAAAAGGGCTTGCAAAATCCTGAGCTTGGGGATGTGTCCCTAGGCAATTTTATTTGTGTAATAATGAGGTTGTACTCCAGCTCCTTGTGAGCTTTGAAACACTCGTGTTGGTCTGTTTCAACACTTTGCTTTTGCTTTTTAGTTTGTTTTTGTTTTTCGTTTGCTTCTGTTTTTCGTTTGTTTTTGTTTTCCTAATCACTTGCTTGGTCGCAAGTTCTTTTCTATTCTTTAAACCCCATCCTCAAAAGTACAAAAATATTTTTCCCTTTTCCCTTTTTCGTGAAAGTGGATTTAAACCTTGCCTCTTTGCATCAATATTATTACAAGAGTGATTTTTCTTGAGTTTTGAAGGAACACATCCTTATAAGGAAGAGGATTATGAAGTCACTCATGAGAGTTATGTACTATGTCTTCCACTTTTTAAGTCTGAATTGTTTATCTTAGTTAGTTGATTTGGTAAGATGATATGCTAGTGGGAGTAATTCAAAATAGTTATAGTAAAGCTTATTATTTGTATGAATGATTAATTGTGGAAGCTTTTGCTCTAGTTCTTGTAGTTAACCGAGTCTTGCCTTGGAATTTTTTATGAATTTTCTTAATGTGTGATTGTCTAGAGAGTTTACCTTTGAAGATACTTAACACCATAAACGTTCTAATAGACCTGACGACACTCTTTAAAGGAGTTGTTTGATTGAAATGAAGTCTAGTGGTAATTGTGATTGCATGCCAAATCTAACCTTGTGGATCAAACCGTGATACTATTTAAAAAGCTCTATGTTTCCCATGCACACCTTTGGATGCCAACAACTCCACTAGCTTTTGAACTTTCTATGGTATAACCCTAGATTTCGGCTATGAGTTGATGACATGGGTGGCATACATGTCACTGTATGGGAAAAATTATTGGTACTCTTGAAAGTTGTGCAAACCATTGTTTAAAAGCATCACCCAATGATCCATATTGAGAAATATCCTTGCAAGAAGGAATAAAAGAGAGAAAGAGAAAAAGGAAAGAGAAAAAGGAAAGAGAAAAAGAAAAGAGAAAAGATATGATGATCCACATAACAAGTCTTTGGCATGATACCTTTACTACTTTATGAA
The DNA here is from genome assembly GCA_023614405.1 of Avena insularis. Classification (NCBI taxonomy): domain Eukaryota; kingdom Viridiplantae; phylum Streptophyta; class Magnoliopsida; order Poales; family Poaceae; genus Avena; species Avena insularis. The sequence goes on along the minus strand of CM042689.1, from coordinate 295,497,093 downwards.
TTTTATTGAGAAGCAATGATTGGAACCGTAGTGTTTTAGATAGTTTTGATTTACCGATGTGGGTGTCAATAAGACACTTCACTATTATGCTACTTTGGACATGAACTCTCTTACTCAATATTGCTATATTAAACATCCTAGTGTTCCTTGGCAAGCTGAGATTTAACTAGAAGAATTGGACTGATTGTTACACTTCTAGTTATTTATACTTATATTAAACTCTACTTTGATTTTCTTGAGTTATTAAAGCTTGTATAGTGTTCTTAGCATCTCTCTAACTTTGATGAGCTTTTCAATATGGAAGAAGTGCTGGACGTATATGGCTACCGACCATAAGTGAATTTATATTCTCGTTCTTTCAAGTTTAAATGCCGAATTCCTTATAGTTCTTTTGTTTCTTCTTGGTCGAGAGCGATCAAGTTTTGAGCTTTGGGGATGTTGATGGCTCCAAAAAGCGCCATCTTCCTCCACGTTTAAACATTGTTTTTCGTCAAGCAATTGACATTATTCTCTCTTGATTTGCCACTAATGACTAATTTTTGCAAATATATACAAATACTTCCTTTGATTTATATTCTGTAGGAAATCACACTTTTATTATGAAATCTGGAGTCATAAATGATGATTTTGAGGAAGTATTGATGACCAATTATTCTTGGAGCTGAAGCCAAGCTGCAGCCAGCGTGATGACCACTGGTACAGACATGCCCCGCCCGTATCGCCCGACTATACAGGGTGGCGGCTGCTTTGTCTCATCAAACCCCACAATACTCGTCAAGACGCCTATATATTTTAAGGTCCCTGCCGCCGCACAAAGGGTCGCCATTTTCAGATTGCATCATAACACCACCAAAGGATATCCACACCATAGTTCATCCTTTCCACCCGCATCCTCTCCATTATCCATAGCCATTACTTTGTACTTGAGATCTCCTTGTGATTTGGCAACCACTACGTACACTCCACCTCTTTTGTTATAAATCCTACACCCTTGGGATACTTTAATAGAATGATAATTTGTGGAAACACAACCAAGGGAAACAATATTGATCATCATGTTGTTCATTATTTGTTTTATGTTAGTGCTAACACCTTGCAGGAATATGGTGAGTTTACAAGAGTTAATGAGGAGGACATGATGGTCCTTGCTAAGGCTACAATTGCTAAATGTACTTATTTTGTTTTATCTTCACCATCACGGGCTTAAATCTCATAGTCCCATATACGAAGGAGGAGTCGTAACCATGATTGCACAGGCGCTCCATGTCAACCTAGGTGACATCCAACAATTGTCTGGAAACTGCCGTCTTGGTTTTTCTACTCTTAGAGCTTGTGGTATAATTGCAAGAATCAATGGTAGATATTTCTTCGATATACCTGGAGCAGACCACTTGATCCCTACTCATTTTCCTAATGGTATCTTCTCTATTAAGCAGGGACGTTTGTGTTATGACGTGCAGGTTGAAGAAAATCTTCAACAATAAGAAGTACCCGTGGATGGAGAAGGAGAAGATGAAGAAGTGGAACAAGAAGGGCCCGAACAAGATGTGCAGAAACCAAAATACTACACCACATACGATGATATCTATAGCCTCGAAGGAAGTATCCAAAATATGAACAGCCTCTCTATCAACCTTCGAGATGCTACTTCCAACCTCGCCACTCAGTTCCATGATTGGTGTAGCCAATAGAACATGGGTAAGTATCCACCACCACAATGAGTAACAAAAGGGCTTGCAAAATCCTGAGCTTGGGGATGTGTCCCTAGGAAATTTTATTTGTATAATAATGAGGTTGTACTCCGCTCCTTGTGAGCTTTGAAACACTCTTGTTGGTCTGTTTCAACACTTTGCTTTTGCTTTTTAGTTTGCTTTCGTTTTTCGTTTGCTTCTGTTTTTCGTTTGTTTTTGTTTTCCTAATCACTTGCTTGGTCGCAAGTTCTTTTCTATTCTTTAAACCCCATCCTCAAAAGTACACAAATATTTTTCCCTTTTCCCTTTTTCATGAAAGTGGATTTAAACCTTGCCTCTTTGCATCAATATTATTACAAGAGTGATTTTTCTTGAGTTTTGAAGGAACACATCCTTATAGGGAAGAGGATTATGAAGTCACTCATTAGAGGTATGTCCTATGTCTCCCAATTTTTAAGTTTGAATTATTTATATTAATTAGTTGATTTGGTAAGATGATATGCTAGTGGGAGTAATTCAAAATAGTTAGAGTAAAGCTTATTATTTGTATGAATGATTAATTGTGGAAGATTTTTCTCTAGTTCTTGTAGTTAACCGAGTCTTGCCTTGGAATTGTTTATGAATTTTCTTAATGTGTAATTGTCTAGAGAGTTTACCTTTGAAGATACTTAACCCCATAGACGTTCTAATAGACCTGACGACACTCTTTAAAGGAGTTGTTTGATTGAAATGAAGTCTAGTGGTAATTGTGATTGCAGGTCAAATCTAACCTTGTGGATCAAACCATGATACTATTTAAAAAGTTCTATGTTTCCCATGCACACCTTTGAATGCCAATAACTCCACTAGCTTTTGAACTTTCTATGGTATAACCTAGATTTCGGCTATGAGTTGATGACATGGGTGGCATACATGTCACTGTATGGGAAAAATTATTGGTACTCTTGAAGGTTGTGCAAACCATTGTTTAAAAGCATCACTCAATGATCCATATTAAGAAATATCCTTACAATAAGGAATAAAAAAAGAGAAACAGAAAAAGAAAAGAGAAAAGATATGATGATCCACATAACAAGTCTTTGGCGTGATATCTTTACTACTTTATGAATTTTCTTGAGAAGCAATGATTGGAATCATAGTGTTTTAGATAGTATTGATTTACCGATGTGGGTGTCAATAAGACACTTCACTATTATGCTACTTTGGACATGAACTCTCTTACTCAATATTGCTATATTAAACATCCTAGTGTTCCTTCGCAATCTAAGAGTTAACTAGAAGAATTGGATTGATTGTTACACTTCTAGTTATTTATACTTATATTAAACTCTACTTTGATTGTCTTGAGTTATTAAAGCTTGTATAGTGTTCTTATCATCTCTCTAACTTTGATGAGCTTTTCAATATGGAAGAAGTGCTGGACGCATATGGCTACCGACCGTAAGTGAATTCATATTCTCATTCTTTCAAGTTTAAATGCTGAATTCCTTATAGTTCTTTTGTTTCTTATTGGTCGAGGGCGATCAAGGTTTGAGCTTTGGGGATGTTGATGGCTCCAAAAAGCGCCATCTTTCTCCACGTTTAAACATTGTTTTTCATTGACATTATTCTCTCTTGATTTGCCACTAATGACTAATTTTTGCAAAGATATGCAAATACTTCCTTTGATTTATATTGTGCAGGAAATCACACTTTTATTGTGAAATCTAGAGTCATAAATGATGATTTTGAGAAAGTATTGGTGACCAAGTATTCTTGGAGTTGAAGCCAGGCTGCAGCCAGCGTGATGACCACTGGTACAGGCATGCCCCGCCAGTATCGCTCGACTGTACAGGGTGGCGGCTGCTTTGTCTCATCAAATCCCACAATACTCGTGAAGATGCCTATATATTTTAAGGTCCCTGCCGCCGCGCAGAGGGCCACCATTCTCAGATTGCATCATAACACCACCAAAGGATATCCACACCATAGTTAATCCCTTCCACCCCCATCCTCTCCATTAGCCATAACGATTACTTTGTACTTGAGATATCCTTGTGATTTGGCAACCATTGTAAGAATATTTGATTTCAATCTAAGTATTGCACAATGTTTTCTATTCTTGATCTTATTGTTATGAGTGAGTGGTCCTCACGGGCTGCGGGTTAGGGAGAAACCTCACAACATTTGTGTGTATATAATCTATGTTAGAATTGTGTATTGGTTTGTAAGAGGGATTTGTATAATTTGTTTGTTTGTCTCTTGACTCGACATTTAGACTTGTAGGTACCCAAGATCTCGGAGATTGATCAAGGCTTGAGGTGAGATGCTTGGAAAGCGGCGATCTCATAGGAACCTCAGTGACAACAAGGGTAGTATGGTCTTCGCTTAGCGACCCATTTGGGATCACAACAACATCACCACTTAATGCTTTGATATGTGTTTTGCACTTAATAATCGTTCGTAACCTGGTGCTTCGCGGTACACTCGGTTGGATTAAAAGATCATTGCTATGCATGTGGCCTCTCAGGGGCTCTAGTATATTAGGATGTGTTGCCCACAAAAGATTACCTCTACTGGAACCTTACACTATTGGAGATATTCCCAAGAGGAAATAATAAAAGTTGTTATTATCATATCTTTGTGTTTATGATAAATGTTTACATACCATGCTATAATTGTATTAACCAGAAACATTAATACTTGTGTGATTTGTAAACATGTAAGAGTCCCTAATAAGACTCTTGTAATACTAGCTTGTTGATTAATTGATGATTATGGTTTCCTAATCATGAACGTTGGATGTTATAATAACAAAATCATATCATTAGGAGAATGATGTGATGGACATACTCCTATAGTTAAGCGTAGCATAAGATCAAGTCACTCAATAGTTCGTTTGCTATAAGCTTTCAAATACATAGTAACCTAAATCCTTCGACCATGAGATCGTGTTAATCACCATCACAGGATTGTGACCTAGTAACATGCTTGCAAGCCAATTGGATGACATTCCACCGAGAGGGCCCAGCGTATATCTATCCGTCATATGGATGGACAAATCCCACTCTTGATCCATGTGCCTCAACACATACTTTTAGAATACCTAATGCCACCTTTATAACCACCCAGTTACGAAGTGGTGTTTGATGTCATCAAAGTATCCATCCAGTGATGGTGATTAACATGATCTCATGGTCGAAGTATTAGGTTACTATGTATTTGAAAGCTTATAGCAAACGAACTCTAAATGACTTGATCTTATGCTATGCTAACTATAGGAGTGTGTCCTTCGCATCATTCTCCTAATGATATGACCTCGTTGTTAATAACATCCAATGTCCATGATCAGGAAACCATGACCATCTATTAATCTACAAGCTAGTTTAACAAGAGGCTTACTAGGGACTCTTTTATGTTTACAAAACACACAAGTATTAATGTTTCCGGTTAATACAATTATAGCATGTTATGCAAACATTTATCATAAACACAAAGATATAATAATAACCATTTTATTATTACCTCTTGGGCATATCTCCAACAAAATAATAAAGATGAATTTCGACTTTTTATGCAAAAAAGTCATGCCATAGTAAAACAGGCATAACTTTTGCATACGATATCAAAAAAATGTTTAATATATCAAAATGACGAGCATGAAATTTTGCATACGCTCGTCATTTAACAATTATTTGGATTCTCAAAATTTGGAAAGGATAAAAAGTTATGGTAGAAAAAAGAATTTTTCTTGTAGGAAAAAAAGTGAGGCCACTTACCCTTTGCGCACCACCATGTAGTGCGCCACGGGTAAGTTTGGGCGGGATTCAAAATTTAAAACCGACCCAACCACCTACCCCTCCTTATCTGAACCCATCCATCCCTTATTTTCCCCTTCTCCTATCCTCCACTTCCACTTCCACTTCTCTTCCCTTCTCCTCATTCTCCTCGACTTCTCCTACTTTCTCCTTCTCCTCACTTCTCCTTCTCCTCTCTCCGGCTGCACACACCTTCGATAGTACCCTTCGATGACCACCTTCGAACGCAACCTCCTCCACCATCCGAATGACTGCGCTCCTCTGACCACCTCCGGACATGACCTCCTCCACCAGCCTCCGACCACGCCCTCCTCTGACCACCTCCGACGAGGTGGCAACACCGACGATGATGGCGACTGGCGGCTCGATCTAGATCTAGATCAGATCTCGCTTTTTTTTAAATTTGAAATTTTAGCCGTGGAGCATCGTGAAACCCTACCCGTGGTGTACCAGCCATGGCTAAATTCTACTACCCGTGGTGCACCACCTAGTGTGCCACGGCTAAAACATTACCCATGGCGCGAGCCTAGTGGCACACATGTAGTGCGCTACGGGTAACCATAATCGGTGCGCCACGGGTAGCTGTTTTCCAAGTAGTGGTCCCAGGATTTCCATCGAGGCGGGCAGGACCAGGCTTTTCGCAGGCATTCTTGACCCTTCTCGTCGTGCCGCTATTCAGGAGAGAAGCACTGTAAACACCCGGATTTTTAATCCTAGATGCCTGTTATGCCGTACATTGCAATCCCAGGATTACCATTTTTGCGAGACATGATAGAATTGGTATCACGGTACATCATCCATTACAAACCATAATAGTCTTACAAATAGTTGATCTCATGATCAAGTCTGAATACATATCAAAGAAGCGGAATAATAGCGTAGTAGAGGTTCCATCTTCATGGTCACATGCAATGCGGACGATGGGAGATGATCCTAGTTATCATAGGTGTCCTCTTGTACATCCTCCTCGTACTCCCCTTCATAGTCTGGCCATGGGAATAGCCAGGGACAAAGCCATGAGTACTTTTGAAGTACTCGCAAACTATCACTAAAGCAGTACTACCATTCTAGTAGGAATCCTAAGCTCTAGGTTTATTTGCAATAAGCCAATTTTATTTTAGAGGTACTTAGTAGTAAAGACCTAACCTTAGTTGTCTAGGTTTCTCAAGTGGGATCCTAGTTTCATGTCCACAACCTTGTGGGGTCAAGTCAAGGTCATATTTCAAGTCACAAGTAATTTTGAAAACATCTGACGACGGAACAGTATGGCCATCCAACTGTCCATGACCGCGGATGCGGCTATTCAAATAGTTTGACACTCTACAGAGGTGGTACACTTTCACCACAATATTTGATATATCCATCAGGGATAACCCTGAATCATCATACTTAGTATGCGGATAATCAATCCTAACCTTTCAATTACACACCCTAGTATAGGAACCTCCCGTATGAGTTTGACCTCCCAGCCATGGCCATCTGCCATCCTGGGAACTGCGTAGGTGGACATTCATATTCACAAGGTAGCCTCAGCTCACCTCGTTCTACGAGGGAACCCATATTAAGACACATAAACTTCCAATCAATCCCTACCCAACTCAGGTATTATGGTTGTACGGTAAAATTGGAATGGTATCGCATCTGAACCCAACCATCAGTTTTTACCAAAGTCAGGGCACATACTTCATTCAGTATCATCTTGAACTCATTGTGTAACACATGTCAAACCCTTTCAATAGAATGACTCATCATTCCAAGGTTTTCATAATCATTTTCTCCAAGTGTTCCCATCTATAGTGATCAAGATTAATTTAGCACTAGCATATATCAATAAGGTTATCACTATGGAGGGGCACTAATCAAGTGGAACCATCTACACCTAGTTCTATGCTCTTGATGGCATCTTTCCTACTTTTCCACTAATCACCAATTAATTAACTAATTGAGCAACTTTGCTAAAAGAAAGAAAATATAAAGCTTGCAAGTAAAACTTGGAATGTGTATAATCAAGGTTTGCAGCACAATTGCTTGCATAATGAGGATTGCACAGTATAGCTTGCATGGTTTAGCTTAGTTTGCCTTGGTTGGTACAGTGGTCGAAGTTATCTTCCTCTTCTTCATAGAAATCTTCCTCCTCGTAGCCCGGGTTGATACTAGCGTCTATAAATAAATACGAGATACACAATCACCAAACAATACTTAACTACTTCTATTTAGCATACAAGGATCCACACTAGATGATCTAGGATCATCTCTATCAGTACAAGAAATATTGACAAGGTTTTATTTATCTTATTTTAGAAAGGTAATTTCTACTAATTGAAAAGTTACTTAAGATTTAATATTCTCCAATTAAAATATGGGATCATTTTGACACATGTCATCACCACATATTCCAATACTTGGGAATGTGATTTAAAGTGGTTGGACTAGATTACAAAGTTTAAAATTGCCACTTAATAAAATTTATGTGACTAGAAATGACTATAAAGCCATTCTTTACTTTTGGTCTAGAACTACTGCATGTAAAACTATATATTTTTACATATTCAGATAGATCATGGCCAAGGTGATTTTTTAGAGTTGGAATCAACTCAAAAGCATTTATGGTTGATTTTATAGAAATGTTTGAAGTGGTAAAAGATATTGTCTTGTTATTTTTACTGTGGGTGATCTATAGTTTCAAACTATTTGAATCTAATGGGAGTGATTACAGATTTTCAAATCCTTTCTAACAAAATTAGATTCATTCAATTTGGTTCAGTGGATCTTCCAGAATTGATTTTCAAAGTTACCTACAATATAGGATTTTGAATAAAAAGGAAAAATCTAAATTTGAATCTGCGGGCTCGCACGGGAATGCTAACGGTCCAGACCAACTACGCAGTGAGAATGCAGCGAGTAGCACCGGGGTTGGTCCCATGCGTCAGCGACTAACCTAACACGAAGCGGTATCCTTCAATCTAAACCGCACGATTAGAGAACGATCGACGGCTCCGCGTCATCGGCTCCGTCACACAGCACGCGCTAGATTCTAACCCTAGCTCTACGACGAGGGTCGTCAGGGGCTTACCAGGGCTCCAGCTAGGTCCTGTGAGGTGGGCGAACGAGCTTGTCGATGACGACGGTTCGAATGGTGATCGCGGCAGCTCCTGGGGCGGCTCCTAGCGTCGGCTCCTTTCCTCCACTGCAGCGACGGACTCCAGTGAAATTCTGGCGATGTGGTGCTCGCCTTGCTCCGGGGATGGGTCAGAGAGATTGCAGGGTGAGAGGGGAGTGGAATGGTGTGCATTTGGAGGCACGGGGGGCTTTATTTATACCCTCGCGAAGGGAGTAGATCAGCATGGTTCGGGCTCGTCGGCGACGTTGTTATAGGAAGCTATCAGCATGGCGAAGGTCATAGGTAGACGCGGTGCTTCAGGGCGATCGTTGATACATCCAATTTGCATCACCATTCTATATCATAATTTGCCTCTATTCATTGATATATGTCTTATTATGAGGTATTACTTATGTCTTTTCCACTATTTTTGCATGTTGGATGATTCTTGGAGGATGGACTGCCGGAGTCTGGATTCTGATGGAAAAAGAGGTGATTTGATGCAATTTCGCGAAGATCAGAAAAATACCAGAAACATAGGGGAAAATTATATTTTCCCGGAAGACAGAGGAAGCCAGAAGGGGAGACAAAGAAGGGCCACAGGGGGCCACACCCCCAGGCATGGTCCCACCTTGCCCCGTGCCTAGGGCAGGTGTGGCCCACCCAACTGGACTCCGACTTTGTCCTCTCGCCTATATCTTCCTCATGGAACCCTAACACCAGGGGAGCGACCACAGATTGATTTTCGCCGCCTCTGCGGGGCGGAAAACACCAAGAGAGAAAGATCTCTCTAGCAGAAAGATTTCTGCTAGGGAATTCCCTTCCCGGGGAGGGGAGATCGTCGCCATCAACACCGCCATCAAGCTAGGCTTCATCGGGATCATCATCATCATCCACACCATCATCTCCACCAGCACCATCATCACCACTCCGTCCTGCTGTAACAATCATGTTGGATCTTGCTTTAGTTCTTAGGGGAAACTTTCCCGATGTTAATTACTATTGTAGTTGATGCCTATGAGTGGAACCATTGGATTATTGTTTATGTTCAGATTGTTATTCATCAGCATATCATCTTTGATCTTGATCCATTTGATGTCTTGTGAGTATTTAGTTTAGTTCTTGAGGACATGGGAGAAGTCATGTTGTTATTAGTGGATTTGTGTTGAGTTATTATTCAATGGTTTAGTATTTAAGTTGTGGTGCTATTCTTCTAGTGGTGTCATGTGAACGTCGACTACATGATACTTCACCATTTATGGGCCTAGGGGAATGCATTGTGTATTTGGCTACTAATTGTGGGGTTGCCGGAGTGACAGAAACCTGAACCCCCGTTAGGACACATTTGCACAAGGGAGTGTAGGATCTCAGAGTTTAAGGTTGTGGTTAGGTTTATATCTTAATTACTTTCCTGTAGTTGCGGATGCTTGCAGGGGGTTTAATCACAAGTATGTATTAGTCCAAGTAAGGTCGGTACATTAGCACAGGTTCACCCACACAACACTTACAACACCAAAGAAGAATACGTAGCTATTTGAAGCGAAAGCACTTGACAGAATTCCCATGTGTCCTCGAGAACGTTTGGTCCTTATAAGTATTTCTACCGGCTTGTCCTTTTCTAAGAAAGGATTGGGCCACTTGCTATGTTTGTTATTTGTCTTTATTACTTGCACTTTGTTTTGTTGCTTTATCAGAAAACCCCTAAAAATCCGTTTGCTAAGTATTTACAGAGATTTCCTGCTCCATACCACTAGTCAACACCTTCTGCTCCTCGTTGGGATCGACACTCCTATTTATCGAAAGTACTACGATACACCCCCTATACTTGTGGGTCATCAAGACTATTTTCTGGCGCTGTTGCCAGGGAGTGAAGCGGTATTGAAGAGTGGAACTGGTAAAGGAAACTTCTACTATGAGTATTGCCTTTTGTTACTTCTTGTTACTTTGTTTCCAATATGGATAACCCACTTGGTTTTCTGTTTGGGAAAACTACTACCACTGCTAGGGTAGTAGATGAACCACCACCTGTTGAGATAGATCCTTTTAAGATACCTACAAGTATTGTTGATTGTGTTATGGATAATTATTATTTTGGGGATGGAACTGTACATCCTGGTAATCATTTGCTTTTTATCCATGAATTATGCGGGTTGTTTAAGTGTGCAGGTATCACAACTGAACAGGTGAAGAAGAAGTTACTCTCTATATCCTTGAAAGGGAGAGCTGAAGAATGGTATAAGCTGCTGAAGAATGGACAATCCATGGAATGTGAGGAAATGACATCTCTCTTTTATTCTAAATTATATCCTCCCAGTGAGATTCATAAGGATAGAAATCTGATATATAACTTTTGGCCTCGTGATGGAGAGAGTACAGCTCAAGCTTGGGGAGATTGAAGTTACTAATGCTTAAATGTCCTATTCATGAACTCCCTAACAATATTATTATCAATAACTTTTATGCTAGGTTTTCTCTTCATGATAAAGATTTACTAGATGCTTCTTGTGCTGGATCATTCACACGTATGAAGGAAGAAGCTAAATGGGATCTACTAAATACTGAAGCTTGGGAGAATGACAAAGGAAGAAAGTCAGGTATAAACTATGATTATGAATGCATTAAATCTTTTATGGGAACTGATGACTTCCATGATATTAGTAATGAGTTTGGTCTTGACCCTCAAGTTCTTGCAAAATGTTTTAATTCTTTTGCCTCTTATATTGAAATTCCCAAGAAAGAGTGGGACAAGTACCACGCTCCTTATAAAGACATTGTTACTCATGTTCCTGCTAGCGTAGAGGTTTGTACTATTGATCCTATTTTTCTTGAACCTTATGTTGAGAAAATCCCTTTCCTACTAAGGTAAAGGAACATTCTATCATAGCTAATGTGGTTAGCAAAAGTGCAAAGAAAACTGTGGAGCCCGATGAGCTTATTAATATTGAGCCGGTGGTAGCTATTGTGAAAGATCTTGTCACTGGAAACATAGAGGATGGGCATATTGTCTTCTGTGAAGACGCTACTAACATTGTTTCTCATCCTAAAAAAGCTAGAAAAGCTAGTGTCCCTGTGCTTTCTGTTAGAATTGGTAATCATAGCTATTATGATTTGTGTGATATTGGTGCTAGTTCTAGTGCTATTCCTTATGAGCTTTACAGGGAAATTATGCATGAAATTGGTCCTTGTGAGCTTGAGGACATTGATGTAGTTATTCACCTTGCTAATAGAGAGCAAGTTTGCCCCATTGGCATTGTAATAGATGTGGAGGTCTTTGTGGTAAGATTAAATATCCTGCTGATTTTCTAGTACTTGGTAAAGAAGCTAGTAAAACCTATCCTATTATCTTTGGTAGACCCTTCCTAAATACTTGTGGGGCTATTATAGATTGTAGGAAGGAAAAAGTTGTGACTAAGTTTGATGGAGAGTCTTATGATTTTAATTTTTCCAAATTTTCCAAAACTCCTTATGAAAATGAACTGCCTAATGATGATTTCAGGGTTGAACAACTTTCTGCTATTTCTCTTGCTCCTAACAGTGCCTTGCAACAGTTTATGGAAGATCCTGAAAGTGATGTCTTCATGAATGAAAGAAATGAGATTGACGAAGTTTTCCTTCGTCAGCCTGAGTTACTTAAGCATAATCTACCTGTGGAAGATTTGGGTACCACACTACCACCTAAAGGGGACACTGTTTTAGAATTAAAACCTTTACCTGATGATCTCAAATATGCTTATCTTGATGATAAGAAAGTGTATCATGTTATTATTAGTTCTAAACTTTCAGGAAAGAAAGAAGAAAGGTTACTAGAAATACTGAAGAAATACCGAGGAGCTATGGGTTATACTCTTGATGATTTAAAAGGAATTTCTCCCACTATATGTCAACATGCTATTAATATAGAGCCTGATGCAAAACCAGTTGTTGAGCACCAACGCCATCTAAATCCTAAGATGAAGTATGTGGTAAGAAATGAGGTATTAAATCTCCTTGATGCTGGTATTATATACCCTATTGCTGATAGTCAATGGGTTAGCCCTGTTCATTGTGTTCCCAAGAAAGGGGGAATAACTGTTGTGTCTAATGAAGATAATGAGCTTACACCCCAAAGAGTAGTGGTTGGGTATAGAATGTGCATTGATTTTAGAAAGATTAATAAAATTACTAAGAAAGACCATTATCCTTTGCCCTTTATTGATCAAATGCTTGAGAGGTTGTCCAAAAAGACTCACTTTTATTTGCTTGATGGCTATTCTGGGTTTTCTCAAATTGCTATAAAAGCACAAGACCAAGAGAAAACTACTTCACTTGTCCTTATGGTACTTATGCTTATAGGCGTATGCCTTTTGGTTTATGTAATGCTCCTGCTACCTTTCAGAGATGTATGCCTGCTATCTTTCATGGTTTTTTTGAAGAAATTGTGGAGGTTTTCATGGACGATTTTTCTGTCTATGGAACTTCTTTTGATAACTGCTTGCACAACCTTGATAAAGTTTTGCAGAGATGTGAAGAAACCAACCTTGTTCTTAATTGGTATTAATGTCACTTCATGGTTAATGAAGGGATTGTTCTTGGACACAAGATTTCTGAAAGAGGCATTGAAGTTGACAGAGACAAAATTGAAGCAATTGAGAAGATGCCTTGTCCTAGAGATATCAAAGGTATTCGTAGTATCCTTGGTCATGCTGGTTTCTATAGGAGGTTTATTAAAGATTTATCCAAAATTTCAAAGCCCCTTACTAATCTTCTTCAAAAAGATGTACCTTTTGTTTTTGATGATGATTGTAAGGAAGCTTTTGAAACTTTGAAGAAAGCTTTGACTACTGCTCCTATTGTTCAACCACCTGATTGGAGTTTACCTTTTGAAATTATGTGTGATGCTAGTGATTTTGTTGTAGGTGTTGTCCTTGGACAACATGTTGATAAGAAGTTGAATGTTATTCATTATGCTAGCAAGACTTTAGATGCTGCTCAAAAGAATTATGCTACTACTGAAAAAGAGTTCTTAGCTGTAATCTTTGCTTGTGATAAGTTTAGACCTTATATTGTTGATTCAAAGGTTAATATTCATACTGATTATGCTGCTATTAAGTACCTTATGACAAATAAGGACGCTAAGCCTAGACTTATTAGATGGGTGTTGCATTTGCAAGAGTTTGATCTGCATATTGTAGATAGGAAAGGTGCTAAAAATCCTATTGCTGACAATTTATCTCGTTTGGAAAACATTTCCTTTGACCCACTGCCTGTTAATGATAGTTTTCCAAATGAGCAGTTGGCTGCGATAAGGGTAAGTCCGCATGAGAGTCCTTGGTATACTGATTATGCTAACTTTATTGTTTCCAAGTATTTGCCTCCAACTTTTACAGCTCAGCAAAGAAGAAAATTCTTTTATGATCTAAGGCATTACTTTTGGGATGACCCACACTTATATAAGGAAGGAATAGATGGTATTATGCGAAGATTAGTTCCAGAATTTGAACAACAAGAGATATTGAGAAAATGTCATGGTAGTGCTTATGGAGGACATCATACAGGGGATAGGACTGCACACAAGGTTTTATAATCTGGATTTTATTGGCCTACCCTTTTTAAAGATGCAAGGAAGTTTGTCTTATCATGTGATGAATGTCAACGAGTAGGTAACATTTATAGATGCAACGAAATGCCTATGAATTATTCTCTTGTTATTGAACCTTTTGATTGTTGGGGATTTGACTTTATGGGACCTTTTCCCCCTTCAAAAGGGTACACTCATATTCTTGTTGCTGTCGACTATGTTACAAAGTGGGTAGAAGCCATACCTACGAATAGTGCTGATGGTAAGACCTCTTTGAAAATGCTTAAGGATGTTATTTTTCCTAGGTTTGGTGTGCCTAGATATCTCATGACTGATGGAGGCTCTCATTTTATTCATGGGGGTTTTAGAAGAACTCTCGCTAAGTATGATGTAAACCATAGAATTGCTTCATCTTATCACCCCCAAACCAGTGGGCAAGTAGAACTTTCCAATAGGGAAATTAAATCTATATTTCAAAAGACTGTCAATAGATCTAGAAAAAAAGGGCTAAAAAGTTGAATGACGCTTTGGGGGCTTATAGAACTGCTTATAAAAATCCTATGGGGATTTCACCTTACAAAATGGTCTATGGGAAAGCTTGTTACTTGCCTTTAGAATTAGAACACAAAGCTTATTGGGCAGTGAAAGAGTTGAATAGAGATTTTAAACTTGCTGGTGTGAAAAGATTGCTTGACATGAGTGCCTTAGATGAGTGGAGAAGTGAAGCTTATGAAAATGCTAGACTCTTTAAGGAAAAGGTAAAAAGATGGCATGATAGGAGGACTCTTAAAAGAGAGTTACATGTTGGTGAGAAAGTTCTTTTGTATAGGTCTCGTCTCAGATTTTTTGCAGGGAAACTACTCTCAAAATGGGAAGGACCTTTTGTTATTGAGGAAGTATATCATTCAGGAGCTATCAAAATACCTTCTTTGAAGGATGACACAACACAGGTGGTGAATGGTCAAAGACTAAAACATTATATTTCTAGAGATTCTTATAATGAAGATGTTGATGTTATTCAAATGGTGACTCCAGAAGAAATTATTAGAAACCAAACACTAGAAACTACAGAGTTCGTCTTTGAATAGATAAAAGAGGTGAAAACAGAAGGTTCGTGAAATCCTAATCTTTTTATATTTTTGATGTTTTTATTACATAAGGGAAGTTACGAGATGGAACAGAGGAGGAAACGGAGCCCGGGGTGGCCAAACCCACCCCACGCACGGGCCCACCTTGCCCTGCGCCTGGAGGGGGTGTGCCTCCCCCGATCGCCGTCTTTGCCTCGTTTTCGTATCAAAACCTTCCTTATGCTTTGAAACTTTGTAATATATAACCCCCCCGGATTCCCGAGGTTCTTGCATCGAGTTCTCGTCGTGTTTTTGTTTTGATTTGTTTCTGTCAGGAAAATTCTCAGTTTTGAAGCTACAATGTCTTCCTCTGGATCAAACATGGACGATTCCTCTATGGTTGTCCTCAACCCATACCTGTATGAGTTGAGGATCCATCCCAAGGAGTTGATCCTCAAAGATGGGAAGGTACAGATGAAATAAGTTCAAGGCCCCAAGGGAGAAGGAAGTTTGGAAGACAGGATGGAAGCATTGGAGCAGGAGGTTTTCAGGTACAAGAAGATGGCGGAACACAAAGTCGATGTTATTCACAATATAAGTTCAGAACTCATCGCCAAACACGAGGAGGAGGTGGCTGAGCTCCGAGAAGAAATCTTCTCGCTCCGTCAGACCACCAACCAATTACAAGCACATCTCTACGACATACAAAATCAAAACTATGAGTATGAGGCTAGATTTGATCGCATAACCTCTGCTACTAGTTTCAGGATTGCAGAGACAAGGACATCCTTTTTGGATGGGGAACCTTTGCCTTGGAAGTTTTATGATGACAAGAGAACACCACCACCACCGAAGGAGTAATTCGTCATAAGGTTTGGCATCCCCTTGGCTTGTTCCAAGCTTGGGGGGAGTGCCGCGGTATCACCACCATTATCTTTTATCTTTTACCTTTTTAGTGGATTCATATCTTTGGTAGAGGTGGTATTTTATAGTTTGGTTTGCATGTGGAATTATCTCTCCTTTAGTTGGTTATCTATGTATCCCTTGGTGTGAGTGCCTTTATTGGAATATTAATGAGAAGTTTCATCTTTTACTTTTTGCACTTCTTATTTTAGTTTGCAATCTCTATTATATGATGGATCTTGTTGATCAGTATTGGCATCACTTTGGGATCATCAAGTGGATCTAAATTGGTTTTGGCAAACCGAGTTCTAGTCAGTAGAAACACTTTTTGAGGTTTGAAAGAAAAAGAGAAAAAGCTTACATGTATTTTGTATCATTTATTTTCTTTCTTGTTGGCTCATAAGCTTAGTATTCTTTATTTAAGATCTTTTGTGTCTTCAAGGAAGATTGCATGTTTGGCTTTATCACTTGTAGGTTTGCTTGTTTCTTTCAACTCTTTTGCTTGCTACCCAACCTTGCTAGCCAAAAACCTGTTTTGAGAAGGCATACTTCTCATGTTTCCAATCCATTTGAACCAAAACCTTTGCCATTTATGTCCACCATATCTACCTATTAGTAATTGCTATTCCAAGCAAATTCTCAATCTTAATCTATCTTTTGAATTAAAAAGTATTTTGCTATGTGAAAACTAGTTAGTAAAGCTCTCACGAACTTGATCGCACACCTTATTTTCTTGCCCCTAATAGATTTGAACCATTGTGTCATCGAAGTTATATATGCTTGCATCTATACATTGGAATTAGCAGAACCATGCTGTCACGGGGAACGCTTTCAACATTGCACTTGTACTTTGTACACAATTGATATCGTGCTCTTTTGTCTGTGGATGTCAACGATGTGAAATAAAGAGGGAACTTGTAAGTCCATGGAGTCTGTATTTTGTGTTAGAGAAACGCCTTGGCCGCTAGCCTAAGCCATGCCTAATCATGGTGCAAACTTGCAGCATCACCATAGTGAGCTATCTATGAAGCATCCTAAATAAAAAGCTATGCACATAGTAAATAAAAAGATCGCTGAGATGCTCATTGTCTGCTTGCCTTGTCATTTTGGTTATGGGATAGCTCCTGTACCATGTGCAAGGGGTACCCCGTTGGCAGTTCTCTATGATACACATGTACGTGCAATGGCAAAAACTTACCGGTAACTGAAGTTGAGTAGCATGAGGAGTGGCCCTCATATTCAAGGGACATGAGATTGCCAACTTATATTTCGTCAAGCATATGCTCCATCTTTGTGCACCTTAACCTTAATCATCTCAAGATGCCTATGATAGGGGCAATGAGGGATCAAAGCTAGTAAGTATCATAATATTTTGGAAGCTCTTTATGACTTGAAATCCCTGCTACCCTCTATAAAGGGACCTTTCTTCTATTTCTAAGTTGAGTCAGTAAACCTACTTCCTCTCTATCTCCAGCAAGCATTTGAGTTGTTGTGTTGCAAGCATTCATATGGTGATTTATCCAATCATGTTCTTTATCTTCCTTGTTTGCACAAGACTCTTATCTATTGAGTATTACTTTGAAAGCCTTCATTGCAAAAAACCTTTTTGAGCAAAGAGTGCTCCTGTTATAAAACTTCTACAAAAAGCTTTTTGTGAAACTGTTTGCCAGTTGTTCTCTGACCAGGAACAAGAGTTTCCCAATTCCAATTATGATTTATCTTTATGCATCTCTATTGTGAATCTTGTACTTGTTGCAAGATAAGTTATATAATGGTGAGTTGTTTTCTTCTATGAGTTGTGTAATGGTAAGTGTGATGCTTCTTGTCCGTATTATTTTATCGACACTTCACTCCATAAACCTGTGGACATGTTCTTGAGCTTCGATTTTAAGCAGGGACAAGCGAAGGTCTAAGCTTGGGGGAGTTGATACGTCCAATTTGCATCACCATTCTATATCATAATTTGCCTCTATTCATTGATATATGTATTATTATGAGGTATTACTTATGTCTTTTCCACTGTTTTTGCATGTTGGATGATTCTTGGAGGATGGACTGCCGGAGTCTGGATTCTGATGGAAAAAGAGGTGTTTTGATGCAATTTCGCGAAGATCAGAAAAATACCAGAAAAATAGGGGAAAATTATATTTTCCCGGAAGAGAGGAAGCGGAAGGGAGGCGAAGAAGGGCCGAGGGGCCCCACCCCTAAGGCGTGGGCCCACCTTGCCCCGCGCCTAGGGCAGGTGTGGCCCACCCGCCTGGCCTCCGTCTACATGATACTTAACCATTTATGGGCCTAGGGGAATGCATTGTGTATTCGGCTACTAATTGTGGGGTTGCCGGAGTGACAGAAACCTGAACCCCCGTTAGGACACCTTTGCACTAGGGAGCGTAGGATCTCAGAGTTTAAGGCTCTAGTTAGGTTTATATCTTAATTACTTTCCAATAGTTGCGGATGCTTGCAAGGAGTTTAATCACAAGTATGTATTAGTCCAAGTAAGGTCGGTACATTAGCACAGGTTCACCCACACAACACTTACAACACCAAAGAAGAATACTTAGCTATTTAAAGCGAAAGAACTTGATAGAATTCCCGTGTGTCCTTGAGAATGTTTGGTCCTTATAAGTATTTCCACCGGCTTGTCCTTTGCTAAGAAAGGATTGGGCCACTTGCTGTGTTTGTTCTTTGTCTTTATTACTTGCACTTTGTTTTGTTGCTTTATCAGAAAACCCCTAAAAATCCGTTTGCTAAGTATTTACAGAGATTTCCTACTCCATACCACTAGTCAACACCTTCTGCTCCTCGTTGGGATCGACACTCCTATTTATCAAAAGTACTGCGATACACCCCCTATACTTGTGGGTCATCAATCGTCATGCGCATAGTGGCACGACGAGGCGTGGTCTCAGTCGGTCAGGAACATCCATGCCCTGCGTCAGTACTGCGGCCGTTCGTCATGGCGTACAGTGGTCACGGAGCGCGCGGGGTCAAACGATCGTGTCTAAGAGGTTGCTGGCATCGAGGCGAACACGTTGGCGCAATGGGAGAGCGAGGTGCGACGTGGTTACACGGGGCGGCTCGGCGCTCTGACGCGGCGATCGGCATGGTTGAGAGTTAAATGGGCGCGGCTGTGCTGGCGTCTCCGCGGGCGGTCGTTGGTCGAGTCATGCACTGGCGGTGGCGGTGAGGTCACGACTACCTCCTAGACATCATGGGCGAGGGTGGCGCGGTGTGTAGCAGTGTCTCCACGTCGGGGTGACATGGGTGAGCTCGGGTACAAATTTCACTGGTCACAATGGTGAGTGAGAGGAGCTCAATTGCACGGGCTGGTACTGGGGTGAGTTAAGGGTGAGTAGTGGAGGCTTGGTGAGGTCACAAGATGATCACAAGATTGATCAAAACAGTGAATAGTTGGTAAGCTTGTATTGTGATCACCAAGTGTTTGATTAAATGGACGCAAGAACTAAACCTTTGAATTTTCAAATTATTTTTGGTGGGTGTGTTGGTCATAAGCTTGGTAGTATCTAGGTACCAGGGTTTGCCAAATGGTGATGGTTTTCTCAAAATGACTATCTTGATACATAAGATAGATTCAATTTTGAAATGTCCTTCAAAAGCATTTGAAATTGTTTCTGTAAGTTTTGAAAGCTCACTTGTGTTTAGTGTCACTTGGTCTAGGAAGGTGAGAAAATAAGTGGTATTGTTTCTGTTTGAAATCCTTTAATAGAGATGCCCAAAGTGGGATAGGTGTTAACTTTGGCAAAAATGACCATTAGATCATATGCTTCATATACTGATTTTATTTTGTTTTGGGTTTAATTTGACCTAGATGATATGGTTTTGATCTTTAAACCAAACCTCATCATTTACAACAAACAAACATGGCATTTCAAGCCTTCACAAACATTCATAACACACATGTATTAAAAAGATTTTGTTTACCCTAATTTTGGTTGATTAGAAATTGATATCTTCATTAATATTTTTGAGATGTTACAAGAACCATCGGTAGAGAAGAAGGGGTTCACTGGGAGGAGTGTGGGGAGCCGCGCAACAACAAAGGTGAGAAGGATAGGGAGGCCGGTTGCACTGCCGCTGGAAGAGACCGCCGTGCTCAGGAGTCACCGATGCGCGCCGCCACCGAGAAATAGGCGGAGAACTGTTGGTGGAACAGGGTTCCTTCCAATGCCGCTGAGGATGGCCAGTGTCGCCACATCTGTAGGGGTCTCAACCTTTAATAAGATTGATCCATCCCGTGTTTACAATGCTAGTCCCTGGATCAATAGCTAGCATCCACAGTTAAGATGTAATATCAAGAAACAAAGGTCATAATATAACTTTTATAACCAGGAATAACATAATTTTATTACATCTTACATAGCTCATTTGGCTATTACATTACATTGCAGCGGAATAACTATAAGTATGGGTCCTTCATCTTCAAAGTGCCACAGGCAGACATGTTGGTTGTAGACTTTGTAATCCTAATCAATCAATCTTCACTAAAAACAATCAAACCTGCAACATTACAAGTTATAGCCACAAGGGTCAATACATTTGAATTGTATTGGCAAGTGATACTATGGTAGTATAGTGGAGTCTATCATCTAAATGCATTTGGCTAAGTGGAGTTGAGGCTTGCATTGCTCAAAATAGATTTTTCCTTATCATTTGAAAATACTAAGTTTTTGCTTCGATAAAATCATTTTCTCAATCAAAGATTGGAGATCCTTTACAAGGCATCTCTCAATCAAAGATTGAAGATTTCAAACAACCCTTGTTCAATCCACAAGTTTTAACTTAGAAATTTGAATGATGAGATTCTTGATTGCTTCCATGTCTTGATGCTCAAATTGTCCTTTACGGGGACATGGCTAAGTACTTAGGTTTTACACTCTGCAGAGGTGGTGCACTTTCCCCACAAGACTTGGTTTCCCAAGACAAGATCTTTCAGAAGCCTTCCCTTAGACCAAAATGGACGTGTTCCAACCTATCAAACACTACCACCAACTGTCCATATGGCTAAGTTCTTGCAACCTATATGATCATGGCAGAGCCCATATTGCCAAGTGGTTGCACTTGAAGCTTCTCAACATTTGACATCTCAAATCTCTTTGTTCCTGGGTGGCCATCCACAAGTGAGATACACTAAGGTAAACCATAAAAATGGGCCTTGTGAACCACTCAACCAAAAACCACCAAGCAAGTCCCATTCCACCCAGGTGATTCATTAACTTAGTTGTTTTATTAAACAAAACACAAGTCCTTAGACTTAGAAATTTTTCATAGCATGAATATATATTCCACCCTTGTTTTCTATTAGCTAGGCTAAGCTTGATAGTAATAGGATTCTTAACTTTGGAATTTCTACTAAGGTTTCATCTACTAGGATTTCCTATAGCAAGGTCTATACTTAGCAAAATCCATGCAAGTTTTACTTAGCAAAAACACTAATGCATAGTGAAAGTAATGGGACAAAAAGTATGAAGCATCACTTGCCTTTTTGGTAGAGGGTATAAGCTCACTCCTTGTCCTTGCAACAATCACACTCTTCAAGTCACTACAATTCAATCAAGCAAGGCACAAACTCAATCTACCAATCAAGCAAAACAACACATAAAATGACAAAGTCAAAGTAATGCATGCAAGCATGCCAAGCTTGGTTTTGTTTGAAAAAGTGGTTCCTAATGGGTCATAGACATTTGCAAACACCTATTTGGTCATTTTGTAAAGTGGCCAAGTCACTTGCAAGAGGTTTCACTTCAAAACCATTTTCAAAACAAAGCATCATTTTATGTGGTGTAGAAATATTTTTACTAAGGCATTAACCTATAGGGTTCACCAAATATGTTTTCAAATCACAAAACTTGGTATTTGGGGTCAGTGAGTTTAAAACAAAACACTTTCCAAAGGTTTTCTTCAAAAATCATTTTTAATAAAATAAACCACATTTCTATTTGACTAGAAATGGTTTTAAATCAAAGAATCATTATTTTATTTCACCAAATACATTTTTGAATCCACAAAGTGGTTCCCAATGTTAGTAGGTTCAAATCACACCATTTTCCCAAGATTTCATTTAAAACCATTTTCATAAACAAAACAATAGTTTTATTTAGCTAGAAATGGACTAAACTAATTAATCCATTCTAAACTTTTCCAAATTCATTTTCCAAAACATGGGTTGGTTCCTAGGGTCAGTAAGTTCTTCACAAACCATTTTGCAAAGGTTTTAACCCTAAAAACATTTTTAAACAATTTTTATACTCTAAACAAGCTCACAAAAGAATCTGCAAAAACAATCAAACTAACAGATACTATTTGCTAATCTAAGGTCATGGTTGGCTAGGTCTTGCTCTCCTGAATCCAACGACATAAAATTTGTAATTTTTGGACGTGTGGATCCAAAGTTACAAGGGTTTGAAAATGGCATCAAAATCTGTTTTCAAATCCTATTTTTTAAATCTCCTGGTGACACGCGGCACGTTCTGACGGTGGCGGCGCCGGTGAAATAGGAAGCGAGGGAGGAGGAAAAGGTGCTCACCAGAATCGTTGACGCTTGCTGATGCTCAACGTGGTACTGGTTGGTGAAGGGGCGCACGGGGCTGTCCTTGATTGCTCGCCGGAGACGAGCTGGGCTTCGGCGGTTCAGGAGGTCGTCGAGGTGAGGATAGGGGCACCCTAGGACAAACTAATAGCACCATTAGGTCCGCGAGAGCAGGGCGGTCATCATCGTATCCACGGGGAAGAGAGGGGTGGTCGGACTTTACCGGGGTGACGTCGTCGGAGAAACAGCGAGACGGCGGCGCTTCGGAGCTTCCGAGTCGAGGTTCTAGGTCACCCGCGGGCGAGCTGAGGCCACAGAGCGGTGCTCCAGAGTCTGGCGAACTTGCCTGCTTGCTCGGGGAGTCAAGGGGCGATGCAGTGCTGCCGGAATTTGCCGAGAACCTCGTCGGAGACGGCGGCTGAAGAAATTGGCGGCGACCTAGGCGAGAGGAGGAGTTATGCAGGGAAAATGACGAGGAGGGAGAGGCTTTTAAGGGAGCGTGGTCGCTGGGCGAATTAAGCCTGTCATCAACGCGGATTTAATCGAAATCAATGGCGGCAGAGCGACGTTGAGGGAGGAGGAAACGGTAGGCGCTGGGTTGAAGACGATGCACAGTGATGTGGGGCCTACAGGCGGTGAGGGGAGAGTGAGGGTTTGGGGCCACCGCCCTGTGGGGTGCGGCTTTAAGTGAGAAACGTTTCGTGGAGGGGGAGAAAGACTGGGCTGGTTACTGGGCCTTGTTGGGCTTTGTCGACTGGGCTGGTCCAAACTCTATTTTTTCTGCTGGCTTTTTCTTTTTCCATTTCTATTTCTATTTTTCTGTTTTGAAAATCAACTCACAAATCAAACAACAAAACAAACATTCAAACAATCAACAAACTTTGAGGGCTTGAACTGGGTTCTGTTTAGTAACTTAAACCTATTCCAGAAATAAAATAATATTTTTATTCATTTTAGGATCCATTCAATAATTAAATAAAATGGATCTTTAGTTATTTAATAAAATAGGGTTTGATTTAATTAATAAAATCTCCATTTGAAAACCAAATATTTTCAAAACCAAAACAGTAGGTTTTATTTGGAAATAAAGAATACTTGGAAAGCTTGTTTAAAACAAAATAACCTTTTATTTTAGGGTCCATTAATAATTAAATAAAATGGACCTTAGTTAATAATCCATATAGGATTTATTTTATTAAATCTTTATTTTGAAAATCTAGAATAAAACCAAAACACTTCAGTAGGTTTTATTTTGAGAATATAAAATATTTGGAAAACTTATTTTAAATAAATAAATAAGTTTTGATGTTTTGGAAATAGTAAAACCTTTATTAATAAAACTTGGGTATTTAAATCCTTTTTATTTTATTTTAAATAAACCTCTACTATTTTAAATCAAAGCAAAACCTTTTGTTTCAAAGTCTTGGCCAAGGTTTATTTTGGCTTTATAAAATAATCTTTATTTTAAAATATTTCTTTTCATTTTGAGAACCAAAACCTTTGGAAAACTTATTAAAATAAAATAATAAGTTTTAGTGTTTAAAGAAAAAGCCTTTACTTTAATAAAATTGGATATTTAAATCCTTATTATTTTATTTAAATAAACCTTTACTCATTTTATCAAAACAAAATATTTTATTTTAAAAGCTTGGCCAAAATTAATTTGGCTCTTTAAAATAATCTTTATTTATAAATCTACCTTTTCTTTTGAAAACCAAAAACTCTTTATTTAAAGATCTAAAATAGAATTTCCAAAATATTTTATTTTCTTTTAAATGTTTTAATTTGTTAAATCCCTTTAGGATTTAATTGTTCAAAATAGGTTTGAAGATTCCCAATTGGAATACAAAAAGTTTCCTCTGGCCCTGAAAATCAAACAAAGTTTTATTTTATTCATTTATTTTTCACAAAACAAGATTTGGAAAATCTCGGGATGTGACAGGCTACCACCCTTAAAATAAATCTCGCCCCGAGATTTGGGGAGGCTAGGGGTTACAAGCAGGTTCAAAACAACTAGGGTACTACCACCCTTAAAAATTTTCAAACAAAAATTACATCTGGGCTTGCTTGGAATCTTGATGAAACTTCCTTGGGCTACCTTCTGTATAGTGTCCTTTGTTTCCACACTTGACTCATGGGCCAAGGTTGAGATCCTTCATAGGCTTGTTCAACTTGTTCTTCATCTTTTCTGGACAATTGCTTGCATAATGTCCTTGGTTACCACAATTGTAACATGTGATAAGATTGAGTTCATCACGTATCTTCAGTGGACAAGTTGCTACATAGTGGCCTAGCTCTTTGCAATTGTTGCACATCACTTGGTCAATCCCCTTATTTTTCTTGTTCTCTGGACACTCACTAGAATAGTGTCCCATTTCCTTACATTTACGACATTGCACAAGGTGCATGTTTGGTCTTGGTTTCTTGGGTTTCTTTGATCCTTTGAATTGGGTTGTCTTGTTTAGAGGTATAAGTGGTCCTTTTCCTTTGGTAGACTTGGATCCTTCTTGTTTCCTTTGTTCAACAATGGAATAGATGGGGCATTGGATAGGGACATGATTATTTCCTTCACATAGGAAACAAGTAGCTTGAGATGTGGGGCATTGATTTGTTGGATGTTTCTCTTCACAATTGGGGCATTGATCTTCATGCTCCTTGGAAGTATGATCCTTGTCTCCACAAATAATGCAAGCTGGGGCTCCATCTAGAATAACATTCCTGTCATCCTTGTTGTCAAAGACTCTTTTGGGATAGCTTTCTTCCATGTTGATCATTTGATTAGTCACCTTAAGAATCAGTTGGGATTGTTCTTCCAATAACCTTTGCAGTGCTGGATCTTTATCACTAGTGCTGGCTATGAACTGAGCTGTTAGTTGGTTCAGCTGGTGTTGGGTTGCTATGAGTTCTCTCATGTTGTCCTCTTGGTTGTTGTTGGTGTCATCAACCTTGATGTTGGAGTCTCTTGGAGAAGTCATCTGTTTGGGTTGGATTGGGATTAGAATAGGCAAAAGATTTTTCTAAGGAATCAATTCTAATCACACACGTCACAATTCACACAAGCAAAGTGCAAGCAATCACAAACCAAACATTTCACTCAAACAAGGTTCAAGCACATACTTTGGCAACAAAATATTTTTGTTACACCACATAAGTTGGTGTGTTTGACTTAACTAATATATGGTGGTCCATCTATATGGTTCACTTGTGATCTTTCCTTCCTTCTTGGTTGATTCTTCTTGAATGAGATCTTTGTATCCTTGGAGAATTCTTGGTCACAAAACTTCTAATGAAGTGAACTCCTTCCAATTTTGCATTTCCTTAGTCTCCATATCTTGAGCAAGATTCCCTTGTCTTTCTTGTAGTCCTTAGTAGTATCCAAGTTGGATGTCCTTGGTGAACATGCTGAAGATGTTGAAGTCATTAGAGTTGAAGAAGTTGAAGTCATTGGAGTTGAAAGTGTTGAAGAAGTCCTTTGCACATGGTGTAGTCTTTGGCCATGGGGTAGGTTTTTCCATCAAGTTTGAAATAGAAGAGATGTAGAGTTGAAACCAAAATGGTTGAGGAAAGAGTTTACAAGATTGTTTGTAAATAAGTTTTGGAACAAATACAACTCCTATTTTTCTAAGGGTTTTTGTCCAATCCTAGGTTTACAAATCCTACAGGCAAAACAATGCTCTGATACCATCTTGTAGGGGTCTCAACCTTTAATAAGATTGATCCCTCCCGTGTTTACAATGATAGTCCCTGGATCAATAGCTAGCATCCACAGTTAAGATGTAATATCAAGAAACAAAGGTCATAATATAACTTTTATAACCAGGAATAACATAATTTTATTACATCTTACATAGCTCATTTGGCTATTACATTACATTGCAGCGGAATAACTATAAGTATGGGTCCTTCATCTTCAAAGTGCCACAGGCAGACATGTTGGTTGTAGACTTTGTAATCCTAATCAATCAATCTTCACTAAAAACAATCAAACCTGCAACATTACAAGTTATAGCCACAAGGGTCAATACATTTGAATTGTATTGGCAAGTGATACTATGGTAGTATAGTGGAGTCTATCATCTAAATGCATTTGGCTAAGTGGAGTTGAGGCTTGCATTGCTCAAAATAGATTTTTCCTTATCATTTGAAAATACTAAGTTTTTGCTTCGATAAAATCATTTTCTCAATCAAAGATTGGAGATCCTTTACAAGGCATCTCTCAATCAAAGATTGAAGATTTCAAACAACCCTTGTTCAATCCACAAGTTTTAACTTAGAAATTTGAATGATGAGATTCTTGATTGCTTCCATGTCTTGATGCTCAAATTGTCCTTTACCAGGGACATGGCTAAGTACTTAGGTTTTACACTCTGCAGAGGTGGTGCACTTTCCCCACAAGACTTGGTTTCCCAAGACAAGATCTTTCAGAAGCCTTCCCTTAGACCAAAATGGACGTGTTCCAACCTATCAAACACTACCACCAACTGTCCATATGGCTAAGTTCTTGCAACCTATATGATCATGGCAGAGCCCATATTGCCAAGTGGTTGCACTTGAAGCTTCTCAACATTTGACATCTCAAATCTCTTTGTTCCTGGGTGGCCATCCACAAGTGAGATACACTAAGGTAAACCATAAAAATGGGCCTTGTGAACCACTCAACCAAAAACCACCAAGCAAGTCCCATTCCACCCAGGTGATTCATTAACTTAGTTGTTTTATTAAACAAAACACAAGTCCTTAGACTTAGAAATTTTTCATAGCATGAATATATATTCCACCCTTGTTTTCTATTAGCTAGGCTAAGCTTGATAGTAATAGGATTCTTAACTTTGGAATTTCTACTAAGGTTTCATCTACTAGGATTTCCTATAGCAAGGTCTATACTTAGCAAAATCCATGCAAGTTTTACTTAGCAAAAACACTAATGCATAGTGAAAGTAATGGGACAAAAAGTATGAAGCATCACTTGCCTTTTTGGTAGAGGGTATAAGCTCACTCCTTGTCCTTGCAACAATCACACTCTTCAAGTCACTACAATTCAATCAAGCAAGGCACAAACTCAATCTACCAATCAAGCAAAACAACACATAAAATGACAAAGTCAAAGTAATGCATGCAAGCATGCCAAGCTTGGTTTTGTTTGAAAAAGTGGTTCCTAATGGGTCATAGACATTTGCAAACACCTATTTGGTCATTTTGTAAAGTGGCCAAGTCACTTGCAAGAGGTTTCACTTCAAAACCATTTTCAAAACAAAGCATCATTTTATGTGGTGTAGAAATATTTTTACTAAGGCATTAACCTATAGGGTTCACCAAATATGTTTTCAAATCACAAAACTTGGTATTTGGGGTCAGTGAGTTTAAAACAAAACACTTTCCAAAGGTTTTCTTCAAAAATCATTTTTAATAAAATAAACCACATTTCTATTTGACTAGAAATGGTTTTAAATCAAAGAATCATTATTTTATTTCACCAAATACATTTTTGAATCCACAAAGTGGTTCCCAATGTTAGTAGGTTCAAATCACACCATTTTCCCAAGATTTCATTTAAAACCATTTTCATAAACAAAACAATAGTTTTATTTAGCTAGAAATGGACTAAACTAATTAATCCATTCTAAACTTTTCCAAATTCATTTTCCAAAACATGGGTTGGTTCCTAGGGTCAGTAAGTTCTTCACAAACCATTTTGCAAAGGTTTTAACCCTAAAAACATTTTTAAACAATTTTTATACTCTAAACAAGCTCACAAAAGAATCTGCAAAAACAAGCAAACTAACAGATACTATTTGCTAATCTAAGGGCATTGTTGGCTAGGTCTTGCTCTCCTGAATCCAACGACATAAAATTTGTAATTTTTGGACGTGTGGATCCAAAGTTACAAGGGTTTGAAAATGGCATCAAAATCTGTTTTCAAATCCTATTTTTTAAATCTCCTGGTGACACGCGGCACATTCTGATTCGTCATTACCGCTTTGCTCGGATCGCACAGCTGCAGCCGTTAGATCTAAAGTAGATCGTATGGCCCAGAACACGTACCCCTTCGCGTTTAAGTTATTCTATCCTATCCATCAGATCAGGATCGGACGGCTGTGGGGTGCTCGACCTTAGACGAGCGACGTTGCGGCGGCTGCTGGCGACGGAGCGACCAGACGGTGGCGGCGCCGGTGAAATAGGAAGCAAGGGAGGAGGAAAAGGTGCTCACCGGAATCGTTGACGCTTGCTGATGCTCAACGTGGTACTGGTTGGTGAAGGGCGACGGGCTGTCGCCGATTGCTCGCCGAGACCGGTCATCCGGTTCAGGAGGTCGTCGAGGTGAGGATAGGGGGCACCCTAGGACAAACGAATAGCACCATTAGGTCCACGAGAGCAGGGCGGTCATCATCGTATCCACGGGGAAGAGAGGGGTGGTCGGACTTTACCGGGGTGACGTCGTCGGAGAACGGCAGAAGACGGCGACGCTCGGAGCTTGTCGGAGTCGAGGTTCTAGGTCACCCGCGGGCGAGCTGAGTCCACAGAGCGGTGCTCCAGAGTCTGGCGAACTTGCCTGCTTGCTCGGGGAGTCAAGGGGCGATGCAGTGCTGCCGGAATTTGCCGAGAACCTCGTCGGAGATGGCGGCGGTGTAGAAGAAATTGGCGACAGCCTAGGGGCAGAGAGGAGGAGTTGTCTGGGGGAAAATGACGAGGAGGGAGAGGCTTTTAAGGGAGCGTGGTCGCTGGGCGAATTAAGCCTGTCATCAACGCGGATTTAATCGAAATCAATGGCGGCAGAGCGACATTGAGGGAGGAGGAAACGGTAGGCGCTGGGTTGAAGACGATGCACAGTGATGTGGGGCCTACCTGGCAGTGAGGGGGAGAGTGAGGGGTTTGGGGCCACCAGTCAGCTTCTGTGTGGGTGCGGCTTTAAGTGAGAAACGTTTCGTGGAGGGGGAGAAAGACTGGGCTGGTTACTGGGCCTTGTTGGGCTTTGTCGACTGGGCTGGTCCAAACTCTATTTTTTTCTGTCTGCTGGCTTTTTCTTTTTCCATTTCTATTTCTATTTTTCTGTTTTGAAAATCAACTCACAAATCAAACAACAAAAAAAACATTCAAACAATCAACAAACTTTGAGGGCTTGAACTGGGTTCTGTTTAGTAACTTAAACCTATTCCATAAATAATATAATATTTTTATTCATTTTAGGATCCATTCAATAATTAAATAAAATGGATCTTTAGTTATTTAATAAAATAGGGTTTGATTTAATTAATAAAATCTCCATTTGAAAACCAAATATTTTCAAAACCAAAACAGTAGGTTTTAGTTGGAAATAAAGAATACTTGGAAAGCTTGTTTAAAACAAAATAACCTTTTATTTTAGGGTCCATTAATAATTAAATAAAATGGACCTTAGTTAATAATCCATATAGGATTTGTTTTATTAAATCTTTATTTTGAAAATCTAGAATAAAACCAAAACACTTCAGTAGGTTTTATTTTGAGAATATAAAATATTTGGAAAACTTATTTTAAATAAATAAATAAGTTTTGATGTTTTGGAAATAGTAAAACCTTTATTAATAAAACTTGGGTATTTAAATCCTTTTTATTTTATTTTAAATAAACCTCTACTATTTTAAATCAAAGCAAAACCTTTTGTTTCAAAGTCTTGGCCAAGGTTTATTTTGGCTTTATAAAATAATCTTTATTTTAAAATATTTCTTTTCATTTTGAGAACCAAAACCTTTGGAAAACTTATTAAAATAAAATAATAAGTTTTAGTGTTTAAAGAAAAAGCCTTTACTTTAATAAAATTGGATATTTAAATCCTTATTATTTTATTTAAATAAACCTTTACTCATTTTATCAAAACAAAATATTTTATTTTAAAAGCTTGGCCAAAATTAATTTGGCTCTTTAAAATAATCTTTATTTATAAATCTACCTTTTCTTTTGAAAACCAAAAACTCTTTATTTAAAGATCTAAAATAGAATTTCCAAAATATTTTATTTTCTTTTAAATGTTTTAATTTGTTAAATCCCTTTAGGATTTAATTGTTCAAAATAGGTTTGAAGATTCCCAATTGGAATACAAAAAGTTTCCTCTGGCCCTGAAAATCAAACAAAGTTTTATTTTATTCATTTATTTTTCACATAACAAGATTTGGAAAATCTCGGGATGTGACAACATCCATCCTGTGTTCCGATCGATTCATCCTTGAACATGACCACCAAGGTAAAAGCCTCTTCGTCTGTTCCTTAATTGCTACTGATTTATATGTGTGATTGGTGGATTCTTTAGATTATTAGTGATATCAACCAGTAACTATTATCTTTAT
The DNA here is from genome assembly GCA_023614405.1 of Avena insularis. Lineage (NCBI taxonomy): Eukaryota > Viridiplantae > Streptophyta > Magnoliopsida > Poales > Poaceae > Avena > Avena insularis. Next base: position 295,466,110 of record CM042689.1, on the reverse strand, counting down.
CTAAAATTTGGTCATGATTAATGCCCAACCTAAACAAGTAACCTTCTTTTGATTGATGGAAAATTTGAGTGAGGATCTTTATTATTAGTGTTCTCTCTTTAGTCAAGTATGACTAAATGTTTTGTGCCGTTTGAGGAGCAATGGAACAACCTGAGAAGTGGATACCTAGAGTTGGTTTGAAATTCAAAACTCCAGATGATTCTTGGAAATTTTGGCTAGCATATGGGGGTCGAATAGGTTTTGATGTGAGGAAAATAGGAACCAATTTGAGCAAAATTGATGGTAAAACAATTTCCTGGAAATTTGTTTGTTCAAACTTGGATTGATAAGCTATGCAAGCGAGAGCTCAAGCCAACTAAATATGACACATCAACAAAAAAAGGAGCAAAGGTATGTTGCAATATGGAAATTCCTATATGATCTTGTCATTCATCCACTAATTTTCTGATTTTTTATTGGCAGCCAAAAAGAAGGATGATTGTTTACAACCTCAAGTAGAAGTGGAAAATGATGGCAACAATAAAGGAGAAAATGTGCTGCATAAAGAATACAATGTCATTGGCAGTTTTACTCAGCTCTTGACAACTCCTACTTGTGATGATGATAATCTCTATGATGGATATCAATTCTAATTTCTAGAAATTGGTTATATAGGATTTTGGGGCTAACTTTAGTATTTTGTGACTATTTTGGAGACTAACTATAGTCTTTTTAGGCCAAAGTGTAAAATTAAATGGCCTAATTGTTGAGATCTAGAATTATTGTTCAATGATAGAACTCGTTTTCTAAGATATGGTTATTAAGTGCCACCTCCTTTAAATATTATTAAGTGTTGGAGAAATATTTTGTTGGGTTCAGTTTTGTTTTGGATACGATCAAAATTGTTAAACTGTGCAATCTCCAGTCTAAACTACAGTTTGTAGGTTCATTTTTGCTTCAGATTAGATGTGGCAGTTTCATTTTTGCCTTTGCTTTGTTGTGAGCCCTTGGATTGGCTGGGATGGTGGATGAGATGGGGCATGGCAAACACTCTTCTAATGGAAGATTAGTATTCTGATATCAGAATGATAGTGGAAAAACCATGCATAATAGTGAAACAACTACAAAGAACAATATTATTTAGTGTTCAAATTCTTTCTTAAGAACTCTTATATACTATAAAATACATTAGTGAAATGATGGACACAAAGTTGGCCACTTAGAAGAAAACCCAAGTGCTAAAAAGTGCACGGTGGCCGATTTGCTCTATCGAGCCATCATTTTCTGGCCGTCGGATTTCACCTGATCACGGCATGTTGTGTGAGTGATTCTGATAGATGATAGCAGATGATAGCGCGTCGGTGGCCTTGGAGGAGTCACACCCTTCTCATTTCTTGTTCCCCATTCTGGCTCAAACCGGAGCCCTCCCATGGTGGCGAGCTTTCGCGAGGTGTTGCATCGGAAGGACGTCGCACCAGAAGTTGGCTCTCACCCTGGGGTGACTGGTCCGCTGGTGGTCACTAGAACCGGGGCGGACGAGCAGGCCGAGGCACCATCGTGAATCTTAGATCCCATGGACGATGGCGCCTAGCCAGGCCTACGTTGTTGCTGATGGTGATTGGTTGGGGATGGTGAGGGGAACCACCCAGGTGTTGTTGCCGCCTATGGGTAACTCGGGTTTGCCGGTGTCTGGTTTGCCCATCAGCACGGGTTCGCTGGCGGCCAATTTTTCGGTATCCGCCTTGCAGGCGGCGCAGACTGCGGATGCACGATGGTGGCCACCGATTTGAGCCAGCAGTGGCATCAACCAGGTACTGCAGATACCTTGACATAACCATCCTCGTTGCCATGTCAATGGCGTCCTCCATCCAAGGTCAGGGCCCTCTCCTTCCACCACCTTTTCCCTGCGCACGTCCATGCCCCTTACTCCATTAGCGTGCGCCATCATGCGACCCCGGTGTCAATCCATGGGAGGGCCCGGGTGCATGTTTTCTGAATCCAGTCAAGCAACTCTGTAGTAAATGTGGTTGGCGTTTGGATCTGGAAGCAACATGTACTTTTCCGCTATATGTACATGCTTGTGGTAGCACACTCCAACATTAGATTAGCACATCTGTAGACTACATGATTGCTTTGGTCTTAGTGAGCATGTGCAATCAAATTGGTTTGGATATTGTAGCTTGTAGAAGTATAAATCTAGCTATAAGTTATGTCAACATCAATCGGTTTAGATTTTGTGTTTTGGTTTTCTACAACTTGAATTATGATATTTGAAAAATACGGTCAAATTATTGTCGAATGAGTCTACTTCGTTCTATACCATACACACTGAAATTTCATCAGTTTAGTGTGGGTCTTGGAGATTAGCGACTCAACCATATTTGGTTGGTGTATATAAACATTCGGTAAATTTTCCAGACAAACAAAGTACTTCTTTTTAAATCTTTAAGTGCTCAGACATGGTTTTCTCAAGGCATGTCTCTTAAATTGCTTCTGAATACGGTACTTTATTGCTTCGCGGGTGTGCTAAATAGATTACACATAATGTTAGTTCATATGTTTTTGTATTTCTAAAGTTGATTTTGCATATAGTACCTTTTTGCTTCACACATAGCTTGAGTTGTATTTTCATCATGCTAATGTGTGTCTCTAGTATGATGGGGTATTTGTTTATTTTTCGAAGAGCCTCCAGGGATATCATGCACATGAAGTTAGTGTCTGCTTATCATGTGCAAGTTGCTTATCCATTTTTATTAGGTTACTTAATATTTCTTATTAAGTTGTTCACATCCAAGCACTAGGTTCTTGTATCGTGTCTTTCTTTTCACACCCGTCAGTTATCCACATGTTTAAGTTGCTTTGCGCATTTAATTATGTTACTTACAGTCCATTCATTAAGTTCCTTTTTGGAATACCCTTTGTATATATGGAGGGACATGTTTCACCTTGTTTAATTTTCTTATGATCCAAATATATATGCCACATCAACAACAAAAGGAGCAAAGGTATGTTGCAATATGGAAATTCCTATATGATCTTGTCATTCATCAACTAATTTTCAGATTTTTTATTGGCAGCAAAAAAGAAGGATGATTGTTTACAACCTCAAATAGAAGTGGAAAATGATGGCAACAATAAAGGAGCAAATGTGTTGCATAAATAATACACTGCCATTGGCAGTTTTACTCAGCTCTTGACAACTCCTACTTGTGATGATGATAATCTCTATGATGGATATCTATTCTAATTTCTAGAAATTGGTTATATAGGGTTTTGGGGCTAACTTTAGTATTCTGTGACTATTTTGGAGACTAACTAGTCTTTTTAGGCCAAAGTGTAAAAGTAAATGGCCTAATTGTTGAGATCCAAAATTATTGTTCAATGATAGAACTCGTTTGCTAAGATATGGTTATTAAGTGCCACTTCCTTTAAATATTATTAAGTGTCGGAGAATTATTTTGTTGGGTTCAGTTTTTTTCCGGATATGATCAGATTGTTAAACTGTGCAATCTGCAGTCTAGCACAGTCTAAACTGCAGTTTGTAGGTTCATTTTTGCTTCAGATTAGATGTGGCAGTTTCAGTTTTGCCTTAGCTTTGTTGTGAGCCCTTGGATTGGCTGGGATGGTGGATGAGATGGGGCATAGCAAACACTCTTCTAATGGAAGATTAGTATTCTGATATCAGAATGATGGTGGAACAAACATGCATAATAGTGAAACAACTACAAAGAACAAGATTATTGAGTGTTCAATTTTTTTCTTAAGAACTCTTATATACTATAAAAAAACATTGGTGAAATGATGGACACAAACTTGGACACTTAGAAGAAAACCCAAGTGCTAAAAAGTGCATGGTGGCCGGTTTGCTCTATCGAGCCATCATTTTCCGGCCGTCGGATTTCACCTAATCACGACGCATCATGTGAGTGCTTCCGATAGATGATAGCAGATGATAGCGCATCGATGGCCTTGGAAGAGTCACACCCTTCTCCTTTCTCGTTCCCCATTCTGGCTCAAACTGGAGCCTTCCCATGGTGGCGAGCTTTCGCGAGGTGTTGCATCGGAAGGACGCCGCACCAGAGGTTGGCTCTCACCCTGGGGCGACTGGTCCACTGTTGGTCGCTAGAACCAGGGGCGGACCAACAAGCCGAGGCACCATTGCGAATCTTAGATCCCATGGTCGATGGCGTGATATGTTAAAAATGTTGTCGTGGTATTGCCGATGAGTACGCCATGGAGGGGTCCTCACAGAGCGTGTTTAGATACATGTGGTAAGGCGGACGGTTGACGGGTACGAGGTAACACAGCTTACCCAGATTCAGATCACACAACGATGGCAGAATCCTACTCCTGCTACAAATCACTATAATGGAAATATGTCGAGTTACAGGGATCGATTCGCTGTGCGCGATATGAGTTGATTGGTGCCCTAAAGGCTCCCATAGGTCTAGCTTATATAGTCGCCAGATCCTAGGGTTATAGGCAAATCCTAGCCGGATAGGTTACAGAGTCCTACACGGTACACTACTATTCTAATGTGTCTTGCACTCCAAGGCTCCGGGTACATCGGTGACTCCTCCGTAGCCTTCCTTTATCTGGCATGGGCCTCCCTTCTGGATCCATCTAACTGGGATATCCAGCAGGCCATGGGCCTTTCTACCAACTGTGGGCCGCCCGGGTTATCCGGATTAGAGACATGCTATGATGATACCCATATAGCATATCCCCAACAGTAGCCCCCGGTGAACTCTGAGATCTTGCGCCGTCTTGCCTCTTCAGGTTGAATGCTTCGTCTATGTGAATGTCGGCAAATCGTCAAGAAATATCTTGTAGTCCTCCCAAGAACCATGCAATGCTCTCCGTCTTCAACTTGTAAGTCAGAGAACTGCTGAATCTTCCATCATACTCTCCTCGTAGACGGACTGGATCCATCCATGCCGGAATCTTCTGATGGGATGGTTCACCTGCCCGTGTCAGCTAGAGCAACATAGACCATAGGTCAGCGATGCCTCGTAACTCACACATGCAGAGAAAACAATGATGTCCGTTTTTCCCGCGCGAAAGATACGAACCGTTGGTGGCGCTGGTGGGAACGTGGAGAAATTTCTGCACACACATACGCACGCGCTGTCTACGCATCAACCACTCGATCACTTTGCACGAATCTTGACGCAGGGGGTTATAAATCACAACCGTGGAATATTTTATCTTTTTACCTCATTCTCCCCCATGTCATCGTCTTCCTCCTGCGAACTCCTCCTCGAGCTCTCAGTGCGCATGCGAAAAACCCTAGCTTCTCCCCCAATCTCCCAGTCACCTCTCCTCTACTCCAATGGCGAGCAGCAGCTCTACCCCATTCATTGCAGCGACGAACAAGACCGCGACCAAGCCGGCAGGTTCCGTCCACGTGCCTCCAGAGGGTGTGGTGGTGTCGCAGTCCGCGGAGGTGGAAACCACCGGTGACGAACATATTCCAGCGAGGCTGGAGCCGCTGGAGGAGGAAAGTGTAGGGTTCACAGCTTAGAAAACAAAAAAATTCCTACGATGGGAATATCTAAATACCAAGATCTATCTACTAGATACAAGCAACGAGTGGATATACATCCATAGAATACATACCCTCGAAGACCGAATAGCGTTAACGAGGTTGTACCCATGGATGATGTATACAAACGCTTGCCGATCTCAAGATCGTGATGAAGTCCATCTGGTCCAGCTGGTCCAGCACCATCAAGTCCAGCACCGCAAAGCAGTGGTGCATCCGTGATTGCACACACGTCCGGGTACCCCAACAACTTCCACGCCCTCGCTCCAGCGAAGCAGCGGAAGCAACAAATCCTTCCAGAAAAAGCCACCGGGAACATGTATCTCGCTGATCCGAGACCATGGGAAAATTCTAAAGGGGGGAGAGAGATCATTCGCGAGGAGGTATGAGTGACAAGTGAAAGGAGGGGGTCCTTTTATAGGGGAGGGGCAGCCCAAGGGGGCATGGCCGCCGGACAAGGAGGGTGCCCCTACCTCTCCCTCATTCATGTGGTGGAAGCTCCACACACATAAAAACATCTCCACTCACAATTCCACTCACATGCATTAATTTTCCACCAAAATTAATGCAAGCTCTCATTTAAATAAAACTCTTTTATTTATTTATTAAGAATTTTGTTAATTACTTTAATTAACAAACATTCACATAAAACCCCTTGCTAGTATTCCATTTCACATGCATAACCAGTTTCAGCAATTTCAACCGAAACAGTTTCGGTGTCTAGTGAAATAAATTCCTACACTTTCCTTTTTCTTTCTCTGGCATATTATTTTCTCTGAATGGTGTCGATATCCCTTAAGTGTGTCACCCTACGGTTCGCGAATAATGTATACATGATCGAGACCCCTCTCCGATCAATAATCAGAATGGACACGGAGATCCATCTCGACTCTACATATTCAACGATAACTTCTGTAATCGTGTGAACCTTATACGCATGTAACTCAATCCCTTTGTATTGCGATATATTACATGTCCGAGATTCTATCATAGGTATCTCCATACCTAGTTTGATCTCATTACCGACATGTACTCTTTTCTTGTTCCCGTGATATAACATTCTAGTGATCAAATCACTTGCTTGCAAGCTAACCAATGTGATATCACCGAGAGGGCCCAGAGTATATCTCTCCGTCATCGGGATGGACAAATTACACTCTTAATCCATGAGCCTCAACATAACACCTTCATATCACTGAACCCATCTTTATAATCACCCTGTTACGGTGTGACGTTTGATGTTATCAAGATACTGTTCCGGTGTTAGTGATTGACATGATCTCATGGTCTAAGGACTAAGATTACTTCATATGATGTTATAGCAATATAAACACAATGACCTTGATCGTAATGCTATAATTCAGATGAATGTTCATCACATCATTTCAACAATGTTGTGACCTTGTTATTAACAACATCCAATGTCCATGATCAGGAAACCTTTGATCATCTTGTTAATCAACGAGCTAGTTTATAAGAGAGGCATAACTAGGAACTTCCTTTTGTTTATTAAACACACATGTATTAACATTTCCATATTAATACAATTATAGCATGTAAAATAAACATTTATCATAAATAAGGAATACGATAATAACCACTTTATTATTACCTCTCGGGCATATTCCCTTCAGTCTCCCACTTGCACTAGAGACAATAATCTAGTTTGAAAAACTTTGCGTATTGAACACTTATGGCTTTCCGGTGTTCCATATACACGATTACAAGTTGTTAACATAATCTACGGATCTGACACTTTCAGGTCTGTGTGTATTTGCATGTCTTTGCGTCTTCACGCATCACTCATTCTCCAATGAGGTGGCATTGTATAAATGGTCTTTTGGTGAGACCTTTAGTTCCTTGGGGTTAAATCATGTCGATACTATTGTCATACAATATATCTTTAGTGTTAGCCCATTGCGAACCACACCTTTGTTTGATAACAAACTACTTAACACAAATGCCCTCCTTTGCTGCTACTATGCAGTCATATACTTAGCCTTTTGTTGTTGTATCCGTCACAATGTATTAACTTTGGACTTCATCCAAATCCGTCATGGAAACTCCTTTCCATTTCATTGTGCCACCCATAGTTCAAATTGAGATAAACCTAATTTTCTATCTTGTGACAAAACTAGTATCAATGTAACGCTTTACAATGAACTATTTGTAATTGTTTGTCACCTCTATACAAATATATTCCCACTATCGTCCAATGATCATTTTATGATTCATTCTGAGCATAGGACATATCTGGATGTGTACATATCATGGTATGATTGATCAAAACATCCTTGTGATTTCACTCATCAAGTGTCAAAGCACTAGAATCTTGTTTCACTTATCAAGTGTCGATGCACTTGAATCTTGATTCAATTCCTTTCCATGCGACAAGAATCGTTTCTTGTCGTATCTACATTGGACTCCTTCAATATCTCATATATGTACTTTTGGCACAACATATTAGCGTCACAGTCTATCCACTATAGACATTCATGCTAAATATTCGGGTTTTGCCTAAGTCTTTCATCGAAATAAAATTCTTAACCTTTGTCAATAAAAGATACATCATTTCCAATCAACAAGATGTCCTCCACATAATGTATTAGAAATATGTCCTAGCGCTCCCACTTAATTTCTTGCAAATGCAAGCATCTTCATCGTCTCCTGATGAAAAACTCATTTTTCATCATGGTGAAGATCCAACTCCGTGATGCTTACTTCAACCATTAAAGTTTGCATGCCCTTTTAGTATCCTTTGAATTTAACAAAACCCTTTGGACCGTGTCATGTACACGTCCTAGGTAACCATTCTATTAGAAGAACTTTGTTTTGTTTATTCATCTACCATATACCAAATTATATGTAGTGGCTGCTACTTTAATCCGTCCAGACTAAATATCGCTATGAAAGATCAAATCTTGTCATAGTTAACTCCTTGAACATTGTCGTAAAATACTTTACCGACATGTCTACTATTTCATATATGTGAAACATCCATGTATGTTTCTTTATAGAACCAAATATGACCGATAGGTTTTTACACCTTTCCGAAGGGTCTTCCAAGTTCAAAACTTGATTTCTCATATATGGAACTATCACGGATTTTATGGCTTCAAGCCATTTGACGGAGGCAGGGCCCATCATCGCTTCTTTGCATGTAGTCGGTTCATCATTGTCAAACAATAATGATTTACTCTCAAATCTTAGTATTTATGTTTATCCGACCGACTTGGTTCAATAAGAACTTAGATCTTCGTGACCACAACCTTTGAGGCACATAAGCTATGAGCATTATGGCAGACTCCAGAACAATTTCTGGTGCTATGCAACTCAACACATTTAGCTAAGGTTCGTTAACCTTATCAAAGTTCTATTGTCCTCCCACTTAATTTTTGCGAAAAATTCCTTTTTCAAGAAACTTCACATTTCAAGCGACAAACCCTTGTGTCCTCGGTGTTATGCAGGAATATCCAATGGTTATTCGAAATAACCTACAAACACATGCTCATCTGACTTTAGTTGTAGCATCTTACTTATGCTTAGCATACCAAAATTTAAGAAATGACAACTTGGGTTTTACCCCAAACCATAACTTCCATGGTGTAATTTCAACGGATCAAGATGGAGCTCTTTTCAGTGTAAAAGCGGTAGTCTCTAAAGCTTTAATCTTCTAAAACATAATGGCAGTTTTATAAATAACACCTTTGATCCAACCATGTCAAACAAGGTTTTATTACAAATCTCAAACACTCCATACTCCTATGGTGTTTCGAGAGATGTAAATCTAGGTGTTTTTCTAAACTTGTAACTCAAATAAATCCCTTTATGATAAAATCATAATTCATTTATTTTTCTTGTTACACTTGTAACTCAAATAAATCCCATATGATAAAATCATAAACCATTTATTTTCTTGTTACAATGATTTTCCACTTCATCTTGAAAGTCTTTGAACATTTTCAAATATTTCATACTTCTTTCTCATTAAGTGAACATTCACTCAAATTTCCGGAGAAAGCATATAAAGTTGAAATCCATCGCTTACGACTACACATAATGGAATACATACATCGACATGTATAAATTCCAATATTTTAGTCGTTCGTTCTTCTTTGGCCTTTGAACGAAGTTTTAATTATCCCGAGGAAAGTCTCACAAGTGTCACTTGATCAAATCAAAGACTCCAAAAATCCATGAATATGGAAATTCTTCATGTTTTATTTCCAATATAATTTAAACGGCGATGTCACTTCGTAAGTGATCTTTCAATCATTTGTCTTGCGACATTTTACCATTAGGTTTTATGGATGTGATTTCTACAACTAGATTTGTAAATCATTCATCTTATATGGAACACGGTAATTATTTGAACAACCTTTATTCTCATAATACCTGATTTAAATAACAATTATAAAAACAAATCTTGAAGTCAAGCTTTGATGTCAACGAGAAATACAAACAACGGTTTGTTTATTTTCGATGCACATCATCACATATTCTCTTGCTAGTTACTTAGGCCATTGTAGTCCATGAATTGCGTCGTTCTGTATGACATTTCATACCAACCAATTCGGTATCCAATACCCAAGAACCACATTGTCTAACAAGCAAAGAATACAACCATAACATGTATATCATCCATATACCTAAATTGTATATTTCCAATATTTTCTTTTCTGCCAAATATTTTTATAGATTCTCTTTCAACATTTCCTTTTCCTTTTAAAAGAATCTATCAACATCAAAAGTGGCGCCATATACATGACACATAGTCCAAAGCGTGTATATTCAAATAATAATACCTTTGGACATGCACTTTGAAGTAGATCACCATCATCAAAATGATCGTCATTCTTTCAAAATCCATTCTTTAGTAATCGTTTAGTGTAGTAAACACTTAACATACATCTTCTATTCACCCTTATCATGACGACTTTCATGATCAAGCTACTGTAGCTTATAAAGGTGAATCGTGAGTATAACATTACTTTCCAAAACCCTTTTGGATGATTAGGATGTCTAGCATCTCCAACCTTTGCAAATTCTCATCCAATATGAGAACATATATTATACTCTATCGTATTGCAACCAAAACATTGTTTCAGATATTGTTATATCTTCCACACTTGATGGTTTCTGAAACAATTCTTTTAGCTCCTAGATAAACTTGATATTAAAACAATCAAGAATCATGGAGGCAAAACATGATACTTAAGATACTAACACTGGAATTGTTACTCTCGATTTAATACCAATTATTAAATTTCACGGAGTAAACAGAGTTTGCTGAAAGTTTGCAATAAGACTTTAAACTTTAGATTGACACTCAACACAATACGATACCAGTTCGTAAAGTAAATATCCAGAATTCTATAGTTCTATTATCTCAATTACAACTATGCATAAGGTGGTGAACGAATGCCAATGACTACAACAAATTATGAAAATTCACTTTGATTTAATTTATGATAAATTGAGTTCTTATAATCCAAATTAGAAATAAACTCCCACTCAAAAACGACATCCCTCGTGCCTTTTTGGTGATTACATGAACCAAATCCACTACACCAAGTCCGATCATCACTTGAGTCGGTGTAGCTTCAAAGGCGAGCATCCATATGGTCATCATATCAAAACATATGACTCATGCTTAACCTTTCGGTCCGTGTTCCGAGGCCATGTCTGTACATGCTAGGCTCGCCAAGTAAGAACCTTAGTATTCGCGTGTGTAACTGTCTTACACCCGAGATATGCTCGTGGATTCAAGTACACCCGATCATCACGTGATGTCTTGAAGCGATGAAACATTGTCGATGCATACTTAAGGAAGAACACATTTTTTTATCTTGATATCTAAATGAGGGATCATCTTATTATGTTAATAAAATGCTAAACTAGCAATATAAGATGCAATCAAACATCACATGTTTCTAAGTGAAATGATATGGTACTTGCACTCGATCTCCATCATGTGCATCGTGGTATGATCACTATCATACCTCTATGTGTAAGGCCAAGGTATATGGATCTTACACGTTATGTGTGTTGTAAGAGTATCAACTTATACTTCTACTTACAACATCACCATATCATGACACTAGCCAAGTAACAATCTAAACTAGATGCCTCTAATTTATCCATTGCAAGTTTTACGTGGCTAAGGGCTTTCGAAGATAGAACCGTTCTTACCTACGAACATGAACCACAACGAGGATAACCAAATTGTTGACAACTCATTGCAAATTAGATATTGACTATAGTAGGAGAGACAGACACCTGCTATCCACTTATGCAAAACTAGTTGCATGTCAAGCGTGGAACAGGTCTCATGTGCGAGGACATGTAAAGTTTGTCCGGGCCGCTTCATCCCACTATGCCACCAATATCCAAAGTACAACTAAGAAGCAATAAAATGATCATCATCGCCCACATACTCATATGTGTACTACCTGTGCAAAGCATCTACGCATAGATTCGGCTCTAATACCACCCTATTACGGTGTGACGTTTGATGTTATCAAGATACTCTTCCGGTGTTAGTGATTGACATGATCTCATGGTCTAAGGACTAAGATTACTTCATATGATGTTATAGAAATATAAACACAATGACCTTGATAGTAATGCTGTACTTTGGATGAATGTTCATCACATCATTTTAACAATGTTGTGACCTCGTTATTAACAACATCCAATGTCCATGATCAGGAAACCTTTGATCATCTTGTTAATCAACGAGCTAGTTTATAAGAGAGGCATAACTAGGAACTTCCTTTTGTTTATTAAACACACATGTATTAATGTTTCCGTATTAATACAATTATAGCATGTAAAATAAACATTTATCATAAATAAGGAATATGATAATAACCACTTTATTATTGCCTCTCGGGCATATTCCCTTCAGAAAGTGATCCCCACAAGGGATATTGCCGCGGCTCTGATATCGCCGATGGCGATCTCAGGGAGTTGCTTGCTGAAGGATACCTCCCCGCGACAGAGGGGCTTGTATGGCGGGCGGCACCGGTCGGCGAGGTCATTCCTTCTCCCCAAGCCGGAGAGAAGGTGTACCTAAAAGAGCAAATGGTACGCGGTGTCTCCCTCCCGATCTCCGACTTCTTCCTTGCTGTCCTTAAACATTACCAAGTTCAACCTCAGAACCTTTCTCCGAATAGCATCCTAGCGCTTAGCAGCTATGTAGCGCTTTGCGAGGGGTACATAGGAATTAGGCCTAGGTTATATCTGTTCATCTATTTCTTCACCGTCAAGAGGGAAGCCTGATGGTGCTGACGTGGAGCACTTCGTTGAAAAGCCCAAGAGAAAGGTGTGATGAGCACAGTAGCAAGTATTCCCTCAGTAGAGACCGAGGTTATCAAACCAGAAGGAGGAAGGAAACGTCACACAGGTGTTGCAAGCAACGCGGAGACCTGCACAACATAAACTCAAGACTTTGCCCCAACGAAGCAGTGAGGTTGTCAAGCTCACCGGTTTACTGTAACAAAGGATTAAACGTACCGTGTGGAAGGTAATGGTTTGCAGCAGGTAAACAAGTAACAGTGGAAGATGTATCGATGGTAAAGATTTGACCGGGGTCCATAGTTCACTAGATGTGCTCTCCTTATATAAACAACATGGCATGAAGGGTAAACAAATTACAGCAGGGCAATTGACAGGAACTGAGCAAGGCATAACAATGCAATTACCAGTCAGAACGATCCTATGAGATTCGTTTGGGCAATACAACAAGATACATAGACCGCCATCCAACTGCATCTATGACTAGAAGTCCACCTTCAGGTTATCATCCGAACCCCCTCCAGTATTAAGTTCCAAGCAACAGACAACTGCTTTAAGCAAAGTGTGTAACGTAAACAGTCCACATGTTACATGAACAAGAGACCGTTGTTTTCTCCCTAGTAGCAATAGCACATCTACAACCAAAGAGATTATTGTCACATCCCTTAGAAACTAGAGGCATGAACCCACTATCGAGCATAAATACCCCCTCTTGGAGTCACTAGCAACTACTTGGCCAAGATAGCTACTAACAACAGAGAGCATGCAAGATCACAAACAACACAGACATGATAGAATCATAAAGACAAAACCATTAATAAAACCAACATAATAATCTCAATATCCATCGGATCCCCGCAAATACAACATGCATGATAACAAATAGATTAGATCTTGATCATGAACGGAGCTCACAAGATCTATACATGAAAGCACAAAGGAGGAGATACAACCATCTATCTACTACATGGACCCATAGTCCAAGGTGGAACTACTCACGCATCATACTGGAGAGAAGGCCTCCGGGATGATCTCCCCTCCGGCAGGGTGTCGGGAAGAACTTCAGATCCCCCGATCTAGGGACGATGGTGGTGGCGGCTACAGACGGTTTCATGGAGATTTGATCGGGTGCTTAGGGTTTCTGCATCGGGGGCTTCTTATAGGCGAAGGGGGAGGCCGAGGCGGCGGCCAAGGGCCCCACACCCCTCCTAGGCACGGGGTAGGGCCCACCCGCACCTTGGGTGGGTCTGGCCCCCCTGGCCGGCCTCTCTGGCTCCCATATGGACTTCTTGTTCCCCACGGAAAGTAATTGACTTTGACATTTGTCCCGTCCAATTCTGAGAATATTTCTTTACTAACTTTTCTGAAACCAAAAAAAGCAGAAAACAGGCATCTGGCACTGTTGCAACTTGTTAGTAGGTTAGTACCAGAAAACATGTAAAAAGCACCTCAAAGTGTGGAAAAGTAAAGCAAAGTAGATACTAAACAAGCATGGAACATAAAAAATTATAGATACGTTTCCGACGTATCTAAGCCAGAGCTAGTAAGGACGAGCTCAGGAATTGCGGAAAAATTAGCTTCGAGATCCGGCCTGGCTGGCGGTTCCCCGACATCGTCGGTCACGAGTCCTGCAATAATTGGCAGCGGACGTACTTCTATGGCCCAGATATCCCTCTGGTCGGCCAAGAAGCAACGTACCCGGACTTTGTCGATGGGGCCGCCATTGAAGCCCTGACATGGAGATCCCAGGACACCCTTCCCTCCGACAACGACGCTTCCCGCGCCATAAGGCGAATCGAGTGGTTCGTACAAACGGGTCTGACCGGGTATATCAAGGATAGTAAGGATAGCCTCCGCATCTCCAAGGACAACTTTTTGAGTGACTCCATCAAGCTCCGCCTCAAGGACATCGTCAAGGTGAAGGACAGGAAGCGTGGCTTTGCCATTAGACACGACATGTTCGTAGAGGGCAAGTGCCCAGAGGTACCTGTTTATTTTCCGTGTATGATATATACTCCAGTTCTTCCGTCTAGCCATTACCATTTCATCTAACACTTCAGGATTTCACTTAACAGCTTAAGAGTCTATAGGAGGATAGCATGGCTATCCAAATCTATGACCCCAAGATGAAGGAAGTCACCGTCGTGTCCGACGATGATTTTTCGTTGGCGCGTAAGCGGAAGAGCTCCACCTCTGACACTGCTGACGGAGGCAAGAAGAAGAAGACGGAGGGTGGAGCCTCCAAGAAGTCCATTTCCGCCCTAGAGGCGGAGAAAAGAAGAATTACCGGCATCCCTTTCACCAAGGCACCCACCGTTGTGTAAGATTCTTATCTTCCTACATTGTCCATTGCTTGTCTTATTCCTGTACTTATACTTTTGCACGTTTTAGGAAGAAGGCCAGTTTAAGTTTGACGAAGTCCTCCAAAACATCAGGGGATTTTAAAAACATTAAAGATATGTTGCACCAAGCGTCTCCCTCCATCGCCCCTACCACTCCCATTGTCAAGCCTGCTGCTGCACCGACAAGCTCTCTAGCTAAGGTAGCATCTCGCCCTTCCGCCATGGAAGTGGATCCAGGTGTCACCGCGGATATTGTCCTCGTCGGCAAGAAGGCGACACAAGAAAGTACCGCATCCGAGATGGCTGAAGCTCCGGATAAGGATGCCATCGGTAGCGGTAAGGCGATAGTGGAAGGCGAAACCTCTGCCGAAGGCGGCGCCACTGCACCCAGGACGTCAACAGAGCTCCCAAAGATTGTCTACCCGGCGCTTACGCCGAGCATCTCAACTCTGGCTCCTGGTGCAGTGCCAATTTCTCCGACTTGCGGCCTTGAGGAGTTTCTTAGGCAAGCTGATATCCTGCGAGGAAATAGTCTTTCCTTCAGCAAGATATTTGCCGAGAGCACCACCAACCTCAAGATATTGCACTTGTAAGTTTTATTTGCCTTTTGCATTTCATATGAGTATCCCACTATAGCCCCCGAGGATTTAGACAGAAAACCATAGGTTTTGCATCTGAATGCTCTAAGAGTGACTAAGCCAGAAAACTTCTCACTATAGCCCCCAAGTATTTAGTTTGAATGAATTATTATGACTAGATACTTTTAGAGTAGCATACGCAGTGTATGTAAATTTCAATAAGGTATCCCCCAAGCCTCTAGTGGAAACAGAATTAGTTCTGACTAGATGCTTAAAGAAAGACTAAGTGTATTGCCGAGTTAAAAACTCTCACTGTAGCCTCCAAGCCTCTGGGTGGATATTTATCCGGCTAGATGCTTAAAGAAATACTAAGTAATTTTGATCTTGTCTCCACATAATGAGAATGCTCGGAGAGGCGTCACCAACAAGAAGTTCCACAAGATGCGGGCTGAGCTGGAAGCTGAAAAGAGTAAAACTGCATTCTTGAAGGAACAAATCACCAAGAGCAAGAGTCTTTTTTTCCTTTCAATTTTGCAATCAAACTTGGTCTTGTGCCATCACTCTCTGACTACTCATTTGTGTGCTATTATTTCTCTGACTTGCAGAAACCTTCGCCAAGGCCAAGGACATTGTCGAGCAATCCAAGCACATTGAGTTGCTGGATAGCGAGAATAAGATCCTTAAGCAAGAGAGGCTGATACCCTGAAGATGCACGAGGAATCCATGAAGGCCTTGCAGGAGTCCGCCAACACGGAGATGAACCGTCTGAAGGAGGAAATTGCAATCCTCAAGGAGCAGAAGAAAGATGCCGATGAGCAGAATCAGCACAACCTTGAGGCTTACAAGGTTCTCCGACAAGAGAGGGACTCCATGGCGGAGACACTCTAGGACACATGGGAATACTATCAAGTGCTTTCACTTCATATAGCTGATTAATTTTCTTTGGCTTTATAAGTGTTGTGTGGGTGAACCTGTGCTAACGTACCGACCTTACTTGGATTAATACATACTTGTGATTAAACCCCTTGCAATCATCCGCAACTACAAGAAAGCAATTAAGATATAAACCTAACCACAACCTTAAACTCTGAGATCCTACACTCCCTTGTGCAATGGTTTCCTAAAGGGGGTCAGGTTTTTGTCACTCCGACAACCCCACAATTAGTATCCAAATACAAAATGCATTCCCCTAGGCCCATAAATGGTGAAGTATCATGTAGTCGACATTAAGATGACACCACTAGAAGAATAGCACCACAACTTAAATATTAAACCAATGAATAATACCTCAACACAAATCCACTACTAACAACATGACTTCTCCCATGTCCTCAATAACTAAACGAACTACTCACGAGACATCATATGAATCAAGATCAGATATGATATGGTCATGGATAACAATTTGAACATAAACAATAATTCAATGGTTCCACTCACAAGCATCAACTACAATAGTAATCAACACCGGGAAAGTTTCCCCTAAGAACTATGCAAGATTCAACACGATTGTTACAGCGGGATGGAGTGGTGATGATGGTGCTGGTGGAGATGATGGTGTGGATGATGATGATCCCAATGAAGTATATCTTGATGACGGTGTTGATGGCAATGATCTCCCCTCTCCGGAAAGGAATTTCCCCAGCAGAAATCTGTCTGCCGGAGAGCTCTTTCTCTCTCATTGTTTTCCGCCCCGCAGAGGCGGCAGAATCTTTTTGTGGTTGCTCCCCGTGTATTAGGGTTTCGAGGAGAAGATATAGGCGAGAGGGAGGAGCCAGAGGTGGGCCAGCGTGGCCACATCCCCTGTAGGCGCGACCTAGGGTGGCCCAACTTCACCTCCCCTTCTAGCATCCTTCGCCTTCTGGGAAAATAGAATTTTCCGTAGTTTTTCTGGTATTTTTCTGATCTTCACGAAATTGCATCAAAACGCCGCTTTTTCCATCAGAATCCTGACTCCGGCAGTTCATCCTCCAAGAATCATCCAACATGCAAAAATAGACGAAAAGACATAAGTAACACCTCTTAATACGAAATATATCAATGAATATAGGCAAATTATGATATATAATGGTGATGCAAATTGGACGTATCAACTCCCTCCAAGCTTAGACCTCGCTTGTCCCCAAGCGAAAACTGAGCTCAGTAAACATGTCCATAGGTTTATGGAGTAAAGTGTCGATAAAAAGAATACAGACAAGAGGCATCACACTTACCAATGCACAACTCATAGAAGAAAGCAACTCACCATTATATAAATTAGTTTGCAAAAAGTATGGGAGTCACAATAAAGATGCATAAAGATAAATCATAATTGGGATTTGCAAACTTTGTTCTTGGTCAGAGAACAGTTGGCAAACAGTTTTCAAATAAAGCTTTTGTAGAAGTTTACAACAAAAGTACTCTTTGCTCAAACATAAAAGGTTTTTCACTATGATAGTTTTCAAAGTAATACTCATTTAGATAAGGGTATTGTGCAAACAAGGAAGATGGATAACATGATTGAATAAATCATCATATGAATGCTTGAAACACGACAACTCAAATGCTGGCTGGAGATAGAGAGGAATAGGTTTACTGACTCAACTTAGAAGTAGAAGAAAGGTCCCTTCATAGAGGGAAATAGAGATTTCAAGTTCATAAAGAGATTTCAAAA
Organism: Avena insularis; assembly: GCA_023614405.1. Taxonomy (NCBI): domain Eukaryota; kingdom Viridiplantae; phylum Streptophyta; class Magnoliopsida; order Poales; family Poaceae; genus Avena; species Avena insularis. Next base: position 295,447,714 of record CM042689.1, on the reverse strand, counting down.
GATTATGGTACTTACTAGCTTTGAGCTCTCATTGCCCCTATCATAAGCATCTTGAGGTGATTAATGGTTAAAGTGAACAAGGAAGGAGTATATGCTTGCCGAAATATAAGTTGGCAATCTCATGTCCCTTGAGTACGAGGGTCGCTCCTCATGCTACTCAACTTTAGTTACCGGTAATTTTTTGTCATTGTAAGTACATGTGTATCATAAAGAACCGCTAACGGGGTACCCCTTGCACATGATACAAGAGCTATCCCATAATCAAAATGATAAGCAAGCAGACAGTGAGCATCTCAGCGATCTTTTTATTTGCTATTTGCATAGGTTTTTATTGAGGATGCTTCACAGATTGCTCACTATGGTTATGCTGCAAGTTTCCAACATGATTAGGCATGGCTTAGGCTAGCGGCCCAGGTGTTTCTCTAACACACATACATAACTCCATGGACTTACAAGCTCCCCTTTTATTTCACACCGACGACATCCGCAAACAAAAGAGCATGATATCAATTGTGTACAATGTACATGTGCAATGTTGAAAGCATTCCCCGTGATAGCATGGTTCTGCTAATTCCAACGTATAGGTGCAAGCATATACAACTTCGATGACACAATGGTTCAAGTTTATTAGGGGCAAGAAAATAAGGTGTGCCATCAAGTTCGTGAGAGCTTTACTGACTAGTTTTCACATAACAAAATAATTTTTAATTTAAAAGATAGATGAAGCTTGAGAATTTGCTTGGAATAGCAATAATGCTAATAGGTATATATGGTGGACACAAATGGCATAGGTTTTGGTTTAAAGGGGTTGGATGCATGAGAAGTATGCCCTCTCAAAATAGGTTTTTGTCTAGCAAGGCTGGGTAGCAAGCAAAAGAGTTAAAGGAAACAAGCAAACATACAAGTGATAAAACCAAACATGCAATCTTCCTTGAAGACACAAAATATCTTAAATAAAGAATACTAAGCTTATGATCCAATCAAGGAAGAAAATATAAGATACAAAATACATGTAAGCTTTTCTCTTTTTCCTTTCAAACCTCAAAAAGTGTTGCTACTGACCAGAGCTCGGTTTTCCAAAACCAATTTAGATCTACTTGATGCTCCCAAAGTGATACCAATACTGATCCACAAGATCAATCATATAATAGAGATTGCAAACTAGAATAAGAAGTGCAAAAAGTAAAAGATGAGACTTCTCATCAATATTCCATAAAGGCACTCACACCAAGGGATACATAGATAACCAACTAAAGGAGAGATACTTCCATAATGCAAACCAACCTATAAGATAACTTTTCTATCCAGGATATAACTCTACTAAAAAGGGTAAAAAGGTAAAGATAATGATGTGATACCACAGCACTCCCCCAAGCTTAGAACAAGCCAAGGGGATGCCAAACCTGATGACGAATTACTCCTTCGGTGGTGGTGGTGTTCCCTTGTTTAGGGTGAGAAAACCCTCCAGCATCTCACGAAGCATGTTATTCTCCTCTTGAAGTATATCCACCTTCATACTTAGAGCACGGTACTTATCTCAAAACTCATCAATGGTTCGAAGGGCTTCCACTGCCTCAGGGCAGGATTTGAAGTCTAGAACGGAGGTCATGATCCCCTGCATATTATGAGAAAAAGCACGTCCAGTATTAATTGCCCCTACAAAAGTAGGTTTTCTTGCCCTCGATCCTGTGGCAACTTGTCCCTTCATGCCTGCTGGCATGTACTTTACTTTCTCCTCGATGATCAAATCCATGTCTTCGCGCCTAGCAGCGATCCTTTCTCCTTCCACGGGCTCCTTGCCTTTGTCGATGGCGGATACCATGGTGCTCTAAACTTGATAAGATTTCCCGACAGAAACAGATCGAAACAAAAACATGATGAGAACACGATATATGAACCTCGGGGGATCCGGGGGGTTATATATTACTAAGTTTCAATGCATAAGGAAGGTACTATGCGAAAACGAGGTGGAGACGGACTCCAGGGGGCTCACACCCCCTATAGGCGCGGCTAGCTCGGGCCCGCACCTAGGGTGGGTGTGGCCCACCTGGCCTCCGTTTCCTCCTCTGTTTCATCTCGTAACCTTCCGTATGTAATAAAAACATCAAAAATATAAAAAGATGAGGTTTTCACGAACTTTTAGTTTACAGCATTTTTACCTAATCAAAGACGAACTCTGCAGATTCCTTCTCTCCATCTCCTGAAATTCCTTTCATACAAGGCCTTACACAAACCTCATTGGCAACATTAGTAAATGCTAAAACAATAAACATTCGGGTACACATTTCAACTGAAATCCAACAAAACAAAAGCTACTGAAACAACTCCTTCCAAAATCCCAAAAGAAACCAAAAGGAAATTGATTTAAGAGGAAAATGCAAATGATGGCAGATATCTGTTAAAACAGACTAGCAAGTAAAGATTGATTTTTTTGAAAATCTTCTGTTGCTCAAATCAAAAAGTGCAGAACTAAAGAAAGTTGGATAACAACTTGGAGAACAAGCACAGAAAATTACATCTCCATCCGTTGTATCGAGCTCCTTCACGAATTTTTACAATGCAGCACAAAAATCTGTCCTAGGACAACCACTTTTCACAACTCCTCTACTTCTCAAAAGTAGTTGATCTTGACACAAAAATCAAAACAAAAAGGATAAGGAGTGGTTATTACTTGAGGTAATAACTTCCAAGACTCAACAAAACTATTGGGTTATCTCCCAAGAAGTACTTTTCTTTAATGCCTTTAAGTTAGGTGTGATAATTTCAAAGATGCTCACATAGGAGATATGGATTTGAAGTGGAAAAAAGCATCAAGAAGCAAATATACAATACATTTGAGTCTAACCCACTTCCTATGCATGGGGGTCTCATGAGAAAACAAATTATTGAAACAAAAGGCCACAAGCAGAGGAAGACAAAACAAATGCAACTTCAAAGCTTTCAACATAAAACGGGGAAACTTAATATTATTGAGATGCATAAAACCATGTTTCCCTCTCTCATAATAACTTTCAGTAGCACTTTGAATAAAGTTGACAATATAACTATCATAAGGAACAACTTTATCAACAGAATGAGCATACTTACAATCATAAAAAAGAGGTCTAAGGTCATAAACTGGATCAATAGAAGCAAGTTGTTCCATCCTGAAATCTTTTTTAGGCAATTCATTTTCATAAGGAGCTTTAGCAAATTTGGAAAAGTTAAACTCATAAGAATCTCCATCAAACCTAGCAGATTCAGTGTTTATTTGCTCATCAGGTTCCACGGTTTTCTTTGTACCTTTGTTATCCGCACTAATTATCATAGAATACTCCTTTACCTTAGCTAGGAAAGGTGTTTTCTCAACATAAAGTTTAGGCAAAATATGATCAATAGTACAAACTTCAGTTTTTCTAGTAGGAACATGATTAACAACATCTTTATAAGGTGCATGGTACTTATTCCAATTCTTTTGGGGAATTTCAATATAAGAGGCAAAAGACTTAAAACAATTGGCAATACTTTGAGAATCAAGACCATACTGAATACTAATATCACGGAAGTCATTAGTTCACATAAAATATTTAATGCATTCATAATCATGGTTTATACCTGACTTTCTTCCTTTGTCATTCTCCCATGCTTCAGTGTTCTCTTGAATAAGGTCTAGCAGATCTCATTTAGCTTCTTCCTTCATACGTGTGAATGATCCAGCACAAGAAGCATCTAATAAATCTTTATCATGAAGATAAAGCCTTGCATAAAAGTTATTGATAATAATATTGTTAGGGAGTTCATGAATAGGACATTTAAGCATTAGTAACTTCAATCTCCCCCAAGCTTGAGCTGTACTCTCTCCATCACGAGGCCAAAATTTATATATTAGATTCATATCCTGATGAATCTCACTGGGAGGATAGAATTTAGAGTAAAAGAGAGGTACTATTTCCTCCCATTCCATGGATTGTTCATTCTTCAGCAGCTTATATCATTCTTCAGCTCTTCCTTTCAATGATATAGAGAGTAACTTATTCTTCACCTGTTCAGTTGTGATACTTGCACACTTAAACAACCCGCACAATTCATGGATAAAAAGCAAGTGATCACCAGGATGGACAGTTCCATTCCCTAAATAATAATTATCCATAACACGATCAATAATACTTGTAGGTATCTTAAAAGGATCTATCTCAACAGGTGATGATTCATCTACTAACCTAACAGTGGTAGTAGTTATCCCAAATAGAAAACCAAGTCGGTTATCCATATTGGAAACAAAGTAACAAACAGGAATAAAAAACAATACTCATAGTAGAAATTTCCTTTACTAGTTCCACTCTTCAATAACACTTCACTCCCCGGCAACGGCGCCAGAAAATAGTCTTGATGACCCACAAGTATAGGGGGTGTATCGTAGTACTTCCGATAAATAGGAGTGTCAATCCAAACGAGGAGCAGAAGGTGTTGACTAGTGGTATGGAGCAGGAAATCTCTGTAAATACTTAGCAAACGGATTTTTAGGGGTTTTCTGATAAAGCAGGGAAATAAAGTGCAAGTAAATAAAGGCAGCAAATAATTGCAGCAGTGGCCGAATACTTTATTAGCAAAGGACAAGCTGGTGGAAATACTAATGAGGACCAAATGTTCTCGAGGACACATGGGAATACTGTCAAGTGCTTTCGCTTCATATAGCTGATTAATCTTCTTTGCTTTTATAAGTGTTGTGTGGATGAACCTGTGCTAATGTACCGACCTTACTTGGACTAATACATACTTGTGATTAAACCCCTTGCAAGCATTCGCAACTACAATAAAGAAATTAAGATATAAACCTAACCACAACCTTAAACTCTGAGATCCTACACTCCCTTGTGCAATGGTTTCCTAACGAGGGTTTAGGTTTCTGTCACTTCGGCAACCCCACAATTAGTAGCCAAATACACAATGCATTCCCCTAGGCCCATAAATGGTGAAGTATCATGTAGTCAATGTTCACATGGCACCACTAGAAGAATAGCACCACAACTTAAATATTAAACCAATGAATAATACCTCAACACAAATCCACTACTAACAACATGACTTCTCCCATGTCCTCAAGAACTAAATGAACTACTAACGAGATATCATATGGATCAAGATTAGATATGATATGGTGATGGATAACAATCTGAACATAAACAATAATTCAATGGTTCCACTCACAAGCATCAACTACAATAGTAATCAACACCGGGAAAGTTTCCCCTAAGAACTATGAAAGTTTCAACACGATTGTTACAGCGGGATGGAGTGGTGATGATGGTGCTGGTGGAGATGATGGTGTGTATGATGATGATGACCCTGATGAAGTCTAGCTTGATGACGGTGTTGATGGCGACGATCTCTCCTCTCTGGGAGGAATTTCCACGGCAGAAATATGTCTGCCGAAGAGCTCTTTCTCTCTTAGTGTTTTCCGCCCGCAGAGGCGGCGGAATATTTTTGCGGTCACTCCCCGTGTATTAGGGTTTCGAGGAGAATATATAGGCGAGAGGGCGGAGCCAGAGGTGGGCCAGGGTGGCCACACCCCCTATAGGCGCGGCCTAGGGTGACCCGCGCCTAGGGGTGTGGGCCCCCTGTGGCCCAACTCCGCCTCCCCTTCTGGCATCCTTCGTCTTCTGGGAAAATAGAATTTTCTGTAGTTTTTCTGGTATTTTTATGATCTTTGCTAAATTGCATCAAAACACTGCCTTTTCCATCAGAATCCTGACTCCGGCAGTTCATCCTCCAAGAATCATCCAACATGCAAAAATAGACGAAAAGACATAAGTAACACCTCTTAATACGAAATATATCAATGAATAGAGGCAAATTATGATATAGAATGGTGATGCAAATTGGACATATCAGGCACACTGAGAGAGGTCCACATGGTAATAAGGTAAATTCTGTTGAAGAAACCTCCTCTTTGAGTGATAAGATTGATGTTATCATGGCTATGCTTGTTAATGGAAAAGCTCCTGTAGATCCTAATAATGTTCCCTTAGCCTCTTTGGTTGCTCAAGAAGAACAAGTTGATGTGAACTTCATTAGAAATAACAATTTCAACAACAATGCCTATAGGAATAATTTTGGTAGTAACAACAATTATAGGCCTTATCCTCCTAATAATGGTAATACCTATGGAAACTCCTACAACCATACTAGAAGTTCTCCCTCTGAAATTGAAGTCATGCTCAAAGACTTTATTAGTAAACAAACCACTTTCAACAAGACTGTGGAGGAAAAGCTTTTGAATGTTGAGAAAAATATTTACTCTTTGTCTGAAGCACAGTCTTCTTTGATTAATAAAATGGTTGCTAAACCTAAAACTTTGGAAAGTACCTTTGCAGCTACTCATGCTATACAAGTTACTATTGATGAAAATGTTAGACTTTTAGCCCAACTACATGCTAAGTGGGAAAGAGAAGCTGAAATTGCTAGAAACAATAGTGTGTGCACTATCACAACCACCAATATGGATGCCACTAAACCACAAGAAGTCCCTATTCCCCCTACCATGCCTAAACTCAATGAGTCTACTACTAGTGATGCTAAGTTTGATTTTGATCTTGATGGTTGGAATATTTCTGAAGTGATTATGTTCCTACAAAAGCTTGCTAGAAGTCCTGATGCTAGTGATATGAAAGTAGCTTTGACTAAACACATTACTGATGATCTTATTAAAATTAAGAAAGAAAAGTTGAAACACAAAGCCTCTATTCCTAGGAAAGTAGAAGATAGTTAGGAACCCATCATTAATATGCAAGTGAATGACTTTGATCTCAAAGCTTCATGTGACCTTGGTTCCAGTGTCTCTATTATGCCTAGAAAGATTTATGAAATGCTTGATTTGCCACCTTTGGAAGATTGCTATTTGGAGGTCCCACTTAATGATAATGATAAAAATAAACTCATGGGGAGTGTTAATGATGTCCTTATGTCCCTATTGATTTCTATGTTTTGGATGTTGAATACAATGCTTCTTGCCCTATTACTTTGGAAAAACCTTTGCTTAGAATAGTTGGTGCCATCATTGATATGAAAGAAGGCACCATTAAATATCAATTTCCATTCAAGAAAGGTATTGCACACTTCTCTATGAGGATAGATAAGTTGCTTTTTGCTCCTCCTTTGAAAGCAAGGTTTGTGTTAATGCTTCTTCATTCGAAAATACTTGATTCGTGCTTCTTGTGCCTAACTTAAAGGCGTTAAACAAAAGTACTTATTGGGAGATAACCCAAAATTTATCTTGAGTATTGGGAGTTATACCTCAGTAATGACCTCTCCTTATCCTTTTTATTTGCTTTTTGTGCCAAGAATAACCTCTAATGAGAGGGAAGTAAGATTTGGGAGTTGCTGTCCCGAAACAGATTTTTGTGCTCCACCGTAAAAATTCATGTAAAATCTCTGTAAGTCTAATTGAGCTGATATTTTCGGAATAAATCCCCCAGTATGTTAGATAACTTTCATTAGTTCAATACTTTTTATTTGAGCAACATAAGATCATCGAAAAAATCGGTTTCTACCTTCTGGTCTGTTTTGACAGATTTTTGTCATTATTTGCATTTGCTTCTTATTGATTCCTTTTTGGGTTCTTTTTGGGAAATTGAGATTTTTGAGGGAATTGCTACAGTAGCTTGTGTTTTTAGTGAAAGTTTTGTTGTTCTAAAGCTAAACCCAAAGATCTATTGTCTTTTGAATACACTAATGTTGCTAATGAAGATTGTGTGAAGTTTTGTATGAAGGAAAAAATTTAGGTGTAGAGAAAGAATGATGCAATAAGAAGAAGAATGGACAAAAGCTCAACCTTGGGGATGCCACCCCGTGTCACCCCAATAAATATTCAAGAGGTACAAACATCAAAGCTTGGGGATGCCCAAGGCATCCCCTTCTTCATCAATAAAAGTCTCAGGTCTTTCTAGACACTTCGTTTTTATTGTTTCATGTACTATTGTGTTGTTCTTGGAGCGTATTAGTTTTCGTTTTAGTTTGCTTAGTTTGCTTTAATAAAGTAGTTTGGACCCCAGTTCTTATTGTGTTGTTGCAAATAAGTTGATTGATGTTGGAGAGGAGTAGAAAGTTCTTGCTTGAATAGTACAAGAGGAGCTTGCTTTGACTCTGACTAAGACTTTAGCATGTCATGCTAGATGTTGTTTTGACTTTATGCTTAGTGATTATTGTTGTAGCATGACTTGTTCCAAACAATTAGGATTTCTTAATGTGCCTTGAAGGAATCATGCGTTGTTTTAGCATACAAAAGCATAGTATTGTGGTATTCTCCTTTGATGCTTTGTTTGGGTTGACTTGGCACATGCTCACACCATGTTATGACTATGAACAAGTCACCTTAGCCTCCATGATCATTTAGTCCTTGACTTGTAGTACCACTTTATGCTTTGATTAGTAATGTTTTGTCGCTCTGTAAGATTATGGCCATTATTGCTCTCTTAGTTGGTCGCTCCCAGTCTTTTGCTAGCCACAACTTGTATGAGCAAGCTCTACTCATGCATCCAACTCCCAAGAAACCAAGTTATTCCAAAGTGCCAACTATAAATTCATATGCATGGTGTGTTACACCATTCCAAGTATATTCTTGTTTTCATCTACCTTCCAATTAAAAAGTCTCTTTGTTATGTAAAAACTTAGTGATTAAAGCTCTCACAAACTTGATGGCACACTTTATTTTTCTTGCCCCTAATAAACTTGAACCATTGTGTCATCTATGTTGTATATGCTTGCACTTATGCGTTGGGAATTAGCAGAACCATGTTGTCATGGGGAATGCTTTCAACATTGCACTTGTACTTTGTACACAGTTGATATCATGCTCTTTTGTCTATGGATGTCGTCAGTGTGAAATAAAAAGGGAGCTTGTAAGTCCATGGAGTTATGTATGTGTGTTAGTGAAACGCATGTGCCGCTAGCCTAAGACATGCCTAATCATGGTGGAAACTTGCAGCATCACCATAGTGAGCAATCTATGAAGCTTTCTTTTTAAAAAAAGAGACATATTGAAAAGAGGAAAGAGAGAAAAAAGCACCATTTCCCATGGTAAATAAGAAGATTGCTGAGGTGCTCATTGTCTGCTTGCCTTATCATTTTGATTATGGGATAGCTCCTGTATCATGTGCAAGGGGTACCCCATTGGCATTTCTTTATGATACACATGTACTTACTATGATAAGAACTTACAGATGACTAAAGTTGAGTAGCATGAGGTGCGGACCTCATATTCAAGGGACATGAGATTGCCAACTTATACTTTGTCAAGCATATACTCCATCTTTGTTCACTTTAACCTTAATCACTTCAGGATGCTTATGGTAGGGGCAATGAGGGCTGAAATCTAACAAGTACCATAATTTTTGGAAGCTCTTTTTGAGACTTGAAATCCCTGCTTCCATTTGAAGGGACTTTCTTCCACTTATATTGAGTCTCCACCTTCTATCCTTAGGCACCAGTTAAGAGAGCATAGTTGCTATTCTTAGTTCTATGTGCATTGTCCCAAAACTTATTGATTGATGCATATTGTTGATATTACTTGTTCTTGTCCTATTTGTATCTAGTCACTCTTATGAACTTTGAAGGTGTCCTATGCATCTATTTGCTACTCTATGAGGGACAAGCTAAATGCCACTATGCTATGTTTTCTATATGTGAAACAAACAAACGTTTTCCAATGCATGTTATTCATGATCGTTGTTTGTAACCTTTCATGTTGCATGCATAAGTACTTTGTCTTACTGTTAGAACTCCATCTTTCATGCTCATGTTTAGAATTCTTTGATCCCAGCTTTCAATGCTTGCAAATGGTTTGATCTTGATTTTGATGGTGCATGTCACCTAAAAAATTATTCTTTTTATCACTTACCTACTCGTTGACGAGCAGGAGTTAAGCTTGGGGATGCTTGATACGTTGAAAACGTATCTATAATTTTTTATCTTCCATGCTTGTTTAGTATCTACTTTGCTTTTCTTCGTCTACACTTTGAGGTGTTTTTATATGTTTTTCCGGACTAACCTATTAACAAGATGCCACAGTGCCAGTTGCCTATTTTCTTCTGTTTTTGGTTCCAGAAAAGGCAGAAAATCAATATTCTCGGAATTGGACGGGACAAAATCCAAAGTCAATATTTTACTATGGGGAACACGGGCGAACACGAGAGGAGGGCCACCGGGGACACCCACGGCGGCTGGTAACCCTAGCCCACGCCTGCGCCTACACCCCCGCCTCGCATCTTCGCCTATAAAGACCCCTAATACAAAAACCCTAAGGACCCCATCAATATTCCATGAAATAGTCCGTAGCCGCTGCCACCATCGTCCCTAGGGGGGTCTGAATCTCTTCCCGACACCCTGCCAGAGGGGAGATCATCCCGGAGGCCTTCTTCTTCATCATGCCAGCCTCCGGTAAGAAGTGTGAGTAGTTCCACCTTGGACTACGTGTCCATGTAGTAGCTAGATAGTTGTATCTCCTCCTTTGTGCTACCATGTTTAGATCTTGTGAGCTCCGTTCATGATCAAGATCATCTATTTTGTAATCATGCATGTTGTGTTTGCGGGGATCCGATGGATATTGAGATTACTATGTCAGATTGATTAATGGTTTTGTCTTATTGATTATATCATGTCTGTGTTGTTTGAGATCTTGCATGCTCTCCGTTTCTAGTAGCTATCTTGGCCAAGTAGATGCTAGTGACTCCAAGAGGGGGTATTTATGCTCGATAGTGGGTTCATGCCTCTATTTAATCTAACGAAAGTGACATAAATCTCTAAGGTTGTAGATGTGCTGTTGCGACTAGGGAGAAAACAACGGTCTCTTGTTCATGGAACAAGTGGATTATTTAACTTACACACTTTGCTTAAAGCAGTTATCCGTTGCTTGCAACTTAATACCGTAGGGGGTTTGGATGATAACCTGAAGCTGGATTACTAGTCATAGATGCAGTTGGATGACGGTCTATGTATCTTTTTGTATTTCCCAATGGAATCTCATAGGATCATGAATCTCTAGTATTGCATTGTTATGCCTTGCTTAGTCCTGTCAATTGCCCTGTTGTAATTTGTTTACCCAGAATGCCATGTTTGTTTATCTTAAGGAGAGCACCTCTAGTGAACTATGGACCCCGGTCCAATCTTTACCATTGATATACCTTCCACTGTTACTGTTTACTTTCTGCAAACCACTATTACATTCCACACCATTCAATTAATCCTTTGTTACAGCAACCGGTGAGATTGACAACCTCACTGTTCGTTGGGTCAAAGTCTTGAGTTTGTGTTGTGCAGGTTTCCAGGTTGCTAGCAACACCTTTGAAGTCGTTTCCTTCCTCCTACTGGTTCGATAACCTTGGTTTCTTACTGAGGGAAGACTTGTTGTTGTGATCATCACACCTTGCTCCCCAACAAAGCGCTGTCAACGCGCATCAACAAGTTGTGTGACTTTACTAGCACAAACAACAATGATTTCCTAAGTACTCCTATTGCTCCACCTACTCCTGATGCTAGTGATATGAATGTGGCTTTCACCAAACACATTACTGATGATCTTATTAAAGTTAAGGAAGAAAAGTTGATGGCACCAATAGTTCTTGAATGGAAATTTATATTTAATGGTGCCTTCTTTCATATCAATGATGGCACCAACAGTTCTAAGAAAAGGTCTTACCAAAATAATAGGACAAGAAGCATTGTATTCAACATCCAAAACATAGAAATCAACAGGGACATAAGGACATCATTAACACTCCCCATGAGTTTCTTTTTAGCATTATCATCAAGTGGGACATCCAAATAGCAATCTTCCAAAGGTGGCAAATCAAGCATTTCATCAATCTTTCTAGGCATAATAGAGACACTAGAACCAAGGTCACATGAAGCTTTGAGATCAAATTCATTCACGTGCATATTAATGATGGGTTCCCAACTATCTTCTACTTTCCTAGGAATAGAGGCTTTGTGCTCCAACTTTTCTTCCTTAATTTTAATAAGATCATCAGTAATGTGTTTGGCGAAAGCCACATTCATAACACTAGCATCAGGAGTAGGTGGAGCAATAGGAGTACTTAGGGAATCATTTGTTGTTTGTGCTAGTGAAGTCACACAACTTGTTGATGCGCGTTGACAACGCTTTGTTGGGAGACCCCAAGAGCAAGGTGTGATGAGCACAGCAGCAAGTCTTCCCTCGGTAAGAAACCAAGGTTATCGAAGCAGTAGGAGGAGGGAAACGACTTCAAAGGTGTTGCTAGCAACCTGGAAACCTGCACAACACAAACTCAAGACTTTTCCCCAACGAACAGTGAGGTTGTCAATCTCACCGGTTGCTGTAACAAAGGATTAATTGAATCGTGTGGAAGGTAATAGTGGTTTGCAGAAAGTAAACAATAACAGCGAAAGGTATATCAATGGTAAAGATTGGACCAGGGTCCATAGTTCACTAGAGGTGTTCTACTTAAGATAAACAAACATGGCATGTTGGGTAAACAAATTACAACAGGACAATTGACAGGACTAAGTAAGGCATAAAAATGCAATACTAGACATTCATGATCCTATGAGATTCGATTGGCAATACAACAAGATACATAGACCGCCATCCAACTGCATCTATGACTAGTAATCCACCTTCAGGTTATCATCCGACCCCCCTACGGTATTAAGTTGCAAGCAACGGATAACTGCTTTAAGCAAAGTGTGTAAGGTAAACAATCCACTTGTTCCATGAACAAGAGACCGTTGTTTTCTCCCTAGTGGCAACAACACATCTACAACCTTAGTGATTTCTATCACTTCCCTTAGATTAAATAGAGGCATGAACCCACTATCAAGCATAAATACCCCCTCTTGGAGTCACTAGCATCTACTTGTCCAAGATAGCTACTAGAAATGGAGAGCATGCAAGATCAAAAACAACACAAACATGATAGAATCAATAAGACAAAACTATTAATCAATCTGACATAGTAATCTCAATATCCATCGGATCCCCGCAAACACAACATGCATGATTACAAAATAGATGATCTTGATCATGAACGGAACTCACAAGATCTAAACATGGTAGCACAAAGGAGGAGATACAACCATCTAGCTACTACATGGACCCGTAGTCCAAGGTGGAAATACTCACACTTCATACCGGAGGCTGGCATGATGAATAAGAAGTCCTCCAGGATGATCTCCCCTCCGGCATGGTGCCGGGAAGAGCTTCAGATCCCCTCGATATAGGGACGATGGTGGCGGCGGCTACAGACTGTTTCGTGGGATATTGATCAGTGCTTTAGGGTTTCTGTATCAGGGGGTCTTTATAGGAGAAGAGGCAAGGCAGGGGCGCTAGGACGGCCGCACCCCCCAGGCGCGGGGTGGGCTCACCCTCACAGCCAGGGGGTGTGGCCCCCTGGTGGCTCTCCTCCATCTCGTACTCTGGCTCCATGTTCCCCATGGTAAAATATTGACTTTGGCTTTTGTCCCGTCCAATTCCGAAAATATTGATTTTCTGCCTTTCTAGAACCAAAAACAGAAGAAAACATGCAACTGACACTGTGGCATCTTGTTAATAGGTTAGTACCAGAAAACATATAAAAACACCTCAAAGTGTAGACAAAGCAAAGCAAAGTAGATACTATACAAGCATGGAACATCAAATATTATAGATACGTTTCCGACATATCACCCTCCCATGGTGGCGAGCTTTCGCGAGATGTTGCATCGAAAGGACGCCGCACCAGAGGTTGGCTCTCACCCTGGGGCGACTGGTCCGCTGGTGGTCGCTAGAACCGGGGGCAGACGAGCAGGCCAAGGCACCATCACGAATCTTAGATCCCATGGTTGATGGCGCCTAGCCGGGCCTACTACATTGTTGCTGATGGTGCCTGGTCGGGTATGGTGAGGGGAACCACCCAGGTGTTATTGTCGCCAATGGGGAACTCGGGCTTGCCGGTTTCTAGTTTGCCCATCAGCACGGGTTCGCTGGCGGACATTATTTCGGTATCTGTCTTACAGGCAGCGCAGACTGCGGATGCACGATGGTGGCCGCCGATTTGAGCCAGCCGTGGCATCAACCAGGTACTGAAGATACCTTGACACAACCATCCTCGTTGCCATGTCAATGACGTCCTCCATCCAAGGTCAGGGCCCTCTCCTGCCACCACCTTTTCCTTGCGCACGTCCATGCCCCTTACTCCATTAGCGTGCGCCATCATGCGGCCCCGGTGTCAATCCATGGGAGGGCCCGGGTGTATGGTCTCTGAATCCAGTCAAGCAACGATGTAGTCAAGGTGGTTGGCGTTTAGATCTGGAAGCAACATGTCCTTTTCAGCTACATGTAACTTCTTGTGGTAGCACACTCCAACATTAGATTAGCACATATATAGACTACGATTGCTTTGGTCTTAGTGAGCATGTGGAATCAAATTGGTTTGGATATTGCAGCTCGTAGAAGTATAAATCTAGCTATAAGTTATGTCAACATTAATCGGTTTAGCTTTTGTGTTTTGGTTTTCTACAACTTGAATTATGAGATTTGAAAAATATGGTCAAATTATTGTCGAATGAGTCTACTTCGCTCTATACCATACACACTAAAATTTCATCAGTTTAGTGTGGGTCTTGGAGATTAGCGACTCGACCATATTTGGTTGGTGTATAGAAACGTTCGGTAAATTTTCCGGACAAACAAAGTACTTCTTTTTTAGATCTTTAAATGCTCAGACATGATTTTCTCAAGGCATGTCTCTTAAATTGCTTCTGAATACGGTACTTTATTGCTTCGTGGGTGTGCTAAATAGATTACACATAATGTCAGTTCATATGTTTTTGTATTTCTAAAGTTGATTTTGCATATAGTACCTTGTTGCTTCACACATAGCTTGAGTTGTATTTTCATCATGCTAATGTGTGTCTCTAGTATGATGGGATATATGTTCATTTTTCGAAGAGCCTCCAGGGATATCATGCACATAAAGTTAGTGTCTGCTTATCATGTTCAAGTTGCTTATCCATTTCTATTAGGTTACTTAATGTTTCTTATTAAGTTATTCACATCCAAGCACTAGGTTCTTGTATCGTGTCTTTCTTTTCACACACGTTAGTTATCCACATGTTTAAGTTGCTTAGCGCATTAAATTATGTTACTTATAGTCCATTCATTAAGTTCCTTTTTGGTATACCCTTTGTATATATGGAGGGCCATGTTTCACCTTGTTTATTTTGCTTTGATCCAACTATATATGCCACATCAACAACAAAAGGAGCAAAGGTATGTTGCAATATGGAAATTCCTATATGATCTTGTCATTCATCCACTAATTGTCTGATTTTTTATTGGCAGCAAAAAAGAAGGATGATTGTTTACAACCTCAAGTAGAAGTGGAAAATGATGGCAACAATAAAGGAGCAAATGTGTTGCATAAAGAATACAATGTCATTGGCAGTTTTACTCAGCTCTTGACAACTCCTACTTGTGATGATGGTAATCTCTGCGATGGATATCTATTCTAATTCTATAAATTGGCTATATAGGATTCTGGGGCTAACTTTAGTATTCCGTGACTATTTTGGAGACTAACTATAGTCTTTTTAGGCTGAAGTGTAAAAGTAAATAACCTAATTGTTGAGATCCAGAATTATTGTTCAATGATAGAACTCGTTTGCTAAGATATGGTTATTAAGTGCCACTTCCTTTAAATATTATTAAGTGTTGGAGAATTATTAAGTGCCACTTCCTTGCTAAGATATGATCAGATTGTTAAACTGTGCAATTTGCAGTCTAGCATAGTCTAAACTGCATTTTGTAGGTTCATTTTTGCTTCAGATTAGATGTGATAGTTTCAGTTTTGCCTTTGCTTTGTTGTGAGCCCTTGGATTGGCTGGGATGGTGGATGAGATGGGGCATGGCAAACACTCTTCTAATGGAAGATTAGTATTCTGATATCAGAATGGTAGTGGAACAAACATGCATAATAGTGACTACAAAGAACAAGATTATTGAGTGTTCAATTTTTTTCTTAAGAACTCTTATATACTATAAAAAACATTGGTGAAATGATGGACACAAAGTTGGCCACTTAGAACAAAAACCAAGTGCTAAAAAGTGCACGGTGTCCGGTTTGCTCTATCGAGCCATCATTTTTTGTCCGACGGATTTCACCTGATCACGGCGCATCGTGTGAGTGCTTCCAATAGATGATAGCAGATGATAGCGCGTCGGTAGCCTTGGAGGAGTCACACCCTTCTCATTTCTCGTTCCCCATTCTGGCTCAAACCGGAGCCCTCCCATGGTGGCAAGCTTTCGCGAGGTGTTGCATCGGAAGGACGCCGCACCAGAGGTTGGCTCTCACCCTGGGGCGATTGGTTCGCTAGTGGTCGCTAGAACCGGGGGTGGACGAGCAGGCCGAGGCACCATCGTGAATCTTAGATCCCATGGCCGATGGCGCCTAGCCGAGCCTACTACGTTGTTGCTGATGGTTCCTGGACGGGGATGGTGAGGGGAACCACCCAGGTGTTGCTGCCGCCTATGGGGAACTCGGGCTTGCCGGTGTCTAGTTTTCCCATCAGCACGGGTTCACTGGCGACCATTATTTCGGTATCCGCCTTGCAGGTGGCGCAGACTGCGGATGCACGATGGTGGCCACCGATTTGAGCCAGCCGTGGCATCAACCAGGTACTGAAGATACCTTGACACAACCATCCTCGTTGCCATGTCAATGACGTCCTCCATCCAAGGTCAGGGCCCTCTCCTGCCACCACCTTTTCCCTACGCACGTCCATGCCCCTTAATCCATTAGCGTGCGCCATCATGCGGCCCCGGTGTCAATCCATGGGAGGGCCCGGGCGTATGGTCTCTGAATCCAATCAAGCAACGCTGTAGTCAAGGTGGTTGGCATTTGGATCTGGAAGCAACATGTCCTTTTCCGCTACATGTATCTGCTTGTGGTAGCATATCTATAGACTACATGATTGCTTTGGTCTTAGTGAGCATGTGCAATCAAATTGGTTTGGATATTGCATCTTGTAGAAGTATAAATCTAGCTATAAGTTATGTCAGCATCAATCGGTTTAGCTTTTGTGTTTTGGTTTTCTACAACTTGAATTATGAAATTTAAAAAATATGGTCAAATTATTATCGAATGAGTCTACTTCGTTCTATACCATACGCACTGAAATTTCATCAGTTTAGTGTGGGTCTTGGAGATTAGTGACTCGGCCATATTTGGTTGGTGTATAGAAACGTTCGGTAAATTTTCCAGACAAACAAAGTACTTCTTTTGTAGATCTTTAAATGCTCAGACATGGTTTTCTCAAGGCATGTCTCTTAAATTGCGATACTTTATTGCTTCGCGGGTGTGCTAAATAGATTACATATAATGTAAGTTCATATGTTTTGTATTTCTGAAGTTGATTTTGCATATAGTACCTTGTTGCTTCACACATAGCTTGAGTTGTATTTTCATCATGCTAATGTGTGTCTCTAGTATGATGGGATATATGCTCATTTTCCGAAGAGCCTCCAGGGATATCATGCACATGAAGTTAGTGTCTGCTTATCATGTTCAAGTTGCTTATCCATTTCTATTAGGTTACTTAATGTTTTTATTAAGTTGTTCACATCCAAGCACTAGGTTCTTGTATCGTGTCTTTCTTTTCACACACGTCAGTTATCCACATGTTTAAGTTGCTTAGCGCATTTAATTATGTTACTTACAATCCATTCATTAAGTTCCTTTTTGGTATACCCTTTGTATATATGGAGGGCCATGTTTCACCTTGTTTAATTTGCTTATGATCCAACTATATATGCCACATCAACAACAAAAGGAGCAAAGGTATGTTGATGTTTAATTTGCTTATGATCATCTTAATTTAGTTACTTACTTTTCTTGCTAAGTTGATGTATATCTAAAATTCGAGATATTTTCTCTTTTTTGCACTCTGATCATGCAATCAGGCCTACGATTAGTTAAGTTGCTTAGCCAACATTAATTAAGTTACTTCCTTTTCCATGTTTAGTTGGTTTGTTTACATACTCTAAGATCCTATATCTGCATAAGTTGATTATCCACTTTATCTTAAGTTGCTTGTACACTTTCTCCTAAGTTGCTTATCATGTATCATTAAGTTGATTAACACTAGCTTAAGTTGTTTTACACTTTCTCCTAAGTCGCTTATCGTGTTTTATAAGTTGGTGAAGGAATTTAGCTTAAGTTGTTCTCTCGTTTAACTAAAGTTTCATGCCCCATTTCATTAAATTGATTAGCAACTTTGGCTTAAGTTTCTTGTCACTTTATCCCAAGTTGTTTGTCCCATTGAACCAAGTTTATTAGTCACTTTATCTTAAGTCGCTTTCATGTTTATCCCAAGTTGCTTATCCCATTTAATTAAGTTGATTAGTCACTCTACCCTAAGTTGCTTCCCACTTTCTCCTAAGTTGCTTATCTTGTTTTATTAAGATGATTATCCACTTTAGCTTATGCTGTTTTGTACTTTCTCCTAAGTTGCTTAGCTAAATTTTATTCCCACTTTATCCTAAGTTTCTTGTCCCATTTAAATAAGTTGATTAGTCACTTTAGCTTAAGTTTCTTCCAATTTTGTCCTGAGTTACTTATTTAGCTGGGCATTTGGTTTACTTGATTGATCCCTTTTCCGCTTAGCTCCAAACTTGGTAGAACTCGACTTCTTAGATGGGTCAGCTTCTTCAACTTCCTCGTTGCCTCATCAATATGTATAGGACTAACATCTCCTACAACAGTCATTCTCTCATTCTTCGACTCCTGCTTCTATTTTTGGTGCCCCATACTTGTAGCGAACAAATTGTTGCTTCCACAATTTATTAGTGAAGTTTGTCTCATCGATGTATTCAACTTGATAGAGAAACCCAACTTGTTTGAGTAAGCATTGTATTGTGCTTTTGAATAAGAAATAATTTCAAAATGTATTACTACGAAGGGCTTCTATAGACTGGACATAACTTCATGCACCCGAACTCCATCATTATCATCCTCTGCCAAGTTTAGGTTAGTAGAGATTTCCTTAGAAATAGTGTTGGTGGGTATGCTTTGGTTGCCAACAGGGGCTGGCGGCGGGAATCCATTGAGTTGATGGCCTCTAGCGTTATGTACACCAAAATCACCACCCTATACAACTTGCTTAGCAAGAACCGTGTATGGATACTCCTCTACAATCCCTACCCATGGCTTGAGTCCGGACCAATGGCTAAATGCTGTTGATTTCCATATATTCAATATCAACATCATCTGATAGCACGTTCAGGTCTAAACTAGACATCTGTAAACATTAGAAAGTCTATACTTTTTTTTGACATAAAGAAAGACTATACTTGAGACATGCAATATACATTTTTATAGTTGCACTTTCATGCATTTCTTTACAAACAGACTCAAATGATTTAATTTCCCCTTTTTCTCCTTTTGTTGCGATTTTCAGGCTCATGTAGCAATGAAAGTGTTACCCGTGTGTCAGTGTCATCAGCAAGCTTCAGAGAATGTTTATCATACGCTTGCACTATTCACAAATGAAACATCATCCATGATTTTCTTATATCTCTCTAGCTTAAAAAGTAGTTATGACGGTTTGCAAATTGTTGTGCCATACTACTAGTTGTTGCAGCTAGTGGTTGGTCAAATATTTCTATTGTTCCTTCTATAACCATTACTTCTCTTATGGCCATAAAATCATTTCTGGTGTCAGCAAGTGGTTCTGCATTTGATATATTCATGTCCAATGCACTTGGTAGCCCTCTAGAAACTATTGTCCTAGGTTGCATCAGCTTTGTTTATGCAAATACAACAACATGCCATTGTTTAAGCTGTGTCTTTTTGTCCCCCATGATACTGATCAGGCACTGAGTTGCATCTATCATATAATTAAATTTCTCTAGGTTTCATGTCATACTTAATTTTTCATGATTACAACATGAATTTATTGCTACTAAGTTTCCAACTACAAACATATCTGTTATTTCTTAAATCCTGGTGATCTGATTACCTTTTATGTACTTTCTCTGGATCTGCTTTTTGAATTCATAGCGGTCCGAAGAAAATCATATATTTTAATGAAGATCTGAAGGGAGAGGAAGGAGATATTTTCTATTGTAGAGGGAGACAGAGAGATGGACATCACGTGGCCTCGGAGGGGGCTTGGGAGTGGTTGGAGCGAGGGAATTGGTGCGCTGAGTTTGGCTTGTGATAAGACGTGTCTGGAAGAGGTACCTGGTCGGGGGAGATGCACGTGGTTTCCTTTTTGGGGTTGGGGCGGAGGAAAATTTTCTTATTGGGGCGATGGCTGGTTTGTCTAAACCAGCCATAGGTCACTACCTAGACGTGCCCGAACAAAAAAAAGAGAAAAAGATTGGCTATATGGCACAAAAGGTATATTTTCTTGGCCAAGAACTATAACATTTTAAAAGCCTAAATACATTAAGCAATTTGTATGACGTCTTCATATTTGTTGAGTATAGTTGAAAGTTGATGTCATCGTCTTGTTGTATATTTTACATGGGTAGGCTTCATTGGCTACATGAGAAACACGTTCTATTGACCCCTTTGTTAGTAGAAGACTCAATTGATAAATCTGATGGTATATCTTTTGCAACTTCAGCAAAAAATAATCAGATGTTTTGCAAAAGTAAATCCAGTGGAACATTTTGGCATAGGCCATTTTGTGCTCAAGTTCGTTGAATATGCCGTAGCAAAACCGTTATTTTTCTTAAGAACTCGCTAAAACGGCTCGTGACGTGTAAATATAGCCCACGTGCCATGCTTTTTACCGTGTTGTTTTTCTATACCGAGCAGTGTGCTGTATCATACATGTCACTATGCTGTTTACTGTTCCGTGGGTTGTATCCTATATGTCTTATGTTACGCCCCAATATGTAGCCAATAATGTGTTTCACAAACATTTAAAATCCCAATTCTAAATATTTTGTATTTTAAGCTACATAAAAATAATAAAATCTGATTTTTCTAAAGATTTAATACCACTATACTTAGATCAACAATTTATTATTTTTATATTTATTAAATATAAAACATTTTGAATTGAGATTTTATATATCTGTATGATACATTTTAAAAACTCATAGAAGATGTTTGATTCAGGATTTTATAACATAAATTGATTACGGTGGTAATATATACCTTTAAAATATGTTTAGTTCAGTTACCTATAAGGCCTCGTTCGGTGACAACATTTTCTAGTATTTTGTTGTGTACTGTTCCCATTTTCAAGGGGATTCGGTGAAGACACCCAACTCACCCAATCCACCTCTCCCGTCCAATCAACTTTCTAGAAAATCCACTAGTACCAAAATACTTTCTCCGATTTAATTAATGTTTTAAAATTTATCTAAATATATATATATATATCTAGTTTAATATTTAGACTAGATGTATTCATATTTTAGACAAAATTATTATTATATATTATAGAACGTTAATATGGACAGAGGTAGTACGTTGTTTTGGACGGGGCGAGCGTCGCGTCGTGTTGTTGCTGCGCCGTCGGAGCGAGCCGTCGTCCACGAGCAAAACGCGAGGTCTTAGTTTCTGGAAAACGCCTGTGCTCAGTCCGTCCGATTCCGGCCTGCCGAACAGCCCTTTGCGTGTCTCCGAGTGTTTCAAGTTTGGCCGGGAATTTACACTGAAAAACCGGTCCAAACGCCGTTGCCGAACGAGGCCTAATCAGATTCCATGTAAACAAATCCCATCAGGCCATCACTCCACAATTCCGATACCGGTCGTGCCCCTTCGGTAACAGATCTTACCGAGCAGTCCCTCAAAAAAAAAAATTTAAAAAAATTCATTACCAAGTTCCTCCTGTCGGGATCCCTATCTGACATCGTCTTCTCCAACGAGTCTCGCCTCCACCGACCACCGAGTCCTGCCGCCGGCGCCACCACCGCCGCCGGGAGCGGTACAGATCGGCGACCCATCCCTCCCTCCTCTGGCTCTACTTCACCAGCAGCGGCGGCACGCGAGGAGGCGCTGCATCCATCGATCCCAAGCTTTGAGCTACGTCTTCTCTGTATCCCTTCTCCTCCTCTTTCCAGCCATATAGGAGCGCTCCAGATCTTTCTTTAGATTAATTTATTTTCTTGGGATTTGATTTTGTTCAAGATCCGATCTTCCGAACATATCGTAGAAAGAAAAAGGGCCCTTTCCGTTACCTGTACGAATCATACAAGTTTGCAAATTTTCCACTCCGTTACCATTACCGCCAGTCAATTGATTCCAATACCGTTTCCGTTTACATACCTGAACCAAACACGTTCATAAATTTAAAGTTTACGGAGGGAGCACCGGAGGCCAGGAAACTAGTCCGAACGAAGACGATGAAACCTGGTCTGGGTCCTTACATGTCAGCGGCCAATCTGTCCTAACTCGGCTCCCCGGACAGTTCAACTCCAACCCCCTTCCTCCCCGGCTCGCGTGCGCTGGCCACGCTCTGACCTCGCCGCCAGCGATGTCCTCCTCCGTCTCTGTTGCGGCGGAGTGGGACCTCCTCTCCGACCGTTTCTACCGCCGCATCACCATCTATTCCCCCCTTCCCTGGTCCTCCCCGGCCACCACCACTGCCTCCTCCTCCGGTGGCGGCAGTGGCGGGGTCGGCCGCCTCGACCTCTCCACCCACATCGTCGCCGCCGCGCCATTCGGCGGCCCGATCGCCGCCGTCCGCGACGACTCGAAGATCGTGCAGCTCCACTCTGAGCCCTCGCGCCGCCGCCTCCTCCTCTTCTCCTCTTCCGGCCACCCCCTCGCTTCGTCCCCTTGGACGCCCCACCTTCCCCGCCTCCACTCGCTCGCCTTCTCCAGCTCTCTCAATCTCCTCGCCCTCCTATCCGATGGTTCCCTCCTCCGTTTCCACCTCCCCGATCTGAAACCCACGCCTAGCTCTAGCCCCGTGCCCCTGCTCCCACCTGCCTCCGGTGGCGTTGCCGACGCTGTTTTCTGGGGAGGTGGCGTGGCTATCCTCACTGAGGACAACCGGGTGGTGGTCACCACCGACATTGAGGTCGACGACCCGCACCCACGGGAGCTCGCGGACCCGGGCGTTAGCGAGGACGAGCAGGTGCTGTGTATGGCCGTGGTGGAGCCACAGTTCGTCATGTCCGGGAGCCCAGAGGTTCTGCTTGCAGTTGGCGATCGGGTAGTGGCAGTTGATGAGGATGGCGTGCAGGTTCTAGGAGAGGCCCTGGAGATTGGACCCGTGCAGAGAATGGCGGTGTCACCCAACGGGAAGCTGCTTGCAGCGTTTGCACATGATGGGCGCCTGCTTGTAATCCCCACGGATTTCTCCAGGATCATTTTCGAGTATGAGTGTGATGTAAGTATTAGGTATACTGCACTGTTTAGTCTGCAATCTTCATCTGATTCTAGACTGACATTGGTGCATTCGATCATTGTCTAGTCATGAATTGGGAGCAGTACTCTTTCCCACAATTATTCACCATTATTTTTCTTTAATATTGTAGTCTGCATTACCGCCGGATCAAATAGCTTGGTGTGGGTTGGACAGCGTGCTCCTTTACTGGCCTGAAGTGCTTTTGATGGTTGGCCCCAATGGAGATCCGGTGCAGTACAATTATGATGAACCCATAATGCTCATTCCAGAGTGTGATGGCGTAAGAATCCTCTCAAATTCAAGTATGGAATTTCTACACCGAGTTCCAGATTGTACTACATTGATTTTTGGTATTGGAAGCATGTCTCCAGCAGCATTACTGTATGATGCTAGAGACCACTATGACAAACAAAGTGCCAAGGTAATGTTTAATTCCTGTTCTTATGTTGATAGCGTGTGCCTTTAATGATAGCATATCTGCCTTTTACTGCTGGCGTCCACTTGTTGCTAGCTTAGTGCTTAGGCTTAGTCACTTGATGATGTGAATCATCCTTGATTCATGCCTTGATAACCACTCCCTCGTTCCTAAATATAAGATGTTTTGCAAGTCAATTTGGTTTACCAAAACATCTTATATTTAGGAACAGAGGGAGTACCTAAGAGATAGTAAATAGAGGAGATATTATTTCTGCTTGCTTGGCTGTACTTAAGGAGATATTATTTCTGCTTGCTTGGCTGTACTTAAGCTACTAAGATCCTTCAAAGGGGTAAACTGGGCTGAACTTAAACATTCATGGAGTCTAATTAACAACTAGCACTCCAAGTAATCCCCAAATACTTGACTAAATCTGATCCAAGCTCTCTCCTAGCTCCCGTAAGTAGTACCCCCTACTGTTTTACCCTTACTGGACTCTACTCCTTTCTTACTCGCCGTAGACTGGATTCATGTCACAATGCTGTCATAGACTTTGTCGAATGGTACCAGGCCAAGGTAAATAGCAGTAAGTATAGTCTAGGTATAGTCAGAAATATTGGCAGAGCTGCCTTTTCTTCTATAAATACATCGACAACAAGAAAATAAGAATGTATCCATCCACACTGGTATAACGTTCAATATGACTCAAATTAAACATAATACCACATGATTCAGGTCAGCTCTTGCAAATAGAGCCTTATTGAATAGAAGCATTTCCTTGGATGAGCATTTGGACTATTCATACTTGACTCCCTCAACTAGTCACGGAAGAACTTACTCACTGACATTAGCGGATTAGTCATGTATGACTTATGCTCTTTTTTCTCACTGTTATTTCCATATCTTGTAGCCCACTTGTCTTGATTAACAGAAAACTGCATGAATGAATGATCAAAGCTTGATTAACAGAAAACTGCATGAAAGAGAGCAAATAATACCAATTTCTGACTTCATGAATGATCAAAGCTTGATTAACAGAAAACTGCACCAATTAAAATTGCTGGAACAAACAAATGCATGTAGGCTAGATGGTCTCCTGCCGCTGCATGAACTATACATATTTGCTGTAATTCCTGTTAATACTCTGCTTTGTCATTGTGCTGCTGCCACTGGCCCTTGTACATAAAAATTAGGTGAGGTAGATTGTGTTCCACTGATGAGTTCTGGAATATCTGTCAAATTGGGAAAGTGTCACCTGTGTAACTAGCACGGTGATAAGTTGTGACTCTTTTGGGTGAATTAGCATCGGGCTTGGGAAGAGATATCCAGCAGCCAAGTCCGCTTGCTTTCGGAGTGATGTCGGCAATGTTGCCAGGTTTGTGTCGGTATTGTTTTCCTGATTGGTTGAGGCTGTTTCCAAGCTGAATTTGGTTGATGAATCCTCATGCTATCCTGATTGCGTAGCAGCATTAGACAAGTCCAGTCCTTGTAATCTTGTTACTGAAACAGCAAGAAAGTTTTCAGAAGAGTATCGGGGCTTCTTGCGACGGAAGGGGACATGCTCCACCAGCAAGGAGCGCGATTATTCGCTCCCGCGATACCATTTTCTCGCCAATTCTAGCTCCAAAGACCATCTTCTTCCGTGTTCCGCCTCGCTCGCATTCCCTCTAGTTAAACCATAAGCTAATTTACAAAGATAAGAGGTGCGTGGTCCATGTGGTTCTTACTCAGCGCAATACTCTGAAGCGCTCTTTCGAGCTAATTCATTTTGCTAATACTTTCTTATAATTTTTTGTTTTCTCCCACACAAAATATTAGTGGGTAAAATAGGGCTTGAATGATACCCAATTTTTGGTTGTGGTGCCTACCTCAGTACTCCCTCCGTTCCAATGTAGATGTCATTTTAAGTAATTGCTTTGGTTGGAATACTTGTCATTTCTTTTGTGGAGGCAACATTTCCACGAGTACTCCTATTAATTGCTTATTGGGTTATTGGTGATAGTGCTTCTAGAGAGATGATTATTCAATTAATTAGGGGAAATTATACCAAACCTACAACTTTAATTTCCTTCATTTTGGAGTATGTGTTTGGAGCTATTACTACAAGTAAAATTTGACTAGAGGGAGTATACCATACAACATATGCAACAGAAACAATTTATATTTAACCACATCACCTGTCAATTTTCATGTGCAATCTCACACCTGCACGGTAAGATGCCATATCTTGGGCTCATTGCTTATTTCACTCTTTGTTGGCATTTTTTTGAAGAGGATGATTGGCATTTTTTAGAGTGCACTTTATGGCATTCACCATGTACAGCTTGTGAATTATATCAGCACTGTTTGATATCCAAATATTAACCATTTTGGAAGTTGTTCTTACGTCATCTCATAAATAGGTCCTCTTTCCCCTGAAAACTAAGATGGGGTATTAACAAAGATCTACACTCGCAGGCTTATGATAACTATCAGCTAATATCATCTTCCTTGCCCGAGGCGATTGAAGCGTGTATTGATGCTGCTGGCTATGAGTTTGATGTTTCACGCCAACATACATTACTTAAAGCTGCTACTTATGGCCTAGCTTTCTGCAGGTTATTTTTTTTTGCCTGTCTTTGGGATGCTGTTTTTTTGCATCTTTGTTTTCCTTATTGCAAGCAAGCACATGCTTATCTTTCAGCCTTACTGTCATGGAACCAGTACATCTTAGTTATCAGTTTATTGCTTACTAGTGCCAAACTCAATCTGTATGAGTGCTACATATCCTTGATATGTAAAACTTTCTAAATTTAAGATTAACATATATACTCCCTCCATTTTCATATTAGAGGGCTTACGCTTGTCATAGAGATTAAGATGCATCAGAAGTACTAAAAACAGTGGATAAAAAGACTACTATGCCCACATAAGAGTTTTGTGTGCAGATTAATTACTTCTAAGGTGAAAAGCCATTGATTGAGCACTGCATGCATCTGCCAACTTTATTTCTGTATTGTGGGTTCCCTATGGGCCTTTACATCTTGCATGATGAATGAAGAGAAGGCAATTGAGTGTAGATAAGAAAAATAAAAGTTAATAGCACTTTGGTAGTTGTGTGTGCCCTGCAAAACGAAAAATCCTGCTTAAATTTATATGCCCTAACAAATGTTCCTTAGTTTTTTCCAAAAGTCAAACCAAGAGTGTCCTTGAAAAGTTTGGCCAAATATGTTACTTATTGCATGACGTCTTTGCATATCTGAACTTCTTGGATTTATCGACCACCTTTGATAGCCCTTGTGGACAACACCAAATACGGTAATAGTGTATGTCATATGTTTTAAATTGGACACTAGTATTGATGTTCTGTTGCTACTGTCATAAGTCTTGCAGATAGGAGGGTTATATTTTACCACCTATGACCATTAGTTAATTTCTAACACTTCTCTGTAGGTAGTATTTCTCTGTATAGAATAATTTATTGCTGATATTTGAACTTGGTATTGATACCCAGTTGGCTTTGGCAGTCAACTTCGGCATGGACGCTTTCAAGAAATGTGCAAAATGTTACGAGTTTTAAATGCTATTCGTGACCCTGAGATTGGAATGCCACTTACCATTCAGCAGTACAAGGTTTGTGTTGCTTCAGATTTTGTATAGAATGTTTCCTCTACCTTTGTTAGATTTTACTATATCTTATGGTCCTTTTTTTTGTTCCATAGCTTCTCACTGCAACTGTGCTCATTGGACGTCTGATTAAAGCTAATCAGCATCTTTTGGCATTTCGCATCTCTGAGTACCTTAACCTCAATCCGGTAACCGCCGTTTTCATCTCCTTCACATGTTGTTCTTAATAACTCACCATATGCACAATGAAGTTTCCTTCTCCTTTCTATTTAATTGTTTTTTGGGGCAAAGATAATTCAGACACTGAACTTGTTCTTCTACTACTTATCGGAGTTTCAATGGATCTCTTAGTAGAACATCATGTTTTCGAACTATAGGCTGGTCTGAACTTGCTTTTGGTGAAGTAAATGATAATCCCGTGAGTTCTTAATCATAGCAGTGGGAAACTGGGAATACTTTCCACCTAGTTGTGAAAGCCTTGCACTAATTGCAATAAATATATTTGGTTAAGTAATACCAGTTCCATTTGTACCTTAAATCTTTCGTAGGAGGTTGTAATTATGCATTGGGCATGCGAGAAGATAGCAGCATCAGCTGCAATTCCAGATATAGTCCTTCTTGAAAGTTTGCTTGACAAGGTTTGTGTTTCTTATAGTCAGACTCAATACTTGATGATGTTACCTGCCAATACTTATGCAATTTCATTTTGTTCCTGCTTTACATTTCCTTCTTGCAGCTCAGGTTATGCAAAGGCATATCATATGCTGCAGTGGCAGCTCATGCAGATAACACTGGCCGGCGAAAATTGGCTGCCATGCTTGTTGACCATGAGTCCCAATCCTCGAAGCAGGCAAGTTTTTCTTTTGACTTTTGAGTAAGGTTTTGTTTTGGCTTGTGAGTAAGGTGGATAGATGTTATAACTTAATAAACTAGAAAATACCCCGCGCGTTGCTGCGGAACATTTTGCATTTCATAAATAGTGTGGAAGAAATATTTATATCCAAAGATGAGAATGCATATGAAATTGAATTAAAGATCTTGAGGCTAACATTTTGGATGTCATAGAAACGCAAATAAGTCCTCTAAAAACACAGTTAGGTATATGTAAACGTAATAAGAGCTATCACAAAAATGATGTTCTCCCACCCAATAGTCTCTTCAGACTTTTACACCACTGTAGTTTACATAGTAAAATACTACTTTGGTCTATCGTCCATTTACAATGATCAATGTGCACTCAGCTCATCTTAAGTGACCTCAAAAATAAAATAAAAAGATCCTTCGTTCATTTACTTTTTGGTCTTGAAGCAATTGTACTTATGGCAATGATCTTGGATTGAAGATCGCAAATTTGTACCTAGAGTATGGACCACCATGTAGTAAATGAACAAAAAGCACAAACAATGGATGATAATGGAGAGCAAATAATCTTATCTCAAGTAGTAACACATCAAAACTCTTGAGAACCAAAATCTCAATCCATATCAATGGCTAGCTTGATCAAGTAGAATCATGTGTGAATTATTGGAAGGCCTTATTATATAAAAAATAGATTGATGATACATGCTCATGTGGGGAAAGAGCTTTTATCTGTAAACCAATATTAAAATTTGAATGGTCATAGAAGAAATCACCTATTTTGCTCTCAACATGAGCACAACATACCATTTATTTACCTTCTACCATCAATAATCAATCATTCCAATAATGTCGTTTGCTAACTCTAAAAACTGCAGCCTTATGTTTGTACCTGTAGCCTGCAGGCATAAGAGAAGGCAACGCAATAACCCTATAATAAATTGGAAACCCCAAAGATTCAACTACTAAGTGATTTTTTCTGTCACATGTGCGCACTAAAAGAATCCAGGCAAAAAGGGATAACCTCAGTAATTTTTGAAGTTGTATACTGCAGCAAAGCACACGAGCTCAACACATACTCGTGATCTTGCTCGCCGGGCAGCATGGACCATCTCTGTGACAGTTCATTGGAGGTGGCGGTCGGGGTCTCCGGATGAAGTCTAGCCTGACTTGGTCGGTGCCGACATCAGCGGTGCTTGAGGGCGCCGTTTCCCTCTTGGGGGCGTTGTCGTGGAGCCCCGACACCCCTCCGTCCATCATTCTGGGGTGAAAATCCAAATCTGGCTCGCCAGATTGGATGACGGCGGCGTCTTCTTTACGTCGTTACCTCCTTGGAGGCGTTATTTTTCAGAGTGTGCGGAGCCATTCTTTGGATGCTAGTGATACCGGTAGAGCTGATGTCTTCGGGTTCTGTCGGCGTGCGAGTTCCGCTGGCGTGTTTGTTGCGGCCTGCCTCTCGCCATGAAGCTCGAGAGGCCTAGCCGTTCCTTCGGATCTGACTTCCTCTCCGGGGACGTGGACCAGGCTCTCGTAGCACTCGCCGTTGCCGTCGTGCTGGTGTCGTTCGACGGCGCTCCATACCTAGTTGTGCTAGGTTGTGTGGCCATGTGTGCGGTTTTGCCTGTTTTTCCTAAAAAATAGGCCGTGTTGGTTTTTCTCGTCTGGTTTCCCTTATAAATCAGACACGTGTGTTTGTATTGGTTTTTGGCCAGTTTCCCTTCAAACTGGCCAATTCTCTTCTAATAGAAAAGGCAGAGTTCCTGCTGGTTGCTCTAAAAAAATACTCGTGTTGGAAATCCATTAAGCACTTACCAAACTTGAAACATGAAAGATGAAGGAACATAAGAGGAGGAGGCAGATCTGGGGATTACCAGATTGCAGACGAATTTGCTTCTCTTATCTCAATTACTCCAGTTCAAGAGGAAGGTTTCTAATCCAGTCGGAACTCCAGGTTGTTGAGCAGGACCTTCGTGGATCTTTCACTGTGGCGATCTACGATGAGCTCTCGGGGAGGGTTGTGGGGGAAGCAAGCTTGGGGGGAAGGGAGACCCAGAGCAAGCAGGAATTGAAGCCGTTCACGGCAGGACCAAAGAGGCGGATGCATTTGTGTTGGACTGTTGGTGCTGGAGGGGAAAAAGAGGTCGGAAAGGTAGTCTTATAGGCTGAAGAGAGAAGAGAAGGCATAGAGAAAGGAACGGCAAGGAGGGGAAGAGACGCAGACTGCAAAGATTTATACCATGCGCTTGTAGAACCAAGAAACAGCAATAAATTTGAGTTGATGAGATGGACTGAGTGACCTGGAAGGTTACCCACTATCGCAGTGAGAAATTCCCAAAAGAAAATGAACGAAAGAGTAACAAATAAGTTGCTGAGGTGGCAGCTTGATGAGGTGGCATTCTTGCATGTTGAGAGAAACCCCTTAGCGGGTTGCTCCTATTTAGTTATTATAGGTTAGCAATGGAGCCTTTCAGCACTTTCTTGTGCTCTGGACATTTTAGGCAACAGCTTTGAGGGTTCATGTGACATGTATTCATTATCTTCATCTTTTTGAGCCATCCTTCGTCTCTTCCTAAATATGATAATAGAGCCTGTGTAATATTTCTTGACCATTGCTCAGCTCAACATTAACATCTTAGCTTGAATGAGTAATGTTTCAAATTTGAAGTATGTCATATAGGATTGTAGGTGGTATAGGCCTATAGGGGTAAGGATTTATGAGTTATGACACATCATACTTCTCAATATATATGAAGATTAAGAACAACATGATTCCTACAAGCATACATGAAATAATAAGATATCCAATGAACACAGGGACAAAGTAAATTCTACCCTAATAATTTAGGTTGTCAGGACTCGAGACTTCAGGTATTCTAAAGGTGATATTGTTTACAACCAAATGCTTAGACTAACTATTTGAACAGAAGTATCATGGTTGTCCTGCTAGTCAGGTTCAAGTGGAGGAGAGTGGCTATGATGTAACTACTTTAAGAGATTTTCTGATAAAATGTGTATTTTTTTGGTGCATCAATCTCCATTTTAGATGATAGTTTCGTCTTGTGAGCTGCCCTATGGCTCAGCTGGTCTTTTACCTTGCAAGTTGCTACTATACTGTAAGAATGTGTAAGAATAGGAGAGATTAAGTACTCCCTCCGTTCCATAATATAAGATGTTTTGGCCTTTTTCTGAGACACATATATCTAGATACCTTTTAGTGTGTAGGTTCACTCATTTTGCTCCGAACCTACACACTAGAAGGCGTCTAGATACATGCGTTTTAGAAAAGTGCTAAAATATCTTATATTTTAGAACGGAGGGAGTAACTGCGTACGAGCTAGCAAAGAGAGAGAGAGAGAGAGAGAGAGAGAGAGAGAGAGAAAGAAAGGAACAAACGTAGTTCATGCCATCCTCTGAATTGTTTTTCTTACTTTTGCAGATTCCGTTGTTACTAAGCATCGATGAACAAGACAAGGCATTACAGAAGTCAATTGAGAGTGGTGATACTGATCTTGTGTACCTTGTGCTTTTCCATATCTGGCAGAAGGTAGCTGTAGAAAAGGTAAATTAAATGTCCCTCTCTCTCTGAGATGCCCAAATAAGGCACTTCTGCTGGGAATCGATAGGAGCAACTATGAACATTCTGTAGTTACCCGTTTGCCACCTTTGATCTTCTAACTACTTCCTGGGAACTGGAACAGAAATGGCTTCCACTCATAAAGTTCTTGGCAATGTTTGTTGACATAGTTCTATTTGCAGAACGCTCCTTTGGATTTTTTTGGTATAATCAATGCAAGGCCTTTGGCTAGAGATTTGTTTATGACCTATGCAAGGTGATGCGTCTGTCCTGTTTCTGGTTCTTCTGTTATATTTTTAGCTTTGTTGAACATTCCATATCTCTATTATGCACACAGGCACTCTAAGCATGAAGCTTTGAAGGACTTATTTCTATCAACAGGGAGACTCCAAGTAGGTTGCATATGTGATAACCTGTCTCTTACTGTCTACTGTTCTAATGTGTCGTTTCCATATTATTTCAGTTGAATAATTTTGAAATGGGCTCAGTGAGATATTTTGCTTTCCATGAACTAAGCAATTAGCTGTACAGTTAGTAAGATATGCTGGAAGGGATACATGGCAAATTTAACGTGCTTCATTCAGTAGTATCACCTAGCATGACTTGCTATTTTACATTGTAAATAAATCCAATTCCCTAACTATTTAGAGCACTTGCAGGATGCTGCCTTTCTTTTGCTGAAGGAGTCGAGAGAATTGGAGAAGAATCCAATGGCAAGCAAGGGGTCTCCTCTCCATGGTCCACAAGTGAGGCTTGTTGAGCAGGCCCACAGGCTTTTTGCTGAGACCAAGGAACATCTTTTTGAATCTAAATCTGCTGAAGAGCATGCCAAATTGCTAAGGTATACGATGATTTATCACAGTATCTTGTGATATGAGGACACTAGCGCCTCATTTTGGGACAAAGTTACGGCGGTTTGGTCGTTAGCATCATGCAATATCCACAAATGAGCCCTAGACTCTGGTTGGTGCCCAGTTCGTATAAAAGGGTTCGTCAAATGAATCAAAGCTTTGGGACACCAAGGAAAGCATAGCTAAATTGCCTATTTCACTCAAACATAACGAAACCAGTATTTGCTTCCCAGCTTGTAGGATAGGCTCACACATCTTTTAGCTCACAAACCTCCATTTGCTCCCATGCTGTTACCAATTTTAGTGTGTGTTTATGTGTGTGTTGGTGACTTTGACCATTTTCTTATTCTTATTCCTTACTCTCAGAGTGCAGCATCACCTAGAAGTTTCGACAAAGCAAGCAATTTTTATGGGTTCTAGTGTCAGTGATACGATAAAAACTTGTATTGCAATGGGAAATGACCGGGCTGCAGCCAAAGTGAAATCAGAGTTCAAGGTATGGAAAATGTCTTCAATAAACTTCTATTTTTTCTGATGATTATTCTAATTTTGACTTTCTGACGCCCATAATGCTGCTCAGGTTCCTGATAAAAGGTGGTACTGGCTGAAAGCGTGTGCTTTAGCAACAGTTGGTAATTGGGATGCTTTAGAAACTTTCTCAAAAGAGAAGAAACCACCTGGAGGTAGGTTTTACGTATCTGAGTTGGATTTTCACGAGGAGTAATGTTGTACCGAAGAAATATCAAGTTCTTGTTTCTTTCATGTAAATTACAATTTTCATCGTAAAAACATCATTATATCGTTGAATATGTCATTATCCTTATTTTTTTGTTTCCAGGCTATAAACCTTTTGTGGAAGCATGTATTGATGCTGGTCAAAAAACTGAAGCTCTCAAATATATCGTGAAATTAACAGATAGTGCTGAAAAATCTCAGGTATGATTATTTATAACCGAAATCAACAGGTCTTCTAACAAATGAGGGAGCATATTAGTAAGCTTCATGCATATCAGGGAAGCACTTGCCCTTTCAATTAGAGCGAATTCCACTTTATACCTCATGTTTGTACATTTGTGATAGGTTTTACCCCATGTAAATTTCTGGCACATTTTACCCTCAAATTGTTACATTGTGTCAAGTTTTACTGCATTTACCATTTTTTTTCTGATCATGACTGGCCAGATGGGAAGCATAAAATTCTTTGGCATGACCCGCTCTCACCTGAATCCCTAACAAGAGCGAGCGTGCAAGCATGATAAGATAGACGAATTCCTAAGCCTTGAGGATTTTGTTTTTTGAACTGGAACATTTGGGAAGATATAGCTTGTTGGGGATGCAAATAAATCAAGTGGAACATGGGTAAAACATATACAGATTTCAATACTGTATCAACCCTGGTTTACATGATACGCCACTAGAAAGTCTCCCTGGTAGTTTGTATGTTTTAGAGCAATAGCACATCCGTTTTAATTCTGAGCATTACATCAGCATAACATGTATGAGGCGACAGTTTAAAACAGAACATTGAACAGTTCAAGTTTGAACTTACCAGAAATTAGGAAGGAAACAAGAAATTAACTGTACATAGACACTTTTTTGGCATATGCAAACACACACCTAATGATCTTGCCATCATTCTCCAGGCATATACACGTCTCGGTATGGATAAAGAAGCTGAAGCAGCAGCATTACAGGCTGCTGGCAATGGCGATGAGCTATTTAGTCGTCTAAAGTTTACTCTGGGACAGAATGCTCTCATTGATACGTTACGGGATCGGCTATCGTCATACTGAGATATGTGCAAGCTCATGTCGCCATGCCTTCTGTTTGTGTTTCATTGTGTATCAACCCCCACCCGTGTGAATATCCCATCCCTAGAAATTGAGGATCCCCGCATCGATGGAAAATGTGTAGAGGACGCTGGACATGTTGAAAGGTTTTGAAATAAAATGAGGAATATACAGATCCTGTTTTTTCAGAGAGAAAATCCTGATTGCTGGTTTCGTCATTTTTTTTATACCTTGCAGTTTTGCTTGATGATTTATGATATCTCGAGGAAAAGGAAAAAACCGTATATGAAGATTATTCAGATAGTTAGGGTGGGTTTGGAGTGATGGTAAGGCATAGATGGCCACCCTTTGACAACCGGAATACCAGACGCGGTGGGAAGTGGATAATTCTTGGATGGAAAACGATACTGTTACCCTCGGGATCGAGGGATCGAACGAAACGGTCGTTCGTTCCGCACAGCTGCGCGTGGTAGGCCCAGGCAAACTGCATGCCTCACGTCTCTCTATCCTTATCCTCTCTCTGCAAACACGCCATGTGAGCCGCTGCCCAAGCTTCCTTTACCATGTGCTAGTGCCCAAACTCGTCTCGCCGCTGCAGCCCTACGGCAACGCCCCTCTCCTCTCCGTCGCCTCGCTGCTGTAGCAGTGGCGGCGCCAGGAAATAGGTCATTGTAATTTATTTTTGTCTCGATGTAATATATCTTTATTATATATTATCTAAAAAAGATAAATTATTTTGTTTTCAAAGCGTTTCGCTCGTTTGTTTTGTCCGTCTCAATGCTTTCACCCAGTAAGGAGAAAAATCTGGGATCCGCATAGTGACCGCAGCTCCATCCGCTTCCTCTTCCTCCTCCGAAACCCCGCATTCATGTTCTGTATTCAGTCACGCCTTTGCTCTCATGTTCATGTTATGTATCCGGTGCTAGCAATAGCACCAATTGTAGATTGCTGTCAAGTTGAATAGAAAAAGTAGCAGAATGAGCAACAATCTGAGTCGGTTGATATTTTATCTATCTTTTTTTTTTGCTTTTGATGCTTTCTCCAACAACGTAAATTGCTAGTACTTTTTGCACCACTCCTTTTCTTCATCTATATTACTCTTCTATCCTAAAATAAGTGACTCGAACCTTTTTAAAATTTTATACATATCTACGCACTAAAACATATCTATATACGTGTGTATCTAGACAAAACTGAATCAATTATTTTAGGTTGGATAAAAGAAAATAATACTCGTTCCGACCTATATTAGTTGATTTAGATCTAGATTTAGGTGTATCTATACATATTTTAGGGCTAGATATATTTAAATCTAGACAAATTTAAGTCAACTAATATGAGCTTGAGGGAACGATAAATTAGAAGTTTGCATCACATCTAACCTACAGACTAGGGACCAAATTAATTAGACCTACACACCCAAATTGGTTGGCCTAACTAATGCATGTATAAAAGAAATTACACTAAATCTTGGTTATTCACGTGAATACAGGGGAATACCCCTGGCGCCGCCCATGGCTGTAGTCCCTCGCCGTCTCACCGCAGTAGCCCCACGTCGATGCCCCTCTCCGCCGCGCTGCAGCCTGCACCCCCGCTGTATCTCGCCGGAGCGCTGCCCTGCACCTCACCGGAGCGAGCTCGGCTCCCTCGCCCTAAGTCGCCGCCGACCTCTCCTCCCACGAGCGGCGCCTCCCTCTGCGTCCTGGCGTCGCCCCGGACCTCCACCTCGCTCCCTTTGCTCTCTATCTCTGCTACGTGTGGTCGGCGACGATGTGGTCGATGATGTTTGCAGTGGAGCCACAACATGGTGCTACACATATAGGACAATGATGCTACAAGAAGTGATTGTCATTGCTATAAATAAAGGGTCGTGCTGCTACCGATCAATGGATGTGTTTTTGAGATTTTGCTATAGGGTGATGCTACAATAGTAGTTTTATTTTGCTATTTATGTTCTATGTGTTTGCTACAATGGCACTAAGTATTTGCTATGATATTTTTTACGAAAGTCTTTGACAAAGTCGATTTTGCTATGGCAACCACCGACCTCCGGCGAGGTCTTTTTTTTGCTACATTAGCACATGGTTTTTGCTACCACCTTTTTGCGATTTTGCTACAATAGCATAACGTTTTGGCTACACGGTCTCCGGTGAGGTCTACCGGCGGAAATCTCCGGCGAGTCTCGGATGAGGTCGTGTTTTGCTACATTAGCATAACTTTCTTACTACATGGTCGCCTGCGAGATCTCCGGCGAGGTCCAGTCTATTTTTATATTTTCTGGGTTGAACCGTTTTTTGCTACATGTAGCAAAAGCGGGCCTATTTATAGCAAAAGCGGGTTGTTTGTAGCAAAAATGGGATTTTAGAAATTTTTGGGGAACACGTGTCAGAGGATTTTGAGAAAATATCCCCCAGGAACGAGTAGTACGGCCCTTCTTGGATGCTGTTGTAGGGATTACGGTGCATAAATATGCTCAAAGAGCACTATCGATTTTCTTGTTCCAACTCCAACCTCTTCTGCTCCTGCAGCCGCCACATTCTCCTTGTTGTGTGACGGGAGGGAGGAAGACGGACTCTCCCCGTCGCCCCAGTGTCTCTCTGTTGCGCGTTTTCTGTTGCAATCCGATCCCGCGTTCTTTCCCAATTAGATTACCTGGAGTAGCAAAAAAAAATAAAAATCCTTAGATCGAGACGAGGAATCCAAGCGCGTGCCTTTGCCAGCTCGCCTTGTTACTACTCCGGTAGTCCGGTATCGACTCCAACTCAGCTCATCCGCAATATATATGTGCGAGTGCGGGCAGGAGAAGGGCGCATTCTTCCTCTCCCCGAATCAAAGACACCAGTTTTTTCCTCCATCGTTCCTGCGAAGTGAGCTCACCGGAACTCGCGTTCGATCTCCTCTCCTCCGTTCTCGATGGCCATCGTTCGAGCCCGACCCGCCGCCGTCCACACCATCGACTCCCGGTCAAAGAGCTTCTACGGGAGGCCCATCTGGACCCTCGACGACTACGACCAGACGGGCGTGCTCGGCCACGGCTCCTTCGGCATGGTCATCAAGGCGCGCTACTACGGCACCGGCGAGAGCGTCGCCGTCAAGCTCCTCACGTCGACCAGCGGCCAAGACGCGGTGCTTCGGGAGGCCGCCCTCCTCGCGGCGTGCAGCGGCCACCGCTCCATCGTGCAGCTGCGCGCCATGTCCCTGGACCCCGCCACCGACACGCTCTCCCTGGTGATGGAGTACGTCGGGCTAAGCCTCCACGACGTCCTCCTCCTCCGCCACGCCCGCCCGTTCCCGCAGGCCGACGTGCGCAGCTTCATGCGCCAGCTCCTGAGCGGCGCTGAACACATGCACCGGTGCCGCGTCATCCACCGGGACATCAAGCCCGGGAACGTCCTCGTCGGCGGCGACCGCATGAGCGTCAAGATATGCGACCTCGGGCTCGCCATGTCCATGACCCAGCCCCCGCCGTACGGGAAGTGTGGCACCCGCCGCTACATGGCGCCCGAGGTTCTCCTGGAGAAGCCGGACTACGACGCGACGGTGGACGCCTGGTCGCTCGGCTGGGTCATGGCCGAGCTCCTCCGAGGCGAGGCGATCTTTCGCGGTGAAGACGACGCCGACCAGCTCCTCAAGATCTTCGAGATTCTTGGCGTGCCGGACGAGAGGTCATGGCCGGCCTACAACTCCATGCCGCTCGCCGGGGACCTGGTGACGCTGCCGAACATCCCTCACCACAACAGGCTGCGCGAGATGTTCCCTCGGCACCGTCTGTCAAGAGAAGGCTTCCAAGTACTGAGCGGCCTCCTCTCCTGCGACGCCGACAAGAGGCTGTCGGCGACCGCCGCCCTCAGGCTTCCATGGTTCACCAACAACGTGGACGACGCTCCCGAATGTTTGATCTGAAACATTTCTTACTGTCTATGTTCTTGTGACAGGCATGTGACTGCAACATTTTGTATGGCTCTGCTGCCTGTTCTTCTTAGTGATAAGCTTATTTGTAGCAAGGAATTAATAGCCGACACTTGTGTTCAGGCAAATAACCCTGTGTAGTTTGCAACCAACTTTTATATAAATAGCTTTGTTCATATGGTTGGGTTTGTATAACTGGATCATCTTGCACAAGTCGAAGTTGCGTGTGGCGTACCCATGGAGATGAATTTTGTGTGGGTTTCAAAATTCAACCTCTATTTTCAAGTATGGTTCTTTTTTGGAGGATCTTCTCTAAACTTTTTTTATAAATTTCTCTTCGAGATCGTTGGAAGTTTCTGTACAATTTTGTTAACAATTGTTTGAAGTTCTCAAAGTTTTCTAAATATATATAGTACGGAAGTCTTCTAACATTGCTGAAAAGCTAAATGAAAGGATGTAATTATGCAGAAAATAAAAATTACTGTCAGAAGTACGCGGTTAGCCAAATGCTTCCTTGTTACGTACGGTAAGTGACATGATAAAAAAACTCAAATACATTTGGTTGCTAAAACAACAATCCAGGTTTTCCAAAATCAACATGGACAGAAGATAATAATAACTGCACCGATATGACTGGGCGGTGTTTTTTTAGCCTACCATGTTCTGAAAATTGTGCCCGACTCCCGACTCCTCCTGAACCAGGGCCGCCTCGCGTCGCCCCTCAAGGCGACCGAGGGGGCCAACCCTAGCGCCCGCTGCCATCCTCTCCCCTCCTTCTCTCCCCCCATCTTGTCGCCCCTGGAGGGCCGCTGGCCTAAGGCACGCGTGGATCCGGTGAAGAGGGCGGCGGGGATCTGTCTTGGTGGCTCTCGCGCGGCTGTAGGGAGGAACTCTCCTGCGCTTGAGAGCCTTGGATCCGAGGCGGCGGCCTCGCGTGGGTGGACGACGTCGACGTGCGGTGGTCACAGGATCTGAAGAGGGCTCCTCCTCCCTGCGCTTCTCCTCCCCGGCCCTGGATCCTGTTTCGGCGGCTGGTGGGTGCTAGAGGCAGGGCTAACTAGGGGAAACCCTTGGCTGTCGGCGGCCACGATGTCGATGATGCTGCGGGCGCCATTCTTCTTCCTAAGGCGACATCGAGATGGAAGCATCGACCATTCAGGTGGCTGAGTCGGCACGCTCGATCCGTTCACCGGAAACCGACCGACGGTGTGGGAATCGCTGCGTCGACATTAATAAAGGAGGTGGTCCTTGGGTTTCTTTCACGCGAAGACGAAGATCTGCTTGATGTCTGTCTTTGTTGATCTGGATTGGAGAGGCGAGTTCCGGAAGGCTCTGTCGGCGAACTCCTATGGACGTATCATGCCTGGAGATTGCTGGATCGGAAGGTATCCAGTCGTGCGTACCTTGTTTTTCTGGTTGTTTGGTTTCAGCGGGAGCGTTGCGAAGCTCTGTTGTTTGTTTCCACCAAGCGTCATTCAACGAGCCATGGTGAAGTCAGATGCGGAGAATGTCAGGAAAGCAGAAATATGAGGGTAGCGATGGTGATTTTAGTTTTTGTGGCAACGGAGAACTGACTGCATGATTTGTGACTCGCAGCAGCGACTGTTCGTGCGGGAAGACAATACAGGAGGAGTTTCCAGTCTTACTTTGCAGGGTGAAAATTCAAGGTCTGGCATTAACTGGTTGTGCCTGGCAATGACCTTGTTGAAGACATTGTTTTGCGAGCGAGGACTTTCTCCAGGGTGAAAACCTGTGATCTTTGGTCGGGCAACGACGGCGCTTGGACACTGTTTCCTTCTTGAAGGCGTTGTTATTGGAGTAGAGGACTATTGGTGTTGTTCTGATGATGTCAGTGTCGTTGCTTTGAGAAATAGTTCTCTGTAGCGGGACTTTCTTTTTGTAATTCTTTTCTTTCTTTTTAGACTGTGTGCATCCGTAGGCCGCAAGGGCAATGCGTTGTTACAGAGGCTGAGTGTAATTGGTATCCTATGATATTAATATATACTTTTTTCCATTTTTTTTTGCATTGATACAACTAATACATACGACTAGCTCCTCACTCCAAGTAGATTTATCCATATCAGCAGGGTTACACGTATGACCCTTAGTAAATGGGTTGTATTCCCTTCATATGTTAACGAGCTATTTGTTTGTCTAAAGTTTACTCTAGGACATAACGCTTTTATCGATACATTACAAGATCGACTATCATTCCAATGGACATAGTGACATATGTTCAACCTAAGAAATGCCGTCTCCCTCCTCCCGTGTAACACCCTCGCCTGATAAGGCTGAGTTCATGTGTATAGTGCCAATCCCTGGATCGGTTCACTGGCACACACAGTACAAAATAAATACCAAATATAATTGTGCATCATAAATACAACGAATATGATCCAGAATCTACATTATATTACACAAGTACACAGCGAAAAACAACAAGGTAGATCTCCATTCTTCAAATGTGCCACAGGCGAACAATCGTTGAGTAGAGTCTCGCGACCTAAAACGATCACTTAGAAACGATATAACCTGCAATATGAAAGGTTGCAGTCATGAATGGTCAATACTTTGAATGTATTGGCAAGTGTCACTAGTATGTGGATATAAATGGAACCTATCAATTACATGCATATTTGGCTAAGTGGAGTTTCAGGCTCATTTGCATAAAGCAATAGTTTTATCCTAATATTTCCAAATAGTTTTAATCATTTCTGAAAATTGTCTGAACACATTGGCCAACACCAATTGTTCCTACTCCATTGTTCAAACCATCAAATTTTATTAAGAAATTGGAATGTCGAGATCATCCATAAGCTTCAAGCATTAGTTGCTCAATATTGTCCATAACCGGGGACACGGCTAATCGATTAGATTTATATCTTCTGCAGAAATTGTACACTTTACCCACACGACACAATCTCGTCTTGACACCACCAGTAGCCGCAGGTTTAGTACGCACTAATTGGTATACTGACAGATCGAGAATGTGACGAAGTCTTTCCATAGAAATCCTCCCATTACACAATGCTAGCACGTCTAACAGGCACCAATGAAAGGATATAACCTCCAATACACAATTCTAGTTAACCTGAAGATATACCAATGTAAAGGGTCTTCCACTATGTAATTAACCAAGCCAGAGCCCATATTAGCATGTGGCTGTACACGGAAGCTACTATGCGAGAAACATGTCAATCTCTATGATGCCTAGGTGGTCTTCTTCCAGTGCACACATGAGAGAGGTAGCCAAAGATACGGTCCTCTTCATTGCCACTTCTTCCAAACTCAACAACAACAATATTCCACCCAGGTGATTCATTAAGTACTTGTTTTATTATATAAAACATAGCTTTTCCAATACCTCGTATAATCATAACATGATATTCCACCTTGAATCTATAGCGGGGCTAAGCATACTACAACTACGATGTTTCCACTAATCAAGATACAAAAGGATGTCCTAAATAGGACATAGCATAGCATATCACATAGTGCAAAATATTTCTACACATGCACTTCTACTAAAAACAACTACAATGCATAGAAAAATAAGGACTTTTATGATAGTGCCACTTGCCTTTAGTTGATGTAGTCGTTTGAACAATCCTCACAATTGCAATCGTTGCACTCGACACAATCACAAACGTTGCACTCCTCGCAATCTAACGATTAAAACAAATTACAACAAACACACCAATCAAAACAATGCAATTATGCACAATACAACAAAACAATGATGAACAAATGCATGCATGATTATTTAATATGTCACAATGGTTGAAATTAGTTCTCTGAACATTACTAGAACACATGATGCATGCAGGAGATCATTTAATGCAATAGGGTTTTTATTATTAAATCTTTGTTGCCAATATAGGGGTTTTAATAGTTCTGTTGAAACTTCTATACTAATTATCGAATTAAATTTTGATATAAAGTGTACTGGATAGAGGGCATTAATATGAACCAGTAGGCGTTGGATTCACCGTAATCGGACTTATAAATCTTTTCTTATGATTTAAATAGTGTGTAATGAGTTTTAAATCATTTAAACAATTTCTGTTGTCTAAAATTCAAAATAAAGACAGATCTGTAATCTACACGATAATGTGATTCCAGGGGTATATTATTCATATTTTCAGATTTATAAATTATTTACTATGAATTTTATACTCTAAAAGGCCATTAAAACTAATTAAATCTCTACAGTAATTCTATACTACAAAAGTTGGATCTAACAGTATATTAATGTTTTATATGAAATTACGAATCCATAGATACCTTATTTGTATTTTTATGATATACAGATAATTTACTATGATTTATTATGTCTAAATTGTCCATTAAACTATTTAATTTATTACAGTAAGTATGTACTGTAAAAGTTAGATATAATCTCGTATTAATGTTTTACACAATTTTATGAATCCAATGGTATATTATTTGCAATTTTTGGACAACTATTAAATTTTATATGAATTATACAAGATTGTCCAATATTCTGCCTATTTTATTTGTATAAAAGAATATGCTGACTGTGCGCATTGACTGGCCATGTTGACTGGTGATCTGGCGCTTACGTGGACTTGACTGGGCAGGCTGACGAGGACGAACACGTGGCAGCAGGTGGTTGGACGGTACCGCTTCAGCCTCTTCTTCTAATCTGGGTCGTTGGATCGAGATCCGATGGCGCAGGAACAAAAGGGTTTCAGGGGAGGGAGTCCATGGCGGCGACGATGGTCAACCACGGCGGCGCGTGACATGGTTATACCCTACGGGTACGTGACTTCAGCATACCTGATCCAGCCCAAGGAAGGCCCACAACAGATATACGCTGACCCATGAAGATTTTCGGGTGGCCAAGGCCCATGACGCCTTCGGATCCTTGGAGAGCAAGACTAGCGGAGATAGGAAATTCAAAGGGGTAAAACCCTAGAACTTGTAACCGACTAGGACTATGCCCGGGACCTGCCTAAGTCTATATAAAGGCCAGGAGGGCACGTCCTAGATCTCTCAACTCATACTTTCGCACACGCATCCACGCCAGATCGAATCTGCACCACAGAACTTCGGTTCCGCCGTAATCAAGAGCGCATAAGCAGAGTAGGGTTTTCCCTCCGGGGGCCTGAACCTGGGTAAATCTCGTGTCCCATGGTTGCTTGTCTGTTAACCGTGCCACGATCTCCAGCATCCCCATCTTCTCCAAAACCCAAGTCCATAACAATGGGCATTGACGAGATTAAACCTCGTCAATTGGCGCCGTCTGTGGGAATTGGGGCTGCTGATTGTGCGGTCGTGACGGTTCCGACCCGATCGATCTACAACTCTGCGGTGACGGAGAATCACCTCCTCTTCGGCGCTTTCAACTTCACCGCCCACTCGCTGGCCACCATGAAAGATTTTGAGCCCGTAGGCGACGGACTCGAAATTTTGTTCGGGAGCTTCTGCTTCCAGGTGGGACAACCGCACCTCCGCCTCGAAGCGGTGCCCGTCCGCCAATCAGGCCCGCCTCATGGGCTCCACACCGCGTTACGCACGTCACCATCGACAGATGAGTTCTACAGCAGCAATGCAACTCCGATTCAGGCGATCCACCTTCGGATGAAGGGACCTACGGTTCCGGATCCGAAAGCTGCGGCAGTAGCCAACCAATCTGCAAGCGCTATCTATGCGCCGCAGTCATCCAAACCGACGAGGAAACGCCTAACCCGCCGCCCAACCGAAACGGCGAAAACGGCGAAAACAGAATAAGCCAGTCTCCCCCACCCAACATGGAAAACAATGGACACGTCATCCAACTTAGGCGACGCCGTCATCCAAGAAGGATGGGTGCAGGCGCGCCGTGCTGTCGCAGGCGACGCCGTCTTACCTGCAGACGCCTCACGCGACCTACTGATGGCATACCACTACCTCCTCATCGAGGAGCACAAGAAACAAGTCAAGATGCAGGAGACGCTCGACAAACGCAAGCAAGCAGCCTCCGAGTCCAGCGCGCGACGAGATGCGCTCTCCGCCATGGCACCCGGCTCTAGCACAAACGGAAACTAGGGAAACAAGCACCGCTCT
This sequence comes from Avena insularis, assembly GCA_023614405.1. Lineage (NCBI taxonomy): Eukaryota > Viridiplantae > Streptophyta > Magnoliopsida > Poales > Poaceae > Avena > Avena insularis. The sequence continues at coordinate 295,403,284 of CM042689.1, read as the reverse complement.
CGGGTGGAGAACATGGATCCCAAGGAACGCCGTAACGTGACCCGAACTCTCCACACATCGTTCATGGATATGGATGCCGATGGCAACATCATCCCAAAGACGCCACAAGCTGCGATCATGGCAGCCACGGCGTATCTCGCGGCTCACCCACCTCCGGAGGGGGACCTGAAAAGGGCCATGCATAGGTCCACACTCACCGGACTAGGACTAATCGGAGCTGCGCTCCACGAAGACGCTCCTGCGGAGCCGAAGAAGAAAGCTCCGGCCAGGCACGACCGGAGCCCCACCCCCTCATCCGAAGAGGAAGAGGAGCACGATCTTCCTCGAAGGAAGAAGAGCTCGCACCGCCATAAACGAGACTACGACGCCAGAGACAAGCTTACACAACGCAAGATCGACAAAGCACGCGCCAAACACGCATGCTCGTCTGAATCTGAGATGGATGAAGACGAAGGAGAACTCTGCGGAGCTCGATGCTTCAGTAGATCCGTTCGGCGAACACAGATGCCACGCAACTTCAAGCTTCCTTCGGATACTCCAAAGTTCAACGGCACGCAAGATCCAAAGTCCTGGCTCAGCGATCATCTGTCATCCGTCAAGCTTCACGGAGGCAACAAAGAAACCGCCATGCAATGCCTTCAGCTGCAGCTGACAGGCGCGGCGTGGGTCTGGCTCAGCAGCCTATCATCAGGATCAATCCGAAGCTGGGAGGAGCTCGCTTATAGCTTCATCCGAAATTTCAAAGGCACCAGCAAGAGGTCCGCCTCAATCGAAGAATTACGAGCCTGTACTCAGAGAACGGGTGAATCTATTCGCTCGTACATACTACGCTGGTCTACAACCAAGAACTCCGCAGCACACATCTCCGAAGAGCGGGCCATCTACGCCTTCAGGGACGGCGTCAAGCGCCCAGACTTCAAGGAGGAACTTGGGCGTGTAAAACCCAAGACACTCGACCACCTCATGGAAATCTCCAACAGTTGGGCAGACGACGAAGATTGCATCCAGCGAGCGCAATCATACGAAGAGGACGACTACGGCCGAAGACGTGAACGCCGCAGCAAGAGGAGATCGCGCGTCTACGAAGATCGCGATGGACCCGACATGGTCGCGGCCGGCTACGCCGACTGCCGTAACGACAACAGCCGCAACAGCGGAGGATATCGTGGCGGAAGCTTCCGCGACAACGGATGACCAACACAGTCGTGGCAACGCCGCGACCGCGACAACGGACCCTCAGCATTCGACAAACTTTCGGGTCCATGCACCATCCACTTCTACATCGACAAACAGGATGGCAAAAAGAAAGCCAGCCACATGCTCAAGGACTGCCGCGAGTTCCAGAAACTCAGCGAAGGCATGGTGCAGATGAGGCAACAAGCCCCAATCCCTGTGTTTGGAAACACACCTGCGCCAGGTGAAATAGCACACGGAGCTCCTCCACCGCCGCCTATTGGAGGCCCAAATCAACCAGTCGCACCAGCGCAAAACAATGCAGGGGTCCCATACCCCCCACCAAAGGGAGCACTAAATATGATCCAGAAGGGACGCCCCACCAACAGGGTGCAGAAGAAAATCACCCGACAAATCAACTTGGCCGTAGCAACTCCGCCTGCAATCCCTGAGTACCTCAGCGGATCGGAGTTTTGCATCACATTCACTCGCGCGGATCACCCTTGCCAGATCCCTCGCCCAGGTCATGCTGCCCTGGTGCTGGAGGCGCAGATCGGAGGCTTTGAGATGAGTCGCGTCTTCATGGACGGCGGTAGCGGCATCAACCTAATGTTCGCAAGCACTCTAGCAGCTATGCGGATCCCGCAATGCAGCCTGGAACAATCAGACACAACGTTCCACGACATTGTCCCAGGAAAGGGCATATTCCCCCTGGGCAAAATAGGGCTCGACGTCATCTTCGGGAAGCCGGACAACTTTCGACAGGAGCGCCTAGAATTCGAAGTGGTGGACTGACCATCGCAGTACCACACCATCTTGGGGCGTGTAGCATCCGCAAGATTTCTGGCCGTCCCACACTATGCATACCTACTACTCAAGATGCCAGGACCAAGGGGCGTCATCACAGTCCACGGGAGCTTCACCCGATCGGACCAGTGCGATAGGGATTTCAACAAAATCTCCCAGTCTTTCGGCATGCAAGACGAGCTCGTAAGGCTCCGCGAGGTGACGGACAACGGGCTACCCCCAGTCACAAGGCAGAACGCACCTGACATGTCCTTCGACTCCACCGTCAACACCAAGAAGGTGCAGGTCCATTCGACGGATGCCTCCAAGACGGCGCTGATCGCCAACGACCTCAGATCAAGATAGAAGGCGCGCCGTCAATTCCTCCGTGAGCTGGAAATTCGCTGGTGTCCTGCGGACATGCCAGGAGTTCCCAGGGAATTCGCCGAGCACACACTCAATGTCTTTCTAGACACCAAGCCAGTCAAGCAGTCCATCCGAAGACTGTCGGAGCCACGAGCGGAAGCTATCGGCAAGGAAATCAACAGATTACTCGCAGCAGACTTCATCCGGGAAATCAAGGAAAGCAAGTGGCTGGCAAACACGGTGATTGTTCCAAAGAAGGACACGGACATCCTGCGGATGTGCGTAGACTTCACGTCACTAAACAAACACTGCCCAAAGGACCACTTCCCTCTTCCTCGGATCGACCAGATCATCGATTCGACTGCAGGTTGTGAGAAACTCTCCTTCCTCGACGCCTACTCAGGCTATAACCAGATTCGACTCAAGGTCGAAGATCAAGAGCAAACGGCGTTCATCACACCGTTCGGAGTATACTGCTACAACACAATGCCTTTCGAGCTCAAGAACGCGGGTGCCACGTACCAGCGATGCATGCAGGCCTGCCTCAAGGACCAGATCGGTCGCAACGTACAAGTCTATGTCGACGACATAGTAATAAAAACCAAGGAGGCAAGCACACTTATCGACGATCTCCGCGAGACGTTCGACAACCTTGATCGCTACAGGATCAAGCTCAATCCGGAGAAGTGCGCCTTCGGCGTCCCCTCGGGCCAGCTACTCGGATACTTCATCTCTCAGCGAGGAATCGAGGCGAACCCGAAGAAAATCAGAGCCATCATGGCAATGGAGAAGCCGAAAAACCTCAAGGGCGTCCAGCAGCTCGCAGGTCGAGTAGCGGCATTAAGCAGGTTCATCAGCCGTATGGGCGAGAAGGCCCTACCATTCTACCAGCTGCTGCGCAAGGCAGACAAGTTCGAGTGGACACCAGAAGCCAACGACGCATTCGAAAGCCTCAAGCGGCTCCTCTCCACCTCGCCCGTTTTGGTCACGCCAAAGGAGCGCGAGCCCTATTGTACATAGCAGCCACAAACCGGTGGTCAAGACTGCACTGCGTGGTCGAACGACCGAAGAAGGCAAGACTCACGGAGTCCAGCGCCCAATTTACTACCTCAGCGAGGTTCTCACTCCAACAAAACAGCGGTACCCGCACTACCAGAAGCTAGCCTACGGCGTGTTCATGACGGCTCGACGGCTGAGCCACTACTTCTAGGAGCATCAGGTGATGGTCGTCAATGAGGCACCCCTGAACAGCATCCTGAATAACCCAGAGGCCACAGGACGCGTGGCCCTGTGGGGCATCGGACTATCACCCTTGGACATCGTCTACGAGAAGCGACACGCAATAAAATCTCAAGTCCTTCCGGACTTCCTGGTGCACTGGATGGAGCCGCTGCCGATACCCAGGACATGTGGCGTCTGGACAATGCATTTTGACGGCTCCAAGCGAGGTCGAGCAGGGCAGGAGTCATACTGACCTCCCCGCAAGGTGACAAGATGAAGTACGTTCTTCGGATGAAATTCAGAGCCTCCAACAACGAGGCCGAATACGAAGCCCTCATCCATGGCATGAAGATGGCAAAAATATTCAGCGCAACGCGCCTGGTTATCTACGGTGACTCCAACCTCGTCGTCCAGCAGACGATGAACGAGTGTGACACACACGCCCAAAACATGATCGCGTACCGCGCGCTCTACAACGCACTCGAAGGAGAATTCGACGGCTGCGAGCTTCGGCACGTTGGAAGAGAAAGCAACGAGGAAGCCGATAGACTCGCCAACATCGGCTCCACTTGCGCAAAGGTGCCACCAGGTGTGTTCCTCGAACAGATCTGCGTGCCATCCATCAAGCAAAAATTCCCCAAGGGATCACCTGAAGAAGCAGAACACTCGGGGGCTACGCTACCCGAAGGTCATGAAGGACCCGAAAAGTTGGACACCGAAGTGGCCATGGTCAACCTGATGCAGGTCATGGCAGTCGAAGAAACTTGGACGCGGCCGTACCTCCAGTTCCTGATAAACGGAGAACTACCTGACAGCCCGACAGATGCCCGACGCATATCTCGTCGGTCAAAAGCCTTCACCATCATCAACGGCAAACTATACAAACGCAGCATTACGGGCGTACTCCAACGGTGCGTCACCATTGACGACGGCAAGGCCATACTCCAAGACATCCATGAGGGCATCTGCGGCCACCACGCAGGCAGCCGCTCCCTTGTCGCCAAAGCTCTACGAGCAGGATTCTACTGGCCAACGGCCATGAGCGACGCAAAGGACATCGTCCGAAGATGCAACGGATGCCAACGGTTTGCCGACAAACCGCACGCACCTGGGTCCGAACTTCGACCCATACCCATAGCCTGGCCTTTTGCTCAATGGGGCCTCGACATGATCGGCAAAATGCCAAAGTCCTCGAAAGGGGGACACGTTTTCCTCCTGGTCGCAGTCGACAAATTCACCAAGTGGATCGAAGCCATGCCAGTCACCAACCAGAAGGGCAAAACCGCCATCAAGTTCTTCGAATCCATTGTCTACAGGTTCGGCGTGCCGCATAGCATCATCACCGACAACGGATCGAACTTCATCTCCGAAGAATTCCAGGACTTCTGCGAAGGCCTCGGGATCAACATCACATATGCCTCAGTGGCACACCCGCAAACAAACGGGCAAGTGGAAAAGGCCAATGGCCTAATCGGCGCCGGCATCAAGAAGCGCCTCATGAGCTCACTCGAGCACAAAGCTGGAAACTGGACGAAAGAGCTACCGTCCGTCCTATGGAGCTTACGGACTACGCCAAACAGCTCCACCGGCTACACACCATTCTTCATGGTACACGGAGCTGAGGCCGTGCTACCAGCCGAAGTACGCCACCAGGCCCCACGAGTCGTCGCTTACAGCGAAGCCGAATCCACGGCTGCACTCGAAGATGCCGTCGACACACTCGACGAAGCACGGGATATAGCAGCAGCTCGATCAGTGGTGTACCAGCAAAGTCTCCGCAACTACCACAGCCGCCGGCTGTGACCAAGGTCCTTCGTCGAAGGAGACCTCGTCTTACGACTCAAGCAAAAGCGACCGAATAAACTCGAGTCACCATGGGAAGGACCCTATGTCATCACCGAAGTCATCCCAGGTGGCGCCTATCGCCTCAAGCACGTGGAGTCTGGAGTCGCATACTCCAACCCATGGAATATCTCGCACCTGCGACGATTCTACCCATAGAAACCTACCCCCCTTTTTACTTTCAATAAGTCTTACAGCCAAGGCTACTCAGCCGAACCATGTACCTCCTCCATTACGATATAAATAAAGCTAAGTGTCTCGACCCAACCTTCGATTGACTATTTTTTTGCAACTTTATTACATGCTACAAACGCACTCGGGGGCTCCCCCCACCTCACGATTTCATCGACTGAGGACCAAACGTGTACACCTGAGTAGCTGACCACGTCAGGCAAACAAAAAGGACACATACTCAATCAAAGCACTACGTGCTCACAAACAAGAAAACCTTTACAACAAAGGGCACAAACACGCCCAGCCGAAATATACAAAATTTACATTTCTCTGTCTATTTTTAGGTCCTACCTATTCTGAAGAATAACCTGAGCACGCTGTTCAAACAAATCTACAATCTGTTCGGCATACTGCCTTACAGCCGCATAATGCGGACGCATGTTCCACTCGCCACCATCCGGTCGAAGAGGTGGCCCAACTGCCACAGCAGCCAAATCTACGTCAGGATGGTGCACCCTCACAAGAGACAAGGCAGCCTTCACTCCTGCGACGAGCTGCTGCCGCACCAGCTCCTTGACATTGCTGGCACTCCGAAACTTCGACAAAAGACCTGCAAGGGTCGTCGGCACGGCATCCAAAGGAAACATGACGTGCAGCACCGAAGAAAGTGACGTCTGCACCTGGCGGAGCACCCGCGAAACTTGATGAACACGATCTTGCACTGTCGCCAGAACCAGGGCGCGATCACGATCCATCCAGAAGAAGCCGCCGACCTCCATGTCTTGTTGAGTCAAGCAGTTGACCCGAACAGCAGCGCGCTCTTTTTCTTCCCTCGGAGCAAGATTCGCACCTGCGACAACCACACAAAACAAGAATAAGGCCAGCAGGCTCACTCGAAGAACTAAGCTACAACCCGAAAGAAGGATCAACTTACACTGCAATTGCTCGGACAGCCGACCCAGCTCCGCCATCAAGTACTCCTCTCTGGCCGCGCCATGATCCGCCTTGGACCTCCAAACGTCGGCACGACCACGTAACCCGAGCAATTCCCTCTCCAAGCTGCGCACACGATCTCGAAGGAAAGCGAGCTGCGAGGAATCATCCAATGATGGTCGCAGGGGCCTTTCGGATGAAGTGTCAACTGGGTCAGCACCAGAAGGAACCTATAGCAGCAGAAAAAAGAAAGAAACACAGACATTCAGCCAAGGATGGAGTCCAACTCGGAGAAATTCATTAAATATATAAGGCCACTGCGTGGCACAAGGATGGTACTACAAAAGATATTTACAACAAAAGTAAACTACATACTACCCTACATCTACTATGCCTAAGGCGCAGGACACTGAGTCGCCTCAGAGCGATCGCTTAGCTTTAGCCTCGCCAGCCGCAGCTGTACTCGCAAACAAGTCAATGAGCTTGGGCCCATATCGTGCAGCGAGCGGAGTAGGCGTGAAGGCTACCTCGGATCCATCCGCCGCCGGCATCCGAGAGGTGATCTGGGCAAGTCCAGCTCCGCCAGCCGCCATGGCCATCGCCATCGCCAGACGCGCCGATGCCCTTCTTCGCTTGCGCTTATGCGCGCAGCGCCGCTGATAGAGCCTCTGCCAGGGCATCCACATCTTCCAGGGTTGCGCCCTTCGGAAAGAGGTCCTGGTAGAAGCGACCAAGGACCTCTTTCGCCTTGGCAAGGGAGTTGACGACGGTGCTGCAGCGGTCTTCGACCGCCACAGTGGCATCATCCAGAGCACTCCCGTGCTCCAGAGCACCACGGTCGAACTTGATGCCTGCGGCATCTGAGACAAAAATGAAGAAAAGCATGAAGAAAGGCAACATAGAAGAAGACCCGTAGAAAAGGAAGCAAGTACAACAATTCAGCACTCACCCGAAATAGCCTTGGCAGCAGCCATGAGCTTCGACGCCACCCCTCTTTCACGAGCAGCCGCAACGGTGGCCAGCTGCTCCTCACGATCTGCGGCCTCCTGCTGCAGACGCTCCTTCGCTTCGGCTGCCTTGACGGCTCAGCTCAAAGCGCTCTTTTAGCCTAACGGCCAGCTTGCCGATTGGCCAAGGCTCTTTTTAAGAGCGCCGACCTCACGGAGAGAGTTGTTATGCTCCTCTGCATTTAAAACAAGCAAGTGTCAAAGAACAGGACAAGATAAACATGAGAAGTACTAGAAGGCAGACGAATACCTTGAAGTTGCCGCAGTTTTGCCTCCAGCGTCAGGCGTTCTTCCACCAGTCGCTTGGCCTCTTGGACAAAAGGCTGCAGAAAAAGGCAATAGCAGTAAGAACAGGACTTGGGGGCTATGCCCAAAACAAAGAAGCAAAAACAACATCAGCACACAAAGACACTCGGGGGCTCCCCCCGTGACAGGAAGCAGAAAACTTACGTGCTCCGAAGGCGAACCCGAAGGTCCACCTGCGAAATTTTGAGGCGCAACCACCAGCCTCTCCCGCACAGGAGGATCTGGAGCGGCGCCACCCGAAGTCGCCACCGTCTGAGGAGGAGGCGACGCAATGTTCGACTCCCCCATCATATCCCCCGCGCCATCACTAGAGCCGTCGGAGGATTGCCTGCATACAAGCCAATCAGCACAAGTACAAAAAAATCATGAAGGGAAAAGGACACCAGTACAACAAGAAAACTTACGAGCCCAATGCGCTCAGGTCGAAGATAGGAGAAGCCCTTCGGGCCCTCTTCTCCTCTTTCTTCTCTTCCTTCTTCTCCTCCTTCTGTTCTTCCTTCTTCCGCTTTGCTGGCGGGTGCGGAGCAACAACTCACACAGGAATGGCAGGAAGGGGAGAGGAAGAACCTCCATGACCATCACTATGACGCTCAAGGCCCAGAGGATTTCTGGGAGTCGGAGGAGTTGAGGCATCCGAAGACTCGCTCGAGCTCCGTGATCGCTTGTGCGTATGGTCCTCACTCGACTCGTCGGCATCCTCCGCCGGAGATCGCGCCGAAGGAAGCTCAGACACGGAATCAACCACCTCATTATCCGGGGCATTCGGATATCTTTCGGGCAGTGGTGGTACCATGCCCGGTACTTTGAAGCTCTACAAGATGAGAAGAAACTTTGTTAGCAAACAAAGGAAACAAAAGCACACTCAACAAAAATAAAAGGGAAGCACTACGTGCACAAATCTACACCTTCGGCGCTACCAACGTCGAAGAAAAGGGAGGAGTCAGCGACTTCCCCGGGATTTCTTCTCTGGCCTTGAACTTCAGCAGCACGCGAAGATCCTTGTCAAGATTCCCCTCGGAGATTTTCTCACTCGAAACCCTCGTCGGATCCCGGCGTCCGGAATAAAGAAACATCGGGTGCGCCCTCGCTTGGAGAGGCTGCACCCGACGCTCAAGAAACGCCCGGATGATGTCCACACCGTTCACCTCCTTCTCAGGAATCAGTTGGAGATCCTCCACCCGACGATAAAGGGCCTCTATCTCCTCCACCTCACCGTCTAAGATTTGGTTTTTCCAAGACCTTTTCTTCTCAATCTTTGGGAGGGGTCAAAGGGAACAAGACCAAAATCTTGCCCAGGCAAAACGGAGTCGCGGATGTAAAACCATCGCCTCCGCCAGTACTGGACAGATTCGGACATGGAAAAGGAAAAGAATTGCACATTGGGACTGAGAGAGATGATGAAACCCCCAATGGGATACACACCATCCGAACCAGACTGCCTCTTCACGCAATAAAGCTTTCGGAAGAGGCCAAAATGCGGCTCAATGCCAAGCCAACACTTGCAAAGTGTGATAAAACACGCAATGTGGAGCAGAGAGTTGGGAGACAAATGATGGAGTTGAACCCCATAGAAGAAGAGCAGTCCATGAAGGAAGTCGTGGACCGGAAAAGAAAACCCGCGAATCACGAAGGCAACAAACATAACCCGGTACCCAGATGGGGGACGGGGGATTACCTCATTGCCGGGGAGTCTCACGGCCGTCGTGTCCTGCGGGATCAGGCCCCGCTCGCGCAGTTTGTGGAGATCGCTCTCTCGCGTTTCTGATCGCCGCCAGCCACCATCGGTGACGCGAGTAGCGGCGGTGCCCTTCTTGCCTCCGACGGCGCTGGTCCCAACCGTAGATGAGGATTTCTTTGTTTCCCCATAGCGCTACGGCGGTGGTGGCGTTGCCAACGAAGAAAGACAAAGGGAATGTGGAAGAAACTCTCAGCGCGCAGCAAGAATAGCTCAAGAACGAGGAGGCAGTGAATAGATGAACTGGTGCGGTGAAAGACAAACTACGATTTCACCAAGGATTATAACAGCGGAGATGACGCACGCTGGCCGTCCATCGAGAAGACCTAACGCCAACGGTAGATCTGGCCGTACACGTGTCAGCACCACAACGAAACCGTCGTTACCACGCCGTCCACTAGACGCGGAAATCGAGGAGACGCCGTAATCATCTCCACGCCGCGCGTGACCAGTCAATTCAAAGTCAGCAAGTGGGACCCACGCTTCGTCAAGTCAAGTCATCTCTGGCGCAGCAGACGCTTGAGGTCATCGATCGTAAGCAATGACGTCATCAAAAGCTATACTAGCACCACTTCGGCTCCACAGCTAAGAGTACTCACTCGAATCTACGATTCGACTAAATACTCGGGGGCTACTCCTATCAGGAGCGCTGGCCGCGCACCCGACAGACAAATGCGGACAAAATTACTTCTCTGAGTCCTACGTCGAGTCTACGACTCCACTACGGACTCGGGGGCTACTCCCATAGGGAGGATGGATTTAAGCATCCGAAAATTTTCGAGTCCTTCGGACTTAACGACTGAAACAACGCTTGAACTAAAGTGTCCGTTCGAGTCTACGACTCGAACAGACACTCGGAGGCTACTCCCATAGCCGCACCCTATGAAATCTTCGACTGCGATCTTCCGGATCAGCACGTAAAAACTTTTTTTGGCAACTATGCCCCAACAAAAACGCTAAGTGAGCAACAAATATCCTTGGCCACCCGAAGCACCTCCGCGGTGACAAACATTCGGATGCTGTGTCTGTGACACAAAGATAAGACCTACAGATATCATCTGATGGCCTGGCAACGCACTTTTCGCTAGTATGAAACCGTATCAACAGGTACGATGAAAAATCCCGACGGACGCGTTGGGTACACCAATTAAAACCACTGGAATTCCACTCCTGTAAGTCCTCCACGGCCTGAGTCGAATTACGCCAGCATATGTTCCAGGTCCGGGTTGAGGGACCCGAACCTGAAGAAGATCGTGTCGTTTCGTCCTAAGATAGTTAACTGACCCTGATCCGTCGGGTGAGTCAGGCACACGCATCAACAATCCCTACGCTCATAGACTATTAAAACATAGTTGCACCCGAAGAATGGAAGAGTCCTCAGCCGAATCTACTATTCGACTGATCACTCGGGGGCTACTGACATGGTGATACCCTACGGGTACGTGACTTCAGCATACCTGGTCCAGCCCAAGGAAGGCCCACAGCAGATATACGCTGGCCCATGAAGATTTTTGGGTGGCCAAGGCCCATGACGCCTTCGGATCCTTGGAGAGCAAGACTAGCGGAGATAGGAAATTCAAAGGGGTAAAACCCTAGAACTTGTAACCGACTAGGACTATGCCCGGGACCTGCCTAAGTCTATATAAAGGCCAGGAGGGCACGTCCTAGATCTCTCAACTCATACTTTCGCACACGCATCCACGCCAGATCGAATCTGCGCACCCTGTAACTTTCGGTTCCACCGTAATCAAGAGCAGACAAGCAGGAGTAGGGTTTTCCCTCCGGGGGCCTGAACCTGGGTAAATCTCGTGTCCCCTGGTTGCTTGTCTGTTAACCGTGCCACGATCTCCAGCATCCCCATCTTCTCCAAAACCCAAGTCCATAACAATGGGCATTGACGAGATTAAACCTCGTCAGCGCGGCGGTGGTCGGCTCGGGTGGTGACGGTGGGCTGCACTACAGGGGTCGGCGAGCTCGGTAAGAGGGCGGACGGCTACCAGGCGAGTACGGCGGGATCATTGGTGAGAACTTCATCACCGGTGGCTTCCTGGAACGGCGGCACGCGGCGGATGGAGGCGCCGTTCGATGGTGGAGCTCCAGCGACCTTGCGAGGTTGCTCCGCTGCGAGAATAAAAGGGTAAACGGGTCAGGAGGATGCGACGGTCCAACGGGAAGACAAGGAGAGGAAAAACGGGGGAGGGGGGTGACGTAATCCTTGCCGTCGAGCGCAATCTAAAGCGACAATGGCGGCGGGATCGGAGCTTCCGATTGGTGGTGCTAGGGTTTGCCAAAACGCGTGAAAAAACAAGGGGAGTATGCGGGAGATTAAATAGGCAGTGATGATGTGAAGAAGGGGCAAAATCGCTAACAGAACGTCGGAAATCGGGAGAAGATCCGATTCGGGTTCGTCCCGTGTTTGTCATTACGCGCTGCTCGCTGGGTCGGTGCTGCTACTACGCGCTACTCGCGACGCGCTGGCACGGCAGATAGGTGAGGCGGGCTGGCTGGGCTGGGCCTGGCCGGCTGCCCGGTTAGAATAGGTTAGGTTTTTTTCCTGTTTCTTTTTATTCTTTTTCTGTTTTGTATTTCTTTTATAGATTTTGATTTATAGATCCAAATGAGCTAAAATTTGTTCCTAAAATTTTATAATATTCAGTAGATAATTTTAGGATTATGTTTGTATCCTTTTATTGAGTTCAAATATATTGGATTTATAAAACCCTTGTTTATTCCTTATAATAATATTTGCCAAACCAATTAGGGTTAGGGTTTTCCAATTCAATTCTTGCAAAATTTGTATGGATGCAATGATCATGAATGACATGTAAATTTTTTTTTCTTTTCAGTCCCAATTTCTAAATTTTTGGGATGTGACATCCTGGGCGGCCGAGATGGAACCCTAACCCCCTCCGCCCCCAGCTCCTCCCTCTCCCCCTCCCCCACCCCCCCGTCGCTGCTGCCAGCGAGCGCCGCCCTGCAAAGTCCGTGTGGTGCCTGCGGCGGTGGAACTTCTTCTACCCAGCGCTGATGCTTCTTCGCAGGAGGGGCCGAATGGTGGCAATGCCCTCTGTAGGTGAAGGCGGGCTCGATTAATGGCGACGTGGCTCCCAGGCGGGGCTTCCCCTATAGGTGGTGTGGGCTGCAGTCGACACCGGGCTTGGGAGGTGCTGCGGCGACGGCGCGTGTAACACTTTCAGATCGGCCCTATACAAGTTTTAGCGATTCCCGCCAAACCCGCATAGAAATGATTCAAAGGTGTCCATCAGGCACTTGCATGTGGGTGGAAAACGAAGTAATACCATTATACAATAGTCCACGATGGAACCCACAAAAACATATATACAACAACGACTCAATGAGTTAAGAATACAGATATACAATACAAAGATTCAAATCACCTTGAAAACGATAGAATATCCGAATATGGACAAGATGAAAATTGAGCTAAGAGCCCTGAAGAATAACCAATGGCATCCATAACCCTGCCCAGGCCAAGCCGGAAGGGTAACCCTGCTAACGACGTCGATCTCAAACCTGCTTAACAAAAGGGGTGCCGACAAAGGGAAAAGAAAAAAGAGAGTGGTCAGTACTGAGGCCAATACATGGCGAGACTTAGAATTCGGCGTCTCTCGCCCACATAGATATGGTGGACCGAAGCGGCAGCGGAGCATGCGCTAAACAACATCGATACAACTATCGTCTATCAGAGAGAGATGAGAAAGACCTATTCGGAATCAACCTGATACTAACACCAAACATACCCATTCTGGTATTTGCCCCTCGAGACCAAACGAGGAAGTCATTTCGAGAAAACTCACACGGTTGGCAGTTTTATTCATTCTTTCCATGGTGGTTATCCAGCTTACTAGTCATATCAGATATAAGTCAAATTTATAACAGTAAACTTTAGTTATAGTTGTTTATGATCAAGATACCGTTCTCTAAGTGGTCCATAACCACAGACATATCTTTTCGAAAAGATTTAACCCTACAGGGGTGCACCAAATTTTCCACACACACTTCGACCCTCGTTGCCAGATCAATTAATATACACCCATCGGTATGTTGGCAGGGCCTAGAACACGATACTTTCCCAGACCCACAGCAAGCACATGGGGGCCACCCCACTAAGGTACCTGTAACAAAGTCGGGCGAACTCCGAAGACGGAACCAGAGGTTGCGAGATTAGCCAAGAGATCAGGAGACATAGGTATAATCCTCAACATAACGACCCACATCCTAAACAGTACAGTAGTAAATGCTCATCGAGCAACAGATAATAAACATGACATAACATGGCATACATGGCATTAAGTTTGTGGCCCCCAATACAGTACTTTGAAATCAGGTACTAAGATGATAGCGGTGCCCATACACCCCACATGTGGTTAGCGCGCTCAGTCTCAGAACAGGTGTCAAGAACTCAGGTCCTAGGTGGACACAAGTGGGCGGTTAACAACCAAATCTCAACTATTACCCACCGATGCCTCTTCTTTAATTATAACCATTTTAATATTTAATTAACCAGCTGTAACTAAAACCATGATCATATCCACCTTTATGAATATGTCAACCCCCAACATCAGTGGAACATCGACGATGCGAAGCAACACATGAGCAAGCGACTACGACTCGAAAGGCCAACTGTATACCCAAACAACAAGCAATAGGAGGTGTTCAAGGCAATATAAAGGCTGCAGGGATATATAAAGGGGTACGGAATCTAAAGCATTGCAACACAGATAGCAATAGATCAACAGGAGGAAGTAAAGACTATAAATGCAAAATAGATAGAAAGGGGGAGAATGCTCTCCTAGGAAACACTGCCGAAGATTCATCCAAAGATCGGGTCGACACTCACATTAACTCATCGGCCTAATCCGTGAAGACACAAATACTAAAAGAAACACCGGATGCACTATTTATAACTATGGAAAAAGAACGAGCATGATGCATGACATGACAAAGATGCGATGCAATTAGACAATATTAAGCGAAATCGGGTCCTGACAATTAATAAGGTGGTTCATGTTGTTTAGATACCCTGAAATTTAAATGTTGTATTATCAAGGCAAAATATAGCATCGACTCGCTACACAAATTTAAATGGAGCCAATATAAGACTAGAAAAGCTTGCATATGGTCTCCATATTTAATTTAGGTGAATCATCTAAAGACTCCAAACATCCACAATATGCATGCGAGAATGAACAATTTAATATGCGACAAGTTTATATTTCATTTTATAAAATAGGTCTCATAAAAAGGAATCACACATCTCGGTCTCGAAGGTCTTGGGCTCCGAGGGTTCGGGGTGTTGGAATCCGGGATGGAGAGCTTGGCGGTATGGGCGTCTCTGGGTCCACAAAGAAGATCTTGTCATCCGTATCCTCTTCGGTGTCGACCTAGGGTTTCAGCTTTGTTTGTCGATGGTGAACTTGGGGATCCGTGACGGAGATCTTGGAGTTTGGTGCCGGTGGTATTGTCGTCTCTTTGGTCGTGGTCATGACACAAACGATGGAGATCTTAGACTTGTGCAGCAGAACATGGCAATTTGACTCGATTTCGGGACAACACTGTTCTCTTAACATCACCACGCCGCAATCGTCGTCTTCATAGCACCCCGGCGTCACACATATCAGCAAGGGTACAAAGGAACACACGAACATGAGGTCACCAAATTTCAATCAGTGGCCACGATGGTTTCTGCACAGGGCACCAAAGCCGCTGCAGGCAGACATACGAGCTTGGACAGCTGGAGGAGCGGTCGGCGCTTCTCGCAGGCAGACGACGCGGAGGCGCTGCTCGCGAACAGAGGCGGTCCGGTGGCAGGCTCAACGGCGGGGAGGCACGGGGGCTACACCTGCGAGGGGTAGCAGAGGAAGGATGCACACATAAGAAGGCGCGGGGCGACGAAGGCCGGACGCAGGGGCGCAGTCGGAGGGGCTTGGGAAGCGGGTCACTGTCTGGGTTGAGGGCGAAGGGGAGGGGCAAGGACACCCAGTTCCCGACTGCGGCATAGTTTGAAGGGGAGTGCGGGGCTGGGCCTCGAGGCGGCCGGGGACGTAGGTTGAGTGGAGGGGAGGGCGGCGGCTGGACGGAGACAAGGATACCGGGGAAGAGGCGACCATGGCGAGGGAGAGGCGTAGAGGAGGCGGGGAGTTGATGGCCGTGCAGGGATCGGTCGCAGGTGGAGGACAGGATGGGGATCGACAGGAATGACGCAAGGGAGGAGCGGGTTAGGTGGGAAGGGAGGCGTGTCTCGTGATGAGGTGGGGCCGTGGGAGGAGCGGGTTTGACCGCGGGGCAGGAGCGATGGCGTGCAGGGGTTGGCGGGGTGGGGCCAAGCACGGGGCAGTGACTCTGCTTGCGTGGTGTGCGTTAGCGTGTAAGTGTGCGGTCGGCTGCGCGCGCTGTGTTGGTGGAGGGAGTGGGATGTGGTGGCGGCCGGGGTTATTGGCTGGGAGGGTGTGGAGATGGGTGGTAGTAGGGTGTTTAGGTTTAGGGGTTGCTGGGTGGAAGCGGGGATCGGCGGGGTTGTAGGTGGCTTGGCCCCTGGCTAGACCGGGCTGCCTCCTCCTAGGCTTTAGAAAAACTTATATTTTTACTTATTTATTTATTTGTTTCATTTTTAAAACACTTTTGCAAATATTTTCTAGGCAAACAAAAATATCCGGAAGGACCGGCTTTTAATTTGTTTCGAGGGAGGAGGCTAATGTAGAAAATAGGGTTTTGGCTAAAATATTTAGATGTTAAAATATGCATGATGTCATGATGATACACCAAGGAAATTAAGAGGAGATTTTCTAGTAGCGGTTTTACCCGGGGTGCTACAATTTTACACCACTAACAATGGATTAAATTGATGATAAATTCATATTTGTGTAACCAAATGAGCTCACAACCTGATTAAACATTGGAATTAGTCGATTTATAGACACTTATACCTTATTGCTATGCAGCAAGCGCATGAACACTAGGAGTTGTCATATACCTTTAAGGATAAGATCCAAGGTTTGTACTACACCATATAGTTTCTTTAATGCATATGAACCTAATTCAGTCTTAGGACTTAATTTTATAGTAGTACGCATGTATAACCACCTTCGTTTGCCTTTTCGTTCTCAATAATTCTGAAATATTAGGATCACCAAAATCCGGAGGGTCCGAATACATGCGGAAAACCCAAATATTTTGTTATGGTAGAGACGGTTAATTTTATGGGCCGCCTCCTACAGAATGCACCCTTCCATTTAATATCGAGAAATCCCCCATAGGACGGCTTCCTCTCTTCCAGATCCAGTGCCCCCCCCCCCGCTGCCCGTAAATCTAGAACGAGGCCGTCGCCACGCATCAACGTCGACCGGCTCAACGACACCCACATCGATGACGCCGACACCCCCAACCCCTCCCTCGCGACAAGATATATGGCAATGTGCCATCTTTGCAAGACTCACTGCAAGGAAATAATATTGTTAACCGGCTCATTGTTTAGTGTTCATCTCATACCTGGTTATTTCAAAAAATCTGTGGTATATTCTCCGACACTCGTACAATTTAAATTCATCTCATACTTGTCAGCATATTAAAATCGTTAATTTAATTTATGCTTTTGGTGAATAGACTGTTTCATGCAATGCAAGGGCACATTTCAATGAGCTCACGGGAAATATGGTGCAGTTCCAAGATTGTGGGCGGACATACACGGTTGAAGTGCAAAAAGGGCCATCTATGACTCGATTGAGAGGTGAAGGGTGGCGTCAGTTCATTGCTGATAACCATCTCACCGGAGATGGTCAGTTGGTGTGCTTTTCCTTGCAAGGATACAGACCAAGGATAACTATCATCTATCTAAACAATGTTGGCAAAGAGGAAGAAGATGAAAAATAAGAGGAAGAAGATGAGGAACCGCCTATAGAACAGGTATCACAAATTATCTCCTAGATATGCAAACTTACCGACGGTGAGAAAGACCACCTCCAATGAATTATCCCTCTAAGTAATTCCATCATTGGGGTGCCATTTGTCACCCGCTTGATGAATACTAATGTCGATAGGTGCCTTATGGTAAGTATATCATGCCAATGAAGCTATACATATCGATCTACTCGTGATAATGGTCATGTGTAATTAACATCGAGTCATCTTTCCTTTGCATTGTATAAATTACCTAAGGACATGGTTTATCATCTTCATATCCCTGAAGATGGATTGGTTGGAGTACGCGTTGGAGTGTGAGGTGGCATCAGCACCATCAAGTACAAGACGAATTTTGACGGCCACATCTCTTTCACCACTGACAGGTGGACTAACTTCTTTCAAACCGAGCACCGTCTCCAGACTGGGCAAGCCATACTCATCACTGCAAGGTTGACCACCACGCTAGGGACCTGCATATGATGTTCTTCATCGACATCATCAATGACTTTGCATCCCTGCCGGACTCGGACTCGTAGCAGTGATACTCGGAGGAGTACGTCGTGTGACCTTAATAATATTGTTTGCTAGATTATTGTCTGAACCACAACTTTGTCAATATAGCTAGCTAGTTTCATATCTATGTTTTGGACATAATTCATCTTAATTAGCCATTTAACATTGTATGATAAGTGCTCTAGGTTGCCGATCTCATCTTCCAAATCTTTTGATCTTAATGGGCCTATTATCTCCCTTAATTACTTGCTTTGTGTAAATATAACCTATAAAAGAACAAATTTTCCCATAGGAAATGAAATTTGAATTAGTCCTTTTAAAATTCGAGACGATTGTAATTTCTAGCCGCTTAAGGGAAGTACTTGGTGGAAAAATATGAAATTCGGATATTGTTAGAGACGTTTTCCAGTCGCAACCATCTGAGGTTAGTACTTGGCGGCAAGATCTGAAAATATTTGGAAAAATATTTTAGATCTTTGACACATTATCATTCCCCGCCCGCTGAGGTTAGTACTTGACCCCCATTGTACACCGCCGCAGCTGTTGGGGCGCCCTCCACCACCGCCGGCTTCGGTCCCCTACCTCTCCTCCCTGTCGCCTTTGGTCCCATGCGGTGCGGACGCTCGCCCTCGCCTCTGAGGATCCATTCGTCATCCAGGCAGGTATGCGTGAAAACCAAACCCTCAAAACCCTAATGTAGAGCTTCGATTTAGGAATTTTGGCATGGAATTTGCCATTTTTCTAGTCGAATTTTGGATTCAGGGTTTTCGAGCTGTAGAGACACGAAGACAACATCGGGAGAGCCCCCCAGCATCTGTCCCACCTCTTTTCCCCTTGTATACATCCCAAAATCTACAATTTTTTATTGACTCCTCATTGTTTGTTGCCCTTCAAGCAATATGGATTTAATTATCACTTCATTAGTCTGCTTGCATCTTGGTTATTCGATAAATTTCAAATTATTTGGTTGTGTATGCTTTTTAATAATGTACGATAACAAGAACAAGTATAATTCATTGTTATATTTGATTGTATTAAAATGCTCATTGTCTATATCTATTTAACAGGTGTCAACCTACAGTGATCTTGCAATAGTGCTCTGTAGCGATGACACTGTTGCCATTAGGTCTAACAGTTTTGAATTCCAGTCATCAGAAGATCCCACTAAGATACTTGAGCTTAGAGGTATCAAAGAACATCAAAATTCCAGTCATCTGCTTTAAATTTGTATGTGTTTAGACTGTAGACTGATGACCCACAAGTATAGGGGATCGCAACAGTTTTCGCGGGTACTATTACCCAATTTATTGATTCGACACAAGGGGAGCCAAAGAATACTTGCAAGCCTTAACAACTGAGTTGTCAATTCAGTTGCACTTGGAAATAGTTCTTGCTCACAGAAGTTTATCAGTAGCAATAGTTTGTAGTAGCAAAAGCAAAGCAACAGCTGCAGTAAAATAAGAGCAATAGTAATAGTAACAGTAAACTATAGGATTCGAGTGCGGTAGGCATAGGGATGGATGGACGGGTGTTGCATGGATGAGTCTAAACATGTAACTTCAATATCTAGGGCATTGCAGATAAATAAGAATAATCATCCAAGTACTAAACAATCCTAGGCATGTGCTCCATATATAGTCATACATGCTCGCAATAAGAACTTGCACAACATCTTACATCCAGCCAGCAAAATGGGGCCTCAAGGGAACTACTGGAAATTAAGGTGCTCCTTTTAATAGAGCACCGGAGCAAAGCATTAACACTCCGTGAACACATGTGATCCTCACATCACAGTCGTACCCTCTAGTTGTCCCAATTTCTTTCACTTCGGGGCCTTTGGATCCGGACAATGATATGTGTACACAACTTGCAGATAAGATCACAAACAATACTATCATAATGATTCAATAATAAGTTTAGATATGAGATCATGGCACTCGGTCCCTAGTGACAAGCATTAAGCACAACAAGTTGCAACAAAGTCAAATATCACTAATAGAGATACTAGGCACTATGCCCTAACAATCTTATTTGATTACATGATAGAACTCATCCAATCCCTACCATCCCCATGGCCTACTGCGGGGGATTACTCACTCATGGATGAGGGAAGCATGGATGGTTGACGGAGAGGCGTTGGTGATGACGATGGCGATGATACTCTCCAAATTACCCGTCCCGGCAGGGTGCCAGAACAAAGTTTCTGGTTTCGAATCGCGGTTTCTGGTGGTGGCGGCGCAACAGAACTCTTTATGCAAAAAACATCGAACCCCCCTGAGTTTTTAGGTCAAGATGCTTCTTATAGGCGAAGAGGGAGGCCAAGGGGGTGCCTGAGGTGGCTGCACCCCCAGGCACGGCCAGGCCTGGCCCGCGTCTAGCAGGGGTGTGTCCCCCCAGGCCTACACTCCGTATCGTACTCTTGCTCCGTGTAGCTTCTGGTGAAATAGGATTTTTGGCATATTTTCCGGGATTTTTCCTGATAGTTGATTTTCTGCACAAAAACTAGACACCAAGGTAATTCTGCTGAAAACAGCGTCAGTCCGTGTTAGTTGTATCCAAATCACACAAGTTTAGAGGAGAAAGAATAGCAAAAGTGTTCGAGAAAGTAGATATATTTTGGACGTATCATAGACACAGGAATATTCCACGGGAACGAAATTTGTATGTGTTATTGCATCAGGGCCTCAACACAAGGGGAACACTGATTTTGATAAGCAGAGCCTTTTTGGAAATGACATGTATCTGAAATAAGATCATGTAGACTTCCTTTTAGACCCCGAATTTCCACCAAAATTCAAGTACTATATCTATAGGTTGCCCTATTCATCTGTCGTGCAAAAGAAGTGCAAGCTGATAAGATGATGTATTCTTGAACATGTGATCAACAATGCTACCCTGTGATATTTAAATACTTTTAGTAATGAAATGTTAATTCTTCAACTATTTATATTTGTGCAGACTTTTGGAGCTGAGTTCACAAGAAAATATATAAAGGAACCAATTGATGTCCATGTTTGGCAAATGAAGAGCAAGAAGCCAAAGATGTTTACGATGAAGATGGGAGCTGGTGGGTCAAATGCAATCTTGACAACTGGATGAGAGAAGGTTGTGAGAAGCTTCAACTTAAAGCAGGATAACATTGTCATGTTTATCTTTGATGAAATAGATAATGCCGAGGTATATATTCTGGTTCAAAAACTTCCACCGGGCGGCCCATTACTACTCGAGTACTAATTATTCTTCTTCGATGTATGGACTCCACATTGTATATATGCACTACCATAATGTAATGGGTTAATGTTAATTGTTAATATAATGGTCTTCTTTTGACTGGATGCTATAAGTTCTTGAGTTAATATGTCTATCTGGCCGCTGAATCATGATTATCTATCATGTCAGCTATGATCGAGTTTGAATTAGCATGCTACTATTTAAAATGGTTTACACACACTGGAGACGATCACTTTAAAAAACAGCTTCGAGGCACACTAGTTGTGGAGAAGGTCTTTGTTAGAATCCGACTCAGGTCGCCTTACTATTCGAGATGGTCCATAGTATAGACCGTCTGAGGTTGAAGAGTTTTTGCAAGCGGTCAGAAATATTGCCCGTCTCTAGTTCGTAGATGTTAGAGGCGTTTGCTTTTTTGCACTGTTTGAGGTCACGTATCTGAGAGCCACAAAGAAAAACCGGCTTAGGTGGTGTGCTCTTAGAAGCTATGCGCTTGAGCCAGAACGAGAAATCGTCTGAGGCCTATGGGAATTGACGTCTCTAAGTAGAGAATTTGTACTAGTGTTACTCTATTCAATTCTACATCTACAACCCTTGTTTACTTTTAGTATTGCTTTACCTTGTTATCATTTAGTTACTTATTGTTAGTTACTTTAATCCTCTCTGAGTTACCATTATCCTAGCAACCTATAGAGTACACTATTTCTAGATACCGTTTTGGGTGCGAACGTGGCCTCACTAACAACGTGGATGCGGGGTAGTGTTGATTGCCATCCGCAAAGCTTCCAAGGACAAACTTTATAAATAATATTTGCTGCTACAAGTACTGCAATAACCATGTTATTGATCACTGGAAAACCAGGCATCAACTTGGCGCCGTTGCCAGGGAGCATAGTGTTTGGTTATTTCCTACCCACTCGCACATAGTTTATTTCCTATTTTTGCTATTATCTTACTGCTTTTATTCATTTGAAAAGAACAAAAAATTATTTAATCTTTTATTGCTAGTGTTGTTATTTGTCTTACTTGAAAATACAAAACATGGGAACTATGGCACAAAAAGATCTTGGGGAGTATGGTACTTTCAATAGTATTTATTCGTATTCACCTATTACTCAGCCTGTTGTCATTGCAGATAATTATGAAATTAATCCTAAACTAATACAAATCATCAAAAGTAAAGCCTTTGCAGGAGATGCAGAGAATGATCCATATGAGCATATTGAGAACTTCAATGAATTGTGTTCTATGGTGAGGTTGGCCATTTGGACATATGATGAGCTGAAATTAATGTTGTTTCCAGTCTCATTGAAAGGGGAAGCCAAAAAATGGTTACATTCACAATCCGCAGGACACTTCAAATCATGGAAAGGTATCTCTAATGCTTTTCTCAACTACTATTTTTTGGAAAAGAAACTTTATGACCAGAGGTTTGACATCATGAATTTTAAGCAAAAAAGTAATGAAGATTTAATGCTAGCTTATAATAGGTTCTTGACTTTGTTGCGTGATTGTCTGCCTCATAATTTAGACGATTGGTTATTTTTGAAAATATTTTATGGTGCCTTAAATTATACTTCTAAAGATAAGTTAGACATGACGTCTAATGGTTCTTTCCTTAGCAAAACTATGGATGAATCTTGACAGCTTTTGAATAAAATGCAGAATAATTTTCATCAATGGCATGTTAATATTGTGCATGAGGAGAAATCTCTCCCTACTGATATTGAAAGTTTGGTCAATGATTTCTTCAAAGATGAAAACCATAGAGGAAGGATTCCTTATGGTGACACCATAGTTAGAAATGTTCTTTCTAAAGCAATGCCTTTCATAGATAATTATTTTAATCATATTCAAACTACTATCACTAACAATGGAGAACAACCCTATACTGCTACTCCTATATCTTCCACCTGTTATACTATTGAGGCAGGAAAGAAGGTTAAAACAAAGAAGCCTAAAACCAAGAAGCATTGTGTTGAGCATATCATACCCGCGACAAGCTCCCAAGAAGGTAAGAAGAATCATGAATTAACTGAATATGATAAGATGTATACACGCGGAGAGTATGAGGCTGGATTAGGGTGGATCACCCTTATGAACGGAAGAGATATAGAAACCAGCAAGAAATAAGAAGATTTGGAAGGATTGGAAGTAAAGTATCCCGCTCTCAAACCTTATCCATATCCTTATTCTACATCTCATGATGTATATGACTCTGGCGATGATGAGGACTTATATAATTCTAGAATTCTTGATGTTTGCCCCGAACAAATTTTTGATGATTCTAGTAGTGTTTGTTTAGATACTCTTTTTGGGAATACTAGTGATGATGAACCCAATAAGAAATCTTGTATGACTTTCATATCTGTTTGCTATGCCCTTTGTTTTACTAATGAGGTGCAGGAAAGTTTGTTCCTACAAGGAAAACTAATGGCTCCAGAAGAATATTATAAACTGTATCCTCAAAATATTATCCAAGGTAAATATTCGAAGATTGATCATAAATCCTTAACCTTATCTTGGCAGAAAATAAGAGTACACGCTCACCACACCTTGTGTATAAATTCTCTCTAACATGCGGATACATATTTATTTATATGATGCCAATGCACCACAAGAGGGTTCATCTCCGACTATAGATGGTTCGTGTAGCCTAGCTCTATGGCTTCAAATTGGGCTCTTCTTGGGAGACAACCCGAAATGCATTAGGTGTCTTTCTTAATTTGGTGTCTTTAGTTAGTTGCATTGGCACATTGCATGTTTCACTATTAGAGTTTGTTTGGGACATTATTCAAAAAGTATAATTTTTCATTGCTCTAATCATGTATTGCTTATCTTGGTTAAATCTTCTCAACAAAAATATATGTATGCTCTGTTTGGATGTTGAACTAACGTTTTAGGTCCTTAGTAAAATTTTCAGAGAAAATAACTTGTTCCGGAGTTTACAGCGAGCTTAGCGAGCAGTAGTACAGGTGGAACCGTCCGTACCGCGTGCCCGTACCATTCATGTGACAAATCAGAAGAAGCAGAAAATTCTCCAGAAAGCTGACTACAAGCTTAACGATCGTCCGTATGGTGAAATGCGTCTGTATCGTCCGTTCGTACCTACCTTGTTACCAGGCAAAGGAAACATGAAGATGACTCACCAACGATCACCCGTACGGGGTGCATCCCGCCCGTACCACCCGGTCATACCAACTTCGACGAAACCCTTCAAGAAAAAGGGGAGAAGATGAGGTGCAATATGGGTGGAGCCCGTCCGTACCACGCGCATGTACCAAAGAGCGGCACCGCGCAACAAAGGCAGGAACATGTACAAAAAGGTTATAACCCCTATAATCTTTTTATTTTGATAATCTCAGGCCAGTGGGTTACCTTCTATATGTTCCTTTGTACTTAATTTTACTTTACCAACCTTCGAAACTCCCTAGCCTATAATTCTGTATAGTGTTTCATGTTTCTTTTATTTTGCTTATCACACTTGGGTGAACGAACTCTGTTTGTACACCGAATCATTTGCTTTTACTTCATTTGTTATTTTTGCAGGGACTTGAACCTTGTGTGGTGACGTGCATGGTTTATGCCAACTATACAAATACTTGCATAAGCCACTTGGTTGTTTCAACTCAACACTTCAACAAGGAAGTATTCGTTGAACCAAAGGTCCATGTCCATCAAAAGTGAGGTTATTCGTACATCAACGATAAAGTGTGC
The DNA here is from genome assembly GCA_023614405.1 of Avena insularis. NCBI lineage: Eukaryota > Viridiplantae > Streptophyta > Magnoliopsida > Poales > Poaceae > Avena > Avena insularis. The sequence continues at coordinate 295,378,363 of CM042689.1, read as the reverse complement.
CACCCTTGCTTTATTCAAGCTTGGGGAGGTAACCACTTCTCACACTCTAGTTTTAATAACTGCATTTCCTATTTTTCTTGTGGTAATCTATTCAAGTTTGGTTCTTGCAAAAGTTCTAGCTTGGGTATGTTACTTATGCATGTGTAGAGTCTTGTGAAATGTTCTTGTTCGATGAAACTTTTTTGCAATCATGTATTCCACTGTTTTTGAATGCCTACTTAGGTAAGTCGTGCTTCATGTTTATATAATGTATGCACTTGATTTTGTTAGGATTTATAAGAGTTGAGTTAGATCTTTGTTGCACTATGTTAAAATATTTATCCAGCTTGAGAATAACTTTGTGATCCTCTAGAATACATTGCCATGATTTCTATACTTAAATCCTATGTCTCCCACTTTTGAAGTTTGAATTTTTTATCTTAGTTGGTTGATTTGTGAAGATGAATGCTAGTGGGATTAATTCAAAATAGTTAGATTAAAGATTTTTATTTGAATGAATTATTAGTTGTGGAAGCTTTTGCTCTAGTTCTTTTAGCTAACCGAGTCTTGCCTTGGAAATAATATTTCCAAACAAGTACAACAAGAAAAATTCTGAAATTTTTATGACTTGTTTGATAGTGATCGTATTGAGAGTTTATCTTTAAAGATACTTAACCCCATAGATGTTTTGCTAGACTTGACGACACTCTTGAAAGGAGTTTTTGATTGAAATAAAGTCTAGTGGTAATTTTGATTGCATGCCAAAGCTAACCTTGTGGATCAGATCATGATACTGTTTAAAATAGTTCTATGTTTCCCATTCACACCTTTGGATGCCAATAACTCCGCTAGCTTTTGAACGATCTATGGTATAACCCCGGATTTCGGCTATGAGTTGATGACATGGGTGGCATACATGCCACTATTTGGGCAAAAGTATTGGTATTCTCAAAGGTTGTGCAAACCAATGTTTAAAAGAATCACTCAATGATCCTTATTGGGAAATTATCCTTGAAAGAAGAAAAAAGATCCACATAAAAAGTCCTTGGCATGGTATCATTACTAATTTATGAATTTTCTTGAAAGACAATGATTGGATTAGAAGTGTTTTGATATATAGCCTTGATTTACTGATGTGGGTGTCAATAAGACACTTCACTGTTATGATACTTAGGACATGAACTCTCTTACTCAATTTTGCTATTAAAACATCCTAGTGTTCCTCGGCAAGATGAGAGTTAACTAGAAGAATTGGATTGATTGCTACACTTCTAGTTATTTATGCTTATATTAAACTCTACTTTGATTGTCTTGATTTACCTAAGCTTTTATAGTGTTAATGTCATCTCTCTAAATGAGACTTTCAATTGGATGAAGTGTTGAATGCATATGACTGCCAACCATAAGTGAATTCATATTCTTGTTGAAGCATTTACTTTACAAAAGTAAGGAGATATAAAACATAAAAGATGCAATAGGAGGATCACCAGTTTGCTTTCAAATCTAGATTCACCCTTGGCATGGAGCATTGAAGTTTTAATTGATCTTTTATTGATTGACATAACTAATCTTGTGTTTCCTTGTATGAATATGTTATTTCTTACTTTGAGCTTGTAGGGAAAATAAGGATACAAGGCATCGATCTTCCACATCTAATATTATACTTTTGTTTGAATTTTTGCCTCATTTATGTTATCGACTCATGCCTCATGAACATGATTACCTTGTCCATAAGCCACCTTATTGCTCAGGGACGAGCAAGAGTCTAGCTTGGGTAAGTCGATGAGTCCAAAATTGGATCATATTTAAGTATATAAATTATTCATAGTGTCACTCATTACATGCTACATCTAGCTATAACTATGCCTATTGTGTATGATTACTAGTTCTCTTTCATTTGAAAATGGGATTTGCATATTAGTAGTTTTATTCGGATTTTATTACCCTTTTCTTGTCTTTGACTTGTGTGTAGGTGCTATTAAGAATCATGGATAAAAGGAGCCAAGAGGATGCAATATGGAGGAGCTACAGACACCAGACTTAGCCATTTGAGGAGAGGAAGAAGTGAATTTTACATAAACTCCAAATTAAGATCCAAGGCCATGGTGTTGTAGACCTCGTCTATATGAATCCAACGAGCCAAAGAACACCTCAATCGGAGTCTGTATGAATAAATGGCGACCAAAATACTACGGAGTCCAGTAGGCATAACGACCACTAGTACGGGCGGAGCCCGCCTGTACTGTACAGCCGTACCGCTATCCGATGGCTTCGTTTCATCAAACGGAACAACATTTGTTAAGGACCAAGGGGCATATTCTCCCCCAGCTCCATCAGTTCATGAAACCAACCTACAGATGCCTATTTAAAGAGGGGAAAACCCTAGATGAAAGGAGGAGAGTCCACATACAACATTGGGGCGAAGCCCTGCCGCTCCGCCATCTCCATAGCTGCCACACCTCCAAGATCAAGATCTCCATCTACACCCCCATACCATTCAAGCAATAGGAAGAATAGAAGGAGGCCATCACCATCACCACCACCATGCATCGAGCACCGACTCCATCACCATCTCCATCTCCATGAACGCCTCCATCTCCCTATATCTTGTATTTAGCATTTGTAAGATTGAACATGACGATGATCTTCATGAATTATTCTTTGTTTTATTGTTCATCTATATTTACTAATTGATTCGATTCTAGGTTGAGGTATGATCTAGTATGTAACCCTAGACTTTGTGGCTTGATCTATTATATTACTCTCCCCTAGTGACAAGGAGGAGATATATGAGTTCATGTGATCCTTTGGTCTAGAGTATATTATTAACTTGCGCGAGTGACAACGACACGAGGCTCTATGTAGTACACATGTGTGACAACCCGGAACCATTGGGGATCGTTTATTTATCTAAATATGTATCTTGTGTAATTCTAATAAATGGTTATATAGTTGCCCCTCTAGTACTAGTGAAACCAAAATCCTAGACACCGTCTTACTCTAGTAAATTCTACATCTACACCCCCCTCTTGTTTACTTTTGGTATTTCTTTACCTTGTTCTCATTTAGTTACTTATTATTAGTTACTTTAATTCTCTCTCAATTACCATTACCCTAGCAACCTATAGAGTAGACTATTTCCAGACACAGTTTTGGGTGCGAACGTGGCCTCACTGATAATGTGGCTGTGGTATTGTGTTGATTTCCATATGCAAAGCTTCCAAGGGATGAAATTTATAAATAATATTTGCTGCTACAAGTAATGTAATAACCCTGTTATTGATCGCAAGAAAACCAGGCATCAACTTGGCGCAGTTGCCGGGGAGCATAGTGTTTAGTTATTTCCTACCCACTCGCATATAGTTTATTTCTGTTTGTTGCTTTATATTAATGATTTTATTCATTTGAAAAGAACAAAAAAATTAGTTAATATTTTATTGCTAGTGTTGTTATTTGTCTTAATCGAAAATACAAAAATATGGGAACTATGGCATAAAAGGATCTTGGGGAGTATGGTACTTTCAATAGTATTTATTCTCATACACCTATTACTCAGCCTGCTATCATAGCAGATAGTTATGAAATTAATCCTAAACTTACAAATCATCGAAAGCAAAGCCTTTGCAGGAGAGCCAGAGAGTGACCCATACGAGCATATCGAGAACTTCACTGAATTGTGTTCTACGGTGAGGTTGGCCATTTGGACAGACAATGAGCTGAAATTAATGTTGTTTCCATTCTCATTGAAAGGGGAAGCCAAAAAATGGTTCTATTCACATTCGCAGGACGCTTCAAATCATGGCAAGGTATCTCTGATGCTTTTCTCAATTACTATTTTTCAGAAAATAAACTTTATGACCAGAGGTTTGGCATCATGACTTTTAAGAAAAGCAACAATAAATATTTAATGCCAGCTTATAATAGGTTCTTAATTTTGTTGCGTGATTGTCTGCCTCATAATTTAGATGATTGGTTATTGTTGAAAATATTTTATGGGTTCTTAAATTATACTTCTAAAGATAAGTTAGACATGACGTCTAATGGTTCTTTCCTTAGCAAAACTATGGATGAAACCTCTCCCTACTGATTATACTTCTAATGTTTCAATCCTCTCCCTAAACTTTTAATGCTTTAATCCTAAACTTTTGAATAAAATGCAGAATAATTTTCATCAATGGAATGTTAATATTGTGCATGAGGAGTAACCTCTCCCTACTGATCTTGAAAGTTTGGTCAATGATTTCTTAAAAGGTGAAAACTGTAGAGGAAGGATTCCTTATGGTGACCTTAGAGGAAGGATTCCTTACAATCTACGAGGGTGAGTCCATTTGTAACCATTACAAGTATCGCCTAGATATGATCTTGGAAGTTGTAACCGTAGGATTTTTTTTGTTTTCTATGCAAAGAACCCCATCATGAATGTCCTCCTTAGTGAGAACAGCATGGTCGATTACATACGCTACACGATGAATTTGGATGAGTCGACAGACTAAGGACATCGTGTAGCATATGTATCGACCATGCCATTCTTGCTAAGGAGAACGTTCAGACGCACTAGCCAATCAGGGAAATTGGATCCATCTAGTTTGAACTTCTCGGCAGCTACCCAATCAACAACCTCAAAATAAGCTTGAAGGCAAACCATTTTTCTATATTTATAATTGAAAAAGGATTTAGACAAAGTTTATAATTATGCGAGTTCAAATAACTCCACTAAAACTATTATCCCCAAAAAGATTTTAGTGATTACACAATCCCAATTCACTACACCGTCCCTGACCGTCATGACCGTCGATATAGTTGCATAGGTGGCATCTAAACATCGATCACATCATTCATGTGACTCGTGCTCGATCTTTCGATCATCTCGTGTTCCGAGGCCATGTCTTTACATGCTAGGATTGCCATTTAACCTTACGTGTATAGCTGTGCAACATGGCTTACACCCACTGTATGCGAATGCATATATGTATGACACCCGATCGTCACAGCATGCCTTATAACGGAGAACTTCCTTGGTGATGCAAGCTAAGGGAGACCACTTTCATTGATATTATATTTTAGGGATCATCTTATTAATGCTACTATCAAGTATTTAATACTAGCACACAACAAGATGCACAAACAACAAACATGTAAATGCGATGTGATATGGTCCTTCACGTTGTTATCTCCATCCTGCGCCACTAGGTCCGACGCATCCGGTTTGTAGTCCACCATCATGATGTCCATTACTATGAATTTGCAGTAGAAAGTAAACCACTTTACCTTGACTATGACCATATCACACCACAATGCCGCTACAAAACAAACTTAGACGCCTCTACTTTATATTTGCATGTTTTACATGGCTGTTAGGGCTTTCGTGCAAGAACCGTTCTTCCTACAAACTTCAACCACAACGTTGATTAGATAATTATTTCTACTACACCCCTCTTGGGGCCCTCCTTTGTAAATAGTATACCAACTAATGCGAGAAACACAGACACCCCCAAAGCCACTTATACAGTGCAAGTCGTATGTCAAGCATGTGGACCAGTCTCGCGAATTAACGTGTAAAGTTGGTTGAAGCCGCTTCATCAAGCATTACTGCAGTATGCACAAGTACACGTGGGAGGGTAACAATTATACAATCGATGCCCACATGCTACAACTTGTGTGTTCTACCTGTACTAGCAGTACTACTCATAGATCTAGCTCTGATACCACTATTAGGATTCGGTTCCATAAAACAAAAAATTCCTACGCAGACAACCCTAATGCCAGGATCTATCTATTAGTTATGAAGTAAAAAGAGGGGTTTCAGTATTCTTACCTTTGAAGACCAAACACGGTTAATGTTCCGCGGGGAACATGGTTGATGTAGTCGTACCGACGCCGACCTCAAGGTTGGTCCAAAGTCCAATGGCTCTGATAACACCTAGTGCCACAAGTGCAGCACCGCCAGAGGGAGTCACACACATACGATGTTTGATGACAACTCTCGCTTCTCTTTGATCCAGCCAAGATTATGGAAGTAGATCTCCTGGATCCCGAATCCTGCAGCACGGCGACTCCGGGGTGAAAAAATCCCCGTTCGTGCAGCCCTAACAATAGGGTCGTGGTCACGAGAGAGAGAGAGAGAGAGAGAGAGAGAGAGAGAGAGATAGAGAGGAGAGAGAGAGAGAGAAGAGCGAGGCAATTGGAAGCAATTCCCAAAGCTGGGAAGCTCTTATTTATTTTTCTATGATTTAATTACCTCATATGCCTCTTCTTATATAGGGGGAAGGGGACCCCCAAACCCCTTGTCCTAGCCATGTGGGACTAAAAAAATAGGGGATAGCGGTGCCTGCCGGCCAGGACACCCCATGGGCCCCGCGTGGGATCCTAGGGGCCCATGTGGCCACCTCCTCCCTTTCTCTATTTTGCCTCTTTCCCTCATGGGCCCTTTCCCCTATTGAAATTGACCCAATAGGGATTTTAATCCTTTTATTTTTATTAAATATAAATAAATGATAAAATCACTATTTGACATTTAATTACATATTATTTAATTTCCGTGGCTATGGAACACCTTCCATCCCACTCTAGACATCCTCCGGACCTTCCTGGAACCCTTCCGGTTTCTCCCTCTATTTTCTTTAGTGATTCTGATGATACCATAAATGGTCTCCGAGCTTCGTCAAACCCTTAAGCATTCTACCCAACGGTTCGGGAACACTCCAAACATGGTCGAGACCTCTCTCGGACCAATGATCACCAGTGGGACTCGAATTCCCATAATGACCACTGGTGCATTCCACGAAACTTGTTGTTGTACCATCCACACTGTGTCCTATTACTTTTGTCTCTATGATACTTGTATTGCCCGAGATGTGATCAATGGCATCACCACGCCAGGTTTAACCTCGTTACCGACAATAGATACTTTACTTGATCCGATAAGTGATATCCCCGTGACCTAGTCACACACTGCGCAGCTTATGGATATAACTCATCCGAGTGGGCCCAGAGCATATTTTGTCACATGGATGGACAAATCCCGCTCTTGACACATATGCCTTAACCTGCCCGTTGAATACTCAATCACACCCTTATGATCACCGTTCCACCGAGTTATGTTAGATGCTCTCAAGGTACTCTCAGGTGACAGTGATTAAATATGGTATCGCGGTCTAAGGAACAAGTCACTATGTTTCCTAATTATCGCAAGTTGAACTTTGTGACATAATCGTGTTATGATGCTTAGATAGGGTATGTTCACCATCTCATTCTCCAATGAGGTGACTCCATTGTCAACTGGCGTAAAGCACCACATGATTAGGAAACCTTGATCATCTGTTGACCAATGAACCGGTGACTAGAGATTCCAACAGGAACTCCTGGTGACATATCCATTCAATACAGTTATAGCATGATATAAAACCTAGTTCATAAACTTCATGAAATATGATAATAATCCATATTATTATTTTACTCTAGGGCATATTTCCTTCAGAAGTATCTGCTGGCATTTCTGTCACATCCCAAAATTCTCCAAATTTTGAAATGTGAAAAATAAATAAACAAAAGAAACAAATGTTGAAATTTAGGGTGAAAAGAAACTTTTTGCTTCTAAATGGAAACATCAAAACCCTAATTGAACAAATTTGAATTAAAAAGCAACAAACAAATATTCCAAAGATCAAATGCATCCCTGCATGGAAATATCTTGAATTTAAAACACTTGGGAAAAGTTAAACCAAAACCCTAATGAAAGAAATCATCTTCAAGATCACTCCAAGACTATGGATTTGTACCATATAAAAATCTAGCAACAAATATTTCTAAATAATAAAAAATGGTAAATAAAAAAAATATTACAAAACCATGGGAATTGGTTTCACCCAATTTGGGATGAAAACTTATGATTTTAATAAGATAAGAGAATCTAATTTCCAAGGCTAATAAAGCTTCTAACAAAAATCAACACCAATTTGTGAGCAAAGTAATCCTAAAGGTATTTGAAAAGATAAATAATTATTAAGTAATATTTTACAAATTGGAATCACCAAATTTGGAACTATAAATAAAAATATATGGATTTTATAAGACAATGAAAGAATTAAATAAATAAGAAATATTTGAAAGACAATTTAAATCTTGGCCAACTCCATAAGCAAATGGAATAAAAGTAATTCAAATAAAATAAAAGAATAAAAGATTATTTGAATAAATTTATATGGGTTGGAACCATATTCAATTTTATTTGAATAAAAGACAAAATGCTTAATTTAAATAAATATTGAATCACAATAAAATATTTGAAATAATTCAAGGTGGACTATTTAAGCACACTATTAAACATTATAAACCTACTAAAAAGGTTTGGTAAAATTTGAATTCAGATTGAAGCTTGAAATCAAAAGGTTTGAATTAAAAACAGAAAATAGAAATGGAAAAGGAAACAGAAATAAGAAGGAAAAAAGGAAAACAGACCCAATCTAGCCAACCCAGCAAGCCCAGTAACCATCCCACCCGGGAAACACACCCCTCTGCTCTTTCTTTTCTCACCCACGCGCACCCCCTCACCCTCGCTGACTCCCTGGCCCCACTGCCACGTTGTCTTCGTCGTCCCCGCGCGAGACCCGTTCCCCCCTCTCTCCACCGTTTATGCTCAAGTTTAATTCAATTCAATTAGATTAATTGACGCAGTGATTCCTCCCCGCGACCATGCGCTCTTAACCTCCTCCCTCCCCTCTCCCTTTCCCCTCAGTCGCTGCACCCAGCCACCAGGCTGCCCCAATTTGTGCTCGAACGACCGCTGCCTCCGACGAGCTCTGGCATCAATTCCGGCAGACTCCGACCACGCCCCTTGCCCTAGCTCACACTAACTTGCTCGCCTTCATTGTGCGCACACACCAGTAGTCTCCGTTAGCTTGCGCGTGCCCCTGACGCTGGACAATAACCACTCCTGCATGCCCGTCATCTGCCTCAACTCCGGCGAGTTTTCCCGGTAGGTTCTGACCACCCCTATCCCTCTGGTTGATGCTCCTACACTCGCCATTCTATCACGCGTCTAACGCCACCGTTTATGTGTCTTCTCGTGCCCTGTAGCGCCGCCACCGACGAAGCCCGTGCGTGCCCGACAACGAACTGAACTCCAGTGAGCAATCCCCGTCGATCCCGTACGCCCCTTCGCCACCCACGAACACATTGAGCTTCGTCACGATCTCGCGAACCTGGTAAGCTACCGCATCCCCTTCCTTGCCTACTAGTTTCACCGGAATGTCACCACCCGACACGCTGCCGCCGCGCGCCGTCGCCAGCACCTCCAGTTCTTGGCCAGATTGATTTGGTCCGTTAGATCCAGATCACAAGGTGTAGATTAGATCTTAAACGAAGCGGTATCTATTGATCTGAGACACGCATTTCTAATTAGATCCAATGTTCCGCGTAGCTCGATCCACCCGAAGCGGTACCAGCCAATGAGAACAAGACACGTGGCCAGGATTTCGATTTAAAACCAGAATTTGTTCTATTGAATGTTTAAACTTGCAAAAATCATAATTTTTGATCTGTATGTCCAAAAATTACAAATTTTATATCAATGGATTCAGAAAATCTGTAATTTGTCACTGTGACCTTAGTTTAGTATTTTGTTTCTGAAAATTTGGAGTTTATGCAGAAACATGTGTAGGAATATTTCGAGTATAAAAATTGTTTTAAAAATGATTTTTGAGTGAAACCTTTTGAAAATGGATTATTTTGAACACTCTGACCATAAACACTAACATTTGAGTTTAAAAATATATTTGGTTAACACTAGAAATTATTACTTTGAATAAAAAGCATTTCTAGTAAAACAAAAATGATTTAAAAGGGCTATTTTCACTAACTTGGTTCAAATGATTTTTTTTAATTTTATAAATGACTAGTAGGTGTTTTGAAATGTTTAGAGCCTTTTTAGAAACCACTTTTTCAATAAAACAACCTTTTGCATGCTTGCATGCATTTCCTTGTTTTATTGTTTTGTTTGTTATTTGTTTGAATGTTAGTTTTGAATGTGTACCTTGCTTGATTGAATTGTAGTGAACTTTGGAGAGTGTGACTACTGCAAGATCAAGGAGAGTACCTAGATTATCTACTAAAAAGGCAAGTGGCGCTTCATGTATTTTGTACCATTATTTTGACTATCCACTAGTGATATTTTGAATAGGGCTTGCATGGAATTTTTCTAAGTATATATACTAAGCTATGCCTTGGGAAATCCTAGTAGTTGTAGTCTTAGTATAATTTTCTCTAAGTTAAGATACTTGTTATGTTATCATGCTTAGCCTAGATAGTAGCAAACAAGGGGGATTATTCATGCTATGATATTATGCAAAGTCTATGACTAAGTTTTGATTAATAAAATAACTATGTGAATCAATCACCTAGGTGGAATGGTGATAACGGTTTGTGTTGAGTGGTTACACAAGGCCCATTTCTATGGTTTACCTTGTGTATCACACTTGTGGATGGCCACCCAGGAACAAAGAGATTTGAGATGTTTAGTGTTGAGAAGCTTCTAGTGCAGCCACATGGCATATGGGCTCTGCCTTGATCATATAGGTTGCAATAACTTAGCCAGATGGATAGATGGTGGTAGAGGGATAGGATGGAATGCGTCCATGGTGGTCTAAGGGAAGGCTTCTAAAAGATCTCGTCTCGATGCATGTCGAGTCTTGTGGGGAAAGTGCACCACCTCTCGAGAGGGTAAAACCTAAGTACTTAGCCATGTCCCTGACAATGGAAAATTTGAACATCAAAGATATTGAAGCTATCAAGGATCTCCTCATCCCAATTTCTAAGTTAAAAACTTGTGGTTGAACAAGGGTAAAGGTTCACCAATTTCTATTGGTATTTCCTTGGGTGTTTTTGACAAACAAAAACTTAGTGTTTTCAACTAATAAGGAAAACCTTATTTTGAGCAAAGCAAGCCTAAGCTACACTTAGCCAAATTCATATAGAGGTTAGATACTACTATTATACTATGGTATCACTTGCCAATACAATTCAAATGTATTGACCCTTGTGGCTGTAACTTATTATGTTGCAAGTTTGTTTGATGTTAGTGAAGTTTGTCGAGTAGGGATTACAAGTCTACAACCAACATGATTGCCTGTGGCATATGAAGATGAAGGACTCCATGCTATATAGTTATATCTGCTGCATTGTAATGAGATAGCCAAATGATCTATGTAAGATGTAATGATTTGTTTTATTCCAGACTATATGTTGTAATTTGACCTTTGTTTCTTGATATTACATCTTAAAATGTGGGTGCTAGCTATTCGATCCAGGGACTAGCACTGTAAACACAGGGTTCTCTACCTTATCATTGGGACCTCTACAAGTTCTGTCCAATGTGTGATGAAATCCACCAATGCCTATGACTTGATAGCGTCGCGTCTCTTGTAGGTGATTTCAAAGGCGGCAAACTCAGTGCCTCACTTCACCACTCTTCCTATATCATCGCTATTGTTGATAATGTCGGATAGTGGAGCTTTTCTCACCATTGTGATTGGGTGCTTTTGGAAATGGTGCCTTAACTTATGAGAAGCAAGGAACACTCCGTAAGCTAGCTTCTGGTAGTGCGGGTAATGCTACTTTGACTCCGTAAAGACCTTGCTTACATAGTAAACTGGTCGCTGAACTCCTTACTCGTGCGTTGGTTCCTTCCACTCCACCACGATCACGATGTTGATTACCCGGTTGGTTGCCACCATGTATATTAACATAGGATCCATTGACTCCGGTGCTGCAAGTATAGGTGCGGAGGAGAGTATTCTCTTCAATTCCGAAAGTCCCGCGTCTGCTTCGTCTGTCCATATGAATTTGCTCGCCTTCTTGGGAAACTTATAAAGCGGCATTGCCTTCTCTCCAAGTCGACTGATGAGCCATCTTACTGGTGCGATGTAGCCTATTAGCCATTGGATGTCCTTCAAGCATGTCAGAAATTTGATGTTGAGGATGGTCTTGATCTTCTCCGGGTTGACCTCGACTCCACGGTGTGAAATGATGAAGCCCAACAATTTTTCGGCAGGGACCCCGAAGAGACACTGGGTTGAGCACCATGTTGAACTTTTGGAGGTTATCAAAGGTTTCCTGCAAGTCGGTGATGAGGTTGTTTGATTTTTTGGACATCACCGCGATGTCGTCCATGTAAGCGTGTCTGTTACGACCGATTTGGTCGTGGAGGCAACACTGCATCGTCCGCTGGTAGGTAGCACCTGCGTTTTTCAGCCCAAAGGGCATCATGACGTAACAGTATGTGCCATAAGCTGTGATGAACGAAGTGGCCAATTGGTCCTACTTTCGCATCTTAATTTGGTGGTATCCTGAGTATGCATATAGAGAACACAAAAGTTCCGAGACAGCCGTCGAGTCAATGACTTGGTCAATGCAAGGCAAAGAAAATGGATCCTTCAGACATGCTTTGTTCAAGCCGGTGTAATCAACGCCCATTCTTAATTCTCTAGTTCCCTTTTTGGGCACAAGTACAGGATTGGCCACTCACTGGGTGTGAAGGACTTCTCGGATAAAACTAGCCTTAATTAACCTAGCTATCTCTTTGCCTGTGGAGTGTCCCTTCTCGCCCCCAAAGCATCGTAGAGGTTGTTTCACTGGTTTGGATTTAAGATCGATGTGTAAGTTGTGCTCAACAAGTTCCCTATGAACACCTTTTATATTGATGTCTACGCACTTATATTCTTGTACACGGTTATTGGGCCTCCAAGTGCAGAGGTTTGTAGAACAGCAGCAAGTTTCCCTTAAGTGGATTACCCAAGGTTTATCGAACTCGGGGAGGAAGTGGCCAAAGGTATCCCTCTCCAGCAGCCCTGCAATCAAGATACAAGAAGTCTCTTGTGTCCCCAACACACCCAATACACTTGCCAGGTGTATAGGTGCACTAGTTCAACAAAGAGATAGTTCCATACAAGTGGTATGGATGATTATAAGTGGTAACGGTGCCAGAAAAGAGCTTCTGACGGGGAGGAAAAGACGAAAGGCAAAAAGATGGAAGCAAGCAAACTTGTAACACATCTAGATGTAAACAGTGTTTCAATGTTTAGAAACAAGGCCTAGGGATCATACTTTCACTAGTGAACACTCTCATATAGATATCTTCTCTTCATGATACTACCCTGAACTACTCTCCGGTTGGACACTCTAATCCATGGTTGGAATCAACAACGGTGATGGAGATGGTGGTGGAGATCAATGGAGATGGCTCCGGGGGAACTTCCCCGTCCCGGCAGGGTGCCGAAACAGAGACTTTATGTCCCCCGAATCTCCCCTTCGGTGGCGGCGACATGACGGAACTTTTCGTGGATTTTTGCTGGCCGATTTAGGGTTTTTACATCGGGGGCTTCTTATAGGCGAAGGAGGCAAGGTCGGTGGAGGCACAGGGGGCCCACACCCCCTAGTGGCGCGCTAGGGTGGGCCCGCGCCACCCTAGGGTGTTACCACCCTGGTGCCCTACTCCGTCTCTGCTTCGATTTTCTGTATCGATTCGGGAAAAATATGAAGACTGGCTTTTGTCCCGTCCAATTCCGAGAATATTCATTTTTTTAGCTTTTCTGAAACCAAAAACAGCAGAAAACATGCAACTGGCACTGTGGCATCTTTTCAATAGGTTAGTTCCAGAAAGTGTATAAAAATACCTCAAAGTGTAGACAAAACATAAGACAAATGATATAAAACAAGCATGGAGAATCAAAAATTATAGATACGTTTATGATGTATCATATATCGGCAGGTTGCTAGGCAAAGATGTCCTTGTTCTCATAGAGGAACTCAATGAGCGTTCTTTCCTATTTGGGATACAGTCTTTTCCTAATGGCGGTGGTCTTGGAGGCATAGCCCACCACAACTTCTACCAGCTTGGTCTCAATGGAGGCCTTGAATGTGGGTTCGGGGTCAGAAATCTGCTTCTTTGAAGCCGGCATCTTCGAGGCATCGACTTGGCTCTGGATCTCCTTGAATTCTTCATCTTAGAGAACAACTTCAATGAATGCGGCCTAACTTAACTCGCAATATCTTGCCTTTGTGAAGTTTCCGACAACGGTGATGATATCGCTTGGCCCGGGTATATTAAGCTTGTTGTAGACAAAGCATGCCCTAGCATGGAAGGAATAGAAGATCCATTACAAACCGTACATAAGTTCTTACACAAATAGGGATCTCATGATCCAGTTCTTAATACAACATCAAGCAGCGGAATACGTAATAATAACGGTAGCATAGGCGAAGCTCCATCTTCTAGGTCACAGGCAATACTGACGATGGGAGATGATCCTAGTTGTCGTAACCTTCCTGGGGTTCATCCTCCAGGTACTCCTCTTCATAGTCTGGCCATAGGAATAGCCAGGGACAAAGCCATGAGTACTCTTTAAGTACTATGACTAATACTAAGTAAAAGGGGTTTTGATAATAGGACACTTGGCTCTAGGGTTATTTTGCAAAAGCCAGGTTTATCCTACTAAGTTTAGGAACAACAATTGCTAGTTGAAGTTTATAACATCTAAGTGGGAACTTGTATTTCATATCACGACCCTGTTGTGGTCAAGTCAAAGTCTCACTTCATTTCACAAGTCATTTTGAAAAGTCTGACGGGGGAACAGTATGGCCACTCCAACTGTCCATAATCATGACGGCTATTCGAATAGTTTGACACTCTGCAGAGATTGTACACTTTCACCAAAACATTCGATACATCCGTCAGGAACAAATCCTGAATTCACCATACTCAGTATGCGGATAATCAATCCTAACCTTTCAATTACACGCCCTAGTATAAGCACCTCTCCTGTGAGTTTGGCCTCCCAACCATGACCAACTGTCATCTTGGGTCTTTGCATGTGGACAATCTTCACAAGGTAGCCTCAGCTCAGATCTTGGCCGTGAGGGAACTAATACTAAGGTATATAAGTTTCCAGTCAAGCCCTACCCAATCTTCGGGTATTGTGGTTGTACGATAAAATTGGAATGGTATCGCATCCAGACAACCATCAGTTTTATAAAGAGCTAAGGCTCATGCCTCAACATTTTCATCACCAAAATCATCAAGTGTTCGGAAACACATGTCCAAAACATTTCAATAGAATGATCCATCATTCCAAGGTTTTCATAACCATTTTTCCACCAAGTATTCCCATCTAAAGTTGATCAAGTTTTATGCTTAGCACTAGCATCTACAGGTGGGGGTAAGTACTAATGAGGGGTGGTAAACTAGTGGGGTTTTAACTAAGTTCAATCTTATGCCTTGGGATGATATCAAGATTATCTAGCTTAGGCCAAATTTGATGCTCTCTATGCAACCTTCAAGTATCCTTTTAGTATCTACCATTTATTCCAGTAAACTCTAAGTAAGAGCTTTGATAAATAAATAAAGTATAAAGCTTGTAAGTAAAAACTAGGATTGGTTTATCAATTGGGTAGGATCATCTATGCTTAGGGCATATAGTTGGCAGGGTGACAAGCAAGTATTGGCTTGCATAATATCAGTATAAGCTTGCATTAGTAGGGTATCTTGCAAGTGTTAGCTTGCATTGGTCAACTTGATTAGTAAAGCTTGCCTTGTGCAGAGCAGTGGTTGAAGTTCTCCTCGGCTTCTTCTTCGTAGAATCCTCCTTCCTCCTCGTATCCTTGGTCGGTACTAGCGTCTATGAATAAATACGAGGTACACAATCACCAAACAATACTTAACTACTTGCAATCATCACACACAAGGGTCCTATAGTGATCTAACATCATCTCTAACATTACAAGATTAAGGCTTGGTTTAATTCCTTTTATTTTTAGAAAAGTAATTTCTACTCATTGAAGAACTACTTAAGATTTAATATTCTCCAAACCAAACATGGGATCATGTTGACACATGTCATCACCACATATTTTAGTCCATGGGAATATGATTTAAAGTGGTGTCACAATTTAATAAGGTTTTATCCTTTTATTTTAATTAAATAAAGTGACTAGAAATGCCTATGGGGCATTCTTTTATTACTTGAACATTATTTCTGCAAATAAAACTATATATTTTTATATATTCTGAAAGGTATGGTTAAATGTGATTTTTGAGAGTTGGAATCAACTCAAAATCTATTATGGTTTTAATTTGAAAAATGTTTGAATGCAAAAAAGCTTCTGCCTTGTTATTTTTACCATGGGTGATATATAGATCCAAATGACTTGAATCCAACGGGCTTGGATTCAGCATTCCCAGACCTTTCCAATAAAATTGGTTTCATTCAATTTGGTGCACCGAATCGACCTGGGTTGATTTTTGAAACCGGGTATAGAAGTGTGATTGAAATAAAATGGAAAAGGTTTAATTCAAATAACTGGGCTGCGCGGGAAACGATACTGGGCCGGCCTGCTAAGCGCAGTGCTTCCACGGGCTGTTTAAGTGGCTGTCCCCACTCGTCAGTGAGACAGGGGGTGCGAAGCGGTATGGGGTGATGTGGGTCGTTCGATCGGGTTCTAATCCAACGGCTGAGAGTCATCGTCGACGTTGGGCAACGCCGACGAGACAGAAACCTAGGGCGGCCAGTGGGGGTTGTTGGGGGCTCACCGGGGTGCAGGCGAGGGTCAGCGAGGCGGGCGAACGACGAAGTCGACGACGGCGAATCTCCTGGTACCGGTGGCTCCTCTTGGGGTGGCTCCAATCGCTGGCTTCCTTCTTCTCCAGAGGCGGCGGGCTCCGGTGAAATTCTGGCGAAGTGCTGTTCGCCTTGCTCCGGGAACGGTGTGGCACGATTAGTGAGGAGAGGGGAGTAGAATGGTGTGCTCAATTCAGCTGGGGGTGGCCTCTATTTATAGTCGAGCGAGGGGACCGACGGGTCGCATGGTGAGCTCGTCGGGGGCGATGGTACAAACGGCTATTGGCATGGGCGAAGGTAGGGGACGGTGCGGTGTTCCCTGGTGATGCTCAATGATACGGTGGCAAGACGTGGGGCGGTGCGGGTTGGTCTGGAACACGCGACGCTCTGCATGGCAGAGGCGGCGTCTTCGATGGCGAGCGGTGGCTGTGCGGCATGGGGCGGCGAACGGGGATGTCTGGCAGTCTCCTGGGTCGGTGGTGATCGTGTATGCATGCGGCGAGGGCGCGCGGTCTGTGGGCTTCGGTCGAGGGTGGCGCTCTGGCGCACGCTCGACACGGTTGGTAGAGGCACGGGCGCGGTGTTCCTAGGTGCTCTAGTCGGTGTCTTCGAGGCAGGGCTGGTCGAGAGGGGGCGGTGAGGCATGGGTGATCTCCCAGACAATGTTGGCATGGCTAGTGTCTTTCCTAGCTTGCTGTCTACACTGGGGTGGCAAGGTTGCACTCGGCTGTTCACCATTGATGATATTGGCAAGCTCACAATGGTGCTAGTGCTTGGTTAATCTTGCTAGATGATCTACTGAGATGGTTGTGAGCTAGATAGGGAACCAGTTAGGCTCAAAACACTGCACACTATAGTGTTTTGATTTTGTTTGATTTGTGTCTGCCAAGTGTTTGATGAAATGGCCGCATGAATTCAAGTCTTGAATTTTGAAAATATTTTTGGTGGGTGTGCTAGATTGGTGCTGGTGAGTCTGCAGATGCTTGGGTTTTGAAAGTTGAGCTTGTTTGAGTGGTTTTTGAAAAAGTGGGATCTTCCCATATGTTAAAGATTCAATTTTGAATTGTCATTTAAACTATGCATTTGAAAGTTTCTGGATGATCACAAGGTGGGCTTTGATACTTTGTTATGAGTACAATCAAGGGGTGCAAAGATCCAGAAAAGTTTCTGTTAAGTTCTGAAAGTTTGAGACAGCCAAAGTAGGCATGGGAGTTAAATTGGTCAAAATGACCATTCCTTTATTTTATTTGTTTTTCTTTGTTTGTCTTTGGGAAAAGTGTGGGAAATTTTTTAGATGATGTTTATTTCACCTAAGAAACATTTTACAAGCAAGGAAACACACAAACAAGGTGGTTCAAAAGAATTTCAAATTCAATGCATACTCATATGCATGCTTCCATAATTTTATTTAGAAAAGTTTTTGTTAACCCTAATTTTGATGATTCAAGTTTAGTATTTTTGGGATGTTACAAACCTTCCCCCTTAAACAGAATCTCATCCCGAGATTTGAAAAAGGACGAAAAGATTACCTAGGATTTGAAGAGATCGGGAAACTCCGTCCTGATGTGATCTTGGCCCTGTGTAGCTTCCTCTTCTGTGTGGTTGCTCCACTGAATCTTGAGAAACTTGATGCTTCGGGTTCGGGTAGTTCGAAAAGCTTCTTCCAAAATACGGATGGGTACTTTGGGATAGGTCAGGTCATCGTTGATCTCTATGGTCCGATGGTCGATATTTTTGAACACTTCGGTCTTCTCGGAGAATTCGAGACACTTGCGAAGTAATGAGATATGGAACACATTGTGCATGGCTGCCATCTCTTCGGGTAGTTCCAATTGATACGATACTTCTCCTCGACGGTTCAGAATCTTGAAAGGTCCGATATATCTAGGGGCTAACTTTCCTTTGAGTTGGAAACGCTGCATTCCCTTCAATGGCGACACTTTCAGATAAACAAAATCTCTTATGTTGAAGGCGAGGTCTCTATGTCTCTTGTCGGTGTAACTCTTCTGTCTGGACTGGGCGGTCTTGAGGTGCTCACGAATCTTGTGAACCTTCTCTTCTGCTTCTCGTAGGATGTCGGGTCCAAAAATCTGACCCTCTCCTACTTCCGACCAGTTCAAAGGGGTGCGACACTTCCTTCCGTACATGAATTCAAATGGGTCCATTTGCAAACTGGCTTGATAACTGTTGTTGTATGAAAATTCTGCAAACGGTAGACAGTCTTCCCACTTGGATCCATATTCTAACACACATGCTCTCAGCATATCTTCGAGTATTTGATTTACTCGTTCCGTTTGTCCATCGGTCTGAGGGTGATACGCGGTGCTGAAAACTAGACGGGTTCCTAAACCTTCTTGGACTTTCTTCCAGAATCTCTAGGTAAACTGAGTTCCTCGATCCGATACGATGTTCTTGGGGACTCCATGCAAACTAACGATTCTAGCGATGTACAACTCTGCTAGTTTCGAACTCCGATATGTGGTCTTGACGGGTAAGAAATGGGCGACTTTGGACAATCTGTCCACTATGACCCAGATAGAGTCATTTCCCCTACTAGAAGTAGGCAGTCCAGTGATAAAGTCCATTCCAACAGAATCCCATTTCCATTCCGGAATCTGCAATGGTTGCAACAATCCAGCGGGTCTTTGATGTCCTGCCTTGACTCGCTGACATATATCACACTTGGCGATATAGCTTCCGATTTCTCTCTTCATCTTATGCCACCAAAATTGCTCTTTTAAATCTTGATACATCTTAGTTCCTCCGGGATGGATAGAATAAAGAGTATCATGAGCCTCCTTCAAAATAACTTCTTTCAACTCAGAATCTGCTAGTACACAAAGGCGTCCTTTGTACCACAAAACTCCTTCTTCGTCCTCGGTGAATCCGGGTACCTTGCCTGTACCGATACGACGCTTGATTTCGTCAATACTAGCATTTCCCTTATGCGCCTCTTTAATCTGACTGATCAAAGTGGGCTGGAGTTCTATGCTAGCCAAAAATCCTTCACTTACTAGTTCCATTCGAAAATCTTCCATCTCTTTGTGCAGGCTTGGTTGCTCCTTCAAGATCATGGAGTTCAAGCGGCACGGCAATATGCTAAGGGCATCGGCTACCACATTGGCTTTACCAGGGTGACTGTGAATGTCCAGGTCGTAATCCTTGGTTAGCTCAATCCATCTTCTCTGCCTCATATTCAGCTCCTTCTGAGTGAATATATACTTTAGGCTCTTGTGATTCGTATAGATCTCACAACGGTTTCCCATCAGGTAATGCTCCATGTCTTCAGGGCTAGAACTATGGCTGCGAGTTCGAGGTCATGGGTTGGGTAGTTTTGCTCATGTTGCTTCAGTTGTCGAGATAGATAAGATATAACTTTGCCTTCTTGCATTATCACACATCTGAGACCAATCTTGGATGCATCACAATACACATCGAAGGGCTTCGTGATATCTGGCATGATCAAAATTGGGGCTGAAATCAATCTCCTCTTGAGTTCTTGAAAACTTGCTTCACACTTGTCGGTCCATTCAAACTTCTTGTCCTTCTTCAGCAATTGGGTCATGGGTCTGGCGATACTAGAGAATCCTTCTATGAATTTGCGGTAATATCCTGCCAATCCGAGAAATGTACGAACTTGGGTTTGAGTGGTTGGGGCTTGCCAATATTCTACATCTTTCACTTTGGCAGGGTCAACGGCAATTCCTCCGGCTGATACAATGTGACCGAGGAATCCTACCTCCTGTAACCAGAATTCACATTTGCTAAACTTTGCATACAGCTGATGCTCTCTAAGGGTTCCAAGAATGGTCCTTAGGTGTAGCTCATGTTCTTCTTCTGATTTGGAATAAATCAGAATGTCATCGATGAAAACAACGAAAACTTATCCAGGAAGTCCATAAAAATCTTATTCATGAGATTCATGAAATAAGCGGGGGCATTGGTTAGTCCGAAAGACATGACTGTATACTCATACAATCCATATCTGGTGGTAAAGGCAGTCTTTGGAATATCCTCTGCACGAATTTTGAGTTGATGATAGCCAGTTCTAAGATCAATCTTAGAAAACACTTTGGCACTGATCAACTGATCAAACAAATCTTCTATCTTGGGCAAGGGGTACTTGTTCTTGATGGTGACATCGTTCAATTTCCGATAATCCGTACACAAACGGTTACCTCCATCCTTCTTGTCCACAAACAAGACAGGTGACCTCCAAGGTGACGCACTTGGTTGAATCAATCCAATTTCCAGCATGGAATCCAGTTGCTTCTTGAGTTCTGCGAGCTCTGACGGGTTCATACTATAGGGTCTCTAGGCTATGGGTCCAGTTCCGGGAATTAATTCGATGATAAACTCGATATCCCGATCTGGGGTCATACCGGGCAAAACATCTGGAAATACATCGGGGTATTCACAGACTATCCGGACTTGGTCAATGGTAGGTTGGGCATACTCTTGTTGCATTTGAATTGGCGAGGTAAGGTTTCAGATATATGCTCGACTGATATTCCGCAAGATCTTGGTCATGGTTATGGCTTTCTTGGCACAGTCAATCAATCCTTTATGTTTGGACATCCAATCCATTCCTAGTACTACTTCCAAACCTTTAGTTCCGAGTACTATAAGATTTGCATAAAAATCTATGCCATGGATTCAGATAGGGACGACTTTGCAAATTTGCCTAGCCTTGGTGGTTGATCCGGGAATTTGAACAATCATAACATGCTTCAATTTGGTTGGTTGAATTTTACTAGTGGAGGCAAATTCTTCGGTGACAAATGAATGCGATGCACCAGAATCAAACAACACTCTTGCAAGTACTGAATTAACCGAAAACATACCCAGCACGACGTTTGGCGCTTCCTGAGCTTCTTCAGCATGCATGAGAAAAAGACGGCCGTTGCGGTTGAGTGAATTCCCTGAGGCAAATCTTCTTCCTGGCTGAACACGACGCTGCTGCTGAACTGGGACATTGGCATTGGGGGATGTAGCATTCTTCTTGTTGGGGCACTCGTTGGAATAGTGGCCTTTATTTTCAACGTCATAACAAGTCACTTGCGACTTGTCCTTTGTTTCTACAGGCACAACATTGCTTCCAGTCCTAGGGGCAGTGCTGGTGTTGGCGGTAGCATTGTTGTTGTTGAACTTGGGTGGGGCACGATTGAAATTGCTAGCGTTGCCGGGGTTGTTGTGATTTCCTCCGGGCCTAGGGTTTCCACGGTTGGGATAGGTCGGACGGTTCATCGGGGGTCTGTTGGTTCTTAGGGAAAATCCTGGAGATGGGTTGGGGCGATACTTTGGGGTCTGATGGGTTCCTGGTTGATGCATCATGCGACGCTTGCGGTTTTCATTGGCTTGGTTGATCTTTCCTTCCATTTGGATGGCAGAGTCCACAAGGGCTTCAATATCCGCAAAGGGAATATTGACTAACATTGTCTGCATCTCGTCATGCAGACCATTTAGGAATCTTTCTTTCTTCTTGGCTTCGGTGTCGATTTCATCTAGGGCATACCTAGCTAATGACAAGAATTTGTCACGGTATTCCACTACAGTCATCCTTACTTGCTTCAACTCTCTGAACTCGTCTCTCATTCTCTTGATCAAACCTGGTGGCACATGGGTTTTACTAAACTTGACCTTGAATTCCTCCCAGGTCATCATCTGGCCTCCGGTCATTGCGCGAACACTGTGCCACCATGCCCTGGCATCTCCAGCTAGATAGTGGGTGGCAAACAGAACTTTCTCATTGGCTTCCACTCCGGCGACTTCTAGGTTATTTTCCATTGTTTGTAGCCAATCATCGGCGTCTAGGGGCTCTTCTGATTTAGTTAAAACAGGTGGGTTGGTATTCTGGAAATTCTTGAGCTTATATCCATGGTTGTCCTGATTTCCATGGCCTTGGTTGTTGTAGGCTAGCTGGGGCTATCTGCTGAAGGGTGGCTAGGTTGGCTTGACGTTCGGCTGTTTCATCTTCGCGGTCAGAAGTCAACATTTGCAGAATCTGCAACATCGGGTCCGGGGACGAACCACTTCCTCCACGTGGCATCTGAAGATTGAGATAGATCATGAGAAAAGAGGGAAATTTCTAAGGTTTTGGGTCTTTGAAAAGTTTTTAAAGTTTGACTCAGATTTTCTAGCAACTTGCTTTTTCATTCATTCATAGCACCCGATACAACACACACCACAACAAAGAAAAGCAGATGGTTTTAAGAACCATTCAGGAAACTACGATACAGTGGGACCGAATACTACTCACTACGCTAGTGCTCAAGTGCTACTACTCCTTGGAATCGGTGGCTTCATCGTCCTCATCATCATCGATGAAGGCGAAATCGTCTTCATCGGTGAAGAAGTCCATAGCCTGATCCTCCAGAAAATCATCATCATCGCTGAGATAGGAGTAGGGGTCTCCACGAAGATCCTCTCCTGCATTCTCCCTTTCCTCCAACTGCATGTCTCTCTCGTGGATGGTCTCCTCCAAAGATGAGATGCGGTGGCGAAGACGGGCAATGATGTGCTCCTTCTTGTCGAGCTGACGGTGGCGAGACTTGCGATCTTCTACCAGCATGGCGATGGTTTGGTCCTTCGTCTTGATGATGGCAGACTTGTGGTTGGAGTAGTCACGGCAGTTGTCCAACTCCTGCTAACGATCGTACATCATGAAGCTAAGGTGGTCCAATTGAGTCTTCAGCTCAGGGTTGTATGGGGCTTCCAATGGTTGTCCATTTGCATCACGCCTTGGGCAAAACTCAAACCGAGTAACCTTGATCTGGTTGATGCTCTGCCCACACAGACGGGAAAGAGCTTCCTGCATGGCCCTGGCAAGTCCATCGAGCCAGTTGTTTTCTCTTAAGGTAAACTGAATTCCTTCCGCAGTGGGAGGTTCAATCTTTCCTCGGAGACTTGCAACAATTAGCCACTGCAGATCTTCTCCTCCTTGATCATTGAGCTGAGCTCTGAAGAACTCAAGTGACGCTCCAGAAGTTCCGAAAGTTGGTCCAAATCCCTCTCAAAGATAAGGTCTCCTCCATTCCCCAACTGATAAAACTTGTTGTACTTCACGTCCATCTATAAGAATATAGGATAAGTAAGTTAGTAGAGTGATCAAGTGTGTCAAAATTTTATGTATTTTGCAAGAGTTTTTGAGGAACATGAATTTTCATGAAAGAATCAAAGGGATAAGA
Organism: Avena insularis; assembly: GCA_023614405.1. Taxonomy (NCBI): domain Eukaryota; kingdom Viridiplantae; phylum Streptophyta; class Magnoliopsida; order Poales; family Poaceae; genus Avena; species Avena insularis. Next base: position 295,354,590 of record CM042689.1, on the reverse strand, counting down.
ATGAGAATAAGTTTTTGTAAATATTTGTTTTCTTTGGTTTTGGAAACTAAGTTTTTGATTCAAACGTCCAGTCTAACTAGGGTCTCCTATGGTCAGGATGGCTCTGATACCAACTTGTCAACACCCGGAATTTTAATCCCAGATGCCTGTTATGCCATACATCACAATCCCAGGATTACCACTTTTGCGAGACATAACAGAATTGGATACCATATTACATCATCCATTACAAACCGTACATAAGTTCTTACACAAATAGGGATCTCATGATCCAGTTCTTAATACAACATCAAGCAGCGGAATACGTAATAATAACAGTAGCGTGGGCGAAGCTCCATCTTCTAGGTCACAGGCAATACTGACGATGGGAGATGATCCTAGTTGTCGTAACCTTCCTGGGGTCCATCCTCCAGGTACTCCTCTTCATAGTCTGGCCATAGGAATAGCCAGGGACAAAGCCATGAGTACTCTTTAAGTACTCGCAAACTAATACTAAGTAAAAGGGGTTTTGATAATAGGACACTTGGCTCTAGGGTTATTTTGCAAAAGCCAGGTTTATCCTACTAAGTTTAGGAACAACAATTGCTAGTTGAAGTTTATAAAATCTAAGTGGGAACTTGTATTTCATATCACGACCCTGTTGTGGTCAAGTCAAAGTCTCACTTCATTTCACAAGTCATTTTGAAAAGTCTGACAGAGGAACAGTATGGCCACTCCAACTGTCCATAACCGCGGACGCGGCTATTCGAATAGTTTGACACTCTGCAGAGATTGTACACTTTCACCACAACATTCGATACATCCGTCAGGAACAAATCCTGAATTCACCATACTCAGTATGCGGATAATCAATCCCAACCTTTCAATTACACGCCCTAGTATAAGCACCTCTCCTGTGAGTTTGGCCTCCCAACCACGACCAACTGTCATCTTGGGTACTGCACAAGTGGACAATTTTTACAAGGTAGCCTCAGCTCAGACCTTGGCCGTGAGGGAACTAATACTAAGGTATATAAGTTTCCAATCAAGCCCTACCCAATCTTCGGGTATTGTGGTTGTACGATAAAATTGGAATGGTACCGCATCCAGACAACCATCAGTTTTATAAAGGGCTAAGGCTCATGCCTCAACATTTTGATCACCAAAATCATCAAGTGTTCGGAAACAAATGTCCAAAACATTTCAATAGAATGATCCATCATTCCAAGGTTTTCGTAACCATTTTTCCACCAAGTATTCCCATCTAAAGTTGATCAACTTTTATGCTTAGCTCTAGCATCTACAGGTGGGGGTAAGTACTAATGAGGGGTGGTAAACTAGTGGGGTTTTAACTAAGTTCAATCTTATGCCTTGGGATGATATCAAGATTATCTAGCTTAGGCCAAATTTGATGCTCTCTATGCAACCTTCAAGTATCCTTCTAGTATCTACCATTTATTCCAGTAAACTCTAAGTAAGAGCTTTGATAAAGAAATAAAGTATAAAGCTTGTAAGTAAAAACTAGGATTGGTTTATCAATTGGGTAGGATCATCTATGCTTAGGGCATATAGTTGGCAGGGTGACAAGCAAGTATTGGCTTGCATAATATCAGTATAAGCTTGCATTAGTAGGGTATCTTGCAAGTGTTAGCTTGCATTGGTAAACTTGATTAGTAAAGCTTGCCTTGTGCAGAGCAGTGGTTGAAGTTCTCCTCGGCTTCTTCTTCGTATAATACTCCTTCCTCCTCGTATCCTTGGTCGGTACTAGCGTCTATGAATAAATACGAGGTACACAATCACCAAACAATACTTAACTACTTGCAATCATCACACACAAGGGTCCTATAGATGATCTAACATCATCTCTAACATTACAAGATTAAGGCTTGGTTTAATTCCTTTTATTTTTAGAAAAGTAATTTCTTCTCATTGAAGAACTACTTAAGATTTAATATTCTCCAAACCAAACATGGGATCATGTTGACACATGTAATCACCACATATTTTAGTCCATGGGAATATGATTTAAAGTGGTGTCACAATTTAATAAGGTTTTACCCTTTTATTTTAATTAAATAAAGTGACTAGAAATGCCTATGGGGCATTCTTTTATTACTTCAACATTATTTCTGCAAGTAAACCTATATATTTTTATATATTCTGAAAGGTATGGCTAAATGTGATTTTTGAGAGTTGGAATCAACTCAAAAGCTATTATGGTTTTAATTTGAAAAATGTTTGAATGCAGAAAAGCTTTTGCCTTGTTATTTTTACCATGGGTGATCTATAGATCCAAATGACCTGAATCCAACGGGCTTAGATTCAGCATTCCCAGACCTTTCCAACAAAATTGGTTTCATTCAATTTGGTGCACTGAATCGACCTGGGTTGATTTTTGAAACTGGGTACAGAAGTGTGTTTGAAATAAAATGGAAAAGGTTTAATTCAAATAACTGGGCTGCGCGGGAAACGATACTGGGCCGGCCTGCTAAGCGCAGTGCTTCCGCGGGCTGTTTAAGTGGTTGTCCCCACTCGTCAGTGAGACAGGGGGTGCAAAGCGGTATGGGGTGATGTGGGTCGTTCGATCGGGTTCTAATCCAATAGCTGAGAGTCATCGTCGACGTTGGGCAACACTGGCAAGATAGAAACCTAGCAAGGACAGTAGGGGTTGCTGGGGGATCACCGGGGTGCAAGCGAGGGTCGGCGAGGCGGGCGAACGAGGAAGTCGACAACGGCGAATCTCCTGGTACCGGTGGCTCCTCTTGGGGCGGCTCCAATCGCTGGCTTCCTTCTTCTCCAGAGGCGGGCTCGGTGAATTCGGCGGCGCGTCGCTTTGCTCCGGGAACGGTGTCGCATGATAAGTGAGGAGAGGGGAGTAGAATGGTGTGCTCAATTCGGCTAGGTGTGGCCTCTATTTATAGTCGAGCGAGGGGACCGACGGCGCGCACGGTGAGCTCGTCGGGGCGATGGTACAGACGGCTATTGGCATGGGCGAAGGTAGGGGACGATGCGGTGTTCCCTGGCGATGCTCAACGATACGGTGGCGATACGTGGGGCGGTGCGGGTTGGTCTGTAACACGCGACGCTCTGCATGGCAGAGGCGGCCGTCTTCGATGGCGAGCGATGGCTGTGCGGCATGGGGCGGCGAACGGGGATGTCTGGCGGTCTCCTGGGTCGCTGGTGATCATGTATGCACGCGGCGAGGGCGGCGCGCGTCCAAGGGTGGCGCTCGGGCGCCGCAAGACGGTTAAGAGGAACGGGCGCGGCGTTCCTGGGTGCTCTGGTCGGTGTCTTCGAGGCAGGGCTGGTCGAGAGGGGGCGGTGAGGCATGGGTGATCTCCCAGACAAGGTTGGCATGGCTAGTGTCTTTCCTAGCTTGCTGTTTACACTGGGGTGGCAAGGTTGCACTCGGCTGTTCACCATTGATGATATTGTCAAGCTCACAGTGGTGCTAGTGCTTGGTTAATCTTGCTAGATGATCTACTGAGATGGTTGTGAGCTAGATAGGGAACCAGTTAGGCTCAAAACACTGCACACTATAGTGTTTTGATTTTGTTTGATTTGTGTCTGCCAAGTGTTTGATGAAATGGCCGCATGAATTCAAGTTTTGAATTTTGAAAAGATTTTTGGTGGGTGTGCTAGATTGGTGCTGGTGAGTCTGCAGATGCTTGGGTTTTGAAAGTTGAGCTTGTTTGAGTGGTTTTTGAAAAAGTGGGATCTTCCCATATGTTAAAGATTCAATTTTGAATTGTCATTTAAACTATGCATTTGAAAGTTTCTGGATGATCACAAGGTGGGCCTTGATACTTTGATATGAGTACAATCAAGGGGTGCAAAGATCCAGAAAAGTTTTTGTTAAGTTCTGAAAGTTTGAGACATCCAAAGTAGGCATGGGAGTTAAATTGGTCAAAATGACCATTCCTTTATTTTATTTGTTTTGCTTTATTTGTCTTTGGGAAAAGTGTGGGAAATGTTTTAGATGATGTTTATTTCACCTAGGAAACATTTTACAAGCAAGGAAACACACAAACAAGGTGGTTCAAAAGAATTTCAAATTCAATGCATACTCATATGCATGCTTCCATAATTTTATTTAGAAAAGTTTTTGTTAACCCTAATTTTGATGATTAGAGTTTGATGATTCAAGTTTAGTATTTTTGGGATGTTATAGCTTCCCAGCTAGGAACGATGCCATGAAACACGGTGCTGGTCTGCCTTAGGTTGGTCTTCATCAAGTTAATCTTGTGGAGTGTATCAAGGTACATAATGTTGATGCTGCTTCCACTATCCACGAGGCACTTGGTGAACTCGCTGTCGTCAATCAGAGGGTTGATGACCATGGAATACTGGTTCTCTATTTGGATGAGGTCTGAGTGGTCCTTTCTATCCCAAGTAACTAGAATTTTCGACCAACGCACATACTAAGGAACTGGAGGGAGTGTATCCATCAGTATCCTCAGGGAGGTTTTCTGTGCCCGGACGATGGGAGTGACAAGGAAAGTGTAGTAGACGGGAGCCTTCTTTTCAAAAGGATTCTTGCCCTTACCATCACCCTTGATAGCATGTTTGTGTTCCATGTCCTCATCCATATCATTTGAATCCTTGAAATCTCTGTCCTTCTTCTTCCCCTTGCCCTTGCCGCATGGTCTACTCTTCCGGCTTCGCTTGTAGCCGGACTCAGGGTCTTCCTTGAGGTCGTTGACAAACTTGCATTGGAGGTGGGTGTGAGTAGCTTTGCCGTTGGCGTCTAGGTGTACGAAACATGACATATTGTGGTACTCCTTGTATGTCTGGGGAATGCGGGGGCGCAGTGGGTGTTGTTTCACTACCACCTTGCTGCCCACGACCAGCCCCCCGGCCATGGTCGTGCTATCTGCCTTCGCCTCTTCCAGGGAACGTCATGGCAACCATGCCGGCTACTGTATTTTCTTCAGGCGGATTCTTCCACTTATTGTTGTTCTTCATAGCCTTGGTGGGGATGGCCACTGCAAGTAGGGAACCGCAAGCATCATCATCGGCAGCTGCGAACTCACTGGCCTTCGCGATCATGGAGTTGAGGTCAGTTTGCCTTTGTCTTGAGTGTGTTTCAATGTGTGTCAGAGCAAGGTTCCCTTCTCCAAGCCGTCGATGAATGCGGCCATAGCGATTTGATCGTGCACTCCTTAGCAGGATTTTTTTATGTCCATCTAACGGGAGAGATAGGCCCGAGAAGACTTGTACTTATATTGTACACACCCCTATAGGTCACTGAGAGTGTAGGGACATTTGTACGTGCCCTCAAAGTTGTTGGTGAACGCTTCACGTGTGTCCAACCAATTGCACATTGATTTCTCCGGCAAGTCGTCGATCCATTGGCGGGCGGTGTCAGACAACATCAGTGGGAGGTACTTGATAGAGATGTTGCGATTACCCCCTACTATTTCTATTGCTTCGTTGTAGTCCTACAGCCACATCACTGGCCTGGTGGTTTTGTCATAGGGCTTGATAGTCTTGTCTATCCAGAAACCCTTGGGGTAAGTGGTGGTTCATATGACTGGGCCGAAACAATGTGGAGGTTGGTTATCCTTCTTGCTATTTCCCTTCTGCTCATCCTCACGCCTATCACGGTTTCTTGTCGGACATGGAGGATCCTGGTGCGACCTACTCATGTGTCCATTGTTGTTGTCGTGCTCTTAATCATGCCAAGGTTGCTCCACGTTATCGCGAATAATGATGCCACCCTGAAGGTGTATATACGGAGGCGTGCTCGTACGATTGTGATACTTTGGGTCTTCGTGATGTCGGTAAAGCCAGGGAGGTGGGGGCAAGTGATGGGGGTGAGCCTTACCTCCATGATCGGAGGATATGGGGATGGCATCAGTCATGTTGCGTGTGTCCCTCCGTCTTTGTTCCGAGGAACTCGTGAGAGATCCGACATCATGAGGAGATCTTGCCCTGCGCTGGTTGTGGGTGCTAGACTAGCACTATGCCGGGTCATACTCAAGCCTATGAGAGGTGGCCTTCTCCTGCTGTTTGACAGCCTTGGTGACAAGATCGTAGACTTGATCCAACGCATCAGCAGATCTATCCTGCTCCAGTAGGGTTTTGGCAATGGACATTTTGTGGGCGGGCGTTGGCATGACTTGCTTCCCAACATTATCAATGTAGGGGGTAGCTTTTACCGGCTTTGACGCCGGGTGATGGTGGCTCGGTTGATGTAGAGCTTGTTGGGAGACCCCAAGAGCAAGGTGTGATGAGCACAACAACAAGTTTTCCCTCAGTTTGTGAAACCAAGGTTATCGAACCAGTAGGAGTAAGGAAACAAATTGAAGGTGTTGCTATCAAATTGGAACCTACACAACACAACCACAGAACTTTGCCCCAACTTATAGTGAGGTTGTCAATCTCACTGGTTTGCTGAAAACAAGGGATTAAACATATAGTGTGGAAGATAGTAATGCTTGCAAAAAGTAAACAGTAGATGGAATATCAATGGTAAAGGAATGGACCGGGGTCCATAGTTCACTAGAGGTGTTTCTCCATAAGATAAATAGCATGTTGGGTGAATAAAGTACAGTTGGGCAAAGATAGATTGAAAATGCATATGCATATGCATGTACAATATATCTTTACCCAATATGCATGTACAAGTCATGAAAGATCCTATGAGATTTGGTTGGGCATTACAACATAATACATAGACCGTAATCCAACTGCATCTATGACTAATAATCCACCATCAGGTTATCGTCCGAACCCCCTCCAGTATTAAGTTGCAAGCAACAGATTATTGCCTTAAGCAAAGTGTGTAAAGTAAACAATACAATTCCATGAACAAAAGATTGTTGTTTTCTCCCTAGTAGCAACAACACATATACAACTTTAGAGATTTCTATCACTTCCCCAGATTACTAGAGGCATGAACCTACTATCGAGCATAAATATTCCCTCTTGGAGTTGCAAGATTCTACTTGGCCAAAGCATCTACTAACAACGGAAAGCATGCAAGATTACAAATAACATAGACATGATAGAATCAATAATCAATCTTGAACATAGTACTCAATATCCATCGGATCCCAACAAACACAACATGTAAGATTACATAAATATGATCTTGATCATGAACGGAGCTCACAAGATCTAAACATGATAGCACAAATGACGAGAAACAACCATTTAGCTACTGTATGGACCCATAGTCCAAGGGTGAACTACTCACGCATCACTCTGGAGGCTAGCATGGTGATGAAGAAGGCCTCCGGGATGACCTCTCCTCTCCGACAGGGTGCCGGGAAGAGCTTTAGATCCCCTCGATCTAGGGACGATGGTGGCAGTGGCTACAGACTGTTTCGTGGAGATTTGATTGGGTACTTAGGGTTTCTGCATCGGGGTTATTTTATAGGCGAAGGGGCAAGGTCGGTGGGCGCCTGAGGGGCCCACACCTGGTGGCGGTGCGCCCCCCAGACTGCGCTAGCCCTAGATGTGGCCACCTCATGACCCCACTTTGGCTGCCCTTTTGACTCCGACTTTGCTCCGGGAAAATATTGACTTTGGCTTTTGTCCCGTCCAATTCCGAGAATATTTCCTTACTAGCTTTTCTGAAACCAAAAACAACAGAAAACAAGAAACTGGCACTGCGACATCTTGTTAATAGGTTAGTCCTAGAAAATGTATAAAAATACCTCAAAGTGTAGACAAAACATAACAAAGTTGATACTAAACAAGCATGGAGCATCAAAAATTATAGATACGTTTACGAGTATCAAGCATCCCCAAGCTAAACTCCTGCTCGTCCTCGAGTAGGTAAGTGATAAAAGAATAATTTTTGAGGTGACATGCACCATCAAAATCTTGATCAAAATATTTGTTATGCATTGATAGCTGGGATCAAAGTACTCTAAACATGAGCATGAAAAATAAAGTTCTAACAATAAGACATAGCAACTATGTTGTAGCATGAAAAGGTACAAATAAAGATCATGCATAACAATGCATTGAAAGACATTTGTTTGTTTCACATATAGAAAATATAGCATAGTGGTATTCAGCTTGTCCCTCATGGAATAGCAAAACATAAATGCATAGGACACCTTCAAAGTTAATAAGGGTGACTAGATACAAATAGTTCAAGAACAAGCAATATCAACATTATGAATCAATCAATAATGTTTTGGGACAATGCACATAAAACTAAGAATGACAACTATGCTCACTTAATTGGTGCATAAAGATAGAAGATGGAGACTCAACATAAAAGTAAAAGAAAGGCCCTTCATAGAGGGAAGCAGGGATTTCAAGTTTCATAAAGAGCTTCCAAAAATTATGGTACTTATTAGCTTTCATCTCGCATTGCCCCTATCATAAGCATCTTGAAGTGATTAAGGTTACAGTGAAACAAATATGGAGTATATGCTTGACAAATCATAAGTTGGCAATCTCATGTCCCTTGAGTACGAGGGTCGTTCCTCATGCTACTCAACTTTAGTCACAAGCAAGTCCTTGTCATTGTAAGTATATGTGTATCATAGAGAACCGCCAATGGGGTACCCTTTGACCCATGACACAGGAGCTATCCCATATCAAAATTACAAGGCAACGGACAATGAGGATCTCAGCGATCTTTTTATATACCATGAACATGGTGATTCTTTTTTTCTGTATATTTTTTTCTGAAGATGCTCCATAGATTGCTAACTATGGTTATGCTGCAAGTTTCCACCATGATTAAGCATGGCTTAGGCTATCCGCCCAGGTGTTTCTCTAACACATATACATAACTCCATGAACTTACAAGCTCCCCTTTTATTTCACACCACCGACATCCGTAAACAAAAGATCATGATATCAACTGGCTAATATGTATAGGTGTTGAAAGCGTTCCCCATGACAGCATGTTTCTGCTAATTCCAAACTTATAAGTGCAGGCATATACAACATAGATGACACAATGGTTCAAGTTTATTAGGTGCAAGAAATAAAGTGTGCCATCAAGTTTGTGAGAGCTTTAATCACTAATTTTCACATAACAAGTTTAATTTGGAAGATAGATAAAAACATGAATATACTTGGAATGGTGTGACACACCATGCATAGGATTTTATAGTGGACTGTTTGGAATAACTTAGTTTCTTGGGAGTTGGATGCATGAGTAGATCTTACTTAGTACAAGTGGAGGCTAGCAAAAGACTAGGAGCGACTAATTAAGAGAGCAATAATGGCCATAATCATGCAGAGCGACAAAACATTATCAATCAAAGCATAAAGTGGTACCACAAGTCAAAAAATAAATGATCATAGAGGCTAAGGTGACTGGTTCATAGTCTTAACATGGTGTAAGCATGTGCCAAGTCAACCCAAATAAAGTATCAAAGGAGAATACCACAATATTATGCTTTTGTATGCTAAAACAACGCATGATTCTTTCAAGGCACATTAAGCAATCTCAATTATTTGGAAAAAGTCATGCTAAAGCAATAATCACTAAGAATAAGGTCAAATAAACATCTAGCATGACATGATAAAGTCTAAGCCACAGTCAAAACAATGCTCCTTTTGTACCACTTAAGCATGAAACTTTCTACTCCTTTCCAACACCAATCAACTTATTTGAAACAAAACATGAAAGCGGGGGTACAACTAGTTTATTCAATAAAACCAAACAAAACAAAAACTAAGATGCTCCAAGAACAACACAATAGTGCATGAAACAATAAAATGAAGTGTTCTGAAAGAAAACCTAAGATTTTTATTGATGAAGAAGGGGATGCCTTGGGCATCCCCAAGCTTTGAAGCTTGTACTTATTGAATATTTCTTAGGGTGACACGGGGTGGCATCCCCAAGCTTGAGCTCTTGTCCATTATTCATCTCATCGCATCGTTCTTTCCCTACACTTGAAAATTTTCCTTCATACAAAACCTCACACAATCTTTATTAGCAACATTAGTGTATTAAAGATAATAACCCATTGGGTTTAGTTTTAACACAAGTAAAACTTTCTTTAAAACACAAGCGACTATAGAAATTCCTCGTAAAAGATCAAGTGATCAGAGAGAACTCAAAAAGAAACCGATAAGAGGCAAATGCAAATAATGGCAGAAATCTGTCAAAACAGACCAACAGGTAGAAACCGATTTTTTCGAAGACCTTATGTTGCTCAAATAGAAAAGTGTTGAACTAACGAAAGTTATATAATAACCTGGGGCATAATCTCAGAAAATTACAGATCAATCCGACATAGAGGGATTTTCACGAAATTTTATAGTGAAGCACAAAAATCTGTTTCGGGACAGCAACTTCCCAAAATCTTACTTCTTTTTCATTGGAGGTTATTCTTGGAACAAAAATCACACAAAAAGGATTAGGAGAGGTTATTAAAGAATTAATAACTTCCAAGACTCAACAAAAGAAAAACCTAACGAAATTTGGGTTATCTCCCAATTAGTACTTTTCTTTAACGCCTTTAAGTTAGGCATAGAAAGCAAGAATCAAGTATTTTCAAATGAAGAAGCATTAACACCATGTTTCTTGCCCCTACCTTTATTGAGTGGGAATTGATATTTAATGGTGCCTTCCTTCATATCAATAATGGCACCAATAGTTCTAAGAAAAGGCCTTCCCAAAATAATAGGACAAGAAGCATTGCATTCAACATCCAAAACATAGAAATCAACAGGGACAAATGCATTTTTAACCATAATAAGAACATTCTTAATGCTCCCCAGAAATTTCTTTTTAGCATTATCATCAAGATGGACATCCATATAACAATCTTCCAATGGTGGAAAATCAAGCATTTCATAAATTTTTCTAGGCATAATAGAGACACTAGAACCAAGGTCACATAAAGCTTTGAGATCAAAATCATTCACTTTCATATTAATGATGGGTTCCCAACCATCTTATAATTTCCTAGGAATAGAAGCTTTATGTTTCACTTTTTCTTCCTTAATTTTCATGAGAGCATCTATAATGTGTTTTGTAAAAGCCATATTCATAGCACTAGCATTAGGACTTCTAGCAAGATTTTGTCGGAACATAATTACTTCAGAAATATTACAACCATCAAGATCAAAATCAAACTTAGCATCCAAGGTAGTAGAACTATTGTTTCCCATATTTTGAAAATTTTCAGCATTCTTGTTGGGTTTAGGCATTGTTGCAAAAGGAGTGGGGACTTCTTGTGGTTTGCTAGCATCAACATTGGTGGTGGTAATCGTACAAATACTACTATTTCTAGCAATTTCATCTTCTCTCTCCCACTTAGCATGCAATTTAGCTATCAGTCTAACATTTTCATCAATTCTAACTTGTATGGCATGAGCAGTAGCAAAGGCATTTTCCATGGTTTCAGGTTTAGCAGCCATTTTATTAATCAAAGAGGATTGTGCTTCAGACAAAGATGATTTTTTTCAACATTCAAAAGCTTTTCCTCCAAAGTTTTGTTGAAAGTAGTTTGTTTACTAATGAAGTCTTTAAGCGTGAAATCAAGTTTAGAGGGAGCACTTCTATTGTTGTTGTAGGAATTTCCATAAGCATTACCATTATTGGGAGTATATGGTCAATAATTATTATTACCAAAATTATTCCTGTAGGCATTGTTGCTAAAATTGTTATTTCTAATGAAGTTCACATCAACTTTCTCTTCTTGAGCAACCAAAGAGGCTAAAGGAACATTATTTGGATCAATATGAGCCTTTCCATTAACAAGCATAGACATAATAACATTGATTTTATCACTGAAGGAGGAGGTTTCTTCAAAAGAATTTACCTTATTACCTTGTGGAGCTCTCTTAGTGTGCCATTCAGAGTAGTTAACCATCATATTGTCAAGGAGCTTTGTTGCTGCACCCAAAGTAATGGTCATAAAGGTACCTCCAGCAGCAGAATCCAACAGATTTCTTGAAGAGAAATTCAATCCTGCATAAAAAGTTTGGATAATCATCAAAGCAGTCAGTCCATGAGTGGGACAATTCTTTACCAAAGATTTCATTCTTTCCCAAGCTTGAGCAACAGGTTCATTATCAAGTTGTTTAAATTTCATTATTTCAATTCTCATAGATATAATGTTAGCAGGAGGATAGTATTTTCCAATAAAAGCATCTTTGCATTTAGTCCAAGAATCAATACTATTTCTAGGCAAAGATAGCAACCATTCTTTAACTTTTCCTCTCAAGGAGAAAGGAAAAAATTTAAGCTTAATAATATATTCATGTACATCCTTATATTTTTGCATCTCACAAAGTTCAACAAAATTATTAAGGTGAGCAGCAGCAACATCAGAACTAGCACCAGAAAATTGCCCTTTCATAACAAGATTCAGCAAAGCAGGATTAATTTCATAAAAGGTAGCATCAGGAGTAGGTAGAGCAATAGGCGTGCAAAGGAAATCATTGTTGTTTGTGCTAGTGAAGTCATACAACTTGGTGTTTTCAGGAGTATTCATTTTTGCAAAAGTGAAGCAAGCTAACAGAAGTAGTAACTAATTTTTTTGTGTTTTTGATAAGAAAAAGCAAGCCAAACAAAACTATTTTTTTGTATTTTTGAAAAATAGAAACAATCAAAACAAAGCAAAATAAACTAAGCAAAAAAAACAAAGTAAAGACATTGGTTGTGAGAGAATCCCCTTGCGAGAATCTTCTTTCTCCCTGAAAGGTGACTGACGAGGAGGAAGAGATTGAAGCTGTCCTTAACTCCCTGGCAACATCGCCAGAAAATCTTGATGTGGCTCAGTTGACTGTAGAGCCTCATTGGGAGACCCGAAGAGCAAGGTGTGATGAGCACAACAGTAATTTTTCCCTCAGTTATGAAACCAAGGTTATCGAACTAGTAGGAGTAAGGAAACAACTCCAAGATGTTGCTAACCACTTGGAACCTGCACAACACAAACTCAAAACTTTGCCCCAACTTACAGTGAGGTTGTCAATCTCACTGGTTTGCTAAAAACAAAGGATTAAACGTATTGTGTGGAAGATAGTGATTGCTTGCAGAAAGTAAACAGTAATAGTAGATGGAATATCAATGATAAATATTGGACTGGGGTCCACAGTTCACTAGAAGTATTATCCTTAAGATAGATAGCATGTTGGGTGAACAAATTACAGCGGGGAAATTGACAGATTGAGAAAGCATAACAATGCATATACTAGACATCTTGAATCCTACAAGATTTGATTGGGCATTACAACATAATACATAGAACATAATCCAACTGCATCTATGACTAATAATCCACCTTAAGGTTATCATCTGAACCCCTTCCAGTATTAAGTTTCAAGCAACAGATAATTGCATTAAGCAATGTGTGTAAAGTAAACAATACAATTGTTCCACGAACAAAGTATTATGTTTTATCCCTAGTAGAAACATCACATCTACAATCTTAGATATTTCGGTCACTTCCCTAGATTAGTAGAGGCATGAACCTATCGAGCATAAATACTCCCTCTTGGAGTTGCAAGCATCTACTTGGCCAAGATAGCTACTAACAACGGAGAGCATGCAAGATCACAAATAACATAGACATGATAGAATCAATAATAAATTTGACATAGTATCTCAATATCCATCGGATCCCCGCAAACATAACATGTATGATTACAAATAGATGATATTGATCATGATCGGAGCTCACAAGATCTAAACATGATAGCACAAAGGAGGAGAAACAACCATCTAGCTACTGTATGGACCCATAGTCCAAGGGTGAACTACTCACACATCACTCCGGAGACTGGCATGGTGATGAAGAAGGCCTCCGGGATGACCTCTCCTCTTCGGTAGGGTGTCAGGAAGAGCTTCAGATCCCCCTGATCTACGGACGATGGTGGCGGCGGCTACAGACTATTTCGTGGAGATTTGATCGGGTACTTAGGGTTTCTACATCAGGTGATTTTATAGGTGAAGGGGCAAGGTTGATGGATTTCGAGGGGCCCACATGGTGGGCGCGCTTCAGGGCCGCCTAGGTGTGGTGGCCACCGTGGCCCGCCTCGCCGCCCTTTTGACTCTATCTTCACTCCGGTAAATATTGACTTTGGCTTTTGTCCCGTCCAATTCCGAGAATATTTCCTTACTAGCTTTTCTGAAACAAAAACATCAGAAAACACACAACTGGCACTGCGGCATCTTCTTAATACGTTAGTCCTAGAAAATGTATAAAAATACCTCAAAGTGTAGACAAAACATAACAAAGTTGATACTAAACAATCACGGAGCATCAAAAATTATAGATACATTTACGATGTATCAACGCTGTACACCGGCTTCAGGTAGTGGGGTAGTTATGCTTGGAGAGTGATAGTACCTTACTCAGGTAGTATACAGGGCGTTGTACCGGCCTTTCCTCCTTCTGGCCTTTTAATCACAAGCACAACACTAGCAACCCGGTTGGTGGCCGCAATGTACATCAGCATTGGCTCCTTTATAGCCGGGGCCACCAAGATTGGCGGGAAGGTGAGCATACACTTGAGGTCACAAAATGCCTCGTCTGCCTGGGGCGTCGAGATAAACTTGTCCGTCTTCTTCATGAGTTGATGCAGAGGCAAGGCCTTCTCGCCCAGCCGAATAACGAACAGACTAAGCGAGGCCAAACATCCGGTTAACTTCTACACGTCGAGCAAGTTCTACGGTAGCTCCATGCGCTCGGTCGCTCCTATCTTCTCCGAGTTTGCCTTGATTCCCTGTTCTGAGACGAGAAAACCGAGGATCTTGCCGGTTGGGACACCAAAACCACATTTCTCTGGGTTCATCTTGATCCGGTTACGAGGTTGTCGAATATCTCGGTCTTCGGCGCGCTTCGAGAAGCAAAAGGCCGCTCTTTGGTCTTGATGACAACGCCGTGGCATGTACGCTGGTAATGCCAAGCCTGCAGCAACGGCGCCTTCATTTGCCGCATGGCTGGTAGCGCGCCAGTCGCCAGTGCCCCTCGCGCTAAACCAAAAGGCGGGCGAAAGAAGAAAGCCCCATACGCAAATATTTATTACTAATTTCCATACTTAAGCATTTCAGATGCAATGTAGGTCAGCCTCTCTTTTTCAAACCAAAAGCATGGCGGCGAAGAAGTATTCCATACGGGGTTATGAATGATGTCTTTATTTGATCGGTTACATTGAGCTTGATCTGGTGATAGCCTGAGTAGGCGTCCAGAAAAGACAACAAGTCGTAGCCGGCCGTGGAGTCGATGACCTGATCTATCCGCAGAAGAGCAAAAGGATTTTGGGGAAGGCCTTGTTGAGACTGGTGTAGTCCATTCACATGCGCCATGTCCTGTTCTTCTTCAGTACCAACATCGGGTTTGCCAGCCATTCCGGGTGGAACACTTCCATGATGAAGCCGGCTGCAAGCAGCTGTGTGATCTCCTCACCAATGGTTCTTCTTTTTTATTCTGCGAAGCATCGTAATGATTGTTTGACTGACTTCGCGTTCGGTCAAACATTAAGGGAGTGCTCGGCGAGTTCCCTCGGGACACCTGGCATGTCTTTGGGGCACCATGCAAAAATTTCTCGATTCTCTCGGAGGAAGTTGACGAGCGCGCTTTCCTATTTGTTGTCCAGGCCGTCTCTGACCAGGACGAACTTGCTTCGGTCAGCCTCGTTGAGAAGGATCTTCTTTGTGCCCTTGGACGGTTTGAACTATGACTCGTCGGCTGCCTTGGGCTCTCCAACCGGTATGTCAACCTGCAGGACTGCCACATTCTACGTTATGACGCGCTTTTCTTCTGCGATGATCATGGCTTCGGCTAGCTTGGAGCCATCTGTGGCGCACTCGATCGATCGCTTGTAGCAACCGTCGAGGGTGATCACTCCTTTTGGACCTGGCAGCTTCATCTTGAGGTACGCGTAATGCATAACAACCAAGAACTTGGTGAGAGCTAGGCGCCAGAGTATGGCGTGGTAGGTGCTAGAAAGGTTGACCACCTCGAACCAGATCAGCTCGCGACGGAAGTTGTTCTTGGTGCCGAAGATGACATCCAGTCGGATCTTGCCGATTGGCCAGTGCGATGGACCCGTGACCGCCCCATGGAAGGAGGTTCTTGAGGGCTGAAGTTGAGACTCGCTGATTCCGAGCCGCTCGAGGCTGCTGTGGTATAGGAGGTTGATGTTGCTGCCTCCATCGATGAGGACACGAGAGAAACAGCACAAGTGCTTCTTGGATATGATGGTGGGGTCCATAACTAGCACATAGCTATCGGGGATTGGCAACTGTAAGATCCCTCCTTTGTAAAGGAAAAGGATCCCTGTGATTGCAATGCTAGTCCCTGGATCATTGCTAGCATCCATAGTTTAAGATGAAGTACACAGATACAAAGGTCATTTATTACATCCATTCCAGAGATAAACATAGTCTTTACAACTCAAGGCCACATGCCTATTACAAGAGTTTGAATAAGAAAATAAATATAAGTCTTCATCTTCATGTGCCACAGGCAAACATGTTGAGTGTAGACTCATGACACCTAATCCTCATCAGAGTAACCTGCAACATCACAAGTTACAGCCACAGTGGGTTAATACTTTGGAATAGTATTGGAAAGTGATACCTTAGTATATTTTAAGTGGACTAGATACTATATGCAAATTTGGCTAAGTGTAGCTTGGCTTGCTTTGCTCAAAATAGGTTTTGCCTATTAGTTGAAATCACTAAGTTTTTCTTTGTCAAAACTTTTCCCAAGGAACCACCAATAGACATTGAGGTCCTTCACCCTTGTTCACCCACAATTTTTTACTTAGAAGTTGGAATGATGAGATTCTTGATAGCTTCCATGCCTTGATGCTCAGGTTGTCCATTGCCATGGACTTGGCTAAGTACTTAGATTTTTCCATATGCAGAGGTTGTGCACTTTCCCCACCAGACTTGGTTTCCCAAGACAGGACCTTTCAGAAGCCTTTCCTTAGACCAAATGGACGCGCTCCAACCTATCATTCCCACTACCACCAACTGTCCAAATGGCTAAGTTCTAGCAACTTATGTGATCCAGGCAGAGCCCATATTGCCAAGTGGCTGCACTAGAAGCTTCTCAACACTTGGCCTCTAAAATCCCTTTGTTTCTGGGTGGCTTTCCACAAGTGAGATACACAAGGTAAACCATAGCCATGGGCCTTGTGTAACCACTCAACCAAAAACCACCAATCAAGTCCCTTTCCACCCAGGTGATTCATTGACTTAGTTGTTTTATTAAGAAAAACATAAGTCCAAAGACTTAGGAATATTTTCATCACAGCATGTATATTTCACCAACCCTTGTTTGCTACTAGCTAGGCTAAGCATGGCATATATAGTACTTAACTTAGAAATTTCCTAGCAATTCTACAACTACTTAGGATTTCCCAACATGGCATTTGGTAAAATAGTAACATGCAAGACTTAGCAAAATATTTCTAATGCTTGTATAAAAAATTATAGGGATAGAAATATTCATGAAGTACCACTTGCCTTGGTAGTTGGGAGAGTAGAACTCTTCACAATCACAATCACTAGCACCAAAGTCTACACAAAGAATGGTAGCAACAAATTACACACAACATATACAACAAACAAAAATACATATGCATGCATGCAAAAAATGCTAAGTGATGATTTTTAAAACTCAACCAAGAAAGTGCATAGTACTGAATCATAAACAAGTCAAAAACTTGCTAAACCAAGTTTATTTGACACTAAAACAATTTCCTAAACAATTCATATGTTCGAAATAGTCCTAAACAAGTTTCTGCAAATAAAATCATTTTAACAGAAGCTAAACATTAAACACATTGCATAAACAGAAAGGGCTTGTTCTCCTGATTCCAACGGTATAAAATTTGCCAAAATCTAACGTGGGAATCAAAAGTTATAGCTAAATCAAATTTGGATATAAATCTGATTCAAATTCTGTTTTTAAACAAAACCCTAGCCACGCGGCGCTATCCTATTGGCTGGTACCGATTCGCTCAGGATCAAGCTTCCGCGCCGTCGGATCAAGTCAGATCCAACGCGCCAGATTCAAAGAAAACAATTCGCTCAGATCTAATCTAATCCGCAAGATCTACATCCAACGACTGCTGTTGCTTCGACCATAGACTAGCAGCGCTAGCGGCGGCGATCGGGCGGTGGCGGCTTCTGGCGCGGTGCATGCTCTAGGTCGTCCGGGAAGGGGAGAGGGTGCTTACCAGAACCACAGGGACGAGGTGAAGCTCAACGTGGCGGTGGCTTGACAAGGGTGCTCGGAGTCGTCGGGGATTCCTCGCCGGAGTTCATGGACGCGTCGGGTACGGCTGCTGGTCGACGTTGGCGAGGTTCTGCGTTGCGCTAAGTCAAAAGGAGGGCACCGTTAGATGCGCAAGACGATGGGGATCCTAGGCGTATCAGACAGAGGGCAAGGGGCGGCTGGTACTTACGGGGAGAGGTCGCCGGAGTTCGTGCAGAGAGCGGCGGCGCTCGGTTGAAGTCATTGCCGAGGCTACAGACCATGCGAGAACAAACGGGGTGTGTCAGTAGATGCGTAAGGAGTTGTTGAGCTTGATAGCATGAGTCATGGACAGAGGGGGACACGGTGCTCACCGGAATTCGTCGGCGAGGTCGTCGGAACAGCGGCAGCGTCGAGCGAGTTGTGAGCAGCCTGGTGGCGTGGAGAGGAAATTGGGTGAGGGGAAATGGCCGCGAGAGGGAGGGGCTTAAGTAGGCAGAGGCTCGATAAGCAACGCTCAGTGATTCAATGCCAATTACACTGCGGAATCAACGCAGCAACGGCCAGCGGCGGTGTTCGTGCGCGGAAATTTGGGGAAGACGATGACGACGTGGATGGGGCCTGCTTGTCAGCGAATAGAGCAGAGAGGGAGTGGGGTCCGAGCGTCAGTGTCTCCGTGGGTGTGTCTGCGCGTGCGAGAGAGAGAGGGAGGACCCGGGTGGGCTAGCTGGGCTGGTTTCACTGTTGGGCCCAAAGTCTGGCGCCGGCCCTTTTCTTTTTCTTTATTCTTTTTCTATTTCTGATTTGATTTTCTGGATTGATTTTCAAATGATTTTCAAAAGCTTTTGAATTCAAACTTTTTCCAGAGTTTTTGCAGTGTGCAACAGTCACAATTCTAGGCATAAAACCATGTGGTCACTTTGAGTTGGCTTGGTCATTTTTGGAAAGACAAAATAACAGTGGCATTGCACTTGGTTTGCAAAGGTTTGAAAATGGTTTTGAAACCATTTTTATTTTATAAAAATTTGTTCAAACTCTACACTCAAACCAATCAACAAGGAAGCAAACAAACTTGGTTTTAAAACACTAAGCTCTCAAATGAGGATGGTCATTTGATTTAAGTTTGCTCACATAAAATGATAGCACTATGTGCTTCTGTTTTCTTGAATTTGGTTTGAAATTGATCTCAAAACTATATGCATGCATGAATGATATGCAAACTTTGAAATCATGATTTTAGGGATGTTACAAGTCTAACCCCCTTAAGGTGAATCTTGCCCTCGAGATTCGGATTGGCTAGCAAATAGGTGAGGGTGGTATTTCCGAAGATCATCTTCTCTTTCCCATGTTGCTTCCTCTTCGGAATGATGATTCCACTGCACTTTGCAAAACTTGATAGTCTTAGTCCTTGTGACTCTTTCTGCAGTCTCAAGAATCTTGATAGGTTTCTCTTCATAAGTGAGATCACTTTCTAGTTGAACCTCCTCCAAAGGTATAGTATCCTTCAAAGAAGTTTCTTCCATTTCTGGATGACATTTCTTAAGCTGACTCACATGAAACACATTATGAACTGCTGACAAAGATTCTGGCAGTTTAATTTCATAGGCAACTTCTCCTTTGCGACTTAGAATCTTGAATGGCCCAACATATCTTGGTGCCAATTTTCCTTTGACTCCAAATCTTTTCACTCCACGAAGTGGGGACACTCTAAGATAAGCTCTATCACCGACTTCATAGGTGACCTCTCTACGCTTAGGATCTGCGTAGCTTTTCTGTCGGGACTGTGCTATCTTCAACCTGTCCTTAACCAATTTGACCTTCTCTTCGGCTTCTTTGATAAGATCTGGTCCGAATAAACTTCTTTCTCCCACACCATTCCATAACAATGGGGTGGTACACTTTCTTCCGTAGAGAAACTCAAATGGTGCCATCTCAATGCTGGCTTGATAGCTGTTGTTATAAGAAAATTCTGCGTAAGGCAGACTTTCATCCCAACTGGCTCCATAGTCTAAGGCACACGCCCTCAACATGTCTTCAAGAATCTGATTAGTTCTTTCTGTTTGTCCATCGGTTTGAGGATGAAAAGCAGTACTGAATTCCAACCTCGTTCCCAATGATTCATGTAGCTGTCTCCAAAAATGGGAAGTGAATTGGGTTCCCCTATCAGACACAATACTCTTGGGCACTCCATGTAGACACACAATTCTACTCATGTATATTTTGGCTAACTTAGCACTTGTGTAGGTTGTCTTCACGGGTATGAAATGAGCCACTTTAGTTAGGCGATCCACTACTACCCATATGGAATCATACCCTGACCTGGTCCTTGGTAATCCGGTAATGAAATCCATACCAATCTTGTCCCACTTCCAATCAGGAATAGGTAGTGGTTGAAGCAAACCTGCTGGTTTCTGATGCTCCGCTTTCACTCTACTACACACATCACACAGAGCAATATGTTCGGTGATGTCCTTCTTGAGATTATTCCACCAAAATCTTTCTTTCATGTCCATGTACATTTTGGTGTTACCCGGGTGAATAGAATACGGAGAGTTGTGTGCTTCTTGCAAAATCAGTTTCCGCAACTCCGGGTCTTGTGGAACACAGATACGTTTCCCATGCCATAAAGTACCTGCGTCTTCATGGAAATCTTTGGCTTTTCCTTTGCCAATCTTTTCCTTAATCTCTTCAATTTCCTTATCGGTCTTGGCTTCTCTGATCTTGTCCAACAAAGTGGGTTGAACATCCAAAGACATGAGATGTCCTTCAGGCACAATCTCCAATCTGAGTTTTCTAAATTGGGTACACAGATCATCTGGCAATTCTCCTTTGGTAAGGCCATTCACAAAAACCTTACGGCTTAGAGCATCTGCTACAACATTTGCTTTACCGGGGTGGTATTGCAAACTTAAGTCATAGTCTTTGATAAGTTCTAGCCATCTTCTTTGTCTCATATTAATTTCCTTTTGGGTGAAGATATACTTCAAACTTTTGTGATCTGTGAACACTTCACATCGTTTTCCCAAAAGATAGTGTCTCCATGTTTTTAGTGCATGGACAACAGAGGCTAACTCTAAATCATGAGTAGGATAGTTCACTTCATGAGTTTTGAGTTGTCTCGAGGCATAAGCCACAACTTTACCGTCTTGCATAAGTACTGCACCCAAACCTTGATGGGATGCATCACAATATACTTGGAAATCTTTTTCCAATCTGATACAAGACGGGTCACTGTCACAAGTCTCTTCTTAAACTCCTGAAATCTGAGTTCACAACCTTCAGACCAAGCAAACTTCTTGTCTTTCTTTAACAATTCAGTCATGGGCTTAGCTACCTTAGAGAAATTCTCAATAAACCTTCTGTAGTAACCTGCTAAGCCAAGGAAACTACGAACTTCTTTCATGGACTTGGGAGATTCCCATTCAGTCACAGCTGAAACGTTAGCAGGATCAACTGCTACACCATCCTTTGTCATAACATGACCAAGAAATCCAACTTCCTCCAACCAGAACTCACACTTGCTGAATTTGGCATAAAGTTTATGCTCCCGTAACTTCTCAAGTATCAAACGCAAATGTCCTTCATGCTCTTCTTTGCTCTTGGAGTAGACTAAGATGTCATCGATGAAAACGACAACAAATTTGTCAAGGAATTCCATGAACACCTTGTTCATCATATTCATGAAGTATGCTGGAGCATTTGTCAAGCGAAAAGGCATTACGGTGTACTCATACAATCCATACCTTGTAGTGAATGCTGTTTTGGGTATGTCTTGTTCTCTTATCTTGAGTTGAAAATAGCCTGACCTTAGATCAATCTTTGAGAACACACATGCTCCTTCTAGCTGATCAAACAAGTCATTGATTCTAGGCAAAGGATATTTATTCTTGATAGTTACCTCGTTGAGTGAACGGTAATCTATGCATAACCTTTGACTTCTATCTTTCTTTTCCACGAACAAAACTGGGGATCCCCAAGATGAAGAACTTGGTTGAATAAATCCTTTCTGCAACTGTTCTCCAAGTTGCTTCTTGAGCTCTTTCAGTTCATCAACTGACATTTTATACGGTCTCTTTGCTATTGGTCCAGACCCTGGTACCAAATCTATCAGAAACTCCACATCTCTATCTGGTGGCATTCCCGGTAATTCTTCTGGAAACACATCTGGATACTCACTCACAATTGGCACACTGTCCATGCTAACCCCCTTAAGAGAATTTAGCTTACTTCCTTTAGATTCAAAGTTGGACTTGAATTTAATTCGCTTTCTTTCCGGGGTTGTGAGTGCAACAGTACGATTAGCACAATCCAGTACTCCTTCATACTTACCCATCCAATCCATTCCCAATATTACGTCCAGTCCTTGGGAATCTAGGATTATCAGACTCACTGGAAATTTATGTTTTCCAAACTCTATTACTAGATCCCGGCATCCAAGACTTACTATCATATCTCCACCCGGAGAACTAACTTTTATTGGACACCCAATGTTTTCAGTTGGAAAACCATTTCTATCAACAAATGCTTTTGATATGAATGAATGCGATGCTCCAGTATCAAAAAGAATAAATGCTGGAATAGAATTGAGTCTGAACTTACCAGCAACAGCATCAGGCTCCTTATAGACCTCCTCCACACTGATGTGGTTCACATGTCCTTTCTGGAAAGGATTGGGCTTGATAGGTCCTTCAACTTTCTTTTCTGGACATTCATTTGCATAATGCCCCATCTTCTTGCATTTGAAGCATTCAACCTAACTGATGTCTCTCTTAACAGGCTGACTTCCACTTCCACTTCCATTACCACTATGGTGGTTCTTATGTCCACTCTTGTGGTTCTTGTACTTGTCATTGTCATGACTACGGTGATGCTTGTTGTCATGACGGTTGTGGTTGTGGTGCTTGTTGAATTTCCCATGCTTGTGGGATCCTAAGCTTCCGTTGTCATCATAGTGAGATCGTTTGTGAGACGATCCCGAGCTGTGCTTGTCGGAGTGCTTTCTCTTTCTACTCTCGACTTGCTTAATTTTGTTCTCCAATATTGCAGCTTTGTCACAGAGCGACTGATATGTGGGAACATATTCCATAGCCAACTGCAGATTCAGCTCATCATTCAAGCCTTCAAGAAATTTTTCCTTTCTCTTGGCATCAGTGTCCACTTCATCCGGTGCATAACGCGCCAGATTGTTGAACTCCTCAATATATTCAGCCACGCTGCGGTGGCGCTGCTTCAGATTGTGGAACTCTTTCTTTTTCAGACTCATCACTCCTGATGAGATATGAGCAGTGCGAAAGCCATCCTCAAAGATAGCCCATGTCACTTCATCTATGGGAGTGGTGATCTGGAAGTTGTCCCACCAAGTGGCGGCTGGCCCTTCCAGCAGATGTGCTGCAAATCTGACTTTTTCAGCATCCGTACAGCCCACGGTTACCAAGTCCTTGTTTATTGAGCATAGCCAATCATTGGCCACCATGGGATCAGTCGTCCCTGAGAACTTAGCTGGCCTCAATCTCAAGAACCTGGTGAGCATATCAAAACCCGGTGGGTTGTTGTTGTTGTTATTGTTGTTGTTGTTGTTTTGGTTCTGGATGAACGTCGTCATCATCTGCATTAGCTGAGTTTGAGCAGTCATCATTTGTTGCATTTCTGGAGTGATGTTGTTGTTGTTGGGGTTGGGGTTTGCACGACGGGGAGGCATCTATGGTTTGTTCAAATAGAGATAAGAATGAGATACCCATAGATGCTTTCATGCACATTACATCACATAAGCAAACACAAGAATGCAACACAAAGATAAAGGTTCAACAACAAAATAACAAGTTCACAAAGTAATACACACAAGTAGCAAGCCATCCACATGTCGGATGGTCCAATAACAAGTTCTCAAATAACAAGTATGATAACGAAAGATAAACGAGTAGTCAAGTCTACTCATCAGCATCAATCTCCTCCTCGACAAAGGTAAGACCTGCGTTCCCCATCGCGGTCTTGTTCTCCTCGATGCTAGTGGTCAAGGTCTCTATCTTGGCCTTGAGAGCCCTCTTCTGGGAACGAAACCTCTCAATCACTGTCTGCTGCTGCTCTAGCTCGAAGTCCTTGGACTGCAGTTCTTCAGTCATGTCCCAGATCTTCTTGTTCCTATCCTGGACACGCTTCTCCTGACTCTTGAACTTCCTGTCCTGGGTCTCAAACTTCGCCTCCATTTCCTTGACTATCTTGTCTTGCTACGCGAAGAGCTTGTCCTTCTCGCGAAGCTGCACCTGGAGCTCGTCATTACTGAGCATGACATTGGTCCTGTCCGTGTCCACGTGCCTAATGAGAGACTCTAAGTCCTAGAGGTACAGGCGTATCGGCTCTGTTGCATCCCTCGAATCGTCCTCGAAGTCGATGGACTCTCCATCCTCATCACGTCTTCCGAAGACGTGGAAGTGGGTACCTCTAACCTGTCGGGAGTGTCGCCCTAGCAGACGTCCTATCAGATCCTGCATAACTACCTCCATGCCTCTCTCCCTGTCATCGTGCATGAGCTTGAAGACGATGGCCTCCGTAGTAGGCTCTATCTGGCGTCCGGGCTGGTTCACCTTGAAGCCCCAGAGATCCTTCCTCTCAAACTTGGTGAGGGGATGCACCATGATGGTGGGAAGAGGGAGATTGAGCAAAGTAGTAAGCTCAACGATACGAGGACCAAAGCGGGTAACCTGGAACTCCTCAACAGTGCTGATGGTAATAGGCATCTATTTATAAGATAGAAAAGTTAGAACAACACAATTCAAGATAAAACAAAAGTCAAAACATCACATACATAACCTTGGAAAGCAAAACACACAAGTCATGCATACATGAAACCATTACATAAACCAAGGTTCAATCTTATTTTTAAGAAACATTTTGGAAAATAGGGTGTTAGGTGGTGGTCCAACTAACGAAGTACGTTCACAATCCTATCTCACTGGATCTATTGGCTAACACAATGTTTCTAGAAGCAATCAGCCTATCTTGCTCACATGATTCCATCACTAAGTCTATAATGTCTCCTCTTAAGGTCTGGTCGGTAGCTTCCAAATCTTGGGTATGTTACTTCTCTTTCCTTAGATCATTTTGGAGGTTGAGCATTCTGCACTTGACTCTGTCACCAAGTTCTTTGATGGTCTTCCAAGCTGCATCCCTTGCTGATTCAAAGAATGTAGGGTGCACCACTGAATTGGTGAACATGCAGAATCTTTTTTCCTGATGGTTGTCTTCCTTGTTTTTATACAAGTGAAGTTGCACCCACCAGTATTCCACTTCTTCATCCATCACTGGAAAACCTTTGTACACAGATGCACCTTGTATCTCTAATGCAACCATGAGGTCCTTGAGAGCCTTGGGAAATTCTGTCTCACACTCCAAAGTCATTGTCATGAGTGGTCCTTTCCTCACGGCTTCGTTGATGGAGTTCATCTACAAATAGAGATGAGAGAGAAGATTAGAAAAGTTTACGAGAAGAATAGACAAGTGTAGAAGTTGAAAATTTTTCCTTAGTGGTTTCCAATCCTAGGGTCATAATCCTACAGGCAACCTGGCTCTGATACCATCTGTAAGATCCCTCCTTTGTAAAGGAAAAGGATCCCTGTGATTGCAATGCTAGTCCCTGGATCATTGCTAGCATCCACAGTTTAAGATGAAGTACACAGATACAAAGGTCATTTATTACATCCATTCCAGAGATAAACATAGTCTTTACAACTCAAGGCCATAGGCCTATTACAAGAGTTTGAATAAGAAAATAAATATAAGTCTTCATCTTCATGTGCCACAGGCAAACATGTTGAGTGTAGACTCATGACACCTAATCCTCATCAGAGTAACCTGCAACATCACAAGTTACACCCACAGTGGGTCAATACTTTGGAATAGTATTGGCAAGTGATACCTTAGTATATTTTAAGTGGACTAGATACTATATGCAAATTTGGCTAAGTGTAGCTTGGCTTGCTTTGCTCAAAATAGGTTTTGCCTATTAGTTGAAATCACTAAGTTTTTCTTTGTCAAAACTTTTCCCAAGGAACCACCAATAGACATTGAGGTCCTTCACCCTTGTTCACCCACAATTTTTTACTTAGAAGTTGGAATGATGAGATTCTTGATAGCTTCCATGCCTTGATGCTCAGGTTGTCCATTGCCATGGACTTGGCTAAGTACTTAGATTTTTCCATATGCAGAGGTTGTGCACTTTCCCCACCAGACTTGGTTTCCCAAGACAGGACCTTTCAGAATCCTTTCCTTAGACCAAATGGACACGCTCCAACCTATCATTCCCACTACCACCAACTGTCCATATGGCTAAGTTCTAGCAACTTATGTGATCCAGGCAGAGCCCATATTGCCAAGTGGCTGCCCTAGAAGCTTCTCAACACTTGGCCTCTAAAATCCCTTTGTTCCTGGGTGGCTTTCCACAAGTGAGATACACAAGGTAAACCATAGCCATGGGCCTTGTGTAACCACTCAACCAAAAACCACCAATCAAGTCCCTTTCCACCCAGGTGATTCATTGACTTAGTTGTTTTATTAAGAAAAACATAAGTCCAAAGACTTAGGAATATTTTCATCACAGCATGTATATTTCACCAACCCTTGTTTGCTACTAGCTAGGCTAAGCATGGCATAGATAGTACTTAACTTAGAAATTTCCTAGCAATTCTACAACTACTTAGGATTTCCCAACATGGCATTTGGTAAAATAGTAACATGCAAGACTTAGCAAAATATTTCTAATGCTTGTATAAAAAATTATAGGGATAGAAATATTCATGAAGTACCACTTGCCTTGGTAGTTGGGAGAGTAGCACTCTTCACAATCACAATCACTAGCACCAAAGTCTACACAAAGAATGGTAGCAACAAATTACACACAACATATACAACAAACAAAAATACATATGCATCCATGCAAAAAATGCTAAGTGATGATTTTTAAAACTCAACCAAGCAAGTGCATAGTACTGAATCATAACCAAGTCAAAAACTTGCTAAACCAAGTTTATTTGACACTAAAACAATTTCCTAAACAATTCATATGTTCAAAATAGTCCTAAACAAGTTTCTGCAAATAAAATCATTTTAACAGAAGCTAAACATTAAACACATTGCATAAACAGAAAGGGCTTGTTCTCCTTATTCCAACGGTATAAAATTTGCCAAAATCTAACGTGGGAATCAAAAGTTATAGCTAAATCAAATTTGGATATAAATTTGATTCAAATTCTGTTTTTAAACAAAACCCTAGCCACGCGGCGCTATCCTATTGGCTGGTACTGATTCGTTCAGGATCAAGCTTCCGCGCCATCAGATCAAGTCAGATACAACGCGCCAGATTCAAAGAAAACGATTCGCTCAGATATAATCTAATCCGCAAGATCTACATCCAACGGCTGCTGTTGCTTCGCCCATAGACTAGCGGCGCTAGCGGCGGCGACTGGCGGCGGCGCGTCTGTCAGTGGCGGCGCTAGCGTTCTAGGTCGTTCGGGGAGGGGAGAGGGTGCTTACCAGAACCGCAGGGACGAGGTGAAGCTCAACGTGGCGGTGGCTTGGCAAGGGGTGCTCGGAGTCGTCGGGGATTCCTCGCCGGAGTTCGTGGACGCGTCGGCTGCCGCTGTCGATGTTGGCAGGTTCGCGTCGCTAAGTCAAAAGGAGGGCACCGTTAGATGCGCAAGATGATGGGGATCCTAGGCGTATCAGACAGAGGGCAAGGGGCGGCTGGTACTTACGGGGAGAGGTCGCCGGAGTTCGTGCAGAGAGCGGCGATGCTCGGTTGAAGTCGCTGCCGAGGCTACAGACCATGCGAGAACAAACGGGGTGTGTCAGTAGATGCGCAAGGAGTTGCTCAGCTTGATAGCATGAGTCATGGACAGAGGGGGACACGGTGCTCACCGAAATTCATCGGCGAGGTCGTCGGAACAGCGGCAGCGTCGAGCGAGTTGTGAGCAGCCTGGTGGCGTGGAGAGGAAATTGGGTGAGGGGAAATGGCCGCGAGAGGGAGGGGCTTAAGTAGGCAGAGGCTCGACAAGAAACGCTCAGTGATTCAATGCCAATTACACCGCGGAATCAACGCAGCAACGGCCAGCGGCAGTGTTCGTGCGCGGAAATTTGGGGAAGACGATGACGGCGTGGATGGGGCCCGCTTGTCAGCGAATAGAGCAGAGAGGGAGTGGGGTCCGAGCGTCAGTGTCTCCATGGGTGTGTCTGCGCGTGCGAGAGAGAGAGGGAGGACCTGGGTGGGCTAGCTGGGCTGGTTTCACTGTTGGGCCCAAAGTCTGGCGCCGGCCCTTTTCTTTTTCTTTATTCTTTTTCTATTTCTGATTTGATTTTCTGGATTGATTTTCAAATGATTTTCAAAAGCTTTTGAATTCAAACTTTTTCCAGAGTTTTTTGCAGTGTGCAACAGTCACAATTCTAGGCATAAAACCATGTGGTCACTTTGAGTTGGCTTGGTCATTTTTGGAAAGACAAAATAACAGTGGCATTGCACTTGGTTTGCAAAGGTTTGAAAATGGTTTTGAAACCATTTTTATTTTATAAAAATTTGTTCAAACTCTACACTCAAACCAATCAACAAGGAAGCAAACAAACTTGGTTTTAAAACACTAAGCTCTCAAATGAGGATGGTCATTTGATTTAAGTTTGCTCACATAAAATGATAGCACTATGTGCTTCTGTTTTCTTGAATTTGGTTTGAAATTGATCTCAAAACTATATGCATGCATGAATGATATGCAAACTTTGAAATCATGATTTTAGGGATATTACAAGTCTAACCCCCTTAAGGTGAATCTTGCCCTCGAGATTCGGATTGGCTAGCAAATAGGTGAGGGTGGTCTTTCCGATGATCATCTTCTCTTTCCCATGTTGCTTCCTCTTCGGAATGATGATTCCACTGCACTTTGCAAAACTTGATAGTCTTAGTCCTTGTGACTCTTTCTGCAGTCTCAAGAATCTTGATAGGTTTCTCTTCATAAGTGAGATCACTTTCTAGTTGAACCTCCTCCAAAGGTATAGTATCCTTCAAAGAAGTTTCTTCCATTTCTGGATGACATTTCTTAAGCTGACTCACATGAAACACATTATGAACCGCTGACAAAGATTCTGGCAGTTCAATTTCATAGGCAACTTCTCCTTTGCGACTTAGAATCTTGAATGGCCCAACATATCTTGGTGCCAATTTTCCTTTAACTCCAAATCTTTTCACTCCACGAAGTGGGGACACTCTAAGATAAGCTTTATCACCGACTTTGTAGGTGACCTCTCTACGCTTAGGATCTGCGTAGCTTTTCTGTCGGGACTGTGCTATCTTCAACCTGTCCTTAACCAATTTGACCTTCTCTTCGGCTTCTTTGATAAGATCTGGTCCGAATAAACTTCTTTCTCCCACACCATTCCATAACAATGGGGTGGTACACTTTCTTCCGTAGAGAAACTCAAATGGTGCCATCTCAATGCTGGCTTGATAGCTATTGTTATAAGAAAATTCTGCGTAAGGCAGACTTTCATCCGAACTGGCTCCATAGTCTAAGGCACACGCCCTCAACATGTCTTCAAGAATCTGATTAGTTCTTTCTGTTTGTCCATCGGTTTGAGGATGAAAAGCAGTACTGAATTCCAACCTCGTTCCCAATGATTCATGTAGCTGTCTCCAAAAATGGGAAGTGAATTGGGTTCCCCTATCAGACACAATACTCTTGGGCACTCCATGTAGACACACAATTCTACTCATGTATATTTTGGCTAACTTAGCACTTGTGTAGGTTGTCTTCACGGGTATGAAATGAGCCACTTTAGTTAGGCGATCCACTACTACCCATATGGAATCATACCCTGACCTGGTCCTTGGTAATCCGGTAATGAAATCCATACCAATCTTGTCCCACTTCCAATCAGGAATAGGTAGTGGTTGAAGCAAACCTGCTGGTTTCTGATGCTCCGCTTTCACTCTACTACACACATCACACAGAGCAATATGTTCGGTGATGTCCTTCTTGAGATTATTCCACCAAAATCTTTCTTTCATGTCCATGTACATTTTGGTGTTACCCGGGTGAATAGAATACGGAGAGTTGTGTGCTTCTTGCAAAATCAGTTTCCGCAACTCCGGGTCTTGTGGAACACAGATACGTTTCCCATGCCATAAAGTACCCTGTTCGTCTTCATGGAAATCTTTGGCTTTTCCTTTGCCAATCTTTTCCTTAATCTCTTCAATTTCCTTATCAGTCTTCTGGGCTTCTCTGATCTTGTCCAACAAAGTGGGTTGAACATCCAAAGACATGAGATGTCCTTCAGGCACAATCTCCAATCTGAGTTTTCTAAATTGGGTACACAGATCATCTGGCAATTCTCCTTTGGTAAGGCCATTCACAAAAACCTTACGGCTTAGAGCATCTGCTACAACATTTGCTTTACCGGGGTGGTATTGCAAACTTAAGTCATAGTCTTTGATAAGTTCTAGCCATCTTCTTTGTCTCATATTAATTTCCTTTTGGGTGAAGATATACTTCAAACTTTTGTGATCTGTGAACACTTCACATCGTGTTCCCAAAAGATAGTGTCTCCATGTTTTTAGTGCATGGACAACAGAGGCTAACTCTAAATCATGAGTAGGATAGTTCACTTCATGAGTTTTGAGTTGTCTCGAGGCATAAGCCACAACTTTACCGTCTTGCATAAGTACTGCACCCAAACCTTGATGGGATGCATCACAATATACTTGGAAATCTTTTTCCAAATCTGGCAGACACAAGACTGGTGCTGTCACAAGTCTCTTCTTAAACTCCTGAAATCTGAGTTCACAACCTTCAGACCAAGCAAACTTCTTGTCTTTCTTTAACAATTCAGTCATGGGCTTAGCTACCTTAGAGAAATTCTCAATAAACCTTCTGTAGTAACCTGCTAAGCCAAGGAAACTACGAACTTCTTTCATGGACTTGGGAGATTCCCATTCAGTCACAGCTGAAACGTTAGCAGGATCAACTGCTACACCATCCTTTGTCATAACATGACCAAGAAATCCAACTTCCTCCAACCAGAACTCACACTTGCTGAATTTGGCATAAAGTTTATGCTCCCGTAACTTCTCAAGTATCAAACGCAAATGTCCTTCATGCTCTTCTTTGCTCTTGGAGTAGACTAAGATGTCATCGATGAAAACGACAACAAATTTGTCAAGGAATTCCATGAACACCTTGTTCATCATATTCATGAAGTATGCTGGAGCATTTGTCAAGCGAAAAGGCATTACGGTGTACTCATACAATCCATACCTTGTAGTGAATGCTGTTTTAGGTATGTCTTGTTCCCTTATCTTGAGTTGAAAATAGCCTGACCTTAGATCAATCTTTGAGAACACACATGCTCCTTCTAGCTGATCAAACAAGTCATTGATTCTAGGCAAAGGATATTTATTCTTGATAGTTACCTCGTTGAGTGAACGGTAATCTATGCATAACCTTTGACTTCTATCTTTCTTTTCCACGAACAAAACTGGGGCTCCCCAAGATGAAGAACTTGGTTGAATAAATCCTTTCTGCAACTGTTCTCCAAGTTGCTTCTTGAGCTCTTTCAGTTCATCAACTGACATTTTATACGGTCTCTTTGCTATTGGTCCAGACCCTGGTACCAAATCTATCAGAAACTCCACATCTCTATCTGGTGGCATTCCCGGTAATTCTTCTGGAAACACATCCGGATACTCACTCACAATTGGCACACTGTCCATGCTAACCCCCTTAAGAGAATTTAGCTTACTTCCTTTAGATTCAAAGTTGGACTTGAATTTAATCCGCTTTCTTTCCGGGGTTGTGAGTGCAACAGTACGATTAGCACAATCTAGTACTCCTTCATACTTGCCCATCCAATCCATTCCCAATATTACGTCCAGTCCTTGGGAATCTAGGATTATCAGACTCACTGGAAATTTATGTTTTCCAAACTCTATTACTAGATCCCGGCATCCAAGACTTACTATCATATCTCCACTCGGAGAACTAACTTTTATTGGACACCCAATGTTTTTAGTTGGAAACCCATTTCTATCAACAAATGCTTTTGATATGAATGAATGTGATGCTCCAGTATCAAAAAGAACAAATGCTAGAATAGAATTGAGTCTGAACTTACCAGCAACAGCATCAGGCTCCTCATAGACCTCCTCCACACTGATGTGGTTCACCTGTCCTTTCTGGAAAGGATTGGGCTTGATAGGTCCTTCAACTTTCTTTTCTGGACATTCATTTGCATAATGCCCCATCTTCTTGCATTTGAAGCATTCAACCTGACTGATATCTCTCTTAACAGGCTGACTTCCACTTCCACTTCCATTACCACTATGGTGGTTCTTATGTCCACTCTTGTGGTTCTTGTACTTGTCATTGTCATGACTACGGTGATGCTTGTTGTCATGACGGTTGTGGTTGTGGTGCTTGTTGAATTTCCCATGCTTGTGGGATCCTGAGCTTCCGCTGTCATCATAGTGAGATCGTTTGTGAGACGATCCCGAGCTGTGCTTGTCGGAGTGCTTTCTCTTTCTACTCTCGACTTGCTTCATTTTGTTCTCCAATATTGCAGCTTTGTCACAGAGCGACTGATATGTGGGAACATATGCCATAGCCAACTGCAGATTCAGCTCATCATTCAAGCCTTCAAGAAAATTTTCCTTTCTCTTGGCATCAGTGTCCACTTCATCCGGTGCATAACGCGCCAGATTGTTGAACTCCTCAATATATTCAGCCACGCTGCGGTGGCGCTGCTTCAGATTGTGGAACTCTTTCTTTTTCAGACTCATCACTCCTGATGAGATATGAGCAGTGCGAAAGCCATCCTCAAAGATAGCCCATGTCACTTCATCTATGGGAGTGGTGATCTGGAAGTTGTCCCACCAAGTGGCGGCTGGCCCTTCCAGCAGATGTGCTGCAAATCTGACTTTTTCAGCATCCGTACAGCCCACGGTTACCAAGTCCTTGTTTACTGAGCGTAGCCAATCATTGGCCACCATGGGATCAGTCGTCCCTAAGAACTTAGTTGGCCTCAATCTCAAGAACCTGGTGAGCATATCAAAACCCGGTGGGTTGTTGTTGTTGTTGTTGTTATTGTTGTTATTGTTGTTGTTATTGTTGTTTTTGTTGTTGTTTTGGTTCTGGATGAACGTCGTCATCATGTGCATTAGCTGAGTTTGAGCAGTCATCATTTGTTGCATTTCTGGAGTGATGTTGTTGTTGTTGTTGGGGTTGGGGTTTGCACGACGGGGAGGCATCTATGGTTTGTTCAAATAGAGATAAGAATGAGATACCCATAGATGCTTTCATGCACATTACATCACATAAGCAAACACAAGAATGCAACACAAAGATAAAGGTTCAACAACAAAATAACAAGTTCACAAAGTAATACACACAAGTAGCAAGCCATCCACATGTCGGATGGTCCAATAACAAGTTCTCAAATAACAAGTATGATAACGAAAGATAAACGAGTAGTCAAGTCTACTCATCGGCATCAATCTCCTCCTCGACAAAGGTAAGACCTGTGTTCTCCATCGCGGTCTTGTTCTCCTCGATGCTAGTGGTCAAGGTCTCTATCTTGGCCTTGAGAGCCCTCTTCAGGAACAAGCCTCTCAATCACCGTCTGCTCTTGCTCTAGCTCGAAGTCCTTGGACTGCAGTTCTTGATCATGTCCAGATCTTCTTGTTCCTATCCTGGACACGCTTCTCCTGACTCTTGAACTTCCTGTCCTGGGTCTCAAACTTCGCCTCCATTTCCTTGACTATCTTGTCTTGCTACGCGAAGAGCTTGTCCTTCTCGCGAAGCTGCACCTAGAGCTCGTCATTACTGAGCATGACATTGGTCCTGTCCGTGTCCAAGTGCCTAATGAGAGACTCTAAGTCCTGGAGGTACAGGCGTATCGGCTCTGTTGCGTCCCTCGAATCGTCCTCGAAGTCGATGGACTCTCCATCCTCATCACGTCTTCCGAAGACGTGGAAGTGGGTACCTCTAACCTGTCGAGAGTGTCGCCCTACCAGACGTCCTATCAGATCCTGCATAACTACCTCCATGCCTCTCTCCCTGTCATCGTGCATGAGCTTGAAGACGATTGCCTCCGTAGTAGGCTCTGTCTGGCGTCCGGGCTGGTTCACCTTGAAGCCCCAGAGATCCTTCCTCTCAAACTTGGTGAGGGGATGCACCATGATGGTGGGAAGAGGGAGATTGAGAAAAGTAGTAAGCTCAACGATACGAGGACCAAAGCGGGTAACCTGGAACTCCTCAACAGTGCTGATGGTAATAGGCATCTATTTATAAGATAGAAAAGTTAGAACAACACAATTCAAGATAAAACAAAAGTCAAAACATCACATACATAACCTTGGAAAGCAAAACACACAAGTCATGCATACATGAAACCATTACATAAACCAAGGTTCAATCTTATTTTTAAGAAACATTTTGGAAAATAGGGTGTTAGGTGGTGGTCCAACTAACGAAGTACGTTCACAATCCTATCTCACTGGATCTGTTGGCTAACACAATGTTTCTAGAAGCAATCAGCCTATCTTGCTCACATGATTCCATCACTAAGTCTATAATGTCTCCTCTTAAGGTCTGGTTGGTAGCTTCCAAATCTTGGGTATGTTCCTTCTCTTTCCTTAGATCATTTTGGAGGTTGAGCATTCTGCACTTGACTCTGTCACCAAGTTCTTTGATGGTCTTCCAAGCTGCATCCCTTGCTGATTCAAAGAATGTAGGGTGCACCACTGAATTGGTGAACATGCAGAATCCTTTTTCCTGATGGTTTTCTTCCTTGTTTTTATACAAGTGAAGTTGCACCCACCAGTATTCCACTCCTTCATCCATCACTGGAAAACCTTTGTACACAGCTGCACCTTGTATCTCTAATGCAACCATGAGGTCCTTGAGAGCCTTGGGAAATTCTGTCTCACACTCCAAAGTCATTGTCATGAGTGGTCCTTTCCTCACGGCTTCGTTGATGGAGTTCATCTACAAATAGAGATGAGAGAGAAGATTAGAAAAGTTTACGAGAAGAATAGACAAGTGTAGAAGTTGAAAAATTTTCCTTAGTGGTTTCCAATCCTAGGGTCATAATCCTACATGCAACCTGGCTCTGATACCATCTGTAAGATCCCTCCTTTGTAAAGGAAAAGGATCCCTGTGATTGCAATGCTAGTCCCTGGATCATTGCTAGCATCCACAGTTTAAGATGAAGTACATAGATACAAAGGTCATTTATTACATCCATTCCAGAGATAAACATAGTCTTTACAACTCAAGGCCACAGGCCTATTACAAGAGTTTGAATAAGAAAAAAAATATAAGTCTTCATCTTCATGTGCCACAGGCAAACATGTTGAGTGTAGACTCATGACACCTAATCCTCATCAGAGTAACCTGCAACATCACAAGTTATAGCCACAGTGGGTCAATACTTTGGAATAGTATTGGCAAGTGATACCTTAGTATATTTTAAGTGGACTAGATACTATATGCAAATTTGGCTAAGTGTAGCTTGGCTTGCTTTGCTCAAAATAGGTTTTGCCTATTAGTTGAAATCACTAAGTTTTTCTTTGTCAAAACTTTTCCCAAGGAACCACCAATAGACATTGAGGTCCTTCACCCTTGTTCACCCACAAGTTTTTACTTAGAAGTTGGAATGATGAGATTCTTGATAGCTTCCATGCCTTGATGCTCAGGTTGTCCATTGCCATGGACTTGGCTAAGTACTTAGATTTTTCCATATGCAGAGGTTGTGCACTTTCCCCACCAGACTTGGTTTCCCAAGACAGGACCTTTCAGAAGCCTTTCCTTATACCAAATGGACGCGCTCCAACCTATCATTCCCACTACCACCAACTGTCCAAATGGCTAAGTTCTAGCAACTTATGTGATCCAGGCAGAGCCCATATTGCCAAGTGGCTGCACTAGAAGCTTCTCAACACTTGGCCTCTAAAATCCCTTTGTTCCTGGGTGGCTTTCCACAAGTGAGATACACAAGGTAAACCATAGCCATGGGCCTTGTGTAACCACTCAACCAAAAACCACCAATCAAGTCCCTTTCCACCCAGGTGATTCATTGACTTAGTTGTTTTATTAAGAAAAACATAAGTCCAAAGACTTAGGAATATTTTCATCACAGCATGTATATTTCACCAACCCTTGTTTGCTACTAGCTAGGCTAAGCATGGCATAGATAGTACTTAACTTAGAAATTTCCTAGCAATTCTACAACTACTTAGGATTTCCCAACATGGCATTTGGTAAAATAGTAACATGCAAGACTTAGCAAAATATTTCTAATGCTTGTATAAAAAATTATAGGGATAGAAATATTCATGAAGTACCACTTGCCTTGGTAGTTGGGAGAGTAGCACTCTTCACAATCACAATCACTAGCACCAAAGTCTACACAAAGAATGGTAGCAACAAATTACACACAACATATACAACAAACAAAAATACATATGCATCCATGCAAAAAATGCTAAGTGATGATTTTTAAAACTCAACCAAGCAAGTGCATAGTACTGAATCATAACCAAGTCAAAAACTTGCTAAACCAAGTTTATTTGACACTAAAACAATTTCCTAAACAATTCATATGTTCAAAATAGTCCTAAACAAGTTTCTGCAAATAAAATCATTTTAACAGAAGCTAAACATTAAACACATTGCATAAACAGAAAGGGCTTGTTCTCCTGATTCCAACGGTATAAAATTTGCCAAAATCTAACGTGGGAATCAAAAGTTATAGCTAAATCAAATTTGGATATAAATTTGATTCAAATTCTGTTTTTAAACAAAACCCTAGCCACGCGGCGCTATCCTATTGGCTGGTACCGATTCGCTCAGGATCAAGCTTCCGTGTCGTCAGATCAAGTCAGATACAACATGCCAGATTCAAAGAAAACGATTCACTCAGATCTAATCTAATCCGCAAGATCTACATCCAACGGCTGCTGTTGCTTCGACCATAGACTAGCGGCGCTAGCGGCGCGGCAGCGTCTGTCGATGGGCGCTGGTGTTCTAGGTCGTCCGGGGAGGGGAGAGGGTGCTTACCAGAACCGCAGGGACGAGGTGAAGCTCAACGTGGCGGTGGCTTGGCAAGGGGTGCTCGGAGTCGTCGGGGATTCCTCGCCGGAGTTCGTGGACGCGTCGGGTACGGCTGCTGGTCGACGTTGGCGAGGTTATGCGTCGCGCTAAGTCAAAAGGAGGGCACCGTTAGATGCGCAAGATGATGGGGATCCTAGGCGTATCAGACAGAGGGCAAGGGGCGGCTGGTACTTACGGGGAGAGGTCGCCGGAGTTCGTGCAGAGCGGCGGCCTTTCGGTTGAAGTCGGCGGCTACTGAGACCATGCGAGAACAAGCGGGTGTGTCGGTAGATGCGCAAGAGTTGCTGAGCTTGATAGCATGAGTCATGGACAGAGGGACACGGTGCTCACGAAATTGCCGGCGGTCGTCGGAACAGCGGCGGCGAGTTAATGTGAGCAGCCTGGTGGCGTGGAGAGGAAATTGGGTGAGGGGAAATGGCCACGAGAGGGAGGGGCTTAAGTAGGCAGAGGCTCGACAAGAAACGCTCAGTGATTCAATGCCAATTACACCACGGAATCAACGCAGCAACGGCCAGCGGCGGTGTTCGTGCGCGGAAATTTGGGGAAGACGACGACGACGTGGGCCGCTTGTCAGCCGAATAGAGGGAGAGAGGTGTGGGTGTGTCTGCAAGTAGAGAGAGAGGGAGGACCCGGGTGGGCTAGCTGGGCTGGTTTCATTGTTGGGCCCAAAGTCTGGCGCCGGCCCTTTTCTTTTTCTTTATTCTTTTTCTATTTCTGATTTGATTTTCTGGATTGATTTTCAAATGATTTTCAAAAGCTTTTGAATTCAAACTTTTTCCAGAGTTTTTTGCAGTGTGCAACAGTCACAATTCTAGGCATAAAACCATGTGGTCACTTTGAGTTGGCTTGGTCATTTTTGAAAAGACAAAATAACAGTGGCATTGCACTTTAGCATGGTGCCGTCTCGGCAGCCAATGGTGAAGAAGTCGATTGCCTGATGTTCGCGCACTCCTTCACACGAGTTGTGCATGATGGTCCACCGGGTGAGGTAGGCGCGGCCGGATTCGTTTTTGCCTTGAACGCAAAAGGTGAGCTCGTAAGGCCGACCCTGCCGCTTGTACGTTTCGGTGAAGTTGTGGATGAACGCTTCTTCAAAGTCCATCCAGGCGTTGATGCTGTTGTCGGGGAGGCTGTGGAGCCATGTTCTTGTCGAGTCAACGAGCATGAGGGGGACATAGCGGATGGCCAGATGAAGGTTGTCGTTCGGGTTGCCCATGACGGTGGTGTAGTCCACCAGCCAATCTTTCGGCTTGACGGTGCCATTGTATTTTGGTGTGTCCCTTGGGAGCGAAAATCCCTTTGGAAACGTCTCGTTCTGGATGCACGACCCGAAACACTTTGGTCCAGCCGGACTTTCTTCTTCCAGCATGTGTGACTGTACCAGGAGGTTGATGCGCTCGCGCGCGTCAGCCGGCTCGCGGGGGCCGAGACGTCCTCTAAAACGCGACACAGGCGGGTCTTTGTTTACGTCGGCTCCTTCTTCTGGCACGCGAGCCTTCCTTCCCTGGCCGGCTCCTCCAGCCGGCGCACGACTAACGCTAGTGACGGCAGGGTCGCGGTTGCGGTGACCATGATAGGCGGATCTTCCACACAGGCGGCTGTTTTGCCCGACACCGTCTGGCGAAGATGCCTGGGTGTGTTTGCTTCCTCTGGGTGTCCCTTGATCCACGCCTCGGCGGGGGATCATGTCCCAGGTGTTGCCCCCTTGGCTGGGAGCCCCTTTCAGCTTGTTGCTTGTTGGCGGTGGCGACAAGGAGCTGGACGCGCTCTTGCTGGCGGCTAAGTTCCTCGCCCTCGAGGTGCCTCGGCTCCGCGGGTGTAGCCTCCGTTGCCCTCATGTTCTTGGCGGGGGTGCTATAGACAGGCTGGGCCACGCCGGCGCGATAATCCGCGTCATGGTCCAGTTCCAACCCGAGGAAGCGCCCTCGATGCTGGATTTGCCTGGCGAAGCCGTGAGCAGCGTTGTACTCGTGCATGGTGGCGTTCAACCGACACTGGTTAGCGGCGACCTTGGTGGCCTCCTCCAGGAGCTTCTGGCACGTAGCTTCGAGCGCTGTCGTGGTGGCCGTTGTATCTGCCTCTGTAACAACCCTAGTTTTAATAAATAGTAATTAGGAATTGATTGTGCATTCATGAGCATCATTTCATTAAAATGCATGCAAGAAAATAATCACAAAACCCTAACCCTAATTTTCCTCTTCCCCTCAAATACATTCAAATGGTTTTAAATATTTTGCAAAACCCCAAAATATTTGGAGCCCCAAATGGTTATAAAGGGGCCCTACAATATTTTTAAATGTTTATAAAAGTTTTATATTTTGAAACTACTAAAAACATTTTAAAAATGAATTTACAAAAGAGAAAAGGCAAAACAGAAAACAGGAAAACATTCTGGAAAGAAAAAAATAGTCCCCTAACCTAACTGGGTCGAGCCCACCTCTCCTCTCCTCTCTCTCTCCCGCCAGTGCAGCGCGCAGCAGCCAGCAGTCGACCCACTCCCGGCCCACGTGCAGCCTAGCTGGCCCACGTACCCCTTCGCCCTTTATCCCTATCGTCTTACTCGCGATGCCAAGATGCTTCCTGGCAGCGCCTCCGCCGCCTGATGCCCGCCACCTCCGATGGTTGAGAGGATAAGAACGACC
Source organism: Avena insularis (assembly GCA_023614405.1). Classification (NCBI taxonomy): domain Eukaryota; kingdom Viridiplantae; phylum Streptophyta; class Magnoliopsida; order Poales; family Poaceae; genus Avena; species Avena insularis. The sequence goes on along the minus strand of CM042689.1, from coordinate 295,314,684 downwards.
GTGTCATGCTCTATCTCCCCATACCCTTCTCCCTCATCTCGTGCTCTCTGTAGATTTTCCCTAATTCAACAAAACCCTAGCTCCGGCCACCGCTTCTCCCCGTCGTTTCTGGCCACCCCTCGCTCGTCTGAGACCACTGCCAGCTCCGCCTTGCCGCGAGGATCTCCCTCGCCCAAGGAATCAAGCCGGGAAGGCCCCACCTTAACGGAATCGGGCTTGCTATTTTGTCGGCCGTCGCCATTGCCTTCGTAGATTCGTCGACGTTCGACCTCGCCCCGCCTCTCCGACACCTCCACCAGCTTCCTGGTGAGCCTGTGGTGCTAAAAAGCCCCTCCGTCTCCACCCTCTCGCTCTCTGGCATCCTCCCCACCGTGCACCGCCGCTCGCCGCCATTCTCCGTCGTCACGTCGCCGTCTCCGACGACCATTCTTGGGCGGCGCTACCACTATCTGATTCAGCGCGCACGCCCGCATCCAACGCACCCCTCTCGCCCGCCCGCGCGCGCCCTATCGCCGAGCTCGAGCTTGATCTGGGAAGATCTCCATGGCTGACGTCAACATGACATCATCATGGTGCAATATTCCCTATTCCTTTATTTTAAATGTTTTTGAAATTATTTTCAGTAAATAAGAAATATATGATATGTGGGGTCCAGTTGTAAGTTATATAAGCTTTTTATGATTACTAAAAATGTTTTATGATTACTAAAAATGTTTAACTAATTCTAAAATGTAAATTATTTTATAATATTAAAAAATGATTTAAAATGAATTAAATTGGAGAAATTCATAACTAATTCATTTTAAATCAGAAAAATACAAATAATATATCAAAATGTTCAGAAAAATGAGATCTATCTCTTTAAGTTATCATAATGCATTGTTAAACAACTTACATGACAAGTTTAATTAGAAAGACAAAATGAACCCTCTCATATGAATCCGGAGTTTCCCCGAGTTAGGGTTTGCACCCCTCGGAACCCTGATTAAACCGCCAAGCATGTTTTAGGGTTTACATTACAATTCAATTTAACTTGTAATACCATCATCCTTGCTTGATCATTGCATCGATGCCATGTGTTGATTGTTTCCCCTTTCTTTCTGGTGTTTGCTTCTTACCGGTAGAGTACGATATCGAGATCAAGATCGAAGACCGAGGTCAATACCATTGAAGGTCGATATCAACACCATTAAAGGTTAATGACGAACAAGTCTAGATGATGTACCTGAAGATCTATAGCTGGGTATCAACAGGCAAAGGCAAGCGAAGCCCCACACATACATCTGAATCCTATGTTTTCAAAGTATTTACATTCTTGCCATGTGCATGCGATTCTAAAGTCTTTTGTCGATAGATATAGTAAACCTATCTTATGCATGTTACCTTTGAATCCTATATTCCCTGATCCACTGCTCCTAGCATAAATAGGGTTTGGCTTGTGAAGCGTTGTTAGAGCTGTTACATCTGTTGTGCCTAGCCATGCTTAGCTGTTACCATTGGTCCATCCGATTGATGAATCAGAGTTGCGAATGAACCTAGTTTGACAGGATGACGTGGTATGATCAGAGACCAAAGATAAACATGCTAAGGCTTGTATGGGAAGCCACGGTGGGTTGTGGTTTTTGCAGTCCCATACTTGCCACCCTTAGGACCCGATGTTCTTTCCTCTTGAACCAAGACGAGCGTACAGCCACATGGGGGCCTGGAAACCCCCTCGACCAACTAACTTGCCGAGTAGATTACATGAGTCACATAGTTCGGGCTTTCATTCGGCATACACTTCTTGGTTATTCTTGCATGGAGGTGAAGGAGGTGCATTCATAACAGGTAGGTAAGCATGGCCGGGAACAAGATATGCCCAGCATCCGTAATCTTGAACCCTGCGCACATCATTAGGGACCGACTTCGGGACTCGACCCGTTATGGCGGCATCTCCCTAGTGCGCGACTCATGGTCTCAGCGAAAGCAAGGTAAAGGTCGTGTCTAACCACCCTCTGCCGGCCTTCCAAGGAAGAGGGCTAATGTACTGGCATTAAGAGAAGGTTAGTATGTGTGGTTAAAGTTGTACACCCATGCGGGGTTATTAATATTTTCGAAAAGCCGTGTCCACGGTTATGGACGACTTGGGAACGAACATGAAGATCATAGAGAACATGCAAATAATTGTAAAACTTGGCAAGTTAAGCAATGTGTGCTTAAGGATGCTTCCTCAGGGATCGAGGGGGGTGATCCTAGATAGGTTCAACTGATGATGATTCGGTGGATATCAAAAGATGATCAAAGCTAGAGATACCGCTCTATTATCCCCTTTTAAAATATTCTGATTAGTCGAGATTCTTATCCCTCTTGTTTTACAAAACAAAGATGGCTTTACGAAAAATAACTCCACCAGCCATAAGTCTTGCGGAGTACACCCTGTACTCACCCTTGCTTCGTTGATACTTTTGCAGCAGAGTAAGTGTTACCATAGAATATGAGTTCTTCACGACATCGACATTGATGAGTAGTTTGGAATTCCTAGTCGGCAGTCTGGGATCTATGGATTGGACATCATCGTTATGCTTCAGGCCTCTTAGGCCATTTGTTAAGTTTGCTATACTTAATAGCATAATTTTCCTTCCGTTGTTTGATGTTTGTGGTCAGTGACCGCTGCTTGTAATATTTTGGTTCTCTGCTCAGTTATGAGCTCGCTGTAATAAATTTTGTGTCATAGGGTCACTGTTGTGTTACCAATTTTCTCTCTATACAATTTCGAGATTAGGTTAGGCTTACCTTCAGACGAAGGTCTGGAATTTGTCTAGCCTTAATCCCAAGGGTGTCACAGGTTTTTGGTATCAGAGCCGTACCGACTATAGGAAACCCTTTCAATTGGTCGATGTTGAGTCTAGTGCTTGTGAAAACTATTTTGAAAGATGAAAATTATTTGTGAAAATCTAGTATGCTTCTTTTCTCCTTATCTAGTTTCGCTCTAACTATGGGTCGTCTTATCTTGTGTTGATTTGGAAAAGTTTTTATATCTCGTCCAGTCTTTCAAAACTTAGGTGCCTCTTCAGGCATGCCGGTTTTCAACCATTTGACCTAGTGTTGAGTTCTCTAGAGTCAGTTGTGTGTGTTCCTTGTTTCCCTTTGTTCTGATTCTTTCGAGAGATTTCTTTCCATCATGATCTCTCTACCTTAAGGGTCCACAACATCATGTTTATGGTTCCAAAATGTTCTGCTCTAGGCTTCGAGGTTTCCTTTCGCCTCGTGTGCCTCCTTTTTATTTGTTTGGGTACTTCAGAAGTTGTATCTTCTTTTGTAAGCTACCTCGTGATTATTATCTTGTAATGTACGCTTTTTCACTCAAGTAGTAGTTACTCCTTTCTCTTGGTTTTAACCCTCGGACTTGAACCTAAGATCCATGATTGGGTCCGGTGTTGTGAATCTTGTACATGAAGCTGATCTTTAACCCAAGATCCATATTGTTGATCCCTGTCGTTAATGTTCAAACATTACCCAGGATGGCTAATACCTCCTAGTATAGCCTTCAAGCTTGTGGATATTGTCGCTACTGAACTGTGATGATAAAGGACTTCCCCTACCACATGCTATGGCAGATGTTCTTCAACGGAACCAAATAGATCACGACAAGAGATCTCCTCAAGAGTCTCGCATCTACACTCGTGACTCTGCCACACCTTCCCTTTCTATGCATTGGTTTTCGGAAGATCGTTGACTTATGCATGTACATCTTGGGATTCTATCATGAGCATGTTCTTTACCCTTGTTGTTTTCCGACCTTTGTCTACCAGTTGGTAGCCAAGTAGTAAATGTGTATTGTTGTCTTCCGATGCAAGATACTCTTCTGGTTCGTCATGATAAACCATTTTGGGTTGTCAGGAGAAACAAACTACAGTACCTCGTCATATCCACGGCCTGGTCAAAAGTATTGTAATCCGTAGATCGAGAAGCATTGATTAGCTTTTGTCTGTTCAATCTTGAAGTATCACACCCTTTTATATTAAGAGGTCATGCTGAGTCTCATGAACCTCTTAATGAGGTGATGCTCTTACACATATTAACCACCCTTTCTTTGAGCTTTTGCGCTCAGGAATGTTGCGTGTGCGTAATAATGTGGCCATCCGAGATTCTTAGCAATTATTATTGTTTTGAACTCTAAGGACATTTGTGTCATTCTTAGCGTGATTGGTTACCCTATCACTAAGCAAAGGATGATTGTGCTACCAAGTCCACTATTTTAGTGCGTCCTCTTTGGTTAAAGAGTTAGGCTTGTGCCGAAACTCTGTGACTATGTCATCTTGCCTTACCAAGCAAGTTTTCCTCTTGAGATCTATGACATATAGGTGGTCCGTGATATTCTAGATGTCTTCTAGAAGTATCGCCATGTTGCCACATGACCATGTTGTAAGGTTTTTGAGTAAGATGTTTCCTTAAACCACTCCTTTCTCCAAGGATCCCTACTGGATACCCCTGAACTAGTTGGTTGAGCTTAAACAACAACTTGGAGAGTTGTAAGACAAAAGTTCTATCCAAATATGTTCCTCCTTAAAGGGATGTATAGTTTTGTCCGTGCTGAAGTAAGATAGTATGTCCTTTGTGGATATGCTATATTCCCTCCTTTGATTTGATTTTGGAAATTTTCAAATCAAACTTAGTTCCAAGGACAATCTTGATGGTGTATCTACTTGTGATGCTCCACCTAGGTACATATTCATGTCTTTGGTCTGACCAGTATTTCTGCTTTGTTATACAACATATGAGTCCATCTTCTTGGAGTGTCTCAACAAGTTTGTCATTGAGCCCATTAATGACATCCTTATCTTCTCCACGATATACGAGATTCATATGGGACATTTGGCATTAATGTTGGAAACTTTTGAGAACCATCTTCGTGTTATCTCGAAAAATGTATTCTGAATGTTAGAAGTAACCTTCTCTGGTTCACATGCAAATGTTAAAGGTTGTCGTCGTGGATCCGAGTAGAGTTATCTTTGTTATCTCGGGAATCATTTCCAAGTTAGTCAAGCATGTGCGAGGCTTTCTTGATATGGTAGGTTGATATATTCACATATCGATAAGATCCTCAAGGCACACCAAGCCACTGATTGATTCGTTCACAAAAGATAAGAAGTCCAACAAAACTTCGATATCCTTCTAAATGTTTCCTAAACAGATTCAGTTGTGTTTCGTTGCAAACAATTCATGTAGATGCAATTATCTTTTGATACTTGCTATCACATGGGTTCCGCAATCTAGCTCATCTTTTGGAGCTTGACATTGAAATCCATGTCTTGAGAATCCAGTGACTTTACCTCTATGGTAAATGTTGCACCCTTTCTATTTGGACATGCTGAGTCTGAAGTATCTCTCCGCTTAATCAAATCTGAATCTCAAGCAGACATGATGGTTGGTGTTTACCAAGGTTATGACATAGGTCTATTGTAACTCTGGCAAGATTGATGTAATGGTTGGCACAACCAGTCGGAAGACCTATTGCCACACTCTCTGGAATCAGCAATAACAACCACTCCTCATAAGGCATTTTCTGTGATCTATCATGGGAATTGGGCTTATGGTTTTCTTTGGATCCGAAGTCTGACCTTTACTTGATGACTGGTTAAAGGCTTGTCAAGAGCCTGATATTGGTGTTTCAAACATCAAGGAGAACATTTAAAGTAGTGTTGCTAAATGTCTCTCAGTCGATCCTCCAGACCCATTTATGATGGTAAGCATCTTGTTACGTCAAGTACTTGGAGTCTGAGAATGAAGTTTCTTTCTTCTCGTGTCATCAGGAATCTTCTCAACTATTCATCTTGGTGGTGTAAAGTGATATCATGATCTTTGGCAAGGATTTTGATTGTCCTGGATGAATTAATAGTTTCCTTTCTGCTTTTTAAACGTGTTTGAAGAGCGACTATGATTTTGGTAATCAATATTTTCTCTTGTTACATGTTCCTTGTGGCTCTTACGAGTCCTCTACACAAAACACCTTTCTGACTTGGCCTTCTGTTGAATGAAATAGGGACCCTTCTGTTTCAAAAGCAGTTCAACAGCTTGGTTTTGTTGGTGTCTATCTCTTCCAACTGTGAAATATCTATCTAAGTTGTTTAATAGAGGTTCACCTTTTGAAGTCTATGGTCATGTCTCATTCTGTTGGAAGCTTTCTTCCCTCAGAAGTCAAAACTCTTCTATAATTTCCTTGGTCACAATCCTTATGAGGATCAGCTAAGCGTCAACTTGAAACCATCTCCTTTTGTTTCCTCCTTACCTTGGCGTGTTTCATGTCTATTGGATCTAGAGATGTTCGCGAAGCATCTATCCACGAGTTAACCATGAGATACTCAGTTTGTAGTTCAGTGTCATTCCCTCTCTCCCTTAGTATGAGCAGCCACCTCGAAGATTATGAAGCGCTTCGTCCACTCGTCATGGTGACATGGATCAACATCTTCGAGAAGATCGTCGAAGTTTAGTGTGACCCTGTTCCTTCTATCTTCCTACCTAGGAATCTCGGGTCGAGATTATTTTAAGGGGGATAGAATTGTAACAACCCTAGTTTTAATAAATAGTAATTAGGAATTGATTGTGCATTCATGAGCATCATTTCACTAAAATGCATGCAAGAAAATAATCACAAAACCCTAACCCTAATTTTCCTCTTTCTCTCAAATACCTTCAAATGGTTTTAAATATTTTGCAAAACCCCAAAATATTTGGAGCCCCAAATGGTTAAAAAGGGGCCCTACAATATTTTGAAATGTTAATAAAAGTTTTATATTTTGAAACTACTCAAAACAATTTACAAATGAATTTACAAAAGAGAAAAGGCAAAACAGAAAACAGAAAAACATTCTGGAAAGAAAAAAAAGTCCCCTAACCTAACTGGGCCGAGCCCACCTCTCCTATCCTCTCTCTCTTCCGCCAGTGCAGCGCGCAGCAGCCACCAGCCGACCCACTCCCGGCCCACGCGCAGCCAAGCCGGCCCACGTACCCCTTCGCCCTCTATCCCTGTCATCTTCCTCGTGATGCCAAGATGCTGCCTAGCAGCGCCTCCGCCGCCCGATGCCCGTCGTGTTACGATGCCCGCCACCACCGATGGTTGAGAGGATAAGAACGACCGCGTCATGCTCTATCTCCCCATACCCGTCTCCCCTCCTCTCGTGCTCTCTATAGATTTTCCCCAATTTGACAAAACCCTAGCTCCGGCCACCGCTTCTCCTCGTCGTTTCTTGCCAGCCCTCGCTCGTTTGAGACCACTTCCAGCTCTGCATCACCGCGAGGATCTCCCTCACCCAAGGAATCAAGCCGTGAAGGCCCCACCTCGCCAGAATCGAGCTTGCTATTTTTTCGGCCGTCGCCATTGCCGTCGTAGATTCATCGCTATTCGACCTCGCCCCGCCTCTCTGACACCTCCACCGACTTCCTGGTGAGCCTGCGGTGCTAACAAGCCCCTCCGTCTCCTCCCTCTTGCTCTCTGGCATCCTCCCCATCGTGCACCTTCCGCCATTGTCCCTCGTCGTCGCCGTCTCGTGACCATTCTTCAGGCAATGGCGCCACTATCTGTTTCAGCAGCATGCATCCGATGCACCCTCCACTAGGCATGGCATCCATCGCCGAACTCAAGCCAATATCTGGGGAAGACATAGGTGGTGCGTGACGCCAGCGTAACATGGTGTGCATATTCCCTATTCCTTTATTTTATTTGTCCCCGGCCGCAAGGCTCTATCGAGCTCTCAAGCTGTCAATCGAAGAGTGGGTGGTGACTGGCGCATGACGCCAACATGGTGCAATATTCCCTATTCCTTTATTTTAACTGTTTTTGAAATTCTTTTCAGTAAATAATAAACATATGACATGTGGGGTCTAGTTGTAAGTTATATAAGATTTTTCAGAAATGTTTTATGATTAATAAAAATGTTTAATTAATTCTAAAATGTAAATTATTTTATAATATTAAAAAATGAATTAAAATTGGAGAAATTCATAACTAATTCATTTTAAATCAAAAAATATAAATAATATCAAAATGTTCAGAAAAATGAGACCTATCTCTTTAAGCTATCATCTTGCATTGTTAAACAACTTACATGAGAAGTTTAATTAGAAAGACAAAATGAACCCTCTCATATGAATCCCGAGTTTCCCCGAGTTAGGGTTTGCACCCCTCGGAACCCCGATTAAACTGCCGAGCATGTTTTAGGGTTTACATTCCAATGCAATTTAACTTATCATACCATCATCCTTGCTTGAGCATTGCATCGATGCCATGTGTTGACTGTTTCCCCTTTCTTTCTGGTATTTGCTTCTTCCCGGTAGAGTACAATATCGAGATCGAGATCGAAGACCGAGGTCAATACCATCAAAGGTCAATATCAACACCATCAAAGGTTAACGGCGAACAAGTCCAGATGATGTACCTGAAGATCTATAGCTGGGTATCAACAGGCAAAGGCAAGCGAAGCCCCACACATACATATGAATCCTATGTTTTCAAAGTATTTACATTCTTGCCATGTGCATGCGATTCTAAAGTCTTTTTGTCGATAGATATAGTAAAACTATATTATGCATGTTACTTTTGAAGCCTATATTCCCTGATCCACTGCTGCTAGCATAACCAGGGTTTGGCTTGTGAAGCGTTGTTGGAGCTGTTACATCTGTTGTGCCTAGCCATGCTTAGCTATTACCACTGGTTCATCCGGTTGACGAATCATAGCTGCGAATGAACCTAGTTTGACAGGATGACGTGGTATGCTAAGGCTTGTATGGGAGGCCACAGTGGGTTGTGGTTTTTGTAGTCCCATACTTGCCACCCTTAGGACCCGATTTTCTTGCCTCTTGAACCAAGGCGTCTGACCACGAGGCCTAGAAACCCCCTCGACCAACTAACTTGCAGAGTAGATTCCATGAGTCACATAGTTCGGGCTTTCCATTCGACATACGCATCTTGGTTGTTCTTGAATGGAGGTGAAGGAGGTGTATTCATAACAGGTAGGTAAGCGTGTCCGGGAACAAGAGATGCCCGACATCCGTAATCTTGAACCCTGTGCACATCATTAGGGACCGACTTTGGGACTCGACCCGTTATGGCGGCATATCCCTAGTGCGTGACTCATGGTCTCGGCGAAAGCAAGGTAAAGGTCATGTCTAACCACCCTCTGTTGGCCTTCCAAGGAAGAGGGCTAATGTACTAGCATTAAGAGAAGGTTAGTATGTGTGGGTAAAGTTGTATACCCCTACAGGGTTATTAATCTTTTCTAAAAGTTGTCTCCATGGTTATGGACGACATGGGAACGAATGTGAAGATCATAGAGAACTTGCACCTAATCGTAAAACTTGGCTAGTTAAGTAATGTGTGCTTAAGGATGCTTCCTCAGGGATCAAGGGGGTGATCCTAGATAGGTTCAGCTGATGATGATTCGGTGGATATCAAAAGATGATCAAAGCTAGAGATACCTCTCTCTTATCCCCTTTTAAAATATTCGGATTAGTCGAGATTCTTCTCCCTCTTGTTTTACAAAACAAAGATGGCTTTACGCAAAATAACTCCACCAGCCATAAGTCTTGTGGAGTAAACCCTGTACTCACCCTTGCTTCATTGATAATTTTGCAGCAGAGTAAGTGTTACCATAGAAGATGAGTTCTTGAAGGCATCGACATCGATGAGTAGTTTGGAGTTCCCAGTCAGCAGTCTGGGATCTATGGATTGGACGTCATCGATATGCTTCAGGCCTCTTAGGCCATTTGTTAAGTTTGCTATACTTAATAGCATAATTTTCCTTCCATTGTTTGATGTTTGTGGTCAGTGACCTCTGCTTGTAATATTTTGGTTCTCTGCTCAGTTATGAGCTCACTGTAATAAATTTTGTGTCGTAGGGTCACTGTTGTGTTACGATTTTCTCTCTGTATGCTTTCGAGATTAGGTTAGGCTTACCGTCAAACGAAGGTCTGGGATTTGTCTAGCCTTAATCCCGGGGGTGTCATAGCCTCGATGATGATGGGGGCGCGGAGGTGCTGGATGGAGGCGGTGAGTGGATCTTGTTCTTGCTCGAGCGCGGAGCCCTCTCCCCCTGCTTGGCGCTCCTATGGCGGGCGGTGGTTTTCGCGGGAGTTTACCACCATGACCTCAACACAGCCGTTTGTCGCGGCAGCGCCACAGGCGACGTGGTCAAGAGGCACGTCGGATACGGTGTCGACCTTGCTAGGGAAGGCCTCTGCGATGGTTGCGATGTAGATGTGGTGGTTCCCAAAGTGCAGTATGGAGCCGTCGATGGGGAAAGTGTCCCTAGCAAAGCACACGGTGTTGTCGACGACGCAGTCAAAAGCGGCGAGTGTGAGGACGAGGCCGGAGGCCACGCGCTCACCGACAACGAGCGGAAGTCTCATGCGGAAGATGATCCCAGCCGAACAGATGTGCCCCATAGTGGGCTCCAACTGTTGTGGTGTGGAACACGGCAGTGCCATCAGGGATGGCTTAAGAGGTGAAATGGATCATATGGGCACCTAGAGGGGGGGCGAATAGGTGCTAACCAATTTTTTAATACTTTTTCAATTTTAGGCTTGACACAAGGTAAATTCTCTAGATATGCAACTGCGAGAATTTCCCTATATGCAACCCTAACTACTAAGCACGTAAAAAGAGGAGCGAGGAAACCATAGTGGAGCACGCGGAGACACAAGGATTTGTTTTACCACAGTTCCTTCCTTGTTAAGGGAAGTACATCTGCGTTGGAGGGGTGGGCGGTTCTAAGACCACCACGCCGCAATAGGCCTCACCCTATTCTCCGATGGATCTCGCCACGAGAGGCCTGATCCGCCTTCTCCACTATTGGATCCCTTGAAGTGGGAACGGTGCCTTTTACAACACTATCAGGGCACACACCCACAACCGAATTGGGGGCTCCCGAGATGACAACAAGCTGCCACAAGAACAAGGTTTATAAATATAAACAAAAACAAGGATCTAGGTATTTGCAAGAAATACTAGATCGGAGGTTCTCCAAATGAATGGAGAGGAGATGAAGCGCTTGATTGCTGATGATGAAGATCGAGTTCTCCTCCTTCGATTCCCCAAGGAACGGGGCCTTTGGGTGGATCTAGGTGGAGCTCTCTTGGATGAAGCTTTCAGATCTAATATGGTCTTTTTCGAATGAATCAAGAGTTCTGGCAGGAGGGGGAGGGCTGGCTTAAATACCCCCTCCTCAGATCTGGACGTTGCACAAATTTGGGGGCGGATTATCCGCCCCCCACTTGGGGCGGATTATCCGCCCCTGGGAAAACTCCGCCCCAAGGGTGGATTCTCCGGGGGAAACTCCGCCCCCTCTCTGGGGCTGGCGCCTGCGAAACTTGGTGAAGATCTTGGGGGGCGGATAATCTGGCCCCCTCCAGGGGCGGATTATCCGGCTAGACCGGAAAGTCCAGCCAACACTCTGCACCCTCTCTGGGGCTTGCACCTTGGCGATGAGCAGGGGGGCGGACTATCCGCCCCCCCTGAGGGGCGGATTATCTGGCGGGGACGGAAAATCCGGCGAAAACTCCGCCCCCTTCTAGGGCTTGCGCTTGGGAGAGGGAGGCGGATTATCCGCCCCAAACGAAATCTAATCCTATTCCCTTTTTCTCAAAGAGAGCTGCAACACTTCAACACACATTAAATAATCCTTGATATTGTTATCTAACACACAAAACACTAGGGATTATAAAATGTTCTTTCAATCTCCCCCTTTTTGGTGTTAGATGATAATATTAGGATTTGCAATGACACCGGCTAATGGCACCTTAAAAAATGAAAGACGCTCCCCCTAGATGTGTGCATATTTAAAGTTTGCATTTGAATACAAATACACACACTAGAGAGAACACAACTTCCATAACAAAGGGAATAGAAACAAGGTGGTTTGGGAAACAAGGTCATACCACCAGGATGAGAATATAGCCAAATAATATAGTTTGTTTGATAGCCTCCAAGCACATCCCAACCATACCATATGCCATCAAATGTGCCTCCATAGATAAATCCAGAATGCCATGAGATCCACAATAGATAAATCCAGAAATCCATGAATACCACACAGCGTACCAAACTTGGTGAAACACGACACAGTCTTACATAATCAAACACAAATAGCAAATGAGTTCACGCTAAAAAGGCACAAGCAATCAAATAAAATGACTGAAAGAAAGATGCTTGCACCCGACCCTTGCAAATCCATGAGACTAAATAGAACTACTTCTCCCCCTTTGGCATCGAAACGCCAAAAAGGAAGAAGAGCGATGCTAACGCCCCTGAAGATCACTCGACCTAGCAAACCTCTTGATGGTGTTTTAGAGGACTTGTGTGCAAGAATAGATGGTTCAAGGAGGGAGAGAAAGGCTTGGGTTGAGAGCATCAAACTGAGATGGTACTACACACCCAAATTTGCAAGAATCAAATCAATCAAAAGCCAAATTTGAGTGTGTTTTCCATAAGAACATGAGAAATGCAAGAAAATCCAATGAAACCCATGAGAAACCAACTCTTCTCGAGGAAGAGGGCGGTGGCCGAAGCCACCATGTTGGAGCGCATGGCATGACACCGCGAAGATGTATCTTGAGTTCAAAACCAATGCTCATCGATGACCCACATATCACAAAATGATATTGAAATGATTTTGCCTTTCAGCATTATGGGGGGAGGGTTGGCCCAATCAATTAGGACCACACTCCCCCTATGTCTATGCCCGCATCTAAACCAAATACATGAATACGAGCAAGTGAGTGTGCAAGGGTAGTCAAGTCAAGCTCCTTGAATCTATGATATTTAGGTCATTCCTCAAATAACAAAATCTTGCTTCATCAAGAGGCTTCGTGAAAATATCAGCAAGTTGGTTCTTCGTGCTCACAAAGGATAGGGTAATATCACCACGAGCAACATGATCCCGAATAAAGTGGTTGCGAATCTCTATATGTTTTGTTCTTGTATGCTGCACGGGATTGTAAGCAATTTTGATAGCACTTTCATTGTCGCATAATAGAGGCACTTTGTCACAATTGACACCATATTCCTTTAAAGTTTGCCTCATCCATAACAATTGTGTACAAGCACTTGCAGCAGCAACATACTCAGCTTCGGCGGGTGAGAGTGAAATACAATTCTGTTTCTTTGATGACCAACACACTAGAGACCTACCCAAGAATTGACAAGCACCAGAGGTTGATTTCCTATCATCTTTGTCACCAGCCCAATCTGAATCAGTGTAACCACATAGAGAGAAACTTGAACCCTTGGGATACCATAACCCAAAATTTGGGGAATGAACCAAATATCGGAAGATTAAACGGACCGCCACTAAGTGGCTTTCTTTAGGAGCGGCTTGGTACCTTGCACACACTCCTACACTTAACACGATATCGGGCCTAGATGCGCAAAGGTAAAGGAGACACCCGATCATGGATAGCTATACCTTTTGATCCACGTCTTTACCCTTGGGATTGAGCTCAAGATGACACTTTGTTTGCATTGGGGTAGCAACGCCATTGAGCTCCGTCATCTTGAACCTTTTGAGCATGTCTTGGATGTACTTAGCTTGATTAATAAAGGTTCCCTCTCTAAGTTGTTTGATCTCAAATCCAAGAAAGAACCTCAGCTCACCACAGAGGTTTAGTAGAATGGAAAACAAAAATTCTACGCATACAAACAAACAAGCCAAGATCTATCTACTAGATTGTAGCAGCGAGTCGATGGAATAACTCACCCTCGAAGATTCCAAAATGTTTAACAAGGCGGATTCTCGTGGGTGATGTAGTAAATACTCTTCCGATCTCAAGATCGCGTGAGCGATCCTTCCGTGACTGCGTTAAATGGCGCTCCCTTGATCAGTCACCGTTGATTTTCGGCGAAGACCTTCCTCTCCTTGTTCCAGCAGGCAGCGGAGGTTGTAGCACTCTCCTCATGATTCAGCTGTGGCAGTGAATGCAGGAAGTAGAGGGAGATCTCGCGAGCCGCCTTAAGCCGGGCAGTATGGTGGACTATGAGAGCCCTCGACGATCTAGGGTTTAGACACGCCGAGGAGTGTCACATCCCAAATTTTAGATTTGGTTCTACATGTCATTCATATCATTGCATCATACTTTTCCATGCAAAACCGTCGATTGAAAAGAATCGGCGAAACGCTATTTTCGAAACCCCTTTTCTATTCTTCTACGAGGCTCCCGCGGGAGGCATTAGAAGAACTAGTGTTTCCACCCTTGTAGCCTAGTGGTTTCGCCCAACCCTTGACCCTAGGTTGTTCCCCGCGATTTTACAAAACCGTAGGAGCAAGAATCGCTCGATTCGGAGCTCGTACGGAAAAGTTGCGGCAGTTTTATTAAAAGATAGAAAAACGGGCCGATTCTCGGGCCGTTTTCCGAGTCCGTATCCAACCGCGCCCCGAATCGGACTAGGACCCACGTGGGGCCCACAAAAGGGGCGGACCCCACCCAGCCGCCGCCGCCTCAGCCTTGAAGTCCGCACCCGCACGCGCCTCGGGACCCGCGCCCCACCTCGATCCCCGCGATCGCCGCCTCCTGGAACCGCCAGCCGCCGCCTCCCCTCGGGATCGCCGCCGCCTTCCCTCGGTTCCCCACGCGCCGTCGCCGCCTCGCCTGCCCTCTCTCCCCGCGCCGCCCGCCTCCCGCGCCCGTCGCCTCGCCACTCCGCCCGCGCGCCCGCCTCCGCTACCTGCCACCCCGCCTGCGCTACGCCCGCCTTTACGCCGCTGCGCCGCGCCCGCCGCAGCCTACGCCGCGCTGCCGCCGCCGCTGCGTGCCGCTGCCTGCCTTATTTTCGCCAGCGCCCAGCCTTCGCGCCGCATACGCCGCACGCCTCGCGCGCCGCCGCCGTTGCGTGACCGTCTTGATCCGCGTGTTGACTGTCTCTTTTCCACGCAGGAGAAACGCCATCGCCGGAACCGATCGCCGCCACCGTCCGGAACTCGCCGCTGTTCGTTTCGTCGTTCATTCCCGGTGAGTCCGCAGCCGCCGTTAGATTTCAGATCAGTGGTTCAGATCAGCCGTTGACCGGTCAGTATCCAGGCGTTGACTAGTCGAGCGCCCGATCGGCAACGCGTTGACCAGTCAACAGAACCGATTGGCCAGGTAATTACTTTAATCGTTTTAGTTGACAGATTTCGGTAGAAACTTGTAAATTGCGTAGAAATTAAACCGCTGGGCCAAAAATTGCAAATAAAATATGTATAGGTTCAGTGAGTCGTGTAGAATCTTGCTGTACCATTGTTTCACACTTTTACAGAAAGGTTTAGTACAGTTTAATCAAATTAGTTAATGGCCTTTTTGGGGTAATTAATTCGTAGAAAAAGATCTGTAACTCCAAAAATTGCGTATGATATGTCCCTGGATTCAGTGGAACGAGGGGAATCTCATCGTGAATTAAAAAGATAGGCTTACAGTAAAAACTTCTGCAGAAACTGTCTAGTGGCTTTCTACAGTGTTTTAATTACTCGGGGAGTTTTGTAATACCTTTTTGAGTAATTCAATTGGTACTGTTCCTAAATAGCAAAGCCTATGCGGTAGAATTTTCCCAAGATTTTACAAACAGTATACTACCGGTAGTGAATTATTTGAGTTCTAGCTCTAGTTTTGAGCATTACTTTTTGCATAATAGTTTTCCTTGTGCTAAAACTACTTCCCATGCATGAAATCAGTAGTATTATTGAATAGGATTATGTGGTGCAGCCGTAGCACCAATTCATTTGCCTTGCATACCTTCATGCATCATCTTTGTTGCATATGCTTGTGGATTGTTTGTTTATGATTGCAATTGTATCGTGTAGATTGTGATTACTGGCAGCTTGCTCGTGTGTGGATTGTTCTTCCGACCGCTACAACCAAGGCAAGTAGATGCTACTTTGTTCATGATATTGTCCTACTATTTTAAATGCATTGTCGTATATTTTGTAGATGCATGTGTAGGATGATACTATCGCTATGCTATGACCTATTATGTGGTAGGGCCTTCCTTGTAGATGAACCACCGTTGGTAGATGTGCTTAGCCATGCTATGTTGAACGAGGGCTGGGTTACATCATTGAGACTTGTTTCTAAAAGTATTGGTTTGTGAAAACTAAAACAACTTAATCAATGAATCTCACAGGTGTGATGGGATTGATAATTTTGGTGGTTTCATTGCGGAAAGGCACCCGGTATCAAGAGAATAGTGGCTTCTTTATTGTGTAGCTTACGTGTATAACCATGTGCCAATAATGAAATGGGCGGTTGGTTGGACTTAGTAGGTTGTGGTAACTCGAACCCACGTATCCATAGATGTAGAATTTTGGTAGGTTGGACCGGTGCGCGTCGGGATTGGGGTGCTACTTCCCGAACAGTCTCTTCTTGGACTTCTCCCTATCATCACCCAAAATGGGAGTGATGGTATGAGCTGGGCTGGCCAAGTCACATGGGTAAAGTGTACTAACCCCTGCAGGATGTATAATCTAATCGATTAGCCGTGTCCCCGGTTATGGACAACTGAGTTGCTTGATATTGATTCCATGACATGTTTCTCGCTCATTCCAATTTCTTAATTGTTTTAATGTTGTTGGGTTAACTTAATTGGGATCTTTTCAAAGAAAATCAAAAAAACTGTTTATGAAAGTAGGACAAATGTATTTGCAAATACAAGCCAGACACAGCTCCACTTGCCAAATACGCATGTAGATGTTAGTACTATTGTCTCCATTATTAGCTCTACTTGCCATACATTCCATGTATTGACCCTTCGGGGCTGCTACGTTTCATGTTGCAGGATATTCCAATTCTGAGTAATCGATATAGGCCACGGTACTCCACTCGGCACTTGTTCACTTGTGGGCAATTTGAAGAATGGAGGATTTGCTTTATTTATGTTGCTACCTGAATAATTTGAGCTAGCCTTGAGCTAAGCTTTTATTGTAATAATGGTACTCTGGATCTTCGTTATTTATGATACACGGATATTTTGCTATGTTATTCATATTATTCTATTGTGGGCCAATGAACCGATCCAGGGATTGGCATGTCACATAGAAGCCACGGTCTTTTGAACAGCGGTGTTACAAGATAGTAGCGAGCCGTGTGTCGACTGTAGGATCGTGACCTAGAATTGGATTAGGAAGCCATAGATTTATTAAAGCCTATATTAACTCCGTCTTTCATCTTATGCCTTTCACCCTCGTACTCTCACACTTTCCTCTTTTACTTGATAGATGGGAGAAGTCAGGACTGAGTATGCCACCATGGAGTCACCAAGTCCCTTTGCAAGGCAGTTAGCACAGACTCTGTGATCATTGGGATTGCCACTGCCCATGTTCAAGGCAAGAAGGTTGTACACCTATAGATATGGAGAGGATGCATGGGAGATCACTACCTTCATATTCAGGGATGCCGCCTTGCAAATCCAGTGCATTTGATCTACACCAAGACATCACAAGCTGAGGGACTTGGAATCAACTTGGCCATACATGAAGCCTGTCTACTTGATTGCCATCAAGTCCAACACCTCTTGCCAGATTCACCCTACGTGACTATGGAAGGCGTGATGAAGATGGGCACATTGTAGTTACCAGGCGGCAGGAACAACATGCACGCCCGTCGGAGCACATAGAGGACATGGAAAGGGAGAATGGAGCTCTAGCTGAGAAGGTGATGATGATAAAGGAGATTGCAGACTTTGCTAGCAATGGTATGGTGGTCCAAGGACAGGAGATTGACACCTGCATGAAGCTGTGGGAGTTGGAGAATGCCACGATAGCGGAGATGCAACCATAGCTCATCTTCATGGTACCGTCTGAGGAGAACACAGGAACATACAACGATTGCAAGGGACCGTCTGGAAAGGGATCAAACTATTGAAGCTATGACAGCCCAGATTGCGCTCTCCAAGCAGCTGAATCCACCCTCGATGATGACAATGGAGATGATGGAAACAATGGGGATGATGATGGCGGTGAGGGCGAGGATGATGATGATGGAGCGATGATGGTGGAGGAGATGAAGCTGTTGCGATTGCAGCTGAAAGTGAAGAAGAAGAGGAGGATCCAGAAGAGGTAGAGTTTGAGATCTCAAGTGATGGTTCAGGAGAAGTGTACACTCCGCGCCATGGTTGAACCGTGGGCGAAGCGTAGCGCATGACCGCAGGACCTACATAACCTCTTCAAGGAGTAGATAGAAGTCCACCAATTAGACCTCGTTAGGTAAATCGTTAGGATTAGTCTCGATCGATGTGAAACTTAGTTGCTGTTAGTTTAAGAGTGTTTAGTTGCTTATTTGTGTACTCTAATATCCCAGGAATTATTTGTGCAAATTTTATGAAAGAGTTATGGCAATTTTGGTTACTATCTGTGTTATTTTCGCTGCAGTTTTCTGCTGATACAGCAGTACTGTATGATTTTTCATATTTTTCTGGTAACTGGGAAAAATCTGAAAAAAATTGGGCTGATGCGAAACTCTCTGTACTGTATGTCCAAAAATCAGCTAAATTTTCTGACGAGTTTAAGTCAGGCAGAAAAATTCGTGAATGCTGCTGGACTGTTCTGGCAGATTGCTGTTTTTGTTGTTTAGTTGATCAACTGTTTAGTTAACCATTGACAACTCTTGTAAAACTATTTCAGTAGGTATATACTGCTAGGATAGCCCCTGGGATGTTGCTGGATCACTTGTTTGTTGTTGTGTTGCTTGCTTGTGATTGTCTGCTATTGTTTGTTGTTGATTGATCATATGCATGGGTAGAATCCTATTATCGTAGTTGATTCTTTCTAAACTTACATGTGCTGAACCACAGATGCCTCCCCACCGTCAACCCACTGAGTTGGAGCAACTCATGGCAGATCAGGCACAGCTGACCCAAGTGATGACTCAGTTCATGGCGGCTCAGAACAACAACAATGGAAACAATCAGCCTCAGGGAGATGCTCTCACCAGATTTCTGAGGTTAAGGCCAGCTAAGTTCTCTACTGCAACTGAACTAATGGTTGCTCTCGACTGGTTGCATTCAGTCAACAAGGATCTAGTAACTGTTGGATGCTGATGCTGAGAAGGTGAGGTTTGCCGCTCACCCTCTTTGGAGGGACCAGCCGCTTCTTGGTGGGACACTTTTCGGATCACCCACCAGCTGGATCAAGTGACTTGGGCAATGTTTGAGGAAGGTTTCAGGACCAACCACGTGTCTTGGAGTTACGAGCACGAAGAGGAAGGAGTTCATAACTTGCGCCAAACCAATCGCACCGTGGTGAGTACATTGAGGAGTTCAACAACCTGTCCCGTTATGCACGAGGATGTTGACAACGATGCAAAAGGAGGAGAGATTCTGGATGGCCTCGGTGATGAGCTTTCGGTTGCAGACTCTTGGTGTTCTATTGCCCACTTTCTAGGAGCTTATGGACAAGGCGGGATCTTGGAAGGAAGCACAAGCGGTGGAGAACATAAGAGGAAAATGTGATCACCACTCTGGTTCACATCACAAGTCTCGCACTTCATATGATGGATACTCCAAGCATGGAGGGAGTGACCATGGGAGCCATGACCGCCACCACCATGGAGGCGATGGGCATCGTCATGACAACCATAGGAGCAGCCACCACAGCCACAAGGAGGACACTCTCACCACTCTGGAGGACACGGTGGACATGGCCTTGGCAAGTGATCGCAGCTTTGTGAAGAAGGATCTGAGTGAGGTGACATGCTTCAAGTGTAAGCAGAAGGGACACTATCTTGACAACTGTCCGGAGAGGAAAGGTGAAGCCAACCAACAGAGAAGGCCACAGTGAACCACATGAATGTGGAGGAGATTCGAGATGAGCTGACCTTGTGATTGGTAAGTTTCAATCAACACTTACCTGCACTTATACTTTTCGATACTGGTGCATCGCATTCATTCATATCAAGGGCATTTGTGGATAAGTATAAGTTACCTATGGAGTCTATGAAAAGGTCTATTAGAGTGAGTTCACCTGGAGGAGATATGATAGCTAGCGGGATGCATGATTTAACTATGAGGATTGGAACACACAACTTGATTGCACATTTGGTAGTGTTGGAATCACGAGGATTAGGCGTTGATACGGGAATGGATTGGATGTCTATGCATGGGGACACATAGATTGTGCACAGCGAGCTATTTCACTCAAAACCCGGATGGTAAGAGGATAAGTTTCAAGTCGGCTGTACGACCCAGAAGGTGTAAGTTAAATTCTCTTAAGGGGGTTAGCATGGATACTGTGCCAGTGATTAGGGATTACCCTGATGTGTTTCCGGAAGAACTGCCAGGAATGCCACACAGCAGGGAAGTAGAGTTTCTCATCGACTGATCTGAGAACAGAACCAATAGCAAAGAAACCATATAAGATGGATGTGGATGAGCTGAAGGAATTGAAGAAGCAGTTGAAAGAGCAGCTAGAAAAGGGATTCATTCAGCCTAGTTCGTCATCATGGGGTGCACAATTACATTTGTGGAGAAGAAAACAGACAAGAGATTAGTAGTGGACTATCGCTGCTGAATGAAGTGACCATCAAGAACAAATACCCTACCGAACATAAATGATTTGTTTGATCAAGCTGGAAGGAGCAAGGTGTTGACAAGATTGATCTGCGATCAGGCTACTTTCAATTGAAGATCCGGGAGGGCGTACCAAAACCGCCTTCACCACTAGGTATGGTTTATATGAGTATCTGATTATGTCTTTTGGACTAACGAATGCCCGGCATATTTCATGACCATGATGAACAAGGTATTTATGGAGTACTTGGACAAGTTCGTGGTGGTGTTTATTGACGACATACTGATATATTCCAAGGATGATGCTGAGCATGAGAAACATCTGCGACTGATTATGGAGAAGCTGAGGGAACACAAGCTGTATGCCAAATTCAGCAAGTGTGAATTCTGGCTTAACACCGTTGGGTTTCTTGGACACGTAGTGTCAGGAGAAGGAGTCGCTGTTGATCCAAGCAAAGTGACCGATGTTGAGTGGGAAGCACCCAAGAATCACGGGAGAGATTCATGACTTCACGGGACTTGCTGGATATTACGGAGATTCATTGAAAACTTTTCCAAGATTGCTAAGCCGATGGCTGAACTTCTGAAGAAGGAGAGGAAGTTTGAATGGTGGGGCGTATGTGAAGCCGACTTTCGAGGGAAGCGTCGACTAGTGACTGCGCCTGTTCTATGTTTACCAGATCTTCAGAAGGATTTCCAAGTGTACTGTGATGCTTCTCGACAGGGACTTGGGAGTGTGCTGATGCAAGATGGGAGAGTGGTGTCATATGCCTCGCGACAACTCAAACACCATGAGCGGAATTACCCCACACACGACTTGGAGTTAGCGTCAGTGGTTCATGCGCTCAAGGTATTGAGGCATTCCTTAATGGGAAAACAATGTGATGTGTACAACTAACAAAAGAGCATGAATTACATCTTTACAAATAATGAACTAAACATGAGGCAAAGGAGATGGTTGGAACTTATCAAGGATTATGATCTGAATCTGCAATACCACCCAGGAAAGGCCAATGTAGTAGCAGATGCTCTGAGCCGGAAGGTTTCTGCCAATGAATTGACAATTGGGGAATTGCCTGAGGATTTGTGCAAGCAATTCAAGGACCTTAGACTGGAGGTAGTATCGGAAGGGTACTTGGCAACAATGGAAGTCCAACCAACGCTACAGGATAGAATTAGAAAGGCTCAAGTGGGAGACAAAGAGATGGATGAAATAAGGAAAAGATGAAGGAGGATCGAGCAAAGGAAGTCCGTGAGGATGAGCAAGGAACCTTGTTGTATGGTGATCGTTTGTGCGTTCCCAACGATCCTGAGATAATGAAGTTGATTCTGCAGGAAGCTCATGACTCGCCGTATTCCATACATCCGGGCAATACAAAGATGTATATGGACCTAAAGGACAGATTCTGGTAGAACAACATGAAGGAGACATCGCGAACATATTGCCCTATGTGATGTATGTAGCGAGTAAAGCGGAACACGAGAAGCGGGAGTTACTACAGCCATTGCCGTGCGGATTGGAAGTGGGATAGAGTGGGAATGGACTTTATCACATTGCCTAGGACGGTCGGGATATGACTCTATTTGGGTAGTGGTGGACCATTTGACCAAGGTAGCCCACTTTATCTGGTGAAGGCGACTTACACAAGTGCAAAGTTGGCCAAGATCTACATGGACAGAATTGTGTGCCTACATGGAGTTCCCAAGAGTATAAATGTCGATAGAGGCACCCAATTTACCTCACATACGGCGCCATTACGGTACACTTGGTACTAGATTGGAGTTGTACAGCGTTTCACCTGGTGATGGACGGTGAGAGGTGAAACAGATTTTGGAGGACATCTTTGAGAGCTTGCGCTTTGGCTCATAGTTCTAGTTGGGATGAGAATTTGCCATACGCTGAGTTTTCATACAACAACAGCTATCAAACCAGCATCAAGACGTCACCGTTCGATGTATTGTATGGGAAACGGTGCAGAACACCATTGCTATGGGATGGAGTAGGAGAACGTCGATGTTTGGACCTGATTTGATCAAGGGGCTGAGGAGAAAAGGTCGCCTTGATTAGGGACAGACTAAAGGTAGCACAATCAAGCGGAAAACTGGCGGCGTAAGCGCAAGGAAGTGGTGTATGAGATAGGTGATAGAGCATACCTCGAGTGTCGCCACTAGGAATCAAGAGATTTGGAATTAAGGGTGGTGGCACCTCGATTTATTGGACCGTATCGGGTCTTATACGCATAAAGGAGAAGTTTCTTATCAGTTGGAGTTTCGGAGGCTCTGTCATTTGTTCACAATGTGTTCCACGTATCGGTGAAGAAGTGCCATCCGGAGATGGTGGATACACCGTTGAGAGACAACATGCCGCTAGAGGAGGTTGACGAAATGATTTGACCTATGAGGAGAAGCGGTCAAGATTACGGAGGCAGCGGAGAGGATTACACGTACCAAGGCGATCAGGTTTTGCAAATGCAGTGGAGCCACCACCGAAGAGGAAGCCACTTGAGGCGTGAGGATGATATCAGAGGACTACCCACACCTATTGCTAAGCGCGAATCTAGGGGCAGATTCATCTTAAGGAGTTAGCCTTGTCACATCAAATTTTAGATTTGGTTCTGCATATCATTCATATCATTGCATCATACTTTTCCATGCAAAACGTCGATTGAAAAGAATCGGCGAAACACTATTTTCGAAACCCCTTTTCTATTCTTCTACGAGGCTCCCGCGGGAGGCATTAGAAGAACTAGTGTTTCCACCCTTGTAGCCTAGTGGTTTCGCCCAACCCTTGACCCTAGGTTGTTCCCCGCGATTTTACAAAACCGTAGGAGCAAGAATCGCTCGATTCGGAGCTCGTCCGGAAAAATTCGGCGTTTATTAAAAGATAGAAAAACGGGCCGATTCTCGGGCCGTTTTCCGAGTCCGTATCCAACCGCGCCCCGAATCGGACTAGGACCCGCGTGGGGCCCACAAAAGGGGCGGACCCCACCCAGCCGCCGCCGCCTCAGCCTTGAAGTCCGCACCCGCACGTGCCTCGGGACCCGCGCCCCACCTCGATCACTTGATCGCCGCCTCCCCTCGGGATCGCCGCCGCCTTCCCTCGGTTCCCATGCCCCGCAGCCGTCGCAGGTACCCCGCCGCCGCGCCTCCCTCTCTCCCTCTCCTCTCCTCCCCGCGCCGCCCGCCTCCCGCCAGCTCCGCCGACCCCGCCGCCTGCCGCGCCACCCCGCCCCGCAGCGTCCCCGCACCCGCCTCCTGCTGCCGCGCTGCCCCGCCACGCACGTGCGCGCGCGCCCGCGCCGCACTCGCCCGCGCGCCGCCCCTCGCGCTCGCCCGCATGCACGCACGCCTCGCGCGCCGCCGCCGTCGCTCGCGCCGCCGTTGCGTGACCGTCTTGATCCGTCTTCTTGTCTCTTTTCGCGCGGAAAGCTTGCGTCGCGGAACGATCGCCGCCACCGTCCGGAACTTCGCCGCGTTCATTTTAAATCGTTCGTTCGGTGAGTCCGCCGCCGTTAGATTTCAGATCAGTGGTTCAGATCAGCGTTGACGGTCAGTATCCGGCGTTGACTAGTCGCCAGTCGATCGGCGGCCAGCGTTGACCAGTCAACAGAACCGATTGGTGAGTAATTACTTTAATCGTTTTAGTTGACAGATTTCGGTAGAAACTTGTAAATTGCGTAGAAATTAAACCGCTGGGCCAAAAATTGCAAATCAAATATGTGTAGGTTCAGTGAGTCGTGTAGAATCTTGATGTACCATTTTTTCACACTTTTACAGCAAGGTTTAGTACAGTGTAATCAAATTAGTTAATGGCCTTTTTGGGGTAATTAATTTGTAGAAAAAGATCTGTAACTCCAAAAATTGCGTATGATATGTCCCTGGATTCAGTGGAACGAGGGGAATCTCATCGTGAATTAAAAAGATAGGCTTATAGTAAAAACTTCTGCAGAAACTGTCTAGTGGCTTTCTGCAGTGTTTTAATTACTCGGGGAGTTTTATAATACCTTTTTGAGTAATTCCAATTGGTACTGTTCCTAAATATCAAAGCCTATGCGGTAGAATGTTCCCAGATTTTACAAACAGTATACTACCGGTAGTGAATTATTTGAGTTCTAGCTCTAGTTTTGAGCATTACTTTTTTGCATAATAGTTTTCTTGCGCTAAAACTATTTCCATGCATGCAATCAGTAGTATTATTGAATAGGATTATGTGGTGCAGCCGTAGCACCAATTCACTTGCCTTGCATACCTTCATGCATCATCTTTGTTGCATATGCTTGTGGATTGTTTGTTTATGATTGCAATTGTATCGTGTAGATTGTGACGAGTGCAGCTTGCTCGTGTGGATTGTTCTTCGGCCACTACAACCAAGGCAAGTAGATGCTACTTTGTTCATGATATCGTCCTACTATTTTAAATGCATTATCGTATATTTTGTAGATGCATGTGTAGGATGATACTATAAGCTATGCTATGACATATTATGTGGTAGGGCCTTCCTTGTAGATGAACCACCGTTGGTAGATGTGTAGCCATGCTATGTTGAGCGAGGGCTGGGTTACATCATTGAGACTTGTTTCTAAAAGTATTGGTTTGTGAAAACTAAAACAACAATCAATGAATCTCACAGGTGTGATGGGATTGATAATTTTGGTGGTTTTATTGCGGAAAGGCACCGGTATCAAGAGAATGGTGGCTTCTTTTTATTGTAGCTTACGTGTATAACCATGTGCCAATAATGAAATGGGCGGTTGGTTGGACTTAGTAGGTTGTAGTAACTTCGAACCAGCGTATCCGGAGATGTAGAATTTTGGTAGGTTGGACGGTCTTGGCGTCGGGATTGAGGTGCTACTTCGAGCAGTCTCTTCTTGGACTTCTCCTATCATCACCCAAAATGGGAGTGATGAATGCAAGCTGGGCTGGCCAAGTCACATGGGTAAAGTGTACTAACCCTGCAGGTGTATAATCTAATCGATTAGCCGTGTCCCGGTTATGGACAAGCGGGAGTTGCTTGATATTGATTCCATGACATGTTTCTCGCTCATTCAATTTCTTAATTGTTTTAATGTTGTTGGGTTAACAATTGGGATCTTTTCAAAGAAAATCAAAAACTGTTTATGAAAGTAGGACAAATGTATTTACAAATGCAAGCAGACACAACTCCACTTGCCAAATATGCATGTAGATGTTAGTACTATTGTCTCATTACTAGCTCTACTTTCCATACATTCCATGTATTGACCCTTGAGGCTGCTATGTTTCATGTTGCGGGATATTCCAATTCGAGTAATGTCGATATAGGCCACGGTACTCACTCGGCACTTGTTCACTTGTGGGCAATTTGAAGAATGGAGGATTTGCTTTATTTATGTTGCTACCTGAATAATTTGAGCTAGCCTTGAGCTAAGCTTTTATTGTAATAATGGTACTCTGGATCTTACGTTATTTATGATACGGATATTTTGCTATGTTATTCATCTTATTCTATTGTGGGCCAATGAACCGATCCGAGGATTGGCATGTCACATAAACCGCAGTCTTCAGAACAGCGGTGTTACAAGGAGGAGAGCTTGGCGGCTAGGGTTGCTAGGCGGCGGTTTCTCCCTAGGCGGCGGCAGCGGGGAGGTGGCCGTAGCTAGGGTTTAGAGGTGGAGGTGTTAGGGTTTTGGGAGGAGCCTGCCCTCCTTTTATAGAGTGGAGGGCGGCCAGGGAGGAGTCCCTACAACTCGGCTTCAAGGTGGGCGGCGGTGGAGGAGAACTCCTCCCCAGCTTCAGTTCCACCTCCTCTCACTTCCAAAAATAGCCGTTTGACTTTCAAATTGCCGTTTGACTTTTCAAACTAGTTTGATTAAACCCTTTATTTTGTTCAGCGATGACACCTAGTACATGATGCAATCATACCAACTTGATATAACATTCATGTACCCTTCCCCTCGGTCTGGGACATTCCAGAACCTTCTAGAACATTCGATGAAAACACGGAATCATTCCCCAACTCAAAACAGGACTTTCCTTATATGAATCTTATTCTCGGACCATTCCGGATCTCCTTGTGATATCCGGATCCATCGAGACTCTGAACAACATTCGGTCTCTTTCTCATCATTCCATAACTACTCAAACAACGTCGAATCCTTAAGTGTGTCTCCCTACGGTTACGTGAATTATGCGGACATGATCGAGACACTTCTCGAACAATAACCAATAGAGGAATACGGAAATTCATGGCTCCACATATTTCTATGATTACTTTGCGTCGAATGAACCACTTACATACGATACCAATTTCCCTTTGTCTCACGATAGTTTACTTATCAGAGGTTATGATCGTGGTATCTCTACATACCTAGTTCAACCTTGTGCCGATAAGTACTCTTTTCTCGTTCCGTGATATGTGATCCCTTGTGATCCGGACACATGCTTACAAGCTAATTGGATGACATTCCAGAGAGGGCCTAGAGTATATCTATACATCATATGGATGGACAAATCCACTCTTTATCCATGTGTCTCAACAATACTTTCCGAACACTCAATGCCACCTTTATAGCCACCCGATTCACGGTGTGGTGTTTGATATCATCAAAGCATCCATCGGTAAAGGTGATATGCATGATCTCATGGTGAAGGAATTGGGTTACTATGTATCGAGAAAGCATATAGCAATTGAACTATTAAAATGACTTGATCTTTATGCTACGCTTATCTATAGGAGTATGTCACCATATCATTCTCCTAACGATATGATCTTGTTGTTAATAACATCTCAATGTTCATGATAGAAACCACAATCATTTATTAACCAACAATCTAGTATTATAAAGCTTTACTAGGGACTTCAATTT
This sequence comes from Avena insularis, assembly GCA_023614405.1. Classification (NCBI taxonomy): domain Eukaryota; kingdom Viridiplantae; phylum Streptophyta; class Magnoliopsida; order Poales; family Poaceae; genus Avena; species Avena insularis. Next base: position 295,287,339 of record CM042689.1, on the reverse strand, counting down.
AAGTTTACAAATCACACAAGTATTAATGTTTCCTTGTTAATACTATTATAGCATGAATGTAAATATTTATCATAAACACAAAGATATAATAATAACTATATTTATTATTGCCTCTAGGGCATATCTCCAACAGTCTCCCACTTGCACTAGAGTCATCTAATCTAGATTACATGGTAATATATCGAACACCCATGGCAGTTTGGTGTTGGTCATGTTTGCCCTCGGGAGAGGTTTAGTCAGCCGGATCGCCACATTCAGATCTGTGTGTACTTTTGCAAATCTTTATGTCCCCATCTTGGACATGTTCTCGAATAACATGAAAGCGTGGCTTGATGTGCTTGACTTCTTGTGTGACCTTGGTTCTTGCGCATTGGCTATGGCGCCCATGTTATCCTGATGAATGAACATTGGGTCAGCGCACTAGGAACCACACACTACTGTAATGAACTCTTTCATCCATATCGCTTCTTGTGAAGCCTCGAAGCAACCATGTATTCGATTCAGTTGAAGATCTCGCCCTGCGCTTTGCTTTGCACTCCTCTAGCTAAGCTGCTGCACCATTCAAAGTAAATCGTATCCAGTTGTGATTTAGAATCATTAGGATCGGTGTTCCAACTAACATCGGTGTAACCATTAACAACGGCTGTTCATCACCTCCATAAGAAAGAACCATATCCTTAGTTCTTCTCAAGTACTTAAGGATGTTTTGACCATTGTCAATGATCCACTCTGGATCACTTTGCCATCGCTAGTTAAACTAACGACATATGCAATGTCGGGTCTAGTACATAGCATGGCATACATTAGAGATCCTATGGCTGAGGCATAGAGTCTTACTCATCCTTTCTCTATCTTACTGCGTTGTGGGACTTTGAGTTTTACTCAAGGTCGTATTGAGCAACATGGGCAAGAACCTTTCTTGCTATCTTCCATTCAAACCTCTTTAGAACTTTGTCCAAATATGTACTTTTGTGACAATGATATTAGGCGTCTCGATCTATCTCTATAAATCTTTATGCCCAATATATGGCTGCTTACCAAGATCCTTCATTGAAAACTATTATTCAAATATTCCTTGACACTATTAAGAGTTCTACATCATTCCCAATCAACAATATGTCATCTACATATAGTATTAAGAATGCTCTGAGCTCCACTCACTTTCTTGTAAATACAAGCTTCTCCATAAGTTTGTATAAAACCAAAACTTTTGATTACCTTATCAAAGCGTTGATTCCAACGGGATGCTTGCTTCAATCCATAGATGGACCGTTGAAGTTTGCATACCTTGTTAGCATCTTTAGGATCGACAAAACCTTTGGGTTGCATCATATACAACTCTTCATCAATGTCTCCATTGAGGAATCTGTTTTGACATCCATCTGCCATATCTCATAATCATAATATGCAGCGATTGCTAACATAATCCTCACGGACTTTAGCTTTGCTCTTTGGTGAGAAAGTCTCGCCGTAATCAACTCCTTGAATTTGCCGAAACCCTTTTGCGACAAATCGAGCTTTATAAGCGATAACATTACCATCAGCATCTGTTTTCTTCTTGAAAATCCATTTGTTCTCGATAGCCTTCCGGCCATCCGGTAAGTCCACCAAAGTCCATAATTGGTTTTCGTATATGGATCCAATCTCGAATTTCATGGCTTCTTGCCATTTATTTGGAATCTGGGCTCATCGCTTCCTCCTCATATGGCGGGGTCGCCGGTGTTGTCCACCAACATGACACTCATAACGGGATCATACCAATGCAGGTGATGAGTTCTCGTTGACTGCGAGGCTCTGTAGCCTTCTGACGAAGTTTCATGATCATCATCATTAGCTTCCTCTCTTATTGGTGCAGGCACCACAGGAACTTCTTAGGTCTTTGCGCTACTGTAATTCGAGAGAAGGTTAAACAACCTCGAGTTCTACTTTCCTTCAGTCACTTCTTTGAGAGAAATTCCTTCTCTAGAAAGGATCCATTCTTAACCTTGAAGATTTTGCCTTGGATCTATGATAGAAGAGTATACCCAATAGTTTCGCCGGTATCCTATGAATCGCATTTTTCGCTTTGGGTTCAAGCTTGTCAATTGTAACTTATTTACATAGGCCGCATCCCCAAACTTTAAGGAGCGACAATCTAGGTTTCTCCCAAACCATAATTCATACGGTGTCGTTTCAGCGGATTTAAATGGTGCCCTATTTAAAGTGAATCGGCTGTTTCTAATGCATAACCCCAAAATGATAGCGAGTAAATCTGTAAGTGACATCATAGAGCGAACCATATCTAAGAGAGTTAAATTCTGACGTTCGGACACACCATTCTGTTGTGGTGTTCCGGCGGTGTCAATTGTGAAAGTATTCCGCATTTCTTCAAATGCTGCCAAACTAAATAACAGATATTCACCTCCATGATGAGCGTAGAAATTTAATCTTCTTGTTATGTTGATTCTCAACCTCACTTTGAAATTCCTTAAACTTCTCGAAAGTTTTGGACTTATGTTTCATGAAATAGATATACCCATATCTACTCAAGTCATCGTGAAGGTAAGAACATACTTGATAACCACCGTGCGATACTACACTCATTGGACCACACACATCGGTATGTATGATTTCCAATAAGTCCGCTTCGCTCCATCATACGAGAAAATGGAGTCTTAGTCATTTTTCCCATCGAGACATGCCGCATCTTTCAAGTGATTCAAGAAGTCCATCGGAATGGAGTTTCTTCATCGTTTCACTCCAATGTGACCAAGGCAGCGATTACCACATATAGGTCGAGTTATCATTTCGATTTCAAGCGTTTAGCCTCAATGTTATTAATATGTGTATTTCCACTATCAAGATTTAATAAGAATAGACCATCTATCAAAAGGTGCATGTGCATAAAACATATTACTCATATAAATCGAACAACCATTATTCTGGGACTTAAACAAATGTAGTCTAGTAATAAACAAGATCCAGATATAATGTTCATGCTTAGCAGGCACCAAATAACAATTATTTAAGTATAAAACTAATCGAGCCCGGTAGATGAAGGGTAAGCGTGCCGATAGCGATCACATCAACCTTTGATCCGTTTCCCGCGCATCGTCACCTCGTTCTTCGCTAGCTTCCGTTTATTCTCATTTTGTTTGAGTTACAAATATGAGCAGCAGAACCGGTATCAAATACCGGGCACTACTCAGTACTAGTGAGATACATCAATAACATGTATACTCGGATATACCTTTCTTCTTGATGTTGCCGTTCTTCAAATCCAAGTACTTTGGGCAATTCGCTTCGATGACCTTCTCCTTGTAGTAAAGCACTCGGTATCGAGCTTAGGTCCAGCCTGGTCTTCTTTGTCGGTAGCGGTAACTTTCTTACCACCCTTCTTGAAGTGTCCCTTTTGTAGACTTGCCTTTCTTGAATTTGGTGGTCTTATTGACCATCAACACTTGAGTGCTCTTTCTTGATCTCCACTTCTGCAGATTTCAACATAGCAAACAGTTTTGTGGCTGCTTGTTCATGTTTTGCATATTGTAGTTCATCACAAAGTTCTTGTAACTTGGTGGTAGTGATTGGAGGACATGGTAAATCCCCAAAGCATTAGGAATCACTATACCCAAGCTTTGAAGTTTGTTTGCATGCTAGACATCTTAAGCACATGCTCAGTGAGAGCTGCCCTCTTCCATCTTGCAGTTAAAGAACTTTCAAGCCTCATGGCTCTCAATTGCGCATGAGTCTCAAAGATCAATTTGAGATCACGGACAATATCATGTGGTCTGAATTCTCAAACCTTTTAAAGCTAGATTCTAAACCATACAAGATAGCACACTGAGCTGTGGAGTCTTGAGTCTTAAATGAGTAAACATTCTTTACTTCGTCGGCAGCATCAGGCGGAGTCACCAATGATTGCATCCAGCACATAGGTCAAATTACCAGCTGTGAGGACAATCCTCAAATTCGGAACCAATCCATGAAGTTGCTTCATTGTTCTTCAACTTTTCTTTCTCTGGAGCATTAAAATTGATGGTAGGGCTGCCATTGATCTACAACATATTTGCAATAGTTTAGACTAAGTTTATGACAAATTGCGTTCTAATTAATAGTTAAATTAATCTAGGTGAACTCCTCAAAACAATATCCTTCACATTGTTTTAGTGATCACGAACCAAATCCACCACATCAACACCGATCATCACGAGAGTTGTCTGATTTCAATGGCGAACAATCGACATGTTCATCATATCTACTATATGATTCATGCTTTACCTTCGGTGATCCGTGTTCGAGAACATGTATGCATGCTAGGCTCGTCAAGATCAAACCTTAGTTTCCGCATGAGCAAATCTGGCTTGCTCACGTTGTATACACTTGCGGAATCTAACACCCGATCATCACGTGGTGCTTGAAACAACAAGCTTTAGCGGTGCTAACTAAGGGTGAACACTTTATGACTTGAAATTTATGTGCATGAGGATCATCTTATAATACTACCGTCATTAACTAAGCAATACAAGATGCATAAAGGATTAACATCATATGCAATTCATAATATGTGATATGATATGGCCTTTCTTCTTTGTTCTTCGATCTTCATCTTCAAGCACGAACATGATCTCCATCATCACCGGCATTGCATCAAGGTCGATGGCGGCTTCTCCATGGTTGTCGTCCACGGCTTCAACTATTACAACTACTTTGAATAGAACCGGTCTTAACATAAATTAAAGACAACCATATGGCTCCTGGGTTGCTAACTTACAATAAGGAACATTGCATACATCAAATATAATCACAATCATGGCCATATCCATCTTGCACACCTGCAAAACAAAGTTAGGCGCCTCTACTTTCTTTGCATGTTTCGTGGTTTGGGGCTTTCAATAAGTGTCGTTCTAACTTACGAACATGAACCACAACATTGATACTAGTATTGTTAATCACCCGTTGTAAATTGGATCTTAACTATGCTGGGAGAAAGCAGGCCCATAAAGCCACTTATGCAATACAAGTTGCATGCCAAGCGTGGAGCAAGTCTCATGAGCGATGTCATGTAAGGTTAGCAGGACACTTCATCCCAACATCCAAGATGCAAATTACAAGAAGCAATCGACAATAAAGCATCAGCGCCCAATGACCATTGTGTTCTACTCGTCTGCAGATCTACATATGAACACGGCTCTGATACCCTGTAGGGTTTACGTAGCATGGAAAACAAAAAATTCTACCGCATACAAACAAACAAGCCAAGATCTATCTACTAGATTGTAGCAGGTCGATGGAATAACTCACCCTCGAAGATTCCAAAGTGTTTAACGAGGCAGTTCTCGTGGGTGATGTAATCGTACTCTTCTCGATCTCAAGATCGCGTAGGCGATCCTTCGGTGCTGCGTTAGGCGCTCCGCGATCGGTCTACGTTAATTGCGTTCGAAGACCTTCCTCTCCTTGTTCAGCAGCGGAGGTTGTAGCACTCTCCTCGCGATTCCCGGCGGCCTGGCGTGGTGCAGGAAGTAGAGGGAGATCTCATGAGCCGCCTTGAGCGGGCCAGTATGGTGGACTATGAGAGAGCCCTCGGCGATCTAGGGTTTAGAACGCCGATGAGGAGGCTTGGCCGACTAGGGTTGCTAGGCGGCGGCGGTTCTCCCTAGGCGGCGTGACGGGGAGGTGGCCAGGCCCTAGGGTTTAGAGGTGGAGGTGTTAGGGTTTTTAGGAGGGAGCCACCCCTGCTTTTTATAGGTGGAGGGGCCGTCAGGGAGGAGTCCCTCTCAACTCGGCTTCAAGGTGGGCGGCGGTGGAGGAGGAACTCCTCCCCAACTCGATTCCACCTCCTCTCCACTTCCCAAAAATAGCCGTTTGACTTTCAAATTGCCGTTTGACTTTTTTCAAACTAGGATTTGATTAAACCCTTTATTTTGTTCAGCGATGACACCTAGTACATGATTCAATCATACCAACTTGATATAACACATTCATGTACCCTTCCCTCGAAGTCTTGGGACATTAGGAACCTTCTAGAACATTCGATGAAAACACGGAATCATTCCCCAACTCCGAAGCAGGACTTTCCTTATATGAATCTTATTCTACAGACCATTCGGATCTCCTCGTGATATCCGTATCCCATAGAGACTCCGAACAACATTCGGTCTCTTTCTCATCATTCCATAACTATTCAAACAACGTCGAATCCTTAAGTGTGTCTCCCTACGGTTAAGTGAATTATGCGGACATGATCGATACACTTCTCGAACAATAACCAATAGAGGAATGGAAATTCATATGGCTCCACATATTTCTATGATTACTTTGCGATCAAATGAACCATTTACATACGATACAATTTCCCTTTGTCTCACGATAGTTTACTTATCAGAGGTTATGATCGTCGGTATCTCTGCATACCTAGTTCAACCTCGTTACCGATAAGTACTCTTTTCTCGTTCGTGATATGTGATCCTTGTGAGGCAGTCACATGCTTGTAAGCTAATTGGATGACATTCCACCGGAGGCCCAGTATATCTATCCGTCATATGGATGGACAAATCCCTCTTGATCCATGTGTCTCAACCAATACTTTCCGAACACTCAATACCACCTTTATAGCCACCCAGATTCACGGTGTGGTGTTTGATATCATCAAAGCATCCATCCGGTAAAGGTGATATGCATGATCTCATGGTCGAAGGAATTAGGTTACTATGTATCGAGAAAGCATATAGCAATTGAACTATTAAAATGACTTGATCTTTATGCTACTTATCTATAGGAGTATGTCCACCATATCATTCTCCTAACGATATGATCTTGTTATTAATAACATCTCAATGTTCATGATAGAAACCACAATCATTTATTAACCAACAAGCTAGTATTATAAAGAGGCTTTACTAGGGACTTCAATTTAAGTTTACAAATCACACAAGTATTAATGTTTCCTTGTTAATACTATTATAGCATGAATGTAAACATTTATCATAAACACAAAGATATAATAATAACTATATTTATTATTGCCTCTAGGGCATATCTCCAACACACCCATCATGGACATCTCAAACACAGTCATAAGCTTTGAAAATTCATCGTTAAAAGCTTGGTTAGTAGAGCCAAAATAATGTCCTCTACATAAAGTTGGCATACAAGCTCCCCATTAACCTTCTTAGTAAAAATTGGGATCGATTTGCCCAACTTGAATCCACGGTCTAGAAAAAAGCTCTTTAAGGTGCTCATACCACCACTTGCGTGGGGCTTGTTTAAGGCCATAGGCGCCTTATCGAGGTTTTAGACATGGTTAAAGAATTTGGGGTCCTCAAACCCGAGGGCTGTGGCGATATACTAACTCATGTAGAGGACCATTAAGCGCTCTTAACATCCATTTGTTGTAATTTAAAATTATGATGGGGTGCATATGCAAGAAGGATCTGGATGGACTCAAGGCGAGCCAGGGCATAAGTCTGCCAAAATCAATTCCTTCCACTTGAGAGAATCCTTGAGCCACGAGTGGTGCTTTATTCCTCACAACAATGCCATTTTCATCTTGTTTGTTCTTGAAGATCCACTTGGTGCCGACAACATTACGGCGATCCTTTGGTTTCTCTGAGCTTCCAAACTTTGTTGCGTTGAAGTTATTTAATTCTTCATGCATTGCAACAACAATCGGGGTCTTCAAGAGCATCAAAAACCTTCTTGGTTCAACCATGGAAATGTGAGCTTGATGATCACGAAGCTTGCAAGTTCTCTTCTAGTGGATACCCTTAAGTCGTAGTAGATCCTGCGACCTTGTCAAGTGTGACCCCTTAGTTCAAGGTTACGATCGGCCTGAGCCTTGTGACGAGCCTCAATGTCCTTATTGTTTCTAGAAGGAGTTGATTCAGTATTTGTATCCTTGTCTTGATCACTACCTTGCCCTTGATCTTGATCTGTATTAACACTAGAAGATTGCTGCTGAGTTTGTTCTTCAGGGCCGAATAATCCGCCCCTTGGAGGGGCCGGACTATCCGACTGGGAGTGGCAGAGCCTTCTTCACGAGAGTGTCGGCAGAGTTGGAGACCAGGGGCGGATAATCCGCCCTCGAGGCTGGAGAATCTGGCCTGGGAGCTTCAGTTGTTGGCTTCTCCTCAGGATCCTCTAGAGCGAGGTTGGAGTGCAGGCGGATTGTCCTCCTTGTGAGGCGGATAGTCTGGCACAGGACTACCAGCTTGTCGAGGGACATATGATCTTGCAGATTGTGGTGTTGGTGCAGGAATTGCTCCAATAGTGGGAGCTTGTTGATCTTGTGTAGATGAGGCTCCACATGTGTGTAGCATTGTCCTTCCCTATCGCCACAAGGGGTTCCTCAATGGGAGGAAAAATCTACGCCCATTCTTCTTATGGCATCTTGGGGTATTTCAACATGCATCATAAACATCAACTTGCCCTACAAAGGGCGTTATTTTCATCGAACTCCACACTACAGATTCTACAACAATCCCGGTGAGCTTGTTGTAGACTCTATAAATGTGGGATTGACCGTAACCAACAAAATACCTTCTAAAGCCTTGGACTCAAATTTTGACAAGCGGACACCTTTTAATAAGAAAGAAACACTTACACCGAATACCTGAAGTATTAGATGTTGGGCTTGTTGCGGTAAAATTTCATATGGAGTCTTGTCCAAAATCTTTTGGAGGTATAGCAGTTCGATGAAGTGACAAGCGGTGGATATGGCTTGACCCAAAAATTATAAGGAGACTTGAATTCAACATTGATCTTGCCATGTCCATCAAAGTCCGGTTCTTCCTCGGCTACACCATTTTGTTGAGGCGTGTCTGTGGAATGTTGATGTCTAATCCCCTCTTAGCTAAGAAACTCATTTAAAGTGTAGTTCTTGAATTGGGCCGTTGTCACTTCTTATTGCCCACTTAAGATAGGAACATTGTGTTGATGTTGAACTTCATTGGCAAAGTCAATGATAGTTGTTGAGTCTTACTTTTCAGCTTGAAGAAATAGACCCATGTATATCTTGAGTAATCATCGACAATGACCAAGCAATATTTCTTCCACAAGACTTGCATGAAGGAGGGCCAAATAAATCCACATGAAGTAATTCCAAGATCCTCTTTGATGACACAATAGTCTTCCTCTTGTGGGAGAATCATGCATTTTCCTTCTACCCAAGCCCTGCAAACACGATCTTTGGCAAAGAGACATTGTCTTTTAGTCAAGGATATGGCCACTTATACGGAGACTTTGCAAAGTTCTCATGTTGACATAGGCTAAGCGATGCCACTGACCAGCTCACGTCGGCCTTTCGAATAGACACATCGGACCAGTGGTTTTCCCGAAGTCCACCACATACGAGGTCATTTTCGATGTATCCAGCGAAAGTGACCTTTAGAGACTGCTCCACAAGAGTACCACCAAATCATCATCGATAAAACAGCAAAACCCATCTTACCAAGAGCACGAACAAAAAGAAGGTTGTAACAGGGTCTCAACAAGCATAGCGTCCACGAGAGAAATATGTTAGGCGACCACTATGCCAAGACCCAATACCTGAGATTTAGACTTATCACCATAGGAGGTGATATTATCATGATTTGGGCGCATCTCGTGATGATCTCCTTGCTTAGGTCATATGACTAGTGAGCCACTATCCGACACCATTCGACCCACGGAAGCATAGCCACCGCAAGAGAATTACTTATTAGTTTTAGGTACCTATTTTTCAATGGGTCCTTTCATGTTAGTAACAAGGGTCTTTGGGACCCAAATAGACCAAGCAATATATTCATCAAAGGGACCGACATAATAAGCATAAACATCGCCATAATCATCATAAAAGAGTTCATAATTTGGATTGTGAGACCCTGCAAAACCAATATTGTTAGTCTTGTATTTTGTGACATTCTTCTCAGTGGTGCTTGTCTTTGATTGAACATTCTTGGACATGTTCTTCTTGGTTTTCTTTTTCTTGGACTTGGTGACATACCCAAGTCCTTTACCATGATTTGACCTTTGCTTGCCAAGGACTTCATCAAGCACACCTTTGTCCTTGGGGTGATGTCCTTGATCACTTCTTTTCCACTAGCATTTTCCTTGTGACTATATGTTAAGTTGGATGAGCTAGGGGCATCATATTTGTCCAATCAACTTTGAAGCTGATCATGTGACTCATTGAGAATGGAAATCGTTTTCAGCGCCTTGTGAGCATTGTCAAGTTTCTCCAATTCCTCGGAGAGTCTATCATGACAGCCCCAAAATCAATCTTTTCCTTCTTTAACTTCTTTGCTTTGGTACTGCATTGTCCGTTCCTTAACAAGTTTAGTCACAATTTCTTCATGTGACTCTTCCATAGACTCAAGCCTCTCTTCAAGAGAGACCGAGCCTCTTCTTCTTCAAGAGCATTTTTTAAGGATGCAATTTCCATTGCGTCCTCCCTTTCAATTCTACCCTTTTCTTCGAGGAGTGCTTCATTTTGGGCCAGCTGATCCATAAGAGCTTCAAAACGAACTTTGTGCTCACCTTGCAAGTTAGTGTAGAAGTAATCCAAAGCAATAATCTCTTCTTTAACCTTAAGACTAGTAGGATCATCCATGTCAATCATAGCCTTAGGAAAAGAAGAGTTAGAAGTCGTTACCTCAGAGCTTCTTGCCATGAGATAAGTAGCATTCTTGTTGATGATGTTTTCATTGAGTCGAAGAGGGATGTTCTTTGTAGATGTGGTGGCTATAGCAGCCACCTCTTGAGATTATCGTCCTCATCCTCATCTTCACTTCACGATGAATATTCTTCTTGGGCCACTAGAACAATCTTGGTTTGCTTCTTGAAGGAGCATTCTTCTTTACAAATTTGTTTCTTGGTGGAGCCTTTGACTTGTCCTTGAAAATAAGTCTTCCTCCATTATATTCCCTACTTTGATATGGACATTCAGCTACAAAGTGCAGCCGATCACCACAATTCAAGCATGTTCTCAGCTTGGGACCATTTTCTTTTCTTCCATAGGCTCCACTCTTGCGTTCTAGTTCAGCTTTAGCCTTGGCTGGATCTTTCAAAAGTTTCTTGCATAAGAGCCAAGTATTGTGGATCCTCTTTATATCCTCGGGGATCAGGACCTTCTACGCATATTCATCATGATCGATCACACTAGTCTTCAAGGCCATGTTGACCCCTTTTGCATCCCCATAGCTCGAAACGAGCATCTTGACATTCTTGAGCCACTTTGAAAGCGGCCATTTCTTGAATTACCTCATTGGATGACATGAGGTGATAGTTATACCTACCTTGGAGTTTTCAAATCTGTGGGCTCAAATGGCATAAAACCTTTGACATACTAGCAGTCCAAGCATCATCAACATAAATTTGCACCATGGTTTCTGAAGGTTGTGGCTATTGCCTTGAGCCTCCTATACATGTCCTCATGGTCTTCTCCATCCAGCATATAGAATCCTTCATCTTCATTGCTCAAAGCATCATATCTATTCCTTCTCATACTTTCATTTTCGATGAAGAGCTCGGTGAGGGCATCCCAAGCTTCTTTAAATGTGCTAAGATGCTGAATGTGTGGCATGTATTTGTCACCCACACCAAGCTGTATCATGTGTAGGTGTAGCGTTGAGTTTATCTACCACTTCTCTTCTTGTGAGATTGTTGGGGTTTCCAACATAGAAGACCATTTCGATGATGATCTTCCACAACTCTATGGAGGAAGCGCACATGAGATTTCATCAAAAATTGCCATTGAGAGAAAGTAGATCTGAGAAAGTTTGGGTGGATCACCCTATTATGTATATGTGGGTGAGGGATAGGTGGATGGGGAATACACATGAGAAACCTCATTGTATCCATCCTTACCGCTATCCTTTTTTAGGAGGAGCTCTTGCTAGTATCATCACCAACCGCCGTTATCTTTGGAAGCAGTTTTACAGTTTCCTTGGATTGGAGTGGTATCCTCGAAGTTAGATGGAGGTGATCTTTGCGGATGTGGAAGGCATTATCAATTGACGCACCTCTTCCATCTTAGCCTCCATTGAACTCACCAAGGTTGTTTCCAACGTCTTGAGATCGTTCATGGTGACTACCTCTGGAGCATCACTCCAATCTACCTTGGAACCCATACTTCTCTTAGGCGGTTAAGCCCGAAATGAGGCAGGCTCGATACCAATTGAAATGGATCGTATGGGCACCTAGAGGGGGTGAATAGGTGCTAACCAATTTTTTAATACTTTTTCAATTTTAGGCTTGACACAAGGTAAATCCTCTAGATATGCAAGCTGTGAGAATTTCCCTATATGACCCTAACTACTAAGCCACGTAAAAGAGGGCGAGAAACCGTGAGTGGAGCCTTGGCGGAGACACAGTTTGTTTTACATGGTTCCTTCCTTGTTAAGGGAAGTACATACATGTTGGAGGGTGGGCGGTTCTAAGACCACCACGCCATACAATAAACCTCACCCTATTCTCCGATGGATCTAGCCAGAGGCCTGATCCACCTTGTCCACTATTGGATCCCTTGATGAGGAGATTGCCTTTTACAACACTATCGGGGCACACACCTGGCCGAATTGGGGGCTCGAGATGACAACAAGCTGCCACAAGAACAAGGTTTATCAATATAAACAAAAACAAGGATCTAGGTATTTGCAAAATACTAGATCATCTCCAAATGAATGGAGAGGAGATGGGCTTGATTCTGATGATGAAGATCGAGTTCTCCTCCTTGATTCCCAAGGCAGGGCCTTTGGGTGGATCTAGGTGGATCTCTCTTGGATGAAGCTTTGAGATCTGATCTGGTCTTTTTCGAATGAATCAGAGTTACAGCGGGAGGAGGGCTGGATTAAATGCCTCCTCGGATCTGGCCGATTGCACAACTTTGAGGCGGATTATAGTCCCCACTTGGGATTATCGCCCCCTGAAACTCCGCCCCAAGGTAGATTCTCTGAGAAACTCCGCCTCTCTAGAGTGGCGCTGCGAAACAGTGAAGATCTTGGGGGGATAATCTGGCCCCCTCGAGGCGGATTATCCGACCCGACGGAAAGTCCGGTAACCTCCGCCCCTCTTTGGGGCTTGCGCCTTGGCGATGGCGAGACGATCCGGCCCCACTGAGGCGGATTATCCGTGAGACGGAAAATCGGCAAAACTCTGCCCTTTATGCAGGGCTTGCGCTGCTGGGGAGAGGAGGAGGATTATCCGCCCTGGTGGTGATTATCCACCCCCCAAAGAGAATCCTATTCCTTTTTCTCAAAGGGCTGCAACACTTCAACACATTAAATAATCCTTGATATTGTTATCTAACACACAAAACACTAGGGATTATAAAATGTTCTTTCAAGAGGACACTTAGGATGCAATCGATTGTCTCACATAGCCAGGTTGAGCACGGTGAATTGCAAACATAGCAACATACCTGGTTGGGGCCCTCTTGGCGGTAACACCCTACTCCTTCAAGATCTACTATATGGGGGCGAATGCCCAATACAGAGTGATCTGGAGCTGTTTCCTTAGTAACTATTGATGGCTAGAAAGAAGATGAACTAGAGGAAAACTCTTACAATTGTTGTCCCTTTTCCTAGAACCCTAGCTCTATCAGCCCTTATATCTTTGGTCGGGAGGTAGATTACAATGCAGGCTCTAGGGTTTACTATTTGGATTTGGGTTTGTAGGCGGAGGCAGTGCAGGGGCCCCAGTCGATGGACCAAGACCGGTCGACCTCTAGTCTGACACAGATGGCCCACACCCTCCTTTTAGCATCACCATTTACTTAGTGGTCACTCGGGCTTACTTTGGGCGTCATCCCTGCTTTAACGGTCACCGGGGCTTCTTTGGTTGTCAGTGACGACCCTTTGCTTTATCTTCATCGATAAGCGCCCGGTTGGGCAGTGCGGTCGAGCCACCTGGCGGTTCTTACGGCTACCGGCAAGGCCAGGCCAGCCAGGAAAACTTTAAGCCCAACGGGTGGGACTAGCCATCCGGCTAGAGTTCTTTGCTGCTTGAGGGCAGACGGACGGTGTGTTCTATAGCCGACCTTCTTAGGCACAGCTTGCCCCATCGGGGTCATTCCCCGACATATTGTGACTATAAAGTAGTTGTCATTCTTTACGCACTAACTTGGGAATCAAGGAGAAATCATCAAGCCATGTCCATGCCACGGAGAAATCCCTTAATAGCATAATAACACAATGGTTTGTCGATTATTACTGTTGTGGTTATGACGGATGATGTGAGTAGTGTTCTGCCTATTAGTCCATATATGGAGCTCCTCCACACATATCATAACTGGTATTATTCATTATAATAATTTTGATCCTCTTTCTAATTACTAGCGGTGGATCAACTTCTCCACAGAACTCTTTCCATCATCTTGCAAACCTTAAGTAATCATAATCGCATGCTCTTGTTACTTACGGCTTTAGTTTACTTATTGTTCTCTTATTTGAAAACCCAAAAATATCTTTTTATACAACAATCACATTTTATCTTATTACTTATAACTTTATTTAGCATTTCTATTTCAGTATTTAGTTCAAGAGTTATTTAGACTTCAGACTCCTGCTCCCTGTGGGATCGATATCTTTATTTAATACTAGCTACAAGCGATACTGTACTTGCGGTCATCAAGCTAGTTTAAAGCGCCGTTGTCGAGAGCTAAAGCGTTATAGAGTCTTTTAGCTTTTGTTTATTTATTCTAGTTTTGCTAGATTTTGTTTTAATTTCTTTATTTGCTGCATTTGTCTTTTGCTTTTTGTTTACAAACCAAAAACCCATAAAAATATTTGTTACTAATCATGTAAATGCGAGATATCGCCTTCAGCAGATGAAATCTATAATGGTGAGTCAAAGGGAAGGACTTTGGGAGATATTCATAAAGGGAGGCATATTAAAGAATGTTTGACTTGGGTGGACAAGTATTCATCCACACTATGTACCTATTATCAATTATGTTGTGATTATTGCAAATCTCCGGATCACCTCAATTATCAATGTAAGTATAATTTTTGATCTGAACTAGGAGGCTATAATAGAGATGAGTTTAAATGCCTTGCTAGGGAGGACACATTACAATTTGTTCTTTTCTTTGGATGCAAATAGTTGTTATTTCGTTTAAGAGATATCTGGTGAAAAGTAAACCACTCGATATGATCTATAAAGAAGTTCACCCTATATTCTTCTATTGCCAAGATAACTTCCATGATAATGAATTTATTGTTGGGTGGATTAAAGCTGTCATGGAAGAATCTAACCTTTTGCAGGGTGCTCCAAAAGATAATATGGAGGGAACTCCACTCAAAGAGCCTCCACCTAAACCACGAACATGTTGTTAATAAAGAGGTGTCACTTGATATTGCACCCTCTCAACTAGTGGAAAGGTAATCCCGAAGGTAAGACTATCATTTGAACTATTCATGAATTATCTTACGTAAGAATGAAGAAGACAACTTGATCAACTATTTGAATCTTCTACTTCTAAAAATAACTTTTCACACACAAATAGTATTCATGCCAATGATATCTCATTCTCTAGTAATGATTTCTATAAGTCCCAAACTTATGATGATTGTTCTGAGGAGGGTTCATGCCTGAGCGGTGATTTTGGGGACTTTGGTGATGAACTAGAAATGAATCTTTTCATGAATATTGTGATGCTACTAACATGGCACATGAAATCCCATTGGAAAAGGATGAAGTTCCTTCCCAAGAAGAGGATGAATCTGAAGAAGAGCGCTAATCCTTAAGGATATGCAACTCTTGGACATGTGGAGCGGTGGATTCTTTATTCTAGTAACTTGTTAAGTTTATTCAAATATATGCTTTATGATTATGAATACATTCCTCTCTATAAAATTTTTATCAACCAATAATCCATAAGCGGTAATAATGTAGAACTCTTGGAATACATAGTTTATGAAGGTTCTCATGATCTTAGAAAAATGGTATTATTATGAAAATAGCGATAATGAGGATTTAAGCGTGGTATCATGGTATTATGGATTATATTGTCAATTATTGTCAAGAACATTTTGGTGGGAATGCACTTGTGATAAAGAGTAAGGAGCTATGTAAAACAATAGTTCCTAAAACTAACATTTACGGGAACCACTAGATATGAGGAGGAACACCAAAAGGTGAGGTTGAAGACAAACATCATTCTACTAATAATAAGTTTGTTTATGATGCCTCGGTCTCTAATGATTTTGTATTGTGTTGAAAAGAAGGTAATTTATCTGCGGAGGCTTTATGCCTAGATACTCATTTGGAGAACACTAATAATGATGAACTAGAGATAAATCCTTGTAGTATTAATGAGCAGGTTTTGGGAGAGCACATCTTTGATGAAATATTTGTTGATTATGCTTCTTTTTTGACTAGGTAGTAACTCTAGAGTGATGAACTTGTTAGCAAGGGTGATGAACTAGAGGATAGAGACACTTTTGAATTTTCCCTATTTGCTAAAGATGACTATTATGAAGTATTCCCTCATGGTAGTGTAGCCCAAGAAGAGTACTATGAATTGTATCTCGATGATGCTATCAAGGTAAAAGGTTTGAATTTACGTGTTATTATCTAGTCCTTTTGTTGAAGCTATCTAGGGAGGTATGCTCACCACACATGGCGCATCAATCATCATTTGTGATAAATAACACATTTATCTACATAACTCCGATGCACCGTAAGCGGGTGAGACTTCGACCAGGATATAATAGTAAGTGCTCCAAACCTCTTTTGGAGGTAAGAATAAATAATTCTCCGGCTCCTATCTATTGAAATAATAATGGAGAAAATCGGCTACTTGGTTATAAGCGCTTCGGAGCAGGAAGTCATTGAGTGTCTTTCTTAGTTTGTGTCTTGAGTCTAGATGCATTCATGTTGCATTGCCATTTTATTTTATGATTTTCTCGAGTTATCTTGTTGTAGTTTTCAAAATTGAATTTATTGTTACTATGTGTTGCATAACTCGATGGTACTAAAATTCATGTTTTATATATATGTTGTTGTTGGTGGGCAATTTAGACTATCATTTTTATCAAAACATGGTGTTTCTCTAAGTTTGAGTTAAGAAAGAATTCTCAAAGAAATAGAATTTTTTGGCAAGTCTGAAGGTTTAACGACCAACTATCTGGAGAATAAAAATTCCAGCCATTATAGTTTTTGACGCTATAGCCCGTATAATTTACTATAGTTACCTATGCCTTTTGTCAATTTTCTTGCAAAGGATAGAGAAGGTTTAACGACCAACTATCTGTGAAATAAAAATTCGGTCGTATAGTTTTGGTTATATAGTTGCTCGATGCCTTTGTAAAATTTCTTTCAAGGTACAAAAGGTTTAACGACCAACTATCTGATGTGACCGTTTTGGATTCGCGTCTAGTTTCGACCTTATAGATATCGGCACATCCTTCTAATTTTTATTTTAGTTTATCGCATGTTTGACAACCAACTGCTCTGGCCGGAAATATTTTCGGCCGTATAATTCGACTATGGTTACTCTGAACTACGATTCCAAAGATGGGTAAAAGGTAACTAAAGGTGAGAGATTCTTCTATTTTATTTATTCTTCCTCTAAAACCTCGAAACACCACTTAGGAGCTTTTCTCATGAGCATATAACAATAAAGTTCTACCTCGAAACTTCCTGGTATAATTCTCTATAAGTTCATGTTTCGTTCTGCTTTCTTTATGCATGGGTGAGCGAACTTTGTTCATATCTCAAACCGATGTATTTTATTTTGTGTGTTATTTTGCACGGACTTGAACCTTGTGTGGCGACATATGCAGTGGTACCAGCCGTGCAAACTACATGAGCCACTTGGTTGCTTTAATTCAACATGCCTACCTAGTAATATGCGGTAAAACTTTCCAACTTCGAGACCTCTTTTAATAAGCATATAAATTTTGCCCGTGTTTCATATTTTGTCTCACTTCCACTTCATCAAATGCAGGGAGTATGTACAACTCTTGGACCTAGTTTATTGACTTAAGCATGGTGCTTAGGTTGATGAACCGGACTGAGTGGAACTTGTATTTTTACCACTTGTGAGCTAATCTCCGTGTTTTCAAAAACACAAAATGTTTTATTTTCTTCTTAGTTTCAAGCAGGTTCTCAAGGAAAGCTGACCACGGGCTATATCAAGAAATATACATTAAAACAAAGGTTCTTTGTTCATCAAATAGAGAGTTACTTGTACCTCAATGGTAAAGTGTGTCACCCTTGTTTTCAACTAAGCAGGGGGTAACCATTTATCACACTCTCTTTTGAAAACTATATTTTCTCTTTTCTTTTGGTGATATAGTAAAGTTTGGTTCTTGCAAAGTTCTAAGATTGGGGAGGTTACCTCTACATGTGTAGAGTCTTTGCAATGT
Source organism: Avena insularis (assembly GCA_023614405.1). Classification (NCBI taxonomy): domain Eukaryota; kingdom Viridiplantae; phylum Streptophyta; class Magnoliopsida; order Poales; family Poaceae; genus Avena; species Avena insularis. Next base: position 295,269,016 of record CM042689.1, on the reverse strand, counting down.
TCATATTCGATGAAAGTTAATGCAATCATGTATCCGTTATTTTTGAATGCTTGCTTAAGTGAGTCTAGTTTTTGTATGTATTTATATGGGGATACACTTGCACATGATAAGCACCATAGGGTTGACATAGAGCTTGTATGCATCTTGCCAATTATTTATCAAGCTGATGATAATATTTGTGATCCTCTAGAAAACATTGCCACAATATCTACACTTGGAATGGAATGATATAAGATACTTGAGATCAAGATATTTTGAAATTTGTTGGTTGTCACCAAATAGCTTTTCTTAAATGAATAGGTTATACTCACCCATAACCGTGTATGTCAAAATAATAGACTTGATAGTTTATACGGAAGGTTGTCAATTTTACTTGCCTTGTACTTACTTGCTGCCTTTGGAAATGATATTTGAGTTTTGAGTTCTATGCTAAATAGGTGTTGTTTAAGCTGTCTTAAGAGTTTAGCCTTAAAAAAAAGATACTCAACACCATAGATGTGATGATTGACTTGATAGTACTCTTTGAAAGGATTTGTTTGAAGAAACTAATATTTAGCATTAATGAGTGAGATGCATGCCAAATCTTGACTTTGTAGATTAAAGTGAGTATTGCTTTATGTAAATTATACTTTCCTTGTAAGCTTTAACATGGGATGCTAACTTGACTCCGATGGCCTTTGAACAATCCAAAAGAAACTCTTGGAGTTTGGCTATGAGTTCTTGAACATATGTACTTGAAATGCTATAATTGGGTATGCATTGGTATTCTCATGGAGCTGCGTTCAAAGCAAAGAGGAAATACTCCTCTGACAAATTTATGAGAAATCATTATACGCAAAAAACCTTGGTAATGGTCACAAAGTATCCATTCTTATATACAGTCTGATTAAACACACTAAGTTTTGGCATGATCTCATTCTACTGATGATGTGAAGTTTTAGAAATACAAAATTTAGAAAATGAGTGTTTGATAGCCATGATTCATTGATGTGGATGACCAAATGAGACACTCTAATGCTATAGCTTCTTTTGAGACATGTTCTAGCATTTCCTTTTGGCATAAATCTTATTTACTCAAGAGATAAACTTTTTAGCTCAATAACTGATGTTTTGCACTTGAGAGCCTTAACCGAATGACATGATTGGGTGAATCGATAAAAGTTATTCCTATTTATGCTTGACATCTATTTGTGACGTAAGTTTTGTATCATAAAAATATGAAAAGTTGCCTTTACAAAAGGTGCAATAAAGAGGATCCACAGTTTGTTTGCAAGTTAGATTCACTTTGTTGACATGGAGCATATAAGTTTTGATGAATCTTTAGTGGTCTTTATAAGCCGAGCTTGTGTTGCCTTGCCATGAATACATGTTTTCTCTCTTCAGAAGCTTGTAGAACAAATAAGGATGCAAAGGCATTGATTTCCAATGATAAGCTATTTCACAACCATTAATTTATTATATCGACCCTTCTTGCTTGAGCGAGGAATGAGCTAAGGTCTAAGCTTCTAGGGGAATTTGATGGCTGTGAAATACCTTCAACCATCTCTTTCTAGCCATATAAAATATGTGATTTATCTCTTTCATATCATGTTTCTTCTAGCTAGAGCTATGCCTTATATATGCATGACTTCTAGTTCTCATTCATTTTCATATGAAGCTTTGCACATTTAGTAGTTTTAGGTGAAAATTTTATCACTTTCCTTGTCTATGACATGTGTTTAGGTGTTGATGATGAATTGCTGGGTACAAGTAGAGGCAAAATGAACAAAGAGAGCATAGTATGGAGAAGGCTGCGGTTGGACCCGAGACTAGCCATTTGAGAGGTTGCAAAAGTGTTTTTCAAACTTCTCCAAATAAAGATCCAATATCATGGGATTATGGCACTCTCTGCTCTCTCTCGTCAATCTGAGATCCAGGCGAAGAAGGCACCAAAGCGGTTCGTGTGAAGAAATGGCGGGCCAAATACGAAAGGGTGCTGAAGGTATGAGCGACGGATTTTGACCTAGAAAAGCTCTAGAACCTTCCCAAGGCCTATATAAAAAGGAGGAGCCAAGAGAGCCACCAAGCTATATCCTCCACCACGGAGGTGCCCTGCCATCGATGCTACACCACCAGGCGCCTCAATTAGATCTACACCATCACCATAAGATAAGGAGGAAGGGACTGGGATCTTAAGGGCCTCCACATCGATCTACATAGTCATCTTCATCAACAATGTCTCCATCACCGATCCCCTTTGGTTTACTTATTTGTAATTCTAGATTGAATCTTGAATTGCACTTGTTCTCAGTGTGAACTGATATCACCGCTTCATCCATATTTAGTCCATGATGTTGATTGCCTTCATGTGTGAGTAAGTTTCTCTTTGTTCTTGGGAGATAGGAGAAACTCTAGTATATGATTGAATTGGGGCCAAGATTATTATGTGATATTGTTCATTATGTGTACTTGTGTCAATTGTCTTCATATTGATGTTGGGAGTTGTGCACCTCATTAATGTTGCCTCTTCCGGGGACTTGATATAGTGGATTACTTATTGGTAGGCCCGAAGGATGATAGCACTTGCCATTTTGTAACTATAAATGTAGGTTTTTCATTCTTTTCGTACTAACTTGAGGAATCAAAGGAAAACTCATGAAGCCATGTCCATGCCACGGGAGGAAATCACTTATTAAGCGGTAACTTCTTCGATGTATAACCGATGGTTGTTGGTTATTAATGCCACGCTATGGTTATGACAGCGGATGATATGGCAGATGTATGTGGTTCGCTGCCTATTCATCCATATATGGAGCTCCTCCCACATATCATCTGCTGGTCTTATTCATTATAATAGTTTGATCACACTTTCTAATTACTAGCAATTCGATCCTACTCTCCCGAGGCTCTCCATCATGCTTACAAACCTTGTAAATCATAATCGCGTACTCTTGTTTACTTGCATAGCTTTAGTTTACTTATTGTTCTCTTATTTGAAAACCCAAAATCCATCTTTTATACAACAATCACATTTTATCTTATTACCTAGAACTTTACTTAGCATTTCTATTTCAGTATTTGGATCAAAAGTTATTTAGACTTCGACTCCACTCACAATGGGATACGATATCTTTATTTGAAAACTTCGCTACAAACGATCTGTGCACTTCGCAGGTCATCATTGAACATCACCTTTAAGATACCTTCCCCTTAGTCTTTGCATTTTTAAATACATGTTTTGTGTAGCTTATCTTGGGAGTGGAGGTGTGGCCCATAATGGCAGGGCAATGGCCTCTGTCCCCTATGGTTGAGAACCCTGTGCCCATATTATGTTCTCTACTGCAATGAGTTTTTGTGGGAGTTTTTTGTTAGGAGGCAGCTGGGAACTGCATGGCAGTGTGGGGTTTCGAGTTCCCTGCAGACCCATGCAACAGGGCGGAGGGAAGCGCCGCCTCTTGGCTTATGTTTGGACATCATAGACTTTATGGAATGTGAGAAACAAGATGGTGATTGAGGATTTACCCTACCAGTGATATGCGACTCTATTTTGCTGCCTTGCCTTCCTCCGTGATGGTCCCTTTGGTGAACAAGCGTGAC